>JARWLC010000007.1:97151012-97751012 GCA_033318265.1 Phyllotis vaccarum
AAATAGTACACAAAACTTTCCCAGTGGTTCATTAAATAAAACTTTAGAATCTGCTAATTGGACAGCAAATTGTCACTAACGCTGTGGAATCAGCAATTTTATTCAAAGGAATGTGTTGAATCTGTCTCAGTACATCAGGGTCAGTTTGCATAGTTCATGAGAAGATAGAAATATCCTCATTATACAGTGATGATCAAAATACTGAATGTATCTCAATTCAGATTGTGAGAGTTGGGAAGTGAGTTTGATGGTTTTAGGTCTATGGTCTTTGAAAGGAAATGTTAACTCTACAATTGTAGTAGAATCGGGTCCTTGGCTATAATTAGTGAAAACGTAAGTGCTTTTGTATCTGTCCTAGTTGGGGCTCTAGTCCTACGACAAAACACTGACGAAAAACAGCTTGGGGAGGCATGGTAGTCTGAATGTACTTGGCCCCCATAAACTCACAGGGAATGACACTATTAGGAGGTGTGGCCTTGATGGAGGAGGCCGGATGACAGGCACCTTTAAATCCAGACATGGAGGCTGGAGGGCAAGCCTTTAATTTGGGCCACACCTCCTGTTGGAAGTGTGTCTCTGTGGGGGCAGACTTTGAGGTCTTTTTCTCAAGCGTCACTCAGTGTGACAATCAGTCAGCATCCTACTGCCCGCTAGATTTAGGACACTGGGCTCTTTCCCCAACACCATGCCTGCCTGCCTCCCGCCGTGCTCCCGCCGTGCTCCCGCCGTGCTCCCGCCATGCTGGAATGAATCTCTGAACTATAAGCTAGCCTCTACAGTTAAGTGTTTCCTTTGTAAGAATTGCAGTGATCATGGGGTCTCTTTACAGCAATAAAAACCCAAACTAAAACGGGAGGGAAGGGTTTATTTCAGCTCATATCATGTGGCCCATTGTGAAGTCAAGGCAGGAACTGAAGCAAAGACCGTGGGGGAAATGCTGCTGACCGACTTGCTCTTCATGACTTGCTCAGCCTGTTTTCTTATACATCCTAGGACCATCTGCCCAGAGAGGTCACTGCCTTCCCACATCTATCATTAATCAAGAAAATGTCCCAGAGCCTTGCCTACAGGTCAATCTGATGAAGGCATTTCTCAGTTGAGAGTCCTTCTTCCCAGATTGTATCAAGTTGAGTAACAAAACAAAATAAAATTACCCAAACTAACCAGCATAGTGTCCATGTGGGATTTTTTTTTGGATGCTGTGAATATGCTTTACTACCATTTGGTAATAAACAAGCTGTCTAAGCCTATGGCAAGGAGGCTTCGAGGCAGGCGGGAAATCCAAGCAGAGATAAAGTTGAAGGAGGGTGGAGTCAGGAAGAAATACTGAAGGCCGCCTCCCAGTAAGCAAGATATGATGAGACACAGGTAAAGCCACAGACATTGCAACACATAGCTTAATAAACATGAGTTGAGTTGTTGAGCTAGTATTGAATCAAGACATGGTAGGTGTGTATTCAAAGGTGACAGGAGGAGATGGCAGTGAGTGGAAGCTAAGGGTTAATATTTGCTACCCTCCGTGAGTTGTGGAGTCCAATTCATTCATGTAGTCCTACTTTCTGAATGTAATGTGGACCCAGCCTCATGAGAACCTGGAGCAGTCCTGGGAGCAGCCTGTACACTCAGCAACCCTACTTAGTGAGCTTGCCTTAGCAAATGTGTTCTTGCTCCTTGTGCACGGGTGACATGGTTTGTAGTAAAGGTGAAGCAGAGAATGTAGCTGGGCACTTTTCCAGAAACACCAGCAACTGGCTCTGGTAGCTGACGGTAGTAGCCAGATCCCCGTCACTGCACCCGACTGAGGACAGCTACTCATGAATGTCAGAATCTTTAGACGGGGTGTGGCTTATGGGATTTCAGATGCAGAGAAAATAGATATATGCCCAGCGGGAAGGAAAGGAACATGATGTCCAGCCCGATTAGAAACCAGTGAGCCTTGGGACAGGACCCTCAAGCTTCTTCTCATGGACTGTTAGGATCCCAGATTGGGTCACACTGAGAGAAATGAAGGCACTGTCCCCAGCTGTGTGGAGGCTGGGAATTGGGCCGTGAGACACATGTAGCAAGGACATAGTTTCCCAGGGGCTAAATAAGGCAAACAGGCAGGTTTTAGAACCTGTGACTGTTGCCCTGTCATGTATCTATAAGAACAGGAGCAGGGAAGGCAAAGATTGACTTCAAGGCTTCCTGAGCATTCCGTTAATACTGGTTTCAGAAAGAGTCAAAAACAGATCCTGCACTGTTTCCTTTAATGAAGAAGACCTTTGTTCCTCTGTGTGAGGAAGACATGAGTAGAGGTCTGTCAAGCTAGGTGGCCGGAGATGAATGTAATGGAGAGATCGTTTACAAAGATGTGGGGCTAGGAGTGCCTATCTAGTATGCATAAGGCCCTGGGTTTCATTTTTAGAACCATAAAAAACAACAATACAAAACAAAACAACCATGAGATTAAAAAAAAAAAAAACCCACAAAGGTGTGAGCAGGCTTACAGAAACCAAAGGGATTGACAAGTTACCCTGACAAGCACTAGTAGGCTGCTATCCCTCGTGGGCAGGAAGAATGCTGTGCAAAGATCAATTTCCACATTGTCATTGTAGGGTGGTGTCTTAGTCAGGATTACTATTGCTGCTATAAAACATCATGTTTAAGGCAACTTGTAAAAGAAAGCACATAATTGGGACTACTTATAGTTTTGGAACATGGCAGAAAGTAGGCATGGCACTGGAGCATTAGCTGAGAGCTAGACCCTGACTGGCAGCTAGGAGGCATAGAGAGAGAGCAAGGCTGGGCCTCAGGGGCTTTTGAAACCACAAACCCACTCCCAGTGACATACCTCCTTCAACAAAGTCATATCTCCTCCAACAAGGCCACATCTCCTAATCCATCGCAAACAGTTTTATTGATGGGGACCAACCATTCAAACATATATGAGCCAAATGGGAGGCATTCTTACTCAAACTGCCACAGGTGATATGACGGGAAGGAAGAAGGCACATATACACCACAAACCCTCTATCCCCTCTCTCCCTCATCTCCTATCATCCAGTGCTGGCTAAAGCCAATTCAAAGCCAGAAGCCAGGCAGGCTGGCCTCCAGAGCAGAACAATGTGGAGAAAAGTACAGAGCAAGCCAGGAGGGGTAAGGGGAAGGAGTAGTGGGTCTGGCTTCAGTGGAAATTCATTCACAGTGAGACGATGACAGCAAGAGACCTCGTGGAACCAGCAAAAATCTGCACTTGGGAAACAGCCAAGATCAGCTCCATATGACTTCTTATCATGTTTTATATCAGTGCGTATGTCTATAGGCACTGACAGGCAGGTGCCTCTGGTCAGATTTGGAAGTTCCTGAGGGCAGAAGCTGAGCGCTTATCTTTACCCTTGTCCCCAGCACCGAGCCTGTCACATAACCTGTACCCTAGTCATTCATTGACTGATTGGATAAATGAATAAGAAAGAGAAGAAAACATTACATCCTCATAAATTCAATTTTCTTGTCAAGTGAATTTTTATCCAAAAAAGAAAAACAATCACAGAAAGCCCCTTTGATCTTTTTCCTCCATGACTGAATTGTTTTTCTAAAGTATAACATTGGCTGTTGCAGCCATTCAAAAAAGATTATGCTTAACTTGAAGGACTGTGTCTTTGATGACTGTGAGTTGAGCAACAAACTGTCAATCTACACTGGGAGTGTGGGCAACAGGGCCAACTTGCACGGCACTAAAGATTTTAGACACAAATAAACAAATACGTTGGAATCGCCATAGCTGATCACACTGGCAGTTTATCCTGCCAAGAATTCTCTTTAAGCCTAAATGTCCTATATTTTCCCCTAAGTATAAGCACTGTGGTTAATTTAGGATTGGGGTTACATATCAAGGAATAGAGATTTTATTTCTCCATTGAAACCTTTTTTTTTTTTTTTTTGTCACTGATGTTATTTTAACTTCTTTTCTGAAACTTTTCCAAAATGACAGAGCTATCTTCATTGCATTAAGTATTCAGACTCTGTTTTCTATTGCTCTTACAATGATATTTAACTCTCTCGTCTGTCTAATGGGACTTGGATAGGCCATTTTATCTTTCATACCAGAAGAAACCATTACAGTTTTCTCAAACTTTCTCTATAATCCAAGTTCCATAGTAAGGTAACATTTGATAGCTCCTTAATAACTCCTTCAGAGCTGGCAGAATAACTCTGAAAACCAGAGGGCCACTAGTCTTCCTGGAGTTTGTGGTGATGGCCTGTCTGGAGTGTTGCCAGAAATCTGCCTCCATCAGAGAACCCTGACAACCATACCTGGATTACAATCCCACATGGAAGTGGGTGTCCCTGTTAATTTTGTTTATTGTTAGGCTAACTGTCTGGCAATGGTGTCTGATGACTTCATTT
The DNA here is from genome assembly GCA_033318265.1 of Phyllotis vaccarum. NCBI lineage: Eukaryota > Metazoa > Chordata > Mammalia > Rodentia > Cricetidae > Phyllotis > Phyllotis vaccarum. Next base: position 97,155,402 of record JARWLC010000007.1, read on the forward strand.
GGTTTATACTTCTTTCTCCAATCAGAAATCTGATCCTTTTTTTTTTTTCTTGTTGTTAAATTTTTTTTTAAAAGACTTATTTTATGTATATGAATGTTTCATCCATATGGAAGTATGTGTAGCACGTGCCTGCCTTCTGTCGGCCCTTGGAGGTCAGAAAAGGGTGTCAGAGCACTAAATGGTTGTGAGCTATCATTTGGGTGCTGGGAACTGAACCTGGGTCCTTCACAAGGGCAACAAGTGTTCTTGATTGCTGGACCATCTCCCCAGCCCCAGAAATAAGAGTCTTAATACTGGTTCCGTTTGTTCCCCAAGTAACACACATTTCAGGCATGTGGAAACCTGTGGCTCTTTGGGATTCTCGGGACCCTCTTCAGTGTTTTCCTGAATAGACTGTATGGTCTCTGGGCTACCATTACCATTGAACAACTTTTGTCACTATAAAAACACTGACCACACCCTCCCCTCTTGTGAAAAAGCCTTTCTGACCCAGAGATAGTCCAAGCCTGCAAGGTTCTGTCAGCTTGCGTCCGTCCCTCACCCCTCCCCTTCCCTCTCCAGCCTCACCCCTGCTCTTTTCATCTTGCACAGCCATTTTCCCAGTTTATTTTTTAACCCCCTGAATAGCCTTTATGGCTTACCTGAGAATGCCCAACTTAGTTGAGTCCTAACATATTTAAGAAGTGGGAAATCATACCTTAATATAAGCATCAAGTTTATGCTCAAAAGAAATGCTGAGTCATACTACATACCAGAGAAATGCATTTCAACAGGACAATTGAAAATTATCAAATAGGTATGCAAAAGTACTTTCTAATCCTGTTACTGAGACAGTAAATTATTTATGTTTTGAAAAATATGCTAATAGTGTTTTGTTTTTTTTTCTGTATATGTTTGCAGTACAATGGAAGAACACATCTTTATTTCTTAGGACATGAGGGTTTTGATCTCAGGGCCTGGCTCGAGCTAGCAAGTACTCTACCACTGATTCTTCCTGTCATTTTTTTGGTGTCAAGACAGGGCTTCACTAAGTTGCCCAGGTTGGCCTTGAGTCTGCCCTGGCAGTAGGCTTATAAGCCTGTGCCACCAAGCCCAGTAAACAACGCTATAGTAATCTTTTTCTCTCTGCTAAATAATACATCAGAGATGTGTTCTGATGCTATTAATATTTTATATTATTAGAAATGACTGCATCATATTCCGATTTGGTTATGTTTATAATTTATTCAACAAAAGTCTTACTCTTCTTTGGAGCTCTGGTGGTTACTGTCATGCCTGAGTACACACCAACCTAAAGAAATAGCTGCAGGAGAATTACTAGATCAAAGAGTCCACATAATACCATGGCTACGTAACTGAAGTCTGGAGTCTGATCTCCTGGGATGATTGAGAACTAAGGACAGAAGAAAATAAAGAGAAAATGTGGACCTATGGGAAGAAAGAAAGAGGCATCATTGATCAAGGAGACCGTAATGGATTCAGGTAAGGGTATAAAGGAAGCTTGGATAGTAAACACACACCCGGGAGAACAGGGTCCAGGGGCCATGCAGTGCTTCAGAAATCTGCTGAGTCTCCTACATCGCCTCCTCAATGAATGGAAACCTGTCTTGTCAAGTAGAAGAGTAGACTCCACTCTTCTCTATATAGCTCTTGTGGTGTCTCTCCTTCTCTAGAGGTAAAGAAGGAGGGGAGGAAAGGCAAAAATATGGAAAGAGGAAGAAAAGAATTTGTTAAAAGAAGTGAGTCTTTTGCTTTGCTGTTTTGCTTTCTTCTGTTTTTGTGAGGATTGTTGATCTCGTGGAACTCTGCAGATTTCATCAGTGTGGTCCCTACAGCCACCATCCTTATGAACCTTGAAATACTGATGCAAAACATCTATGTTGATATGCTTGTCTCCTCTGTGACTAGCCGAGCAAGGGTGTTGTCCCAGTTGCTTTGACATAGCACTGAAATAGTAGTTTACATAAATATAGAAGGCTGAGAATTTTCAGAACTGTCCACAAATAGGCTGAGGGAAGGATTTTGATACTACATCCAATGATACCATTTCAATCATAGCTCTAGGAAAGTAATGGGCATCAACCATTGTCTTAAATAACCATGGAATGCATCTTCAGTTCTGAGCTGGTGGATAGCAAGTGCGTATGATCCTGGAGCCCAGAGCAAACATGTAGGACATTCACAGGAAGGAGAGAAGACAAAAGAGAGACTAAAAATAGAAAAGAGAGAAGTGTAGAAAAGATAGAAGTGCGGAGGGAAAAGCTGGGCTTCATTGCATCGGAAGCCTGAAACTAATGATCTGGGGACCCACCCTGAAGATTTCCTGGACAAGGGGCCTGGAAGTACTCCATCCTTTTTCCCTGCACAGCAGGAGGTGTGGAGTTTCTAAACAGTCTACAGAGGACTTTACCCTTCCAATCTTGTCCCCTCTCAGGGATACTTAGAGGGCTCTCCCAGAAACACCCCGGGAATGTTAGGATCCTTGTAATCAAGAAAGTGCATCAACTCTTTAGAAATGCGCTTCTACAAAGCCCCATCAAGTGGCCATGCCACATCACTTCAAGGGCTAGATTCTAACAAGACTAGATAAGGATCTCCGGTGTCCACGCTTTCTGAATGCCTTCTTTTGCACCGACCAGGGCAAGATCATAAACCCTACTTACAACATGCTTCCCCTGGTTGGTGAGGGCCACCTCAGCTGACAGAGAGACTGGCAGGAGCCTGGAAAAGTACAATAATATTCCAAGTTGCCTTCAGTCTTATTTTTATTTGTGCTAATTTGCATGACCGGTGGATGCCAAATGAAGATATTTTTTCTTCCTCCTTGGAATAGCTTCACTTTAAAATATCGTTCTTTTTAAAGTGCCCAAATATTACTGAGGTGAATAATGAGACAGATGGAAAGTGGGAAGGGCGGGGCAAGTTCAGACTGCTTTACACTCGGCAGAATAACTTAGTTTTTCAGACTTCCAGCCTCCCTCTGTTTTGCTCAACTGAGAACGCTATGCCCTCCATCCTGTGGAGATGCAACTGCCATGGAGCCCCATCCATAACTACATTGACCTCCTACACACAGCTATTCGAAGGGCGTGCGGCAGCTGCCCCTCCACAGGCTTAGCGTGACTCATTCTATAAGCAAGGGAAAGCTTCCAGGCTGTGGGACTTTGCTACTTGCAATTCTGCCGGAAGCATCCATCACTTCACTAGGAGGGAGAAAAACATCCAGCGTCATCATAGACACTCAGAAACTCGAGTTGCAAGGGGTTCTTTATCTCTTTCTGAGCAGGCCATGATATCAGGAAGCCACCGACAGCTAAAAGTTTGCCGAATTTGCGTGTAGAGCTTTGTTGTTAAAAGAGTGGATCTGTCTGGTTTCCAGAATAGCAGGCGCCGTATTGCAGAGCTCCACTGTTCTTTCCCCAAGTCCTGGTGCATCCATCATTTGCTCCCTCCTCTACCCAAAGCTGTATTGCCCTCCTAGGTCCTTGTAAAAATGTCAGCAGTTCTTCTAGGAAGCCTTGTCCATGTATCAGTTCATCTCGCCACTAAACAATTTAGAGATTAATAATGTAGCAACAGGAGAGAGATTAAAAAGCCATCTGGTGAGCAAGACCAAGCTCAGCTTAAAAAACCTAAAGCATCAGAAAGAGATGAGTACACAAAGAGCCAGTGCTTGGGGTCAGGCCACTCTCAGCCCAGCTTCTAAACCTGCTAGTTACTAGCTGTGACCATTTGGGCTGGTCATTTTGTGAAAATAGAAAAATCCTGTAACTCTCTCCCCCTCGACCCCTTCCTGAGGTCGCTGAAACTTGAGACACACCCAGCAGCCTGAGCCTGATAGATACTTCCTGAATTCCTGAGACCCACCTGGTAGAGCAGCTTGACCTTCCAAGCTGAGACCACATTCCTGTGGGATCCCACCTGCAACCTAGGTGGGGACACCCAGGAAAGTCCTACCATGAGAATTGTTAACTGTTAACTGTTTAAAGCTTGCACAATGAAATGAATGTCTTCAGGTGGTACAGGAAATAGCTTGCCTGCCTGCATTCCTAAACTCTGTAGCAGACCTTTGGCCCCGCCCTGTTAGCGCACCAAGTTTGCCCTGTACCTCCTCCCCTATCTAAAATAGGGTATAAGAATCCTGCCCTGAGAATATTCGGGGCCCCAGGCTTTTCTGCAGTGCCTGGAGTCCACATATGTGTGTACCGGTATTCATATTCATATTCATTAAACTCTCTTTTTCTTTAATGTTAACAGTGGTCATTAGTCGTGGTCCTGGGGTGTCTTGGGGTGTCTTGGGGTGCCCTAGGGGCGCCCGCCTATTACAATTTAAGCTTTTCCTACGGTTTGGGAGTAATGATCAACCTTCCCTCAAAGGACTTTAAAAATGAGTTTATTGTCACTGGAAACAACCTAATGCAAATGGCATAAGCATATTAATACCGCAGCAGAATTGATCATTGCCCACCCTAGGGGAAAGCCACCAGCTTTGGGACTGCTAGAGGCAGTTTGACAATGTGCAAGATAATCTATCATATCTGGCTGTAGAGATCAGTGGATGCCTGGGCCTAGTCACAAAGGCGTACTGTCTCTGACCCTCATTTGGGAGTTAGCACTCACAACATCAGAGTATGTTCATTCATTCTATCAACAAAACACTTGTGCTTTATGTACTGGGTGCTCATCTTGAAGCTGACAAGCATCCGTACCCTCAAGGAGTAATGTCACAGAGAATATAGGAAGCATACTAGAGATTCAGGGAGTTCGGGACTGACCTCCTCTCCCAGTGATGGTTCACCTAAGGAGGCCTACCTAAGAAAATGGTGGCCAGGCCAAGTTACCACAGGAAGTGAGAAGGCAGGCAGCCCTGAGCCTCAGGAGTTGGCAGGAAAAGCTGGAATTCACCAAATGTCCTATGGAGCAGGAGGTGGTTACCGGGGACTGACACTGAGGTCTGCACAAAGAACAGAGAGACCCTAACCATTCTTTGGAGAGGGGGCATTTTTCCTCAACAGCTCTGACTATGCATGGAAAGCCACAAGGGGTGGCTGTGAGGATAAAGACACTGGCCTTGAACTCCCTTGCTGCCCCTCAGGCAGCACCCTGCTGGGAACCCAAGAAACTCCTGCTGCCTGGAGATTGCTCCTTTCTGTTTTGACCTGCCACCCACTGGTGGTCCAGAGAGAGTATCATTAAGGAAAGTGTCTCAGTGTCTGTGTTTATCTTTAAGAAAATAACTGACAACAAAGATTAATTCTTGTTCCCAAATTGTCCGCAACAATTTCCTTAGGGCTAAGTAATAACCATCACCCACAGTTGCTGAATCCTCACCACAAACTATTGTTCCAAGTCCTTCTAGGGAGCAGCTCATTCAGTTGTCAGACCTGTTGTTCAGTGAGGTGAAGTGTTTCTTTCCAGATGAGAAGCAGGAACATAGTAATTTGAGTCACTTAAATGGGAATTAGTGCACTGGTTCTTAACCTGTGGGTCGTGACCCCCAAATGGCCCATTCACAGGTATTGTATTACAGATATTTACATTATGATTCCTAACAGCAACATACTTACAGTTACAAAGTAACAAAAAATAATTTTATGCTTGGGGGGTCACCACAACGTGAGGAATTATATTAAAGAGTTGCAGCATTAGAAAGGTCTAGGGGGACACCTTCAACCTGAATTGTGTCTTCCTGAATTTGATCTTCTGAAGCCCTGACCCCAGGACCTTAGAATGGGGCTTTTGTTGGTGGCAGGGTCTTCAAAGAGGTAATTCAGTTAAAGTAAGGTCATTATGGGGGGGGGGGGGGGCTGAGCCAGTGGCAGCATCCTTACAAGAAGGGTAAATACGAACAGGCATCCAGAGGAGTCATAATGACATAGAAAGGAGGGGTCACCTATAAACCAAAGTTCTCTTCAGAAGGTGCCATCCTGGCTGACATGTGAATACCTGACCCCAGCTTCAGGAGTGTGAAGAAATAAATTCCTGTTGCTTCTGCCTCCCAAGTCTGTGGTATTTTGCTATGGCGGTCCTGGAGAACGAGTTCAGATAGTTAAGGAGCACTGAATGGTGACCTGGGAGATGACTGCTTTCTTCCTGACACCCAGTATGCCCCAACATGGTCCTAGGGCAGAGTGAGGAGGGCTTGTCTAGTTCCTGCCCATCAGCACTCACTTTATGAAATGCCCAGGGCTTCTTCAGGGTCCCCCCCCCCCCACCAAGAGACAAAGCTTTATTAGGGTTTTTAAAAAATGGGCAGGGAAACTAGGCATAGAGGTGAATAGAAATGAAGAGGAGGAGGCAAGCCATTTGAGCTAAACCACTGTGTGCAGAAGCAGGAGTCGGCCATATGGCGGACAGGCAGCCATGGGATGAGGCAGAAGGGCTCCAGAGAAAGAATAGGAAAACTCAGAGTGTTGAAGAGGAACATGCCCAAGCTCAAGCCAGTATCAGAAAAGAAAAAGGTTATACCAATCTGAGTCTGTGCTCTGAAAGGCAGGGAGACGGGGTTTCCAGGAAGAAAGGGGGACATTATCTCATTAAAGGGATGATTATTCTACTTACCTCTGAGTGCTTCCCAAAGGGCTTTCTCTTAGGTGATTGACCAGCCCAACTAGATAGGGTGTTAGGTCTCTCTACTCGGGCCAAAGATCCTGTGGGTAACCAGAAGAAAAGCTCTTTCCCTTGATGAGCCTAGTACAAAAATGAGAATAGAAAAGTGACCAGAAGGACATTGTACTGTCTGCAGAATAATTATGAAAATGTAGGTAGGCCTCTGACTACACAGGATCCATATCCATAGATTCACCAAGCCATGTGTGCAAAAACATTTAAATGACAATCGTACTGAGTGTGCATGGGCTATTCTTCCTTGTCATCATTCTATAAACAATACAATAACCATGCATATAGCATTCACATTTAATTGGGAGTTATTAATGTTCTAGAGATAGCTCAAATGTATGGAGAATACACAATATATATCATTTTATATAGCGGACTTGGGTAGCCAAGCCATCTAAGGTCCTGGAGTCAACCGCCTTGGGAATGCTGAAGGATAACACTAAGTTTAAATTTTACTTTAATCAACCATACAGACAAAAATGTGCTGTGGTGAGAGCTACAAAGGACTGGACTATAACGGTGTAGAAGCAGATGCCGGAGGAAGCTGACCCAGCAAGAGTGGTCAGCAAAGGCCTTCAAATCCAGCCCAGGGAAGAGCCTAGCACACCCTAAGGATCTGTCTGTGTTGTCCGTCTGTCTGTCTGCTAATATATATGTATGTATATATGTATATATAGTGTGTGTGAGAGAGAGAAAATGAGAGAGAGATCTACTTACAGTAGGAAGCAGTGAGGAAAGACAAGGAAGCAGGAAGACAAGAGAAGAATCTGAGCAAGAGTCAGAAGGAGAGGAAAATGAACAATAGCCATATTCCAGGCCCTGTGCTAGACACTTTCACTTCGGCAACTGGTATTCCAACTGAGTAGGTGGGAGAAGAGGAAGAGCCTCCCTTGCCCTAGGTTAGGCCCAGATAGTCCAAGCCAACAGCCCTGCCATAGTTGTCCAGTGCCACTGTGGCCTAGGATCACTCTGCTGTAGCACAGAACAGCTCAGGGCAGTTCACTGAAAGCATGGTGTGTCCACTGAGGCTGCTGCCGTGGTCTGCATTCCATGGCCCCAGTGGCTTCCTCCAGGGCTTTGTAAAGCTCGTAGCGGCCCCATATGTCACAGAAGGTCAGGAATGGGCGGAATGACATGGGAGGCGCTGGAGAATTTAGATTCCCAGGCAGAGGCTAAGTTAGTAGAAGTAATGAACAGCCACAAATCAGGAGAGTTGAAATAGAAGTGGGGTGGGGGGAAGAGGAAGAGGAGAGAGCTTTTGTTACACACACACACACACTCACACACACACACATACACACAGTGCTGCACGGTGGGTGGGGGAAGCATAGATAAAAACATTTTATCCTCATACATTTATGAGCCACCTTCAAAAGGCCCCATTACATTCTGGCCAGAGGAATCCATCATTTCCCATGCTCCACCTGCTATGGTTGGCCCTCGCTCCCATTCTCCCTTTGGAAAAGATTATGACCATCAGCTAAGTGACTTTTGCTAACAGTATCTCAAAAAATATGACTTATGTATATAATTTACATAGCTCAAGATCTGTTCAGAGAATTTTGGTTTTAAGTCTAATACTCTGGAAAGCTTTGTTTTTCTTCGAATAAATAGATGAGATGTATAAAATTCATTAGATTCAGTAAAGTATCTCTAGGTTTCCCTTTTACCACAGCTACTAGGAGGCTTGTCATGATTAACAGGTGTATAGTCTTGGTATTGTTTATCACATCATCATTTTCTATTCCTAATCACTTATGGCTCCCTTAAACTTATTTTGCTGAGCATTCTGGGGGAAAGAGAATAGCAAAAAGCAAGTTAAGTCTTGTCTGCCTCTGGACCAACTTCTCACTCAGACTGAAATCCTGGCTAACCCCTGTCCTTGGTCCTTATTGTGATTGTTGTTGTCTCCCAGCCACTCTGACATAAAGGAGTGACATCAACACAGCCCACTTCAGCCCACACTGAGAATAACTCAAGCTTGGAATATGCAGTTTATCTGTTGCTATTTTCAAATTTCCAATTCCAACAACAACCGTTTCCTATTGCTACCATAGTTTCCGTGCTTAGGGACCCAGGAGCTACTGAACTGGGGCTACTGAACTGGGGAGCCCAGCAAGGGGTCTCTGGTGTCTCTGGTGAGAGTTTAACTGAGATTCTGTGCAGGGTTCCAGAGAGCTGAAGGCTGGGTGGGGGGGGGGGGGCGGGGGGGGGGCAAAGGCCTTGCCACACAAGCCTCTCCATAAGGCTGCTTAAGTGTTTCAAGAGAGGATATCTGATTTCCCCCTATAAAAGTGTGTGTGTGTGTGTGTGTGTGTGTGTGTGTGTGTGTGTGTGTGTGTGTGTGTGTGTGAGAGAGAGAGAGAGAGAGAGAGAGATGGGGGTTAGAGAGTCACACTAACGTTTCTGCTATCTGTTAACCAGAGGTGAGTCATCATGTATTGAGGGTATCTAGAGAGGAATAGGCTTTGTCTTGTAAAGGGAGGAGCACCAAAGTGAGAAGTTTTCTCCCATATTTTTAAAGTCCTCAGGCAGCTGGAGCACAGCTGGGTACTCAGTATGCCTTTGCCTACATGCAAAGCAGGTTAGAAAGAAGAGGAGGAGAAAGATCGCCAGTTGGGAAATCAACTTCCCAATCGATGGACACACATCAAGAAAGCATCTGCAACTGTATGACACCTCCTTCTTCCAAACACAGTAGAGGCCTACAAGACAGCACCTTAGGTTCAGACTTTTGGGATGTTTTCTTTACAGTTCTAAGGGTTGGGAAGTCCATGGTCAAAGTCTTTTGGTGACAGAGCGGTTGGCAATGCATGGGGCTCAGTTTTTAATATGCGGCGACTTCTTGCTATCTCTTCAAGAGAGAATTCAGATATGCAGGGCAAGTTTTTGTACCGGTTGATCTCAATTGCCAACTTTCTAAATATAGAATCACCCTGGGGTGGGCCTCTGGGCACACTGGTGAGAAGATGTCTTAAGTTAATTGAGTTGGAAAGATCTGTCCACTATGGGTGGCATGATTCCCTAAGCTAGGATCCTATGCTGCCCAAACAGGAGAAAGTGAGCAGAGTACAAACATTTATCTCTCAGCTCCCAGGCTGTAGAAGTGACTGGCTGCCTCAAGCTCCCACTGCTAGGCTTCCTCACCACGCTGTGTTGTACTCTTGGACAAGGTAAATCATTTCACTGTGACGTTCCTGTTTGTCAGACTATTATTTATTATTTTTGATTGATTTATTTATATAATACTCATATATACATATATATGTATATATGCGAATGGTTTGCTTACATATATATCTGTGCACCACGGTTCCTACAGAGGTCAGAAGAAGGCACTGGGTTGCTTGGAACTTGAGTTGTGGACAGTTGTGAGCTGCTGTGTGGGTGCCGGGAATTGAACCCAGGTCCTCTGGAAGAGCGGCCATCTCTCCAGCCTCTTAGCAGAGTATTTTATCACAACAGGAAAGGCAACTGAGATAGTCCTCATACCTCATCACTCCCCAAAGGTCCCATCCCTAATGCCATTATCTTGGGTGTTAGTTTTAACATAGAAATGTTGTGGGCGTGTTGGCTACTTTTGTCTGCTGTGACAAAATGCCTTGAGAAAGGATTTATTTTGACTCAGAGTTTGAAGGGAGTCTGTCACAGTGAAGGGATGGTGGCAGCAGCGTTGGAGTTCATAGTCAGGAAGCAGAAAAAAAAGGCAGGAAATGGTGTTGGGCTACAAAGCTTAAGGTATGCACACACACACACACAGAGAGAGAGAGAGAGAGAGAGAGAGAGAGAGAGAGAGAGAGAGAGAGAGAGAGAGAGAGAGTCCCTGAGTGATGTACTTTTTTTCAGCCAAATTCTACCTCCTGAAGGACCCCAGACTTCCAAAACAGCTCTACCAGCTGGGACCAAATGTTCAGATACACGAGCCTGTAGGGAGACAGCTCAAACCACAATAGTGGGAAACACAGATACTCAAATTAGCACACCACCTTATGTGGAGGAACACACAGCCCAAGCAGAGTGGGAAAAAGAAAGGACAGATTCTTCAAAGAGAAGGGGACCAGTGGCCGTGAACAACCCTAAACACCATCTCCTCTTGAGGCATAGTGGAATGCTAAAGCTAAGGCAGTGCTTGATGAATCTGAAGTTTCTGTTTTCTAGATCCTTCTGTTAGAGCCCAGGTTACTCAATGAGTCAAGTGAGAAATAAGAGATGAATCCATCCATGGAGAGATGGGGTGCTGGCAAATGGGAGGTGAGAGTGCCCCCCAGATGGGTGCAGACCCACACTCTCAGGAGAGCCGGGCCTCCTGCAGCAGGGATACCTTGCTAGCAAGCTCCTTTCCTTCTGTATGCCCCTAATGATTCCTTCCCAGGGTAAATAGCCTGAACACTGATGGTGACCCACAACCGAGTGGGCTTTTCTCCTCCAGAAAGCCATCCTTATGCTTATAAAAGCGCCATAAAATATTCCAATACACACAGCTAAGTAACCAGATCTGTGAGGTGTGTAACACTCCTGTCATGTGGGAATTAACTAGCCTTAAAAAATGAGTGAGCCAGAAAGTATCTTATGGAACAAAGCATGCAGCTTGGAGCTTTATATTTTTTCTTTATTAAGAAACTCAGATGCCAAAAAGAGACTAAGTGTGTTCATTCAATATAATTTAAGTTCACCTTGGGCCTCTATCCCTTTGGTTACACTTATCCTAGGCACACAAAAAGTCCCTGTGTGTGACATTTTTATGATCACCTGCCAAGGGGTCCTTTCTTTTTTTTTTTTCCCCATACAGGTGAGGGTCTTGGAAAAAATGAACTCAGGGGTATTCCTGAGGCAGTTACCACTGCGGTGGAAGCATGCTTCTTGGCTGACATCCCTAACTGGACCAGAGTTACCATCTCATGCAATCTATCCCTCATCCCTAGATGTGGGACCTGCTAACACAGACTAGACTGAGACAGATAAAGGAGAGAAAGGCTGAGTCAGATGAGGAAGGGTCCGGCTATGATGCTAGCAAATTACCTCAATAGCAGCAGCTCATCTCAGAAGAGAACAGAGGCCATGAGGCAAGATCCAAGGAGTGAGCACTGTATACTGAGACAGGAGAATGTGGAAACCATTATAGTATTCCTACCAGAGGTGACAAGTCAGAATTCAGACTCGGCTTGTAGAGACAGAGACCACACACCTATGACATAGGGAGTCTTTGCAGGGTCCACGTTGATAAGTGATAGATGCCTCCTGGATTCTGACCCAGCTCCTGGTAAGAAGGTCAAAGGAACAGAAGACAAAGAGGGGATGGAGACTGTAAATCCTGATGGATGCTGCAACCATCACCATGGAGATTGGAAGCAGATGGGAACCACAGTTTAGAAAATGGAATGACTGTACCAGTAAGGCTTGTGTGAGCAAGGGAATGTGATTTTAAAGGCTGTGAGCTGCCTGGTGCTAACACTTCCTACAGAATGGACAGGAGCAAGCCATGTTTACAGCAAGCTTTCTCTCAGCTTGAGGTTTTATTAGCTAGATCTGGAGGGTCACAGAACCGAGAACAGGAAAGCTCTAGACCATGTGTTAAAAGCTAGGGTGGGCTCTGGATGATTTCTAAACATTGCTCCTATGTTTCAGATTCTTCAGTTAATCCACATAATATGATTTCTCCTGTCTGTGACCCAAAAAAGAAAAGTTACTGCCGCTGGATGTTTTGTGGTCCAAACCAGATTGCCCTGCAAACAGCATTGTCCAAAAGAGTGTGAAGCAGGTTTCCAGCTAAGACAGCAGATGCTTTCCTCAGATGGTCTGAGCACTTATAAGACTTACTCTGGCTTGGCTCCTACTGTGTTCCTTTAAGCCAAAGGGGCTTTTCCCCCCCAGTCTCCCTCAGCTCTGAGGTCTGTAGTAATTTTATTTTAGATGTAAGCATTCTAGCCCCTCCCTTCTGTCCCCACCTCCCTCCAGTCACAGGTGCCATAGAGTAACAAGAAATGTTTGAATCCATCTCAGCATACTCTGTAGGTCATTTCCTCGAGTACCGAGCTGGTTTTGTAAGCACTCCAATTACCTGGAGAGCCCCATGTGCCCTGAGGCATATGGGCCAGCTGAGAGTCCAGTCCCTGCTCACACTGCAGGGTGCATGACATGTCAGGGCGGAAGACAGCCCTGCCTGTCTCCTGCAGTGTTAGGCACGGGAGGGGGAGCGAGACCTTATCTCAACTCTGCTGACAGCCCCAGGGCTTGGCTTTCTTTTTTAAAAAAGCTGCCTCTGTTCATGCACACCTTCCATCCCCAATGAGTTTTCAAACCTTTGGCATTTGCTTTAAAGGTGAGCCTGCTTTGAAGACAAGTGGGGATCTCAATCACGTTCCTATTCACAGACAAAGAGGGAGTGAGAACTAAAAATACCAGCATTGCAGATTCCTCTTATGAAGCACCGAGGAAAACCTCACCAGGTCTTCTAAGGGAGTCAGGGAGAATGTCTGGCTCCCCTGTAAGCACAATGACACCCTGTGACAGTGCTGTCAGCCCATTCCAGATGCCCATGGGCCTTTCAACAGGGTACCACAAGAATCCAAGGCCATTTTTTCTCAACATGTAAAATGAAGTCTCCTAAATACATTACATATTTAACAGGCAAGACAATTTGTCTATGAGAAAAAGTCCAAGACATTCAGATTATTAAGAGCCAAATTAGCCGACAAGTATCATCTACTCTGCGTGCAGCCTTGACACTGAGCAGTTCTCAAGTTATTAGAAAGACATCATGACCACAGAGTACCTCATGTTGCATTCAGGCCCGTGCTCATTAGTCCTTGGCTCATTCTGCCTGTGCCTGGGCTGCGCTGGTGATGCAGGCAGGTGGATATGGTGTGTGTAGGGTATTTTACATTAAAAGCCATGGGGTGTATTGACACTGGTCTATCATTGATGATTTCTGGGTGAGTCAGTCTTTTCTAAAAGAATGAAATGTTCCTTTAAAAAGGGATTTTTCTCCCCTTAACACTAGATCTGATCTTTTGGAATCAGATTTAAATTAAAGACTAGATGATTCACCCTGCCAAGGCCTCATTAACACAGAGATCCCTTGAACAGGCCAGAAGTATGGACGCTGAGGCTGCGCACACACTGTTCTGCCATTCTAGGAACTTTTCTCTGTCCTGACAAAGGCAGCTGGCAAAGCCTTATCTTTCTTGCCCATGAGGGTCAGGTTGTCCCTTGGCAATGTGGGCCGGCATTCTGACTGACGGGGGCTGGTTAACCATCCACAGCCTAGGTAATAGCCATTTGGTAGGACCATATTGAAACTAATTATTAAAGTTAATTAACAGGAAGCTTAATTAACTTATTAGCCACCCAACAGTGGAGTAACTGCTGAAAGGTCACTTCAGGACCAGTCAGTCCTTCGGCATCCTATTTCAGCTCAAAGACAAAGTGAGAGAAATATTTACCAAGTAAAAGGGAACAAAAAGAAAAATTGCTGAAGATCATAGGCACCATGGTAACACTCTGTTCCGAGTGCCTCATGCCTCCAGAAGACAAGGGATAATGATGACGATTTCTGGAAAATTGTATTAGATAATGCTTGCCACTGAGGCTTAAGCGACGCAGCCATTGTTCCCTCGTGTTAAACTTATTTATTCCTTTCATTTGAAATCCCAGGGAGACAAACTCATCCAGATGAAAACAAGTGTCCTTTTGGATAAATTGCCTAAGCATTTCGCCAGTGCGGCAGACATGGTACCCGGTGACACTGAAGTGATGATTATAGGGGGCATCACCTATCCTTCCCAGCTCCCTGTGCCCACCTGGGCCTATCTCAGAGTTCCTCCTGATGCTGTAGTGTCCATCAGAACTGGCTAGGTGCATCCGAAACCACAGAGGCCATAGTGGAAAGATGGTGGGCTGAAGACATGACCGACTTGAACAGGTGCCTTAAGGGGCTATGCTACACTTAATAACTTGCAGTGCCTTGGGGAAAAAAGAGAAGACCTGAATTATTTGCAAGTTTCCAACATGAAGCCATTATCATTGTAAATGGGGTGTTTAAGCGACAGGGAGCAAGGGGGCTATTTCCGTGCTGATCTCTTACTGTATACTCCTTTATGAAGCTCTTCTTGTGTGCCAGGACCCCAGATCACTTTGACATAATGACCCCTCTGGAGACCAAGTATTCCATGATAGCCATCTCCAAAGGGGTCATTCTTAATCATATGATTTGAGAGGTCCCAGCTTCATTCTAGAAACGTGTAGATAACTCAAGCCTGACTCCATCAAAGTTGTTCTTAGGTTGCTCAAATTATGATTCTCAAACTTTCCTGTACTGGAACACTCTCACAGTCCTATGAATGTACTGATGAGCCTGTGTTAGTGTTCCATTTGTACTGAAGCAAATAATTGTAAATGGAGTAATATGTCATAGTGTAAGACAGCCACGGCTGTCCTAGTGACCAGAAATGCAAAATGAGTCCCACTGGGCTCAAATCAAGGTGCCAGCATGGGCTGGCTCTAACAGGAGTCTGGTTGCTTGCTTCATTCAGCTTTGAGAGGCCATTTACCCTGCTTGTCTTGTGACCCCTTTTTCTCACACCGCTGTGGCTTCTGTCCCCACCCTTGCATCTACTCACTCTGTTTAGCTTGCCTCTCTCTGTCCCTGTCCCTTCTAAGGGGCCTTAACTGTTCTTATGCAGTATCTAGAGGTTCAGATATGAATAGTTTTGGAAAGCCTGCCTTTGCTTCCGGACCTGCCGGGATGTGACAGGAGCTGCCTCACACTCCTGATGCTTCAGAACCATTTTGCAAAGCCTGCACTGCCTTGATGGGCTGTGTGCCCTGAAACCAGGAGCCTAAATAAATCCTTATCCTTCCTCCCTTAAGCTGTGTCTGTCGGTATGTGCTCACAGTAGTGACGCAAGAAACTGACAGAGTCACAGTGTATAATAAGTGAGAAACCGTAACCAGGAACTCTTTGTTGTTATAGTAAATCATATTGGTCTACCTTGAATAGCCTTCCCCCACATATGAATTTATAATACCATCAGACTGGTCATTTGGAAAATATTAGCTCATTAAATTAGGCAGACCAATTCCATATCCATGCATTTCATGAGATAATAAAACATGCCAATTAATGTTGTCACAAGCTTATCAGCAAAGCCTTACATATTGAGAAACAGCCAGCAACCTTCAAAAATTCTAATAGCAGCTTGATTTCATAAAAGATGTTGTTAGCAGCAAACCCTGCTAGATGCTTTCTTTGAAGGTATTGCTTTGCCTGACACTGTGGAAAAATGACATCTAAATACTTATCTTAAAGATGATTTTGGGTGGGGGGTAGCTAGTTCAGTCTGTCAATCAAATAAATACACAAATGCTACTTCCCAAGGCAACCACCATAATCTGGCCTATAATAGCAGGCCTTTATCATGCATCTCATTTTAATATACAATATTAAAAATAATTAGTAAAGTGACTGCTACTTGGTTTGCTTCATCAAGAATACTCATACGTGGAAATGATTTGATTTTCCAGTATTTTTGTGTTTGGTTTACTGTACGTACCTGGCAATAAAGAGAATGATCCCAGGGGGATTGGCTACCCATACCATGGCTGGTAAGACAGTCCTACCTGAGTGCCTTTGCATCATCATAGCAAATATCAGTGTGATAAAAAGCCTTCGAAACTCATGTTTTCCCTGGGAACTTAAAACCCTTCCATATAAAAGACTAAATATTTGTGTTAGGGTTTCTATTGCTGTGGAGAGACACCGTGACTGTGTCAACACTTACTAGGAAAAGGTTTTATTGGAGTGGCTTGCTTATAATTTCGAAGGTTCAGCCCATTATCATCATGACAGGGAGCATGGCAGCATGCAGGCAGATGTGATACTGGAGAAGTAGCTGAGAGTCCTATATTTTGCAGACAGCAGGTAGTTATTTGAGAAACATGAGCATAGGGAACCTCAAAGCCTGTCTCAGCAATGACACACGTCCTCTAACAAGGCCATGCCTAATCCACCAAAGCCACATCTTTTATCTGTACCACTCCCTATTATGGAGGCCAATTACATTCAAACTGCCACAACGTTTTTCTTAATAACTTTATAATTTTTTTTCTAAGAATCAGACTTCAATAACGTATGTGATAGTGCCTGTGCAGGGGGCAGTGGCCCTGGGGGTCAGCATTAGTGAGCTTCAGAGTGCCTGTGCATGGGGGCTGTGGCCCTGGAGGACAGCATTAGTGAGCTGCAGAGTGCCTGTGCATGGGGGCGGTGGCCCTGGAGGACAGCATTAGTGAGCTGCAGAGTGCCTGTGCATGGGGGCAATGGCCCTGGAGGACAGCATTAGTGAGCTGCAGAGTGCCTGTGCATGGGGGCAATGGCCCTGGAGGACAGCATTAGTGAGTTAGTTGCCTTTCTCTTTAGCTTTTGAGCATGCTCTCTCCACAACTTGGAATGGTCAGGCTTAGCCACTCTAATAAGCACATAGTTTGTATTAAAGTGATTTGCATGCAAAAAAAACTCCAGGAAAATACAGGCCTTGATTAACAGCGCCTCCATTTTATGTACTCTCAGGATCTGTAAATGTAGCTCGCATGCACTTTCCCATTGTTAGTCACTCATATTTTCCAAGGATCTGGGGCCATTTTGAGTTTTTTTAATAAGACTCCAAATTACTCAATAGCAATGATGGGACTTTTGTTTGATTTTTTTAAAAAAGTCCTCATGATTAACCTGCAAAAAATAGTTTCTTGTTATCCAAATTCTTTATATTATTTTATATCAATCTTTATATCTAGTCAAATAGATGAGCCCTCAAAGAAATTTTAAAAACAGGAGGTCATTTGACTACTGTGTTCCAATGACATTTGTTGGGTCAATACTTCACTAGGCCATCCTATTTTCAGTGCAATGATATCTCCAGCCAGAGGATTTAGGACCTGAGATAACTGGAGGCAGAATATGTACATAGTCTTCCCATGACTATATCTTAAATAAGACTAATCTACACAATGCAATCCATCTCACAGACATTCCCAGAATCACCCCAGTCTCTTGCCAGCGGGCTTTGCTAACTCTGATTGCTCAGGAGTAGAAAAAAATAGAACATTCAATAGAGAAGACCAGTATGATTTCTAAAAATAAGCACTAATTAGATATGCTTAAAAAAAAAGACAAAGGCTTCAATCCCTGTTTTTCCTCTCAGTGTTCATTTATTGTGTTACTGCATATTGTTAATAAACCCTTTTCACTGGTGTTAATGAGTTGACAATTTATAAAACTCCCTTAGATAGGTTATCTCACTACATTGAGTTGGAATACTCATTTCAGAAATTAAAAAAAGAAAAAGAAAAATAGCCAAGAAAACTGGGATGTCAGAAAAGCTAAGTGATTCATTCAATTACCCTCTATTGGCTTTCTAGTGTTGTGTAACAAATTGCCACAGACAGTGACTTAAGCAACACTCATTTCTTATATCACATATGCACAGGTCAGGAGTCCAGGCACAAGTTGGCTAAACCCTCCACTCTGAAACCAAGGTCCTGGAAAGGACTGCTGTCGCAGGTCAGGCTTGAAGCTATCTTCCAAACTCATGTAGTTGCTGCACGATTCAGTTTGCAGGTTTTCCTTAGAGCTTGAACTGCCAGGCTTCTTGCCGTTAACAACTGGGGTTAGCCTCTGCTCCAAGATGTCGTCCTTGAGCCCTACTCACTTGACCATGTGGCAGCGTACTTTAGGGAATCACTCTCCAGATGATGAATGATGGTGTGACAATAGTGACTATCCTAGCATCCATCAGTTGGCTTTCCACTGTAGTGCCAACATAAAGAAAAAGGTTGATTTTGGCTCAATGTCTCGGAAGTTTTAGCCTGTCATTACCTGACCGTCATCTCCTTGGGCCTGTGGTCAGATGAGTACCATGGAGAAAAAACGTGGTCAATCAAGGTCACTCCCATCCTACTAGTTGGAAAGCAGAAGAGAGAAGATCCTGGCCGATCCCTCATCCCACGGGGCCAATGATCTCAATATCTCCGTCAAGAGCACCGCTCTCAGTGCTCTTGCTTCCTTCCACTGGGTCCCACCTCCTAAGGGTTCTGTCACCTTCCAACAGTGTCATAGGTTGGCAACCAAGGCTTTGACATATGGACCTTTGTGGGAATCTAAGAGCCAAGTCCATAACAGCATCTTCACCATTTAATACAAATTAATTCTGGAAACCACCATGCATCATGTCAACACGTTCCAAATACTTTCAAAAGGAGGGCATGTGGTGTTTGTAGCAAGGGGTGAGAATCTTAGGGTCATCTTAAAACAATCCCTTCCACAGATGACAAGTTGTGATTGACATAACTGTCATATTTCAGACCAAGATGAGTCAACACCTTTCATTATAAGCTTGAATGATGGTCCATCAAAGGCCTGAAAAATCAATGTTTTTTAGCACCACTAAATACCCCATGGAAAACACAGTTGAAATATATTTAGAATGACCTGTATTAAGTTATGGACAATGCTTGACTCCATCTAAAGTGGTCACAAATGCTTCCTGGTGGCAGGAATTATCACCACTGACGGGAACTTTCCCTTGGTGGCCAACAGCACTTACCCATTGTGTTCATGGATATTGTAGGCCTGCTGGCTTGTGACCGCCAGCTCCCTTTGTGGGGCCACTGTGCCCACTTCTCACAGGCTTCCCACTAACCTCAATCAGAAGAAACAGTACCTCCTGCTCCCAAGCCCCAATTTCTACTGTTGTTTTAACATTTGTTCCCATGGCCAACAATTATTGGTCATTTTATGACGTGGCCCTATCACCTGTGGAGGTCACAAGTAGATATACAAATTATTTCATAGCCTTTCTTGTATTGTGGTTTGGCCATCATATGGCTCAGCACTCTCTGATGGAGACGATCTGTTAGGGCCTTCTTCTTGTCCATCCCAAGAGTTTCCTCACACTCGTTCCTCTCTGTGCTTTTTCCCCTTGATCTGACCAGTTGTGGATGAGGAAAGGACATTGGTGGTGATGAAGGAAGCACAGACAGAGGGAATGCGGAGGGCAATCTGCTCCTTCAATCCCAGTCCTTTCCCAGAACAGTCACCGGAGAAACACTTGGTGGTCCACAGTGTGGTATCTCATAATTGATTGTTTCATTCCACTTGGTACATCTAAATTCATTGCCACATTTATCTGGGCTTCCTGGCTGAGTGGAGTGCTCACCACAGAGTACAAAGCTTGTCAGAGGTCAAAAAAGTGAAGAAGTGCCTGGGAATCCCACCACGGTGTAATCATTTTCTTCTTGTGACCCTATGGAGTCTTATCATAGCAAACACTGGACACTCTGAAGCCTTGGGTATTGGAACCAGATATTCTGTGTCTGTGTCATGGCTACCCTTGCTATTCCCTTTAACTTCTTAGTCAGTTTAAACATTGGTAAGTCACTTTTTTATTTAGGGGCTGGCCAAAAGACATAAAAAAAATCAGTCCTGCCCACAAAGGGCCCTGGTTTCAACACAGAACTTGTTAATTTATAACATGTGACAGTAGATTAATAATATAAATAAGTGAAATGATTGCTCTAACATTGTGATTAACAGAAGACCACACACACATATACACATACACACAAGCCAAAAAACACACTTAGATGCTGGTACTATTGTTCTTATTCTTGTAGTAGATTAGATACCAAATTCATCAATAAAGACATATGCAGAACACTAAGTGGTAAAACAAGCTTGGAATCCAAGTACTCTTTTCCTCTCTTGACAGACTTCTTATCTACTGATGTCCCCACTTCAGGGTTTCCTTACCACAGAGACAGCTGCATTCTCTATCAAGAGGATAGCAGAGTCACTGATAGACCATATGGCACCTTTCTATGAGTAAGAACAAGGTATTCCTTCATCAAAACATTGTGATGCTCTCTGCCAAAAAGTTGCTGGCAGATAAATAAATATATACATCTTCCACATCTAAAGATTAAAGATTTGATCCACCGGGTAGTACTCCTTAGGTGGTTCAATGTTCAATCGCACAGTTCCATGAAGCCACCCCCTGGGAAAAAGGAAAGAAATTGTCTTGTAGGGCCTAATTCAAATGTTAATATGATTGGTCAATGCTGTTGGGTCCTGAGCCCAGAAGACCTGCTCTTTTATAGAAGTTTATGTCCCTATTGTAATCAAAGATAGCTTCCAGGTGACTCAGAAAAAGTAGTGGGCTACTGTTTCTCCAGTTTCCCATTCCTTTGTGGGCACTGAAAAACCAGGAGTAGCCAATCACACCATGTAGCTCACCCCACTGCTCCCAGGGTGTGACAACCACTTAGACAACAAACCTCAAGCAAGTATGAGGGAACCTACTAGTCTTGTTGGAAGAAGAGAGAGGGCAGCAGAGCAGGTGATATAGCCAGACCAACCCATAACGTCCTCTCTTGATCCAGAGATCACACTATCACTCTTTTTGTCCTGAAATCTGCAAAGGGATATGGAAGGAAATAGGCTCAGTGAAACATCCTTGAAATGTCTTACGGTATTTGTTCTCCAAGACAGTGTCTGAGGTGGTATGTGGAAAGCTAATATGGCAACCAGAGAGCTCAGGAGGTCCAGAAGCTCTGACCCTCTGCTGCTGCTGCTGCCTGGGTCAGCAATGAGCAGGGCTTCTGACTTTTATTCCTGGCATATGGATTTTTTTTTCTGCTTTAGAAAGGAATGGATTTCAAGCCAAAGAAATTATTGACATCAATGCTTACGTCATTTGGAAGAAGGCTTTCAGTCTTTGAAACCTGGAAGGTTCTTTCATCTCCAAGGTTATTTCATTTCTAAGAACCTCAGTTCCCTCATCTGCAATGGGAAGGCAGTAGGAGCAACCACAGGGTTGTAGTAAGAGCCAAATTGAGGGAGGAAAGACACGGAGCATTTTTCTAGGGATCTGGCATCTAGTACCCACATAATAATAATACAATGTTAATATTATATCTAACTTTTCCCAGATGACACGACAGTACTCTCTAGTCTTGGACCATGTAGCTGTTTCTTCGGCAGGAATGCAAAACCTTGATGAAGAGTTATTTTTGCAAGTGGCATAAATTTCTGTGCACAATCATGTTGCTAGCTTCACCTATGCCCTCCAGTCCTCCTGGTGCAGACTGCAGCAGCAATTTTAGCAGAGCCCAGTCTCCTGAGCCTAAGAGATAAGAAGGCATAAGCAGTCCAATGAGGAGATGGACTTAGCTGAATACTCTTATTATTAAGTTACATGTCTCTTTGGATCCTGGTTCAGCTGCTCCTACTGCTTGCTCCTGCACCTCTGCTATCAATCTTCAATCTAGACATGGGCCATCCAGAAGAGGACCAGTGAGTCTGAGTACAGCCAGGGACAGATGAGCCTGGATATATTCTTGTTTGCATCCCCTTTATGACTTCTCTATTAGGAAACCTCAGCAAAAGCAGACAAAACACACTGAAAGTTTTGAATTGATTTTTAATTCTATTGTGGTACAAGTGTAGCTACATGGAGCTATTTGTTTAGAACCATTTTCCTCTGGTTTTGTTTGCTTGCTTCTTGTTTTGGTTTTTGAGGTTTTTGAGACAGGCTTTCTCTGTGTAACAGCCCTGGCTGTCCTGGAACTCTCTTCGCACATCAGGCTGGCCTTGATCTTACAGAGATCCACCTACCTCTGCCTCTGTCTTGGAAGTGTTGGGATTAAAGTGCCACTACCACCTGGTTTAGATATTTTGGATTTTGGTTTTTATCCAACGTGCTGGGATGGAACCTGGCACCCCATGTAGACAAAGCACACATTCCCCATCAGACCTACACTCTTCCTGTCCAAGAGGAAGATTTCAAAGCCAGGGAAACAGGATGAAGTGATGAGTGAAGACAACCGAATTATCAGTGAGATCCGGGAGATCCAGAGCACTATGGCTTCACTATCCAGACTGTACCATGCACAACAAAACAGCTATGCACAAGTAATCCCCAAAGCACCCAAGGTCCTCTCTTCTTTGACATGTTAGAGGAGTGCACAGCTGTGCTGTCTCCAGTCGTTTTTCATCCCTCCAAGGACTCTGACCAGAGCTGGAAGTCTAGTTTGAGTCCACACAGGCCTAAACATCTCAGAGGGACTCCCGAAGCTGAGGGTTACTGTAATTATCAGGCAGTGCTGAGGAAAAAAACAATAATTTTGTTTCTTGAAATCTGTGCAACTCATGACCTTGGGGATGATGTGCTGTGGGAGGTAGAGGACCATGAAATGTGTGTTGGTAAAATACAGGTCTGTCCCCAGAACAGCTCATCCTTCTGATTGGTGGGCCCTGGTGATACTCCATTTCCCCCCCTAAACAGTAATCTAGTATTTAACAGCCCAGATTCATGAACTTTTTATTATACTAACTAATGAAATTTTGTGGGTGCACATGGCTCAATGTGCAAGTGAGGTCAGAGGGCAGCTTGTAGGAATTGATTCTCTTCTTCTCACTATGTGGGTCCCAGGGATCAAATCTAAATTGTTAGGCTTGGTGGCAAGTGTCTTATCCACTGAGCCAACTTCTTGGCCCTCAGATACTTAAACTGTGGGCCATGACTCCACACTGAGCTATGCAACTCAAAGTGGGTGTCAGGAGAAATTTGACATGGTAAAAGGATTCTGGACACAGAGAGATCAAAAGTTAATTTAAACATCAAACCTGGTCAGAATCTGGGATTTTTCTGGCAGAAGCTTGCCCATACCTCACCACATCTTCTCTGCAACCTCAGTTCTCAGCATACGACATGCACATATTATCCTGAATGTGTCACGGAAACACAAAATTTCACCTGAAACCTGCTTGCTGTATGTCATGAATTTCCGTGTTTTACTGTATGTACCAAGGTCCTTCTCTCACATAAATATAATGGCTTAATTACAGACAACAAAGGCTTTAATTTTTCTCCTACCACATTTCTTAGCATGTAAGTATTGAATCAGTATAACTTTGGATTGCATTGGGTTCAAATGTTTGATTTTTCAAGATTGCTGTTTGAGTTACTGCTTTGTGTTTAATTTTTTAAATTGTTGAACACATTTGGACTTGGGAAGAATTTCTAACAATTTCTGAAAGTTCCTAAACATATATCTACTATTTTGCACTATGTATTGTTGCAAAGCACTGTTCTTGGAATTTTTGATTGTAATATCTAAATATAATCAATTCAGAAGTGTTGAAGATTCTCTTCATTTGGAATGAAGTGGTAATATTCAGCCATTATTAATTCATATACGCATAAGCACATATAATCATCTCTGGAATATACAAATTAGCTTTAATTTTTAATAAACTATAAGTTACATGTATACTGAATAATTGTATGTCATGTGTGTGTGAGCTCACATGTATAGATGTTTGTGTGCACACATCTGCATGTATCTAGAAGTCAGTTGTGGTTCCTCAGATGCTTTCCACACTTTTGGGGGATAAGGTCTCTCACTGATCTGGAACTCACCAAATAGACTAGGCAGGCTGGCTAGTGAGGCCCAAGCACCAATCTGTCTCCTCCTCCCCAACACTGTGATTACAAACATGTGCCACCATGTCCAGTTTTTTTGTTTTGTTTTTAACATGCCTTTTGGGGATCAAATGCAGGTCTTCTGGTTTGCAAGGCACACACTTTAACCAACAGAGCTCTCTCTCCAGGGCCCCAAAGAACTATTTCACAATAAAATTTTCTATGGTCTAAGATGGCTGATTTATGCGCCTATTTTATGTATCTTTATACTTTGAGTCATATAAGAACTTCTCAGGTACAAAGGGTCATTGGTGGAGGTGTCTTTAAAGCCCTGGTTTAGCAGATACAATTAGATCTAAATTCAGAGCAAAGAAGTGAAATTTTGCTGTTGAAAAGTCAGAGCTGAGTCAAGCAGTGTTCTGACTGATGTTAAGAAGGGGTAGCTCTCTGTTTCCTCGAGGGGCCTTTCTCTGTAAGAAGGTGGACTTTGGCAAGACACCATCTGCTGCCTGTTAGTCAATAGTAACCAAAATAATGGCAGACATACCCCCAGACTATAACAGTTGTTGAACGACCTTCAGGACAAGGGAGGGGCCTCCCTTCTTCCAGACTGTGAAGTGGGCAACAGAGGAAAGCTTTGCTGTGGTTCCAGAGTAAGTAATGATATTGTATGTTGCTCCTCAGGCCACTGCCTAGAGTCATCTGAAGTTTGGGTAAAGACTTTGCTACATTTCGGTGGTTTGTTTAGGAGGATTTCTCCTTTGTGTTTCATCTTGGTTTGCCTTTTACCTCCTTCTCTGGCAGTTTGCTCTGGAGGTTAATATTAAAATGGTGGTGTGAAGAGTCTCACAGAACTGTCGGAGGGAGGAAATTGAAAGGGTGCTTGAGCATAGCTTTGCTTTATAATGCAGTCTGTGGAAGGTGGATAGTGGGCTACTGCAGCAGAGGTGTGTGGCTTCATGGCACTGAAGAGAAGCTGGGGGTGGGTGCTGGAGATGAGAATGAGCTGCATGAGAGCGTGGGGAGGGAAGGAAGAGGGAGGTTGCTAGGCAACTTCGCAGGGCAGAAGAAAGAAGTCTTGAGGGAGGAGGTCCTTCTGAGGGTACCACTTTTTGCAGTGGTTGGCTCCATGTTGTGGAACAAGCAAGTCCACAAGAGATTGGTCACACCTAGCTGGCAGCCCTAGAGCTGCTTCTTGTAATAACAAGCAGCCAGGAGGGAGCCAGGGTACCGAGACCCAGGAGTGTGGCAAATGGTCTGATAGCAGCTGGGATGCAAAACAAAAAGTCCAAACTGTTTATTCTACAACTTGTACCATGGAGAACAGAGAGGCTGTTGGAAGCTACGAATCATTGTTGAAAAACACTTTCACTAAGTGCAAAGTAGGGACTACGTTCTGTGATCTCCTGGGAGGGACAGAAAAATCACGAAAATCCCTACTCTAGTCAGCCCCTCACCAAGCCTCGTCTAAGGGAAAGCCCCAGGGAGATGTGAATTGCTGAGTAGTACTTGCAGAGCAGAAAACAATGTTCTTGTAGGTAAGACCTGACCCGACTACAGAGCAGAGCTGTGGGCTCTGGAATAATGATGGCCTTGTGGGATACAGGTGATAATGGTACCCACGTCAGAGGAGTTGCTATGAGAACTGAATGAGTTCACAATTATAAGGTGCCAAGCATAACATCCAGCACATGATAGGGCTAGTTCAGTAATTTTTAAGGACACACTAAGGAATGAGGCTAAGAGCACACTCCTGAATGAGACATAAGAATTTCCCTATCCACACCCATTTTATAAATGTAAACTTCAGCTAGAAGAGGCCTGGATGCTGGAAGCCAACTACCTGCCCACTCTACTGCTAATAGGCTCTGCGTTCCTCCTAACAGATAGTGCATAGCATTGAAAGATGTTTTCTCTGAGGGAGGAAGCCATGTCTTGCAAGTAAACGCACAAGTCAGAGTACAGGACATCTGAAAAAAATACAACTGTCAATTCCCTCTTCCTTCTGTTCTCCTATGCTGTCACCTGCAATGAGGAAGAGCAGGTGTGTGTTACGGAGCATGTCATTTGCTATCCAGAGTCTGCCTTGATCATATGTCTGCTCAGGCCCTTTCTACAAATCCTCAAGATTGCCTCTCAGTCTCTCTAGAAATGCTCCTATGTCCTTCTTGCCTCTGTGTACATATTGGAAGGTCAGAATTTCCAGCCATCTTGGCCAGACAAATGTGCTCCCTGTTGAACAAACATAAATTTAGACCTGCAGATAGACGCCGGGTGTCTCAGTCCTTCCCATTTGTGAGGTGCTGATGTCTAGATAAGTGTATCAAAGGTCCATGTTTAGCCTCCTGCCTGTTACATTATTAGCTGATGGAATCTTGAGAAAATACTGCCCTACTGAAGAAAAGAAGGTCCTTTGAGGTGTGTCTTTGAAGGGTCCTGGCCCGTCCTTGACGTCTCTACTTCCCAGATGTCCTGCTGCAGGCAGCCTCCTTTACCACATGTTCTAACCATGATGTGCTGCCTCACCACATGCCTCAAAATGAAGACAGGCAATCTCAAATTGATGCCTCCAAAACAGTGACCCAAACTAAACCTTTCTTTATTTTAAATTCATTTACCCTGGGGATTTGTTATAGCATCAATACGTTGACTAACATACAATAGGGCAATCGACATCTGTCCATGGCGACGGACCGTTCTGAGAGGAAACGTAGATCACATAAAATACAGACAGGGCTTCATGGCACGAACGCTCTACAGACAAAGACATGGAATGATGGTGTTGTCACCGAAGAAGAAGAGATGACCCAAAATGCATTTCTCCTATGATGGCGGCTGCCTTGCCACCCCCACTACTCACTTACCGTTAGACCACCAAGGGCTACCCAGGAGAGGAAGGCGCATGGCTGAGATTACCTTCAATTCTTAGGATTTGGCCAGAAGGAGGAGGTTACGAAACTAAAGGAAAGCCTCCATTTTCTGCCCCAACAGAGACCTCCCGGGCAATTCAGATAAAATCTGAGACTCTCTTGCTTCATCTGAGGGTATCTGACTGGGAATAGGCAGAGAGTACCTACCTGTTCATTTCTCTCTCCTGTGACAAGCCATCATCTCTGTGTCCAAGTACTGAGGCATCTTTAGGGGAGGAAGTGAAACACACCACCACTCCCTAGGTGTGGACTCTTCAGGCCCCATGTGGCTGGTCGGCTACACCCATCCACCTCCATCTGTTGTGCTGGCCCTATGCCTGCTTGCAAGTACACTGGACCCTTGACCTTAGGCACACATCCAAGGCCACATGGGCTTAGATGGCCAGTCTGAGTCATCCTGGAGGTGCCATCTGTCCTACAGGAAGACTGTCCCCTTGTTGGTCCAAAAGCACTGGTCCCGTATTTTAATCACAGATGGTATCTGCTATTTGCTGAATAGAAATACATGAACAATCAATAAAGGAAAGCATGCAGTTTGGGGGCAACTTCAGATTGTTGCTAGACATTTCAAACCCTGGAGGCTTACCTGGTAAAAGAGAAACCACCAATTCATAATCAATGAAATTAGAAAATCAACCAAGAATAAGAAATTATAAGGACTCTTAGGAAAACAGAGAAGTATTTCAGTAATTGGCAGACTGACTCAGTAATTTTTTTTCTTTTTCTTTTTTTAAAAATCTGCTACAGTTTGCATGACAAATGTTTCCCAGTGCCTGTGTTGTAAAGCTCTGGTCTCCAGCCTGAGGCAATGAGGAAATGGTGGAACCTTTAGAGGGGGGGCCCTGGTAGAAAGTAGTGAGTCTTAGGTGCATGCCCTTGGAGGGACATTGGACTCTGGCCCTCTCCCATCTCTCTTTGCTTTGGGGCTGTCACACTGTCACATGGTGAAGCTGCTGTCTCTGGGGCATGCTCCCTCCATCCCAAGTGCAGATAAGGGGCCAACCTGCCTCCATGCAGTGAGCAGAATAACACTTCCCTCTCTTTAAGTTGATTACACTAAAGTGGAGGGGGTAGGGAGTGGGGAGCTTGGGAGTGGAGAGGTGGGGGATGGGAAGTGGGAGACTGGGGAGTGGAGGATGGGGAGTGGGAGGGTGGAGTAGTTGTCACAATAAAGGAAAACTAAATGATGCAAAAAAAAACCCCAAAAAACAAAAAAACCCAAAAAAACAAAAAACAAAAAACAAAACAAAACAAAACAAAAAAAAAAACCCAGCAGAAAGGCTCTTAAGGTTTCTCCAAGGGTGATTTAGATCAAGGTTCTCATTTCCCACCCACCCTACACCATCTCAGATCACACCCAGGCTTCACAGAGAAGTATGGAAGGGAAGGAGTCCCTGTACGTGTCACACAGGGAAGTGAACCCAGGAAGAAATGAGGATGAAAAATTGATACAGGCTGACTTTATCAACCTGCATCAGACTCCAGGGAGTCTAACACCAGGAGGTTTATTGTAGGGATATTTAAAACCCAGTAGAGTTTGGAAAAAAGGTTTCCAGGCAACAATAATAATTCCTATAATCAATCCAGTTCCAGGTGAATAAAGCTTAAAGAATGACTACATAGAGACCCCTTTACAAAGTGCGTGAGACCATGAGAGTGGGTTCTGTAGCTAAATGGCCTAGAATCTCGAACAGAGATGGTATCTAGGCCACTAGGCCATAAAGTACATGTAGCATCTCGTCTAAGGATGGATAATTATCTGGGGAGAATCATTTCAGAGAATTTGGATGAGACCTCTACAGAAAAGGTGGGTGAGGTTTGCCTCCACAGATAGCAAAATGGTTACCATATTAGCAACAAAATCCACTTCCAGCCATTTAGGCAGGAAAACAGGTATTTTATCTTCTGTATTGAGAAGAGGCTCTCTGTGTTTAATATTTCTGGTCACCTCAGTGATCCGTGGGAGCAAGGACATTTGTGCCCCCAACAGCAAAGTCCAACATTTCATGTCATATAAGAGAAGTAACTGGGCCCAGACATAATACCACTTCTTTTCCAGTCTTGGCAGGGAAAAGGTTAATGGAAATGCCTCTGTCTCAAAGGCCTCTGGGTAAAATTGGAAGCAATTAAGGCAACCCTTAAGACTGTATTTGTTCACAAAGTTTATTGGACACGATCAGTTTCCTCTTCAAGCTCCAGTGACCTTGGTCCTTTATACCCCAGTGGCACCTCAGACTGATTTTTTTTACAGTGTGTCCCAGCATATCAGATACGGACAGCTTCAAGCTGGACCACTGCAGTGTCCTTTCCATCTTTTTGCATTTAATTCTTGATTATTTGTTTAGAGCTTGCCCATTCTCTCTCTTGAGCTTGCCTTACAGTGGGAACTTAGCTGGGGGCAGGTGTAGAAGAAAGTGAAATGCTCATCTTTCTCTACAGAGAGCCTGCTTCCTCTCAGCATTTCCTCCTCCAGGCCACTGCAGGCTTGAGCCCATGGTGGAAAGGACGAGAATAAAACATTTCAGAGAACTGCATGGCTGTTCTTTGTCTAGTATTGACATTTTCTATGTCTTTACTCACACAGCATGAGGGTGGAGGACTAACACACAGAGATGGTAGCTCTTGTCTTACAGTTAGACTCTGGCAGGTAGGGTTAAACCTATGGTGTCTAACTCTGAAGTTCCTGTCTAGGAGAATCCTGTCTCTGATTTGACCAATGCCTTCTCATGATGTTCTTATGGCATTCATGCATCCAGTGATCTTAAATGCACAGCTGGGGCTGCTCTGCCATGCCCAGTGAACGCTGGGTCCAGTTCTCTGTACGATCCCTTACACTTTGGTCTTGAAAGAGCGCACCCCTGAGTTCTCAGCTCTTTGCTGAGCCTTTTCTTACACTAATCAGGTCCAGCTGTCCAGATAAGCTCCAGCCATTAGATTTTTGGACAGATGCGAGACTCCAGCTTCTGGAATCTCCAAAATATCCCAAATACTCATGGCCAGTCTCTGAGAGGTCCCTTGGCCCAGTGTCTGAGAATGATCTCCAAGGAAATGCCAGCCCCTCTGAGTGTTTTCAAGCTTAGCTCGGGGCTAAAAGCCATCAGGTATGCTTCAGGTATCGTGGTTAAGGTTTGATGGTGGCTCTGGCATCCCCTGTTTGCTGTCTTTGGGTCCTTGGCCAAAATCCAAAAGTCAGAAAGAAGAAAGTCCACAGTTAACATCTCCTTATGGCGGGAGGAGGCTTTTCCACAACAAAACCCTGACCTCAAACAGCTTTCTCCTCAGAAAGAAAAAAGGGTGGGATGAAGGGGACAGGAAGAGACTGAGAAATGAAAAGGCAAAGAAATGAGGTAAAGGGAGGAAAAAGGAATATCACAGGTGTAGCTGATGGGACACAGAGCGCTCTTCATACAATGTATAACTATCTATGAAGTTCTTTGTGGAATCATCTAAAAAACTACCGTTAAAGAAAAACATTATTGCTGCTCTTTTGCAGTTATTGAAACTGAGTCTTGAACATCAGCATGGGGCCGACTTTTATCGGTGCCCTATTCACATAGGAAACTAAGAAAAGTTTAGGCAGTTATGGCATCCATATCAGTAGCCTCAGCACCCAAGAGGTTGAGGCAGGAGTATTTCAGCTCAAGGCCAGTCTGGAACCTATTGCAGACAAGCCACCCAAAATTAAGTTCAAAACGCACTTGCCTGAGGACCAGAACTCATACGTTCAAGCAAATATGCCCACAAATAAACATATATGATAAATGAAGAGACCCTAGACTTGCAATCCCCTGTGAGGCGCCTAGAAGATTTTTATCAGGCTCCACCCCCTCAAGTGTCTACCATCTCTAAATAGTTCCAAGTGTGGGCCAAGTCTTAATACAGGCTTTGGAGAGACTCTTGAAATACAAAGCTCTAGCATGTTTGTTTCGTGATTAGCAAACTTTGGAAGCATCCTGGCTTACACCCAGGATCCTGCCCCCCCCCCCTGCTTCTCCCTATGTGTCTGGTAAGTTGTTCTTCATCTTCAATGCTATTTTCCCTTACTTTTTCCATTCTGAGAACCACTTACTGCAAACCTTCTACTTCTCTACTTTCCCACATCACGTCTGGATTTATAACTGTGGTCCGTGACCCCCAAGCTCCACATCTAGTCTGCATATCTGCACTATGACCCATTTGGTACCTCATGTGCTGGTGTTAAAGGATGAACAGCAACGCATCAGCCTGGAAACTTTCTTCCCATGGTCTCTCCTCATTTCAAGTCTTCTCCCCCAGTTGTTCAGAATAAACAGTTCTGGAAGCCTCTTTACCTTGTCTCCTCCCATGCCCTGTCTCTCCAGTCATGGCGGTGACCCTTTGGTGTTCTGCCATCAGAGAACATCTGTCAGTCAGCCATATTTCACAGTCCACTGCCACATGTGGAGGAAGGTCCCTGGGCTCTAAGCTGAACAACAAGAATCCATGTTATGGTCTCTCCACTTGGCCCTGGACTCCTTAACTTCTTCTCCACACAAAAAGTTAGAGTGAGCCTTTTGAATGTCATTTGGGTCATACCAAACCTCCGCCAGAACTGTCCCAGTCCAACGCCTGTTCATGGTACCTGAAGTGTAACCTAACTTCCTCCTGAAACCTGTAAGCCCACATGAGCTAACTACCAGCAGCTTTCCCAGCTTCTCACCCTCTCTCCCTGCACAGCACTGCACCTTCCCTGGCATCCCCTACCTCCATCCCCGATCCCTGAGCACGCTGGCTGCGTTTTCACTTGACTATGCTTGACCTTGTTCTTATCTCTGCCCTAAATGTTCACCCTTCAGATAATCACACTGCTTCTGATCTATGTGCAAATATCATTTTGATGAGTTCCCTCCCCAGTCTCCACTCCAGGATCAGACGCTTCATCTACAGTACCTCCAATCCTTTTGGTTTCTTCTGTTTCCAGAGTTCTCGCCTCTTATTCTGCCCCAGTTGCCACAGAACATTGACTCTACAGGGGCTCCCACCAGGGTCATGTAGGCACAAGCTGGCAGTACCTTCCTACATGGCATACCATATGCCTCCTGCCTCACACCTCAGGCTTCTCTACATGTGCCAAGTGGTGGATGCCACAGGATATGCTTGGTGCTCACATAGGGATACCCACAGATTTGAAGATAATATCCCTGCAAATTCTTCCCCTTTCTATAGTTCTTGTGGCTAATGAGGAGGCAGCTCTGTGGAGCATGGAGGTCATCTGCAGCAACTGGCAGAGAACACACCTTGTACTCATTCTCCAGCCTTTCTGCTCCTCTTTGGCTGTCTTTTGCTCTCGCTTCCCTGAAAGACAAAAGAAAAACAAATACGCTCTAGTTTGCTTGATTTTTTTTTATCAGTTTTTGGAGATAGTTTCAAGCAGCCCAACCTGTCCTCAGATTCATTATGCAGGCAAGGTTGACCGTGAGTTTCTGCTCCTTCACCTTCTACCTCCTAAGTACTGGGTTACAGGCATGAGGGAACTGAAAAGCAGGCCTTCCTGCCTGCTGCGCAAACATTCTGCCAAGTGAGATACATCCCCAGTCCCACCCACTCATCAGCTCTAGTTTTAAGCACTGTGTTCTGGAACACAGCACACACATACACACACACACACACACACATACACACACACACAAATATACACACATACACACACATACACAAATACACACACACATACACACATACACGGATAGACACACACATACTCACATACACACACACATACTCACATACACACACATACATACACACACAAATATACACATAGACACACACACACACACACTTCCTATCCCATCTCTTTTATTTTTCCTCTCTGCTTATCAGCACATGGGACACCATATGTATTTACTGATTTGTTTTGTTATCTGCCTGCCTCCTCATGCCAGTATAATTTTCCTGAGTTCTCTATTGAGTTTACTATTGAACTCTACGCATCTAATATATAGGAAATACTCATTAAACATTTGTTGAAGGAATGGATAGATGTGAAAAGGAGCTTGTCTTGAGAAAGCTAAGAGAACCCATGGTATCTACAGCTGCTGACTGGGAGGAAGCAGCTCTCTAAAGAATGGGCAGAGCCTAAGGCAGTGCTGACCAGGAAGCCTGGTTGAGGAGTTAAACACCCAGAAACAGGCTCGTCATTCCCTAGAGGTGAGGCAGGTGCAGCGGATCTGCAAGGCAAGCACCCGCTTTCACTGAAATCTTACCAGTAACCAGTACCGCTCTGAATAAAGTAGCTTCCCCCATCTTGAAAGAAATATGTTATGGTACTGTCATCCACCATTCCAAAATCCTTAATGTTCTATTTGCACTTTTTTATATTTGATGTTAAAGTATACTTTGAATTTACATAACATCTTTGCTACTATTGGAAAAAAATCCTAGCCACATCTACAGTATTACAGTTATTTTTTTAACCCAGAAAATCACCTTTCATGGGAAGAAAATGCTAAAACCATATCAAATGTTTGGAGGATTATTCGAGTCTGACATAAATAAATTCCAAATAGGAGAACTGACTCCGCGCATCACCTCTGTGGGATTAGGGGGAGTTATCCCGCCTTTTAATCCCCTGCCAAGGCAAACACAGGCATCTCTGTGATCAGTTCAGAAATCAGCCACTTTAGGAGGCTTTTATGGCAGTCAAGCAATATTTATTTGAAATATAGACTGCCTATGAAATAGCTAAAATTACTTGTCTACTGGAAACAAGATCAATAGAGAATAATAGTGAGTTGTGCGGGACTTTGAATCTGGAGAACACTGTTTTATCTCAAGTACAGTCTACAGAACAAGAGGGGTTTGTGATGACGGACACAGTGAGCTTCAGAGGAACAGTGTCTGTTAGGCCTAAACTGCTAGAGCAGAATATACAGACATTGTATATCTCAACTTTAGAAAGTCGGTCACCATTCCATTTCTTAAGGACAACATGGAGAGACGAAGCTCTTCCTCATGTTATCAGTGTGACCAGTTGGCATACAATTATATATTTTACGTTAATACATAAATAATATGGAATTCCACTTCTGGTGCATAATAGCTCTTAAATGAATGAAAGTTATTGTTAATGAACTTGTAATAGTCACCCGAAGTGAAGCACCATCTAAAAATGGTCATGTGGAAGACAAGTTAAGTGCATGCATTATCCTTGAGCGAAGGACTAGGGCTCAGCCAGTCCTACGGAGGAACCAAGTCAGAGAGCAGGTCTGGGAGTGTGACTCAGGCTGGACCCCTTGCATGCTGGTGCATAGAGTGAGGACCCAATGAAGACCAAGTGAGAACCACTCATCCAAAACAGCCAAGCAGTTCACTGCTACCCTGTTCATGACCGCCAAGATATGCGGTCGGCCAAGAAGCCCATCAACAGATGGGTAACGAAAACCTGGTTCGTCGTACAGGGAATTTCACTCAGACGTAAAGGGGAATGGAATTCTGACATTTTTGGGAAATAGATGAATCTGGATATCACTGCCAGGCAAGA
The DNA here is from genome assembly GCA_033318265.1 of Phyllotis vaccarum. Lineage (NCBI taxonomy): Eukaryota > Metazoa > Chordata > Mammalia > Rodentia > Cricetidae > Phyllotis > Phyllotis vaccarum. The sequence continues at coordinate 97,189,928 of JARWLC010000007.1, forward strand.
TAAACCAGACCTGGGAAAATTTTGTGTTTTCTCTCATATTTGGAAATTATACTTATTAAATCTATATAGACACATGAGTGTATATATGACAACGTGTATGTACGTGCGATCTGGAAGCAGAAAGGGAACCATGAGAAGGGAGATGATCTAAAGGGCAAGCAGAGGGTCAACAAGAGGAGATAAGGGGAAATAAGTGACAGGATAAGTGGAGGGAGGAGAGGATGATGAGGTGGATGACAGGGCAGTGGGGAGTGAATGGAAACAAGTATAATGATGTGTATGTGCACAAACGTCACTTTGAACTCACTACTTCATATGCTAACTCAAATTATTACAAATCACTTTTGAAATGCACATCTGGGATGACAAAGGTGCAGGAATTCTGGGGACCACCAGGTCTGTTCGGTTGTCTTGATTGTGGTACTAATCTCATGGATGCTTAGGCATGCCAAATCCCCTTGAAACTGCATGCTGGGCAAGACGGCTCAGTAGGTTAAGTCACTTTTTGCCAAGTCATATGACTTGAATTCAATCCCTGGAACCTACATGGAAGGAAAGAACTATTTCCTACAGATTGTCTTCTGACCTCCACTTGAGTACTGGTACACACGCACACGTGCACACACACGAGAGAGAGAGAGAGAGAGAGAGAGAGAGAGAGAGAGAGAGAGAGAGAGAGAGAGAGAGAGAGAGAGAGAAGCTATCCCTTTCATACGGTCCCGTGGGTCCTCAACTGTTCTTCTGCATTGTTCATTAAGTGACTCAGCAAGCCCAATTAATAATTCTCAACAAACTAATGGGACATAAGACAGAGATCAGGCCACGTGGAAACCAAGACAGGATTCCCACCACTTGTCACAGGCAGGACTCCTTCCCAGAGGGCTGGTTCTGCCCTGACAATGACACAAAGGGACAAAGTGGATTCTTCCTGTGGCAGACTATCTCCTTAGAGAACGGAGCGAAAACAGTCTCTGAGGCAAATTTCTTCTCAGCTCCCTATCTGTAATATGCTTCTCCCCCTTTCTTGGGAGGGCTAGACGGAGAGTGAGCAAGCACGCCATCATGACATATGTATTTATTCATTGGACAAAGACTCCAGAGAAGAAAGGAAGTCTTCCTGTCAACCATCCCCCTGACAACATACTCCATACTTCTGTTCTTGTATTTCTCATTATGAGCCTAGCCTTAATAGCTGAGCCATCTCTCCAGCCACATACTTATGTCTTTATTCCTTCTTTGGACATTTTTCATCAGTGTCTAGCATTATGCTGAGAAGGTGAAAAGTATAGTAAAGAACCGACTGAATGAATAAATGAATTAATGAATGAGAAAAACGTATTTCAGGACAAAGAACTAAAAAGGAAGAAAGTGATGGGGGAGGGGAGAAAGGAAAAATGTGACAGAGGGGGTTTGTCAGCTTATCATGGAGGATGATGAGCAGAATGTCGGTAGTTAAGGCTTTGGATCTGAGTTCAGGTCCTACTTTCTGAACGAGGTACCTAAGCTCTCCCTTGTCTGTTGTAAACTTTAAGAGAGCGCAGGCCCATAAAAGGACTGAAACACAGCTGACAAAGTAGGACCTGCAGGTCAGCCGCATCCAGTATCTGGTTTTTGAAAACAGAATGTCTTGGGAGTAGCCACGCCCTCTCAGAGATGATGACGTGGAAGCCTACAGCTCCCTCGCCCCTCTGAAACAGAAGTGGGTAGGTGCAGCATCTACCACCTCCCTTGGGAAGATAAACTAGCTCCAGCTGATGCCTGCTTCCCACACAAAGGTTGTATTCCTGATATGGTGAGTGTGTGTCCGTCCATACATACATGGGTGGATGAACATATATGTGCATGTGGACATACGTATGTGCCATCAAATTCTTCCTTAATAATCCTCCATCTTACTTTTTTTCTAAAATATTATTTATTTATTTTCATCTTGACCATCCCCCCCCCCATCCATCCACTCTTCCTCTGTTTCTGTTCAGCAAGCGGCAGGCATCCCATGGGTATCAAACACGGCAATTTGATCAAAGTTGGTAAGACCAAACATCTTCCCTTGTATGGAGGCAGGCAAGACAATCCAGTATGAGGGATAGGTTCCCAAGAGCCTCTCAAAGCATTCAAGACAGCCCCTCTCTCCATTGTTAGGAGTCCCACAAAGATACACAACTGTCACATATATGTAGAGAACCTGGGTCAGTCCCATGCAGGCTCCTTGGTTGTTGGTTCAGACTCTGTGAGTCCCTGTGAGCCGGGCTAGTTATTTCTGTGGATTTTCTTGTGATGCCCTTGACCCCTCTGGCTCCCATATCCATCTTATTTCTTGAGACAGGATTCCCCCACTGGGTGAGTAACTCCTTCACTTAGCTAGACTGGCTGACCAGAAACCCCTAGGAATCCCTCAGGCTCAGCCCTCCAGTGCTGATGTCACAGGGGCTCATCACTTTCCTTGATTTATTCTTGTGGGTGCTGGGGGATCTAAACTCAGGTTCTTGTGTGTTTGTGGCAAGTACTTTACTGACTAAGCCGTTTCTGCAGCCCCCCCCCCCCCAAGCTCCATTTGTCGAGTCTAAAAGGGAGACTTAGGCTGTGTGTCCTTTCTCTTTAAAGTGGTCCTTAGCTCTTACAATTCACCTTCAGTGCCCTTCCCTGAGATCATTCCACCACCTCAAACCTCCTAGGGCACTTTTCATACGATACTGATTCACTGGTTCTGGTTCCCTACACTGGGAGCTTAGATTCTCCAAGTTAGAATGGTCTTAGTCATCACCTCTACGTATTGCCTTGAACAAAATTAGCACCTGGGAAATACGTGCTCAGTGCAGATATTCACCCACACACACACACACACAACAACAACAACAACAAACCCTAGAAACAAAGCACTAGGGACCAGTGGACTTCGTTGCTATAGCAGTGACAGGTGGGTCTTTGTACCCCTATCCTGCCTCTTTACTTTTTTATTTTCTTCTAGCTGCTGGAGTAGGGGCAGCCCTGTCCTCCTGGAAGAGCCTGCGCTTACAAATAGCATTCATTTAGTTCCCTCTGGGGCCCTCGGCTTTCCCCGAGAGCCTTAGAGATCCATGATGAGATATCCTTGCCCAATGAGTGTGGGGACAGGTGCTACCAGCGGGAGCTGAAGAATGGCCCTCTGGTGCCCAGTGAGCCCCTCACATTCCACAGGTGTCCGGAGCATTCCTACCATGCTTCTGTGTAGCCACATTGGCCCCTGTTCCGCAACACTACTGGTCACTCTCCCCAAGAATCCGTGTCCTCATCAAAGCTGGTCCTTGGCCCTTCCAAGAAACCTTGACACCAATGGCCAATCCCAATGGCCTTGGGAACCTCCCAGGTCCTCTGCACCCCCTGCTCCTTCCGCTAAAGGAGGCTGGATGGCTACAAAGCCCTCTGACTTGAACACCGGTACCTACTAAGGTCACAGAACCTGCATTACTATACATTCCCTAAGACAGGGTTAGCAGCTGGCTTGAGTGCTGACTTGCTCCTAGGGCAGATGGCTGACCCGACCACCTGTGAAAGCCACTGCAGGATGTTAGCTTCTCTGCCTCACTGACTTCCTCTAGTCTCAATCCTCAGTTTCAAGGAAAAAAAAACAAAACTCAACAAGCTCTGAGTAGCCTGAGCTTTCCCGAGTCTCCTTGGAGTTCAAAGATGAAGTCAATGTTTGCCTCCAAGAAAGAATTCATTAGCTGCCGTTGCCAAACGTAGGTGTTTTATTCTGAGTAGAGACAGGCTCCCAAGAATCCCTGCAGGTCGCCGGGTCAACAGCTTAACAAGCAGAATCTGCAAACGCCAATGGTCTCTTGCACAGAACTGCCAGGAGCTTCTTCTTCCAGCAGAGGTCTGGCTTCCCATCAGGGACTAAGCTGAAAAGTACCTGCCATACTCTGAAGAAGAATTCTCAGGTCCCATTCAGCAGATTACAAACCTAAGACAGAGCTAGAAACCCAAATATCTCTCCGGGGTGTCTGACATGTTCCCTATCCAGCTTGACTTGAAAGAAGGGCTTTTCGTTCTTTTTGAGTTGTCTTCATTTTCTTTTTCTTTATGGCATTTGTATTCCCAAAAGACCCAGTAAGTAGATACGTATTTGTAAAGTAATGGGTAAAAATGATTACTAGGTTTTTAAAATGTGATTTCTGATGTTCCGATTTTTATTTAACTCAGCAATGACAGTTACACTGACAGCAACATTTATTCATGATCTAGAGAAACCCTCTCTGCCTAATACTGCATTAAGTACTATTTGTGAAGTAGCAATCCTTGGATGGCTTCTGCTACCACGCTCAGGGACTTTGCTACCAACCTCTGCAGGGGCTGCCAACATCTTAGCAATGTCGGCTCTTTGAGATAGGATTCCATCTGGAGCATAGATGTCTCAGGGCTGGCACAAGAGGCTGTCTTCCTCAGATAAATAGCCCTAAAGATGACAGGATCATCCAGGGCTGACTGTCACAGCACACATCCTGGGAACAGACTTACTCCAATCAGAGAAAGGCAATTGAATGAGTCTTTTTAATTACAACCCTCCCCCACCAGCACCTTACTTATTAAGATGTTTGGCACACGCTGACTGGAGATTTTCCTACATGGTTCTTTTGGGAGCTATCTAGATGACTTTGGAAGAAAAGTGACATATAAATAACATTTAGGATTATTATTATTGGACTAAGTTCTCATCCTGTGTTACTGGGAATTCTAATTCTCCAACTTGCTTGTTATAAATATTGTACCCGTCATCCCTTCAGGAAGCATGAGAGTGATGTGTTCGAGGGCTGTGTGAGGTATAAAGAGTATGTTGTTAGAAAGATCTGTTCATTGAAGCTGGTCTGAGAACCATCCTGTCTGTATTAAATACATTACAAGTCAGACTTTACACCCATCTCAGCAATGGCAAACTTGGAAATTGTGGATGAGACTATAGAACAAGTGACACTACCCTGGCCCCAAGGAGAGACCACAGGATTCATCCCAGAAAGGACAGGTCTCCAACCAGATGCAGAGAGTAGGGATAGTAAAATATTTCCACAGTTTGAGAGAAGAGCAGGTACCTGGTTCCAAGTTGACCCCTGTGCTCTTGGCTGGTCTCTGAGTTGGTTCCATGTTCGTCCTCCATTCTGAGATGGTGATAAGACACATATAGAAAGCTCCTGCTCTTGGGATGTTCCATACCAAATGAGCAAACATACAAACTAACATGAGAGACAGTGAAGTAAATACACATAAAGTCAACATAAGGAAGGATGGTGATGGTCCACATAGGCTAAGGAACAAACAGAGGAGTAAAGAAGAAACGTGTCAGATGATGTGGGAGGCCATGGGGAAAAGGCTATCATTCCTTAGCTTCAGTGGCCACCGGAGAGGACAGAGGGGCTGCAGGCTGATCCCTACACCTATCCTCCCCCTTCTTGGCACATCTGTGTGGCCATGTGATTAAGGTCGTGTCAGTCAGTAAGCTGTGAGCCATAGTGACCAGCACAACTCTTAATAAGATCTGCCATGTGTTTTCCCCATCACACTTGCTGCAATGTAGTTATGGCTAGACAGCCGGCTTTGATACCCAACAGGGTAAAGCAACCCTTGGTAGAACAAGATAAAAATTGTTCTAAAATACTCATTTCTTTTTGCTTGAGTCACTGTACTTTGGGGTTTTGTTTGTTTGGTTGGTTGGTTGGTTGGTTTGATGAGTTTGTTTGTTTGCTTGCTTGCTTGCTTGCTTGGTTAGTTTGGTTAGCTGGTTTGGTAGGTAGGTTGGTTGGTTTGTTGGTAGGTTGATTGAGTTGGTTGGTTGGTTGGTTGATTGGTTGGTTTGGTTAGTTAGTTTGGTTGGTTGGTTGGTTGGTTGGTTGGTTGGTTGTAGGTTGGTTTGGTTGGTTGGTTGGTTTGATGGTAGGTTGGTTGATTGAGTTGGTTGGTTGGTTGGTTGGTTGGTTGGCAGGATAGGGGTACAAAGATCCACCTGTCACTGCTATAGCAACGAAGTCCACTGGTCCCTAGTGCTTTGTTGGTTGGTTGGTTGGTTTGGTTGGTTGGTTGATTGGTTGGTTTGGTTGGTTAGTTTGGTTGGTTGGTTGGGTTGGTAGGTTGGTTGGTTGGTTGGTTGGTTGGTTGGCTGGTTGGGTTGGTTGGTTGGTTGGTTGGTTGGTTGGTTGGTTGGTTGGTTTGTTGGTAGGTTGGTTGATTGGGTTGGTTGATTGGTTGGTTGACTGGGTTGATTGGGTTGGTTGATTGGGTTGATTGGTTGGTTGGTTGGTTGGGTTGGGAATTTTTGTTTTGTTGTTGTTTGTTATAATAGCCTAGGCTACATCTTCATAGAAAATGTTTCAATCAGGAACAATTTAAATGTCAATATTAATCCACATGCCATGTGGCTCCAGACAGAAAAATAACAGATTATAAACGCAGGAAGACCAGAGACCACTCAGGACCCAACTTCAGTTACTCAAAGACACTGATGCCTTAGGATAGTGCTATAATGTGAATATAAAATGTCCCCCACAGGCTCCTCTTTCAAATACCTCAGCTGGTGGCCTTATTTTGGAGTTGAGGAAACTTTGGAGGTTGGAGACTAGTTGAAAAAGGTAGATCACTTGGGGCATGTCGTTGGTGATATCTTGCCCTGGTTTCTCCTGTATTTCTCTTTTGTCTGAGTCCTGTCTGTAAGAACACCTATCCCAGTCATCCACAACTACAATGCTCCCCCCACACACTTAAACAAAGCCACCATAAACTAACCCCTTTAAACCTGTGAACCAAATCCATCCTTCCTTCTTTAAACTGTTCTCTCATGTACTTTGGTCACAATGACAAGATAAAAAAACCAAAAAAACAAAAAAACAAAAAACCTCAGGTGGTGACCCTGCATTCAAGGTCGGGTTAGTGAGCTGGAGATTCATTTTAGAAGCTGAAGAATTTAAAAATAAATTGGATACCTGGGCGGAGAGTTCAGGGAGGAGAAGTCAAAGCAATGGATGGGATCCTTGAGTGATTTCTCCAGATTCCTCATAGGTATCTGAGGAAGGGGACGTTGGGCCTCTCTGCCATAGAAGCTCTCACAGGACCTAAAACTCGGAGGGAAAGGCTGCTATTGTCAGCCCAATAGTTTTCGATTTCTCATGGGCCACGTTGGAGCTGAGAAGTCACATGTCACAGAAAACAATCTCAGCTGGTTAAAAACACCAAAACATTTTTTAGAAGGAGTGGGAAGGATGATAATGTTGCTCATAGAAGCCAAGTCCAGCCAGAGCTTTAAAAAAAAAAAAGGAGAGAGAGAGAGAAATAAGGGCTAGAAAGATGACAAGACCCAATCAAAAGTTCTTAGCTCTTTATCCCTAAGCAGACAATCTCTTTTCCTGAACAAATGACAGAGGATGAATGTCTCCATAGCTTCCGAATCTATATACCTTCCAGCAAGCAAACTGTAAATCCAAATAGATACCTGCCTCCCTTAACAATTAGTTTCTGGCCCAGTCTTTCTGGCCTAGTCCTGAGGTTTGGACCCACTCCCAGCCCTGCTGCCACTTAGCCCCAAATAATCACACAAAAGCTTATGTTAATTTCATGAGCCTATAGCTCTCTCATCTTAACTCAACCCATTTCCATTAATCTGTTTAGCCATGTAGCTCGGCACCTTTTCTCAGAGCAGCATTTCAACTTCTTTCCTCTGCGTCTGCTGGCATCTCTCTCTGACTCTTCCTGTTCCCAGAGTTTTCTTAGTCTGGTAGCCCCACCCACACTTCCTGTCTGCCTCTGGCCAATCGGTGTTTTATTAAACCAGTAAGAGGGACAAATATTTACAATGGTGCCAGATCATAATCCCACAACACCCACCCTAGGCTCCTGAGAGTGGTATGAGAATTTAACTAGTTCTGGTCAGGAAGGAGTGGTTCACGTGTCCACACATATGAAAAGAATGGCAGTGTCTGTACAAGCCAGCAGTATCTCCCACCCAGTAGCTTTCTGACAGCCCAGACTAAATACAATTCATGTCAAGTTCATGAAGACACAGCACTCTGAGGCCCAATGGCCCTTTTCAAGTATCACCCCCAGTTCAGAGCTAACCAGAAACTATCCCCCAACTCCCATGCCTTGATAAATATTTCTTATTTTTAAAAATTTCTTGTGCAAAGGGTTCATAGCTTTCCTTGGGACCCCTTGCTGAGACTTACAATGCTCACTAACACTTTCAATGTGTTTGTCTCCCCGATGCTTTCCATGTAACAGCTGTTCACCTGTCCTGCTATGGTAGCTGGGCTGGAGTAGATGTGGAATCCTAGAGACAATTGCGGAAATGTGCACCTAAAGTCTCACAAATTTGTCTAAAGTCTTGAATCTTAGATTTGTTGTTCTAAAAAACTTCTGTAGATAAGTGAGCCTAGCTTCCAATTATTTCAATGCCCCTCTTCCCTATATGTACCTTCAAATACTCATTTTTTATTCCCATCCAGGGCTCCCTCTTCCTACTTCTCAGAATGAAGTTTTAAAATTGAGCTATAAGAATGGATATAGCAGCTCTTTATCTGTCAGAGAAAGATTAGCTAAGGATAGTTATGGGCCCCAGGCAAAGACAGGGATGCAGCCTGCCTCTTAAAGGCTTGATTGGGAAGGTTTTATTGTTATTATAAAGATGCTCTTTCCTTTAAAAGTTTACAGCTAGGATTTTTTTTTCTTTTAGTCACAGAAGGTCATACACTTTTTTTTTTATTAGATACTTCTTGGTTTTAAGGCTGAGATTTACTTAACAGCACATGCATTTGAGCAATGAGGATGATGGGAACCGGGCTCTCCTTTCTGGAGAGCTTTGCCAGGACCTCAACATTGTGAGCCATGAACCTCTGAGTCATGACCTTCCTCTACAGAACAAGTCCACAGTAGGAGTGGATATGTGTATGTTTTTCACATGCCAAGGCACTGAAAGAAAGACCCTTCGATGTACTTTCTGTCTTCTGATTCCTTTGACATTTTTATTATATGATTAATGATTATGATCAAGTAGATATAATATATAAGAGATATTCTAAAATGTAATCTTATTATTTATGGATTTTAAATATTTATGTTCATGGTATTTGTAACCAGTTATCATCATTTTTATTGTTACTAAACCGATAGGTGCTTTTATATTTTTACTTTTGAAATTGTGGTATTAATATACGCGTAACATTAAGTTTACCAGTTTAACTACTTTTAAGTGAACAATCCAGTGGCATTAGGTATATTACATAGTATGTGTAACCACTATCTATTTCCAGAGCTTTCATTCCCAAGCAAAGGTCTTATGCCCATTAAACAATTTCTTTCTATGCTCCTTTCTTCTTCTGGTGTAAGTACCTTCTGGTGTTTCTATCCCAATTTCTGTCTCTCGGAGTTTGACCTCTTTTAGCTACATCACATAAATGAAGTACCCAGTATTTATTCTACTGTCTTACTGAGTTGTCAAACCCATCTCCTCAGCGCCTTGTCATATAGGCTAACTACTAGACCTCTCAAATCTCTGGCAAAGAGTCTGTGGGTCATCCAATATATACCCAGTCATCTTTCCTTTGGAAGACCTATTCTATGCATGCTATTTGCTAAGTGCATGGAAAACCTGCTCAGTAACCATTCCTATCCTTCACTTCCTACTTAGGAAGGCATGGCTCCTTCAGGTGTTACCATGATGTCGGGAAGCAGAAAACCAGGAATTCATTAAGGTCATTCAAATACCCTGCTGCTATGTTGTTCTGTCTGCTCTGCAAATGAAGTACTCTCCGTCTGCCTGCCTGTCAGTGACACAGAATAGCTGTCCTCTAGATTTTTGCTGAGGATTAAAGCCATCCTTATTATTCAATCTACACTCAAAACTTCAGGTTGCGAGAAACATCATCCCTGTCAATGGTGTGGGCACTTTCTCCAGAGGCAACATGGCTCCGTAATTAAGCAATCAGCTTGGGTTCTGCAACTGTGGCAGCTTGAAGGAGAATGTTGCCCCATAGAAACATTCATCATTTCTTACTATCACTAAAGTGAGAAGTCATATATATATATATATATATATATATATATATATATATATATATATATATATATATTCTTATCCTTTAACTGTAATCTTAGTATATATGTAACAGTAATGGCATTTGGCATTTGAATGCTTGCACCCTAGGTGATGGTACTGTTTCTGTGACTTCGTTGGACAAAGTCTGTCTCTGGAAGAGGGGGCTCTTGAAAGTTTAAAGAAGCATTTTTTTTTTAGTTCTCTTTCTCTTCTCTCTCTCTGTCTCTTCCTCCTCCCTCCTCCTCCTTCCCCTCTTCTTCTTCTTTTCATAGTTCAAGATGTGAGTCTTCCACATCTGGCATTCAATTCCTTTTGCCATCTGTTTTTATCATGGACTCTAACCCTCTGGAATCATAAGCCCAAATAAACTTTCTCTTTTCTAAGTTGCCCTGGTCATGGTGTTTTATCACAGCAATAGAAAAATAACTGACAGAACAATCAAATGATTTTACCCACATGACTTATTCTTTGTGATGCCGTTTCTACAATTGTAAAGTAGGGGTGGTGGTGATGATGCCAGTGTCACTGAGTCCTTCTGGTACTCAAACTGATGCACTCAATATACTAAGAACAGTGCCCAGGGCTTAGAAAACATTAGGTACATGATACTGGCAGGACTGGTTGTAATTCATGTCAATAGTGAATCATTCCCCACATCTTTTTGGTTATAGAGCTCTTGTTGAAAGCTACATTTCTGTTATCTACCAATCTATCTGTTATGACACTTTCTTATATAAGTAAACAAAGTGATAACTCAATCTGGCTTAAACTTGGCTTTAAACACCTGAGAAAAGTGGCTTCCAGAAATGATGCGGTCAGTAGAGAAGGATGCCATCTATAATCTGCTTTTCTCTGGTAACTGTGTTCTTCTATCTGAGCATCAACATCCTGCAAAGTTTAGCTATGGGATGAGATGCCTTCTGGTGTGACCATAGCTTTGTGCTTCTTCCTGAGCTTGAGAAAGAGAGATGGAATAAGCAAGTCCATTTATCTAATGGTTGGAAAAAATTAATGTTTCATTCCTATTGTGGACAAAGAGCAAAATCAAAGGAGTACTATCAAGAGCTCCATGGGAACTTGGGATGAAGTTAGAGACACACAAAACCAGTGTGATCAGAAAGACGGCCAAATCTACAGCTTCGAGTCTCTTTGCTTCCAAGATGCATACAGAACTGGCAGACAATTTCAGAAGCATTACATTCTCCAGATTAATAGCACTCTATGGAGATATTCTAAATGTCAACCAAAGACAAAGTCAGATTTTCAAGAAGTTTTATGTGTGAATCTCTCTCTCTCTCTCTCTCTCTCTCTCTCTCTCTCTCTCTCTCTCTCTCTCTCTCTCCCCCTCCCTCCCTTCCTCCCTCTCTCCCTGCTTCCAGCCTTCCTCTCTCTGTGTTATCAGGGATGGAACCCAGGAGCTTGAACATGCGTGGTAAGCACTCAACCATTGAGCTACATTCCAGTCCAAAATAGTTGTTTGGCTCTTAGAATTAGTGTTGCTGAACTATATGTCAGTGTTACACCATGGTTCTCTTCTTCAGCCATAACAGTGCTAGTGGAGACAGACAAAAAGAAAAGAGATATCTCCCTAAGCAACTTAATGAGTTTCAGTTTATGGACAAAAAGAAGCACATATTTTCGCCATGTTTGTCTGACCGTAAGCACCGTAAATTCATGGCCCAATCTGAAGAAAAGATGGGATTAGTTTGTATGTGCTGGCACAGGTATCTGACTAAAGAAACTGAACATGAAAGATGAAAGAAATAATACCATTTCATAAGATTTTTAACATAAGGGCTTATGAAGACAGCTCAGCCTTTATTAAAGCACTTGCTTTTCAACACTGAGGGCTGGAGTCTGGGTCTTCAGAACCACTTAAATGCTGGATGGATATGAAAGGCAGAGAGAAAGGTAATCAGGAGGAGTGTGGTCAGTGACAGCCATGTTGGGAAGCTCTGGATTTGATTGAGAGATCCTGCCTCAATGAGCAAGATAGAAGAGCAATCAAGAATTATTCTATATATCAACTGCAGTCCTCCACATGCACACATACACACACTCAGGGAAAAAAGTTTCAGCATAGGCATATCAAGATACACATACACACTCAGACACTGTTCATTTGGAACACTGTCTTACTGGTCTAAATTTCATCCTGAGCTGTAGTGGGATTATGTTACATTGTAAATAATTGTCCCGCCACTGGTTTAATAAAAATGCTGATTGGCGAAGGCAGACAGGAAGTGTGGGTGGGGTTACCAACTAAGAAAACTCTGGGAACAGGAAGAACAGAGCCAAGATTTCAGAGAGACCAAAGAAGCCAGCAGATGCAGAGAACAACTATGTTGCTCTGAGAAAAGGTATCGAGCCACATGGCTGTAGAAGATAAGAATCATGGGTTAGTTTAAGAGCAAGAGATAGCTAGCAATATGCCAGAGCCATAGGCTGGTCAGCATAAAATTAATGTAAGACTTCTGTGTGTTTCTGTGGGACTGTGAACCTGCAGGTCAGAACCTCATGGCTAGGCTGGAAAGTCTGGGCCAGAAACTTCAAGCTACAACTGAGCAAGGAGCCTTTGAGTTAGAGCTCATGAAAGTAACAGTGTGTCCTTTGATCAGGGTCCTCTGTGCTTTGCTCTGGTCATCATTCCATCTCTAAAATACATTGTTGCATGTATATATGCTTAGTGTTTTCTTTACCATCTAACTCAAACTGCATTCTTAGACTGATCCTTGTCTACATCCTCAAACCATACACACACTGGAGAACACATCTGACGGTGAGCATCTTCAGTTTTATCCAATTCTGTAGTAGGACTTAGGTAAATTCTGAGCTAATCACCAACTTCCAAGTGAAATTTTTTTAAAAAAGTATTCTTTTCATAACAATAATTTCTTTTTCTTCTAACTCAATTGAGTTTTTACACTGTATACAAATTTTTATTGGAAAGAAACAAGGCAGTAATAAATTCAAAAAAGAATACAATTTGTGGGAAGCATTCATATTTACTATGTTAATTTAGCATTAATTGTTCATTTTAAAAATGAAGAAATATAAATGTTCAATTAGATGTATTCATAAGGTTAAACATATTTCAGTCAAAATTGTGTTTACAAAGAGTTTGTAATAAAATATCATTTTTTATTTGTTTATAATGTTAGCTTTAAAAAAACAGCAGGCAAGATTCAATATGTCTTTTTCTGACAAGAAAATGAATTAGGCTAGCAGTCTTTTTCACTACAAAAATACAAATGTTGGGTCAAAGTTTTGAAATCCATTTGAAGTCACAGCAGAGAAACAAAGGTAGAAAGAGAATGAGAAGTGGGCAAAAGGAAACTCACAGCTGATAGAAAAATCTAGGGATGGAAAAGCAGAAATGAAGCCTTGTGTCCCTGTCATGGAAGCCCAAGGGAACCTCAGCTAAAGCCTAGAACTAGTCCATCCACACTGGGGCAGATGCTGGCACACTGATACCAGACAAGGTAGATATGGAGCTGTAGTTCATGTAGAAAACCAGAGCCCCTTCCTTCCTGTAAGGACGTGACCCAGGTGGCACCAGTGGAACTTGTCTCTTCCCATAAACATCCACCACGTGAACATGTATCATTTATGAGAGCCTAAATGTATGTTACTCACTGAATGAAGATTCAGGCTAAGAAACAAATGAAAAATAAGTCCTAGATTGGTGAATTTGGGTGTGTGTCGGGGGGGGGGGGGGTGGCAAGTTTGCCACAAAAAAGACAAATACAGTCTGAAGTAGAAGCACCCTGCAGAAGAATTAGCACCAAACTTGAAAAAAGAAGAGTCTGGAACAGAGTTTTAAAGAATTAATAAGCTATAAATTATTTTATAAATAAGAGACATATGCTAAAAGATATATATATATATATTTAAAACATAATCTTAAAAGTAAATACCCAATAAAGCATGATTAGAATCAGCTAAGGAGAGAATTGCTAAAGTAGAAAATAAATATGAGGAAATTATTTAGAACAATACAGAGCAATAAAGAAATGAAAATTAACAGACTTAAGAAATTAGAAGATTAAAAAAAGACAGATATCAGAATGGAAACAATGCATAGACTGATGTTTTATAAGAAATAAATTCCAAACACAGGCAACTGATATCATGGGTGTAGTCAGAAGCTGTAATATTCCAGAAAGAACCAAGTATCTAAATAAACTGTCACTCCAGAGTGAAAGAAAACAGAGTAAACACCACTGAGCGTGTTTCTTCATGCCTTGCAGAGAGAGCTGCGAAAGAGTTACTTACACATAAATTGAAGGAAAACTATAGAAGGAAAACGCCAAGTACTGTTGAGAAAAGAACTGGGTAATTGTGCACACAAAGAAGCACTGACTGTAAACGGACATCAAGTTGTTTTAAAATATGCCCGCCTTCCTCTGAAGTTTCTTTATGTTTTGATGTTTATCTCTATCTGTAGAATTTTTGTCTTAAAATCTGCTTGTCTGATATAAATGCCATTATCTTGAGTCAACCATCCCTGAAAATTTAGAATGTTTCCTAACAGCCTTTATAAATGAAAAAAAGAAAAAATGCTATTTTTTTTTTCCAGGAAGACTTTGATTTAAGAAGACGCCCAATTAATGTGTAACATTAACATCGTACCCATTGCCTTTTGATTTCTATGTCTTTTTCCTTTTCCGAATTGTTAAGCAGCCTTTATTATAAATGAGTTTTTAATTTTATACTTTAGGAGTATTCGAAGCTTCCTAACAGACCTTATTCTTTGTTGCAAGGTCTATTAATGTCTGTTCTACAGGAAGCCTCATCCCACAGAGCAAAACAATAAAAGGGAAGCCAAGGTTAATGGAATAAAAAGGAAGCGACATCATCATTACTTACAAATAATGTAAGTTTTTGATGTAGAAAATCCAATAAAACTTTTATATGGAGTATCAAAATTATTAGGGATTTCAGCAGTTATGCTGAGTCCAATGTGCAAATGGATATGTCATCATTTGCATTGCTGTTTCTAGGGGGTATATTGTATGGCATGGTTAGAACAAGACTGTGAATCAAAAAGCACTATTTAATGTTATTTGCATAGCGGCACAGACATCCTCTCAAACCAAAACCCTCTTAGAAAAATAAAACAGCATCTGTGTACTTAAAAGCTATTAGAAAACATTTCCAAACTCAAAATGGCTGACTTAAGGAACAACTTCTATATTCAGCTTTTAGCTTTCAGCTCTGCAATTCTCATTTAAAAAAAAATGTTGTAAAGATATACTGTTTTATAATAGAAGAGAAAATCCATTAAATAAAAATTAAAAAGACTGGAATACAGAGATACACCATATCTGTATTGTATCTCACCCCCTCTCTGAGCTGATCTTCTAACTTGCCAGAAACCTCTTGTCTACCTAGAATCTTTTTCTGCCTCATTAGTACCATATTTAATTCTCATCTGAGAAAAATAAATTTTCTCCTTTCTTCAACAGCATTATGCCTCAGCTTCTCCCTACTCTGCATCTAGTAATCAAATCCTGGGTCTTCAGATTATATGCAGAACAAAGCCTTCACCCAAATTCACAACATCTTACACTCTTGAGAGGTAGCAGGGCAGAGGACTCAGGAGAGCCTGTCTTTAGCATGCAAGGTAGGCAGTTGCTAGGATGGGAAGGTGCCACTGTGTCTAAAATTCCATGATTTAAACCCCTTTGCCTAACCATTGTTTCCCTGTGGGTTCTGTTTTAAAGATTTGATTCTGTTGGAAGAAGCACTGTTTAAACCCCCTCATAAACAGGAGGCTGTAAATGAAGACAAATATAATCTCTCAAAATTCACACGGAGACTACCTGTCAGTCAATTCCTACCTCTTGCAGGGTGAAATCTTGAGAACATTGGAAACAAAGCTGGTTCTCTATCTGTCTCATGATACATCTGTAAACTTCCACTAAAGAAAGACCTTTTCAGATTTGTCTGCCAGTCTGTTGTAAGGAAATCATGACCATCCAGTTGTTCAGAATTTGGGCAGATCTCCACAGTCTTATGGCCAAGTACTTGACTTGTGAATATGAGAGAGAAGACCCATGAGAAGGCACTAGACAAAAGTTTAGAATAGGAGGCTTGCCTGTCCCTCAAGCCAGAGCAAGGTGCCTGTGCTAAGGACCCTGATAGGGTCAGGCAAGCCACCCTGTGCAGCAGTGCCCTGGAGGTGTGGGCTGAATATCAGTGATTCGCTGGTGAATTTTTGGCTGTCATCTCTCTCTCAAAAGCTCTACCTGGTCTACCATGGTCACATCCATGACTTGTTCAGGTTTATTACAGATGCCTACAAATGTAGCTGCTGAGATGACTAGGAACCCCAAACACTTGACATAAAAATCTAAGTTTCTTAAGTAATAGAATTTTTCCTCAAGTTGAACAGGAAATCTAAAAGAATTGAAGGTTTAGCTAGTTACCAACCACTTGGTAGTAACTGGCATTATGCCAAGGTCCTACAAGTCAGGCCCCTGTTAGGCCTTTGAGGTTGGGAATGAATGCAGCGTAATTCCTGTCCTGTGACTCAATATAATCTAGAAGGTGTGTCACAGAAGCAGGAAGCCATGAAATATGTAAACAAGCATGGTTCTCCAAAGCCGGCTTGTTTCATGGTATGTTGGTGTGACTTTCCACTAACAGAGCTTGTTCTGGAGAGAGTGCCAAGTTGACTCCATGACCAAGGCCTAGAGTTGGCCAGATAGATTAGAGTCCTGGATCTAACACTTCAGGCTCTATGGTTCTGGGCTATAACACAATGACAAATGGTTACCAGTCACACTCTGTAGACCTAGCACCATGGAAAACACTCCTACACGCACATTTTCTCATGCACTATGTATCCTAGCCGTGTGAGGTACTCCTTCCATTAAAGACTAGGAAATGCTGAGATGGATTTGGGACAATGTCTTATTACTTTCCTATTGCTGTTATAAGACACGATGACGAAGGCAACTTGTAAAATAAAGTGTTTAATTCAGGGCTTATAGATCCAGAGGGTTAGAGTCCATGGCCACTGTGGTGGAGAACATGACAAAGGTATTCATGGCATGGCTGAGAGCTTTCATCTTGAGATGCAAGACAGAAGAGTGCTAACTGCAAATGGCAGTAAACTTTGGAAACCTCAAAGCCTACCCTCAGTGACACACCTCCCCCAACAAGGCCACACCTCTTAATCTTTCCCAAACAATTGTAGCAACTGGGGCTGTAACAAGTCTTTCTTTGGGCCCCCAGCTCACAATAATGACATGGAGTCTTATTATTAATTATAAAAGCTTGGCCTTAGCTCGGGCTTGTTCCTACCTAGTTCTTATAACTTAAATTTACCCATATCATTCCGTCTCTGTTCCTTTACGTGGCTTGGTTACTTTATTCTATCTTGTCCATCATTTTTTTGTTTGTTTGTTTTTTCCATCTGGCTGACGCCTCGTCTTTTCCTCTTTTCAGAGTTCTCTTTATATGGAAGTCCTGCCTAGGCCTCCTGCCTAGCTGTTGGCCATTTAGCTTTAAATTAAACCAATCACAGCAACATATCTTTGTACAGTGTAATCAAATATCTCACGACAGGGGACCAAGTGTTCAAATACATGAGCCTATGAGGGTCATTCTCATTCAAGCCTTCCTAGGGCACTAGGTGACGTGGTGAACACCTGGGAAAGCTGTGGGGATGAAGCTACACTGAGGAGAAGGAACCCGGAACCCTTCTGAGCACTGATAAAATCCTGGGACTCTGGAGTGTGACACCTCATGGAATGTTCCCATCCTTTGCTTACGGCTTCAGTCTCTGGTACAGATGGAAAAAGGCTCTAGTAGCTGAGGGTACCCTGCAGGGACAGACAGCGGAGGAGAAAATCCTAGCAATTTGTTTCTGTAGCTACTGCAAGAGGCTACCCTATCAAATTGCTAGAAGGTTTAGAAATCACTTTGATACCTCGCTTTGGTGCAAAGTATTGAAATGCAGTTGGTGTTACTCAACACAGATGCTGGAGTAAAGAAGGCAACTCCTGGAAGGTATTACTCTAAGAAGTGTTAGACTTTGGTTGGAGCTTACAACTCATTCCCTTTTCTTGTCTATGACCGTCAGCGCTGAAGCTCACCCCAGCTACAAAGCACAGCATAGCATCAGAAAAGAATAATACCTGAGAGTGGCCATCAGTGAGTAGCAGTGATACTGGGAGAGAAATAAAAGTCTGTATGTTCACAGACCTTTTCTTAAGTTAACATAAGGTGGACTTGTTTTGTGAGTGCTCAGTAAAGATATGTTGTAAGGGATGACATTCATTAAGAAGTGCTTTGGTTGAGTGGAATGTCACTTGTTAGCAGCAGGGCAGTGACGAGGTGGCGGCAGCAATTGGGAGCCCTTGAGTCTGAGCTATTGCAGAGCCAGAGAGAGCAGCATCTGTGTGGACTTCACGGTTGAGAGGACAGGGATAGACGGTAGTTAGAAGCAAGCCCATATTTTCCAATTACTCGCAGCAAGACCAGCTCTTAAAATACAGAGATGACAACTGAGAAGATAAGAAGCAGACGTTCAGGACACGTGCCTACCATCCATGGAGAATCCCCTGCTTAGCGCTGCCCATCACAGCCTTCAGCGGGAGCTAATTGTCTGGTGTGCGTGGCATTTGGAGAAGAGTCTTAATTTGTCTATTATATTTAATTTGGAACTGTGAGAGGCAAATGTTTCCTGTTTTTCTGTTCTTTTCTACGTGTTTGTAAAGTACTCCCTGTCTTCCCAAGCAGTTGCTTTGCGCAGCCTCTAATTTTTTTTTCAGCCTGTCTCTCTATGCAGCATCCATCTATTATAGTTCATCTCGTGGCCGGCCCACACCACCTGACAGAGCAGCATTTGAACCTATTGCTGTCATATTCAAAGTGTGGGTGAGCTCTTGTCTGTAGACTCCACCATCACTAAACCCAAAGCATCCCCATGGTAGTAGATGCCAACAGGGCCAACCCTTCATGCTTTCTGCATGGCCCTGCAGAAGCATCTGCCATCTCTTGGCTCCTCCCTCCTTTCAGATCATCCCTGATTTTCTTACAACATGAATGGCAGTGTAGACATTTAAAGCCGAGTGCTCACCCCAAACGCTGATTAGCCCCAGCTTCCTGTGCTGAGAAGAAAATTCAAGTTACATCAAGGATGCAGAGACTGATTAGATGCTGTTGTAAGAGAGAAAGGAGAGAAGTGATTTTTACTCCGTGCATTCACTTTCCTGTGCTTAGTCATATTGGCGCTTGTTCTTCCTTTGCTTCCTCTTGCTACTTCTCCGGGTACAGAGAGAGTGAAGTAAGATGAAGGATAGAGGCCACCTAACTCTACTGGACCCCGAGGCTAACAATCATTACGGCTACCCCAGGTTTTTTCTACTATCTTCGTAGATTTGCTCCATTAAATACCTGTCCTTTCTTTATGTGGCTTAGTTCATGCCTCCTCGCATTGCTCCTGCACAGCTTGGTACACTCTGAGGAGGCGGAGAACAGGAAGTGATAACGTATACAAAGAGCAAACAAAACTCCAGAAGGTGAGATCGTTGCCTTGCCTGGAAGTTTGTTCTTTTGTTTGTTTTCAATCAATTCAAAGCTTTTGGAAGAAGAAGAAGAAAAAAAAAAGAACAAAATGATTGTCTTCATACCTCTTGCAGAGATGCAACTGCTCATACCAGAAAAACTGCCCTCAAAGAGTTTTGACCCCTGACTCCGCAGCAGGGCATCCAATCACCTGCTGTCTCCGGTCTGTGTTCTTCCACACCCACCTTCTCCAAACCGTAGGAGGGGGCGAAACAGAAGCAAGTACAGTAGATCAAAACAGGGTTGGGGAGAACAAGAGGGGAGGAAGAAACAGCTGAAGGTGGAGCTCTGCTCTCTAGAGCCCAGAGGCCTCAGCATCACCGCCCCTGACCTGACTCTGGTCCCGCAGACCTCACACTGGTTCACCCCTGCTGGGAAGCCTTCTGTGTGGTTTTCCTCCATCCCAAGAAATAGTTTGTATCCTTATTTTGTTTTAACACTATATTTGTAATCTCACTTCTTTCTCTTTCCTGCAATGCCACAGGCTACTGGGAAATCTAAGTCACAGGTAGGACTGTGGCTCTGTCTTCCTGGTTACCTAGGCTTCCCCCACCCAGGAAGAGCCTGGAGCCCCAGAAGCTCCTGCCCCACCCCATCTCAGAATAACAGGTTTTTCTCCTCCAGTGCTGCCCAAATAATCTGATTTGAGTAAAGGTAGTTGTCCCCTCTGGAGATCTCTCTGTCCATACTTCATTTGGCTTCAGGACACTGGTGATGGGCTTTTCTTTTCTTAAACTAAGCAGCTGGCACTTGCTCACGGAATGCCTTCTAGTCCTTTGGTGACCTGCAGGTGCTTCCTTCAGTGGTATGACAGGTGAAGTCTCAAAAGTGGCCCAGCCCATTGCTGCTGGCCTCTCAGGCGTGGAGGGCACTCAGAGTAATGCCTCAGTTTGAGCACAAATACACAGGTGTAAGGGCTAAGTAAGTAAAGACCCTGAAATACCCCAGTCTGAAATGCCTACATCAAAGAAAAGCCCCTCCTAAGCATAAACACATTTGTTGCCTCGCTGCATAAAACCGTCTTATAAAGAAATCCATTAGCCACCCTTGGCACTGTGTCCTCTGGGGCCTCCACACACAAGAATATTTTATCTTTTTAATGAATAAAACATATACCGATTGCCTAAAATTAAAAAGTGCATTGGTAATGAATAATTCTCAGAATCCCTAAGCCCATTTGTGTCGGGTAGAGGCCAGAAGAGCCAGGCTGAGGTATCCTGGCTTAGCGATGCTGTTGACCCAAGGGATGCTTCTCTTTCCTTCTAGGGTCCACTGCTTGTTATATCCCTTCCCATCTCCTACCAGCATAGGAGCCAGCACTGTGTGCAGACACTGCTTGAGGTTCTACTGCAGAAGAGCGGCACACTGTCCACCTACCATCGCCTCTGGGTTCTCACTGTTTCTTGCCTGACTCTTTCCCAGAAGCTTCAACACCTATGCAGACAGGCTAACCCCCAAAGCCAAGGGCTGGATTCTTGAGTTCCTAAGCTCAGAAGAAGCTTCTCTCATTCCAGCTATAGGTCCAGAAGTGTGAAGTCGGCTAAGATGTGCTACCCTTCCTTGGAGAGGCCACCAAAAAGAGCTGGGAAGTCAAGAGGTCTTGCAGTGAGGAGGGCCAAGTACACAAGGAAGTATGCCATTCTACTCCAGCCCTTATTAGGGGCAGGAAAGGATTTATAAGAGTCCACCATGCCTAGACTTGCAGTATGAGCAAGGAAGGCCCCCGTCATTGGCAGGGCCCCTTGAAAAATGGAAATGTTAAGGCCCATGGTGAAAAAGCCACATGAAAGAGAAAAAAATATAAAGTCTTTATTTTCTTTTTGTCTTCAATGTCTTGCACCAGAGACATATGTTTGCTCTCCTGATGGTTAATGCTGATTGTCTGTTTGAGGGGAATCTTGAATCGGCTAGGGGGTGACCTTCTGGGCAGGTCTGAGGGAGCTTCAGGGTTCAGTTAAGGAGGAAGGATGGCACAGTCTAAATGTGGGCCGCGGCATCCCCTGGGCTCTGGTCCTGAACGAATGAAAACGCAGAGCCAGCTCAGCAACCACAGTCATCTTCCTCCGCTCCTGACGGTGGATATAATGTGAAGCCTGCTCCTGACACATGCCCCCCCCCCATGATGAACTGTACCCACAAATGAGGGCTAAAATAAACCCTTCATTAATCTGCTTTTTGTAATGGCCATGAGATAGCCATTACATTTAGAACAGCCATTAAATGTTGTTCTAAATAAAGAAAAATGAAACTTTGAAATGAGCCTATACTTTACCATTCTATTTTATATTGCCACAACAACATCGTTTTTAAATGCAAAATTTAAAAATTTAAATTCGAAAATTTAAAGGCATTTAATTTGTCCGCAGAACAACCGATACTACACAGTTTGTATTTCATAACTTGCACATAGATGATGTCAACCTTTAAATAAGAAGCAGAGAGATTCCCTAAGGACAAATGGTATATATTTGGAAATAAGCAGGCGACATTGCAAAGCAGAGGAGACATGTCTTGGGAATCAGAAGCAATGCAGAAAGGCTGATATAGGGAAGCATTGCAAGGTAAAATGAGGAGGGTAACATAGCTCTATTGAAATGACACTCGCTGGTTACAGGATCAATAAAAGAAGTGGTATCAACCTCAGGTTAAATAGTTCCTTGCAGGTTTTGTATGTGTGTGTGTGTGTTTGCATGTGGATAGAGGCCTGAGGTTTATGACAGGTGTCTTCCTTAATCACTCTCCGAGTATCTATTAAGGCAGGGTTTCCTACTGAATCTGGAGCTCACTGATTTGCTAGACACCTTGCTAGGGGATCTTGTCTCTACCTCCCAGATGCTGAGATTATTTAAATCTGAGGATCCAAAATCTGTTTCCCACATCCATGTATCAAGAATCCTAGTCAGTGATCCATTTTCCCAGTCCCCCAGCAAAGACTTTTGTGATCATTTTTGTGGGGCCTAAGAGCACAATGCCCCCTCTTCTGTAATCCTTATGATGTACTAACTTTTCTGATGGAATCATTCTTGGGGCTTGATACAAGTGATTCCAGTTCGGTTCTAGCAACTTTGAAAATATCTGGCCCATTCTTTGAAGACAGCAGCAACACTGCACAGAGAGAGCTCAATTTCTCCTCCTGACCCAGGCATATTCTCCCAGCACTCATTCTGCCATGTCCAGATGTCTGATTTCACAGCTCTCCTCTTCATCTGCCCAATCTTACACTCTTTCTGTCCACTCTTCCATGATGTTCCCAGGACCTCGAATGAGGGAAGTTGGTATAAATTATTCATGGTTCCTTATTCTTGACACTGTAACCAGATGAGCCTTTGCCAACCGATGCGTTATCCTACAGCAATGAAAAGCTTCTCAGACTAAATTGGAGAGTGATGCAAATCTCTACGGCCGTGTGAGTATTCCACACACCAGGAATGGGTGCCCCACATTATCATGTGCCTACTTGGAAAGACTGGAAGATATGTACCACTCCAGGTGTGGTGCAAACTGAAGGCACAGGGGCTGGCTGCACTTTGTAACAGTCCACACTTCAAGTAGTACAGAAGGGTAAATAAGCCTTCTGGAGTCTAGAAAAGACAGTACATTAGCCTGCTTCCCATTGCTGTGTCAGACACCTATAGTCAATCTCTTTACAAAGAGACAAGATTATGGCTCATGGTTTTGGAGGTCTCATTTCACAGCTGGGCAGAGTTGTTGCTTTTAGGCTGTTTGTGGAAATGGGGGCTCGTATACCATGCTTGGACTTTGTGCTGAGAAGAACCTTTACTTCACAGCCAGGATAAGAACAGAAAAGGGAAAGCATGGGATCCCACAATCCCTTAAGGGCTTGTCTTTCTAGGAGTTACCTCTTGAAATCCATTTTCTCCCACCAACAACGTCACTGGCTAGAAACTGAGCTCTTAGACACTGGGTTTTGGGAGACACTTGATAACCCTATAGTGAAGCCTACTGGTAAACAGGAATGCATTGAATCCCAGCTGTCTAGAGGTTGGGTGGGGGGAGTAAGCCGAGGCTACTGGGCCAACCACTCCTAAAGAGGGAAGTAGTGACATATCCCTCCAGAGACTGACCATAGATAGACCTTGGAGAGCTTTGAAGGAGATGGGACAGGACTGGATGAGAAGTCACTAGTTTGAACAGGTCTACCCCGAAGACTTCACACTGTCTGGTTGGTGTGCAAGTGGGGGTCAGAACCAAATATTAGAATCAATTCTCCAAGGACATCTCTATTATCATATACTTTTGTCCTTCAGACAGCAGTCATCTGTGAAATTTCTTTTCTTTTAGACACCGGCTGGGTATTTAGTGCTGAAAGGGATTATTTTAAATGTTAAATATGCATTTATCATCTTGTTTCAGAAACCCCCAAACTTCTCACAATTTTGCTTCAAAGCTCTTATCCATTTTGCTATTGTACTTCGATTGTTATTCTGATTAAATTCTGTCTTCTTAGCTTGACTGAGCTGCCTAAGGGCCTGGACATATGAGCTCACCAGTTTCCCCAGTTTTGCCAGATGCACCATCACTGGTAGTATGGATGCATACAATAGCTAGGCTCATTTGGTATAAAAATGTGAGTACAGATCAACTCTCTTTGCTTTGACTTCTGAATACAGTTTTGACGGCAAGTGTATTCCATGTGATGATGTCCCTGGCTTATTCCCAAATAAACAGCATTATTCTTCAGGGAGTCTGCCTGTGATTGTTAAAGACACAGCTAGGGACTGGTCTTCACGCTTAAGTTGCTCTAGACTGGAGTTTTCACAATGACAGTTTTCTGACAAGTGGCAGCAAAATGTCTGGCCATAGGAGGCTCAGGGTGATGGGACAATTTTCCAGCAAGCAGAGATAAAAACTGTCTTGAGCAAGGGACATTTTCCCCTAATATTCACAAAGACACCCTATGGGCCAGCGCAGCACAGTCATAGTCACCATAGTCAAATGATGACTTGGTGGTTCACACCTTACGTTACAGTTGGAAAGTCGCTCGCCCCTTCAACTCTGCCTGGGTAGAAGTTGCCACAAAAAGTGGGAGAGGAGTAGGTATACATATATGTATACACAGACGTGCACACAATACTACATTTCTGTCATAAATTTGAAAATTACGAGCTCTCTGAAATAGACCTTCTGTTTATTTCAAATACTGAAGACTTACAGGAGTATTTGCTTTGCTTCAACCTGAAGTATAACCATACCACCCCATACCCTCTCTCACCTCCTTACTTCAACATTAGATAAGAAAAATAGTCTATACCCATCGAATCTAACAACTGGTCCCACAGATGGGATGCATACCCCCCCCCCCAATGAGTATTCCAGGGCAGCAATGTGTGATTAATTAGGCAGGAAATAATCTCCCAGCCACAGCACACTCTGTATTCCCTAACAAGACTCAGAAATGATTTGTGCCTCTATTTATGATTTCAGGCACTTGCCTGAGCTCCCTTAAGTACTCTATTAAAAACTTTTTGATTAACTTGGTCCCAGGGTCAACTTCCTGTTTTTCTGTCTTCTGAGATGACTAAATAGGTCACGTACCCTTGCCCTGGGACAGTCACCTGGGTCACCAACAGGTGGTAGCTAGGACTTATATACCAGGGACACAGAGCATCATTCTTGGGTCTCATGTTACTGGATGGACTCAAGATTTGTCTGGATTATAAAAACTCCATTGCACAGGATGTGGAGTGCCCATTTCTCATTTATTTTAAGGGAATCTGAGCTGCTGGGAGGTGGAAGAGGTGGCTTTGTTTTTTTATAGGGCTGAAGTATTGCTCTCTATGGAATGTCAAGGTGATGTGTATGTGTGTGAGTGTACGTGAGTGTGTGTATATATGTGTGTGTGTGTGCTTGTGTGTGTGAGTGTGCATGAATGTGTATGTGTGTGTGTGTGGTATGTGTGATGTGTGTGTATGGGTATGTGAGTATATATGTGTGAGTGTGTGTGCATGTGAGTGTATGTGAGTATGCATGAGTATGTATGAGTGTGCATGAGTGTGTTTGTGTGTGTGTGTGTGTACATGTCTAGTTTAGAGCAAAGTCATAATAAATTTATGTCTTAGCCACACCCTGCTCCGAATTGTTTCACTAAGAAATGTACATCAGCTAGAAACTTAGCTGCTCTCATTGGCACCTTGGTAGCTACTTTCGGAAAGGAGGATGGAGGAAGAGGAAGGGGAGGAGGGGGAGGAGGGGGAGGAGGGGGAAGAGGAGGGAGCCCAACCAGGTAGCCAGAAGATGAAGAACAAAATTGTGCTCTTGCACAGATAAGTGCTTGCTCATGCACTGTCTTATTGGATCTTCAGAAAACCACCGCAAAGTAGGAAAAACAGAGATTAGAATGTTGATTTTTAAAATAAAAATAAATGGAGAAGCTGATGCTTAGAGTCGAAACTGGCCTTCTCAAATTCATATAGTCTCTAAGAGTCTCCAAACTCCGGAGATTGGAAAATTATATAGTCTTTTTAATCCTTTCTGCCCCTAGAGATCACAGCTGATTACCCATACAGATTCCTTCTGTATTTTGGGCATTTTTAGAATAACCATTTACTAATCATTAATAAGGTTTCATTTCCTAGGCTTTGTGTCACTACTAAAGATTACATCTGGTTCATCATGTGAAGATTATGGACCAGACTATAGGAGTCACAGAATCACACTTGTTACATGACTTATGAACATCGTCAGTCAGGCTTGGCTAATGTCTCATATCTATCTGATGGAGAAAAGAACCTGGAAACAACTTAGATGCCCTTCATCTGAAGAATGAATAAAGAAACTGTGGTACACTTACACAGTGGAGTATTGCTCAGCTGTGAAAACCAATGGCATTATGAAATTTGCAGGCAGATGGATGGAACTAGAAAAAAAAAATCGTCCCGAGTGAAGTAACCCAGACTCAGAAAGACAAACATAATATGTACTCACTCATACTAGATTAAAGAGTAACCAGACTACAAGCCACAGTTCCAGAGAAGCTAGCTAATAAGGAGGACCCTAAAAGGGGCTCATGGATTGCCCCGGAAAGGGGAAGTAGATGAGAACTCTTGGGTAAACTGGGAGTGTGGGGGGAACAGTAGAGAAGAAGAGATGGGGGATGAGATCGTGAGGAAACAGGGTGGTTCGACTAGGGGAAGAATGGAGTAAGAGAGTGATGAATGCGATATCTCGATAGAGGGAGACATTATGAGGTTAAGGAGAATCCTGGCACTAGAGAAATTCCCAAAGAGTCCACAAGGATGACCAGCTAAGACTCCTAGCAATAGTGGAGAGGCTGCCTGAACTAGCCTTCCTTTGTAATCAGATTAGTGATTACCCTAACTGTCATTATAGAGCCATCACCCATTAGCTGATAGAAGCAGATGCAGACCCGCAGCCAAGCATCAGGTCAAGCTCTGGGATTTCAGTTGAAGAGAAGAAGGTGGGATTATTTAAGCAAGACGACAGGGGGGGGGGGTCAAGATCATGATGGGGAGACCTACAGAGACGACTGAACCAAGCTCGTGGGAACTCACAAACTCTAGACCTGCAGCTCTAGAGCCGGCATGGGACCAAACTAGACCCTCTGCATGTGGGAGACAGTTGTGTAGCTTGGTCTGTTTTAGGAGCCCCTGGCAGTTGGACCAAGATATATCCCTGGTGTATGAACTGGCTTTTTAGAGCCTGTTTACCTATGGTGGGATGCCTTGCTTAGCCTTGATGCAGGGGGAGGGGCTTGGTCCTGCCTCAACTGAATGTGACAGGCTTCATTGTCTCCCCATGGGAGGCCTTACCATTTCAAAGGAGTGGATGGGGGGATGAGTTAGGTATAGGGGGGCAGGAGGAAGATGAGAGGGAGAATTGTGGTTGGTGTATAAAATAAATAAAATGTAAAAAATTTTCATATAAAGAAGATAGCTAACTTCTTGAGACATCATAAATCGTAAGTCAATCCCCCAACTGTCACCTCTACATTGCTGGGGCAGCTGTGTCAAAGGATAATAACTATTCACTTTATTTCATCCACCTCTGTCTGAAATTGCCTATTATTGTCTAAAGCAAACTCCCGACCAAAATCAGCGTGGAAAATGTGTTGCTACCACAGCCAAGTCCTATTGGTCGTGATGTACTGCTGGGGTCCTGTATGCTGTTGTCTTGGTTGGTTTCCTGTTCCTATAACTGAGATTAGGCACTTGACACAGAAAAGAGGTTTGTTCAGTCCATGATTTCAGTAGTTGGAAAGTCCAAACAGGATGCCATTTGGATGTGGCAAAGGCCTCCAGGTTCCATCACAGGGCAGTAGCTAAGGGGACATATGCGGACACAGCCAAGGGGAGGCAGAAGTTAAAGCAAACAACAGAAGCACAACTTGCTTTATAATAAGCTGTCTTCTTCTCTCAAGAGCCAATCCAGTTCTGCAAGACTCGGTCACTCCTGCGTGGATGGAAATGTCTACTACAAGAGAATGGACATGGCGGGGCTGTGTTCTGGGTAGGACAGGAGCAGTGTGAGCTAAGTCTCATGTCAAGAAAGTTACTTCCAGCTTCTGAGCAGATGCCAAAGTTGAGGGAGCAGAGACCGTTCAGAGATAGAAACAAAACGTGGGGAGGTTATTTTTCTGACACCTCTGATTTGAAGCCTCCTAAATAGCAGTGTGTTTGGTGGCACAGAAATGAAAGAGGCAGCTTTCTGGAAGTCTCCTTCCTCCCCATGACTGCCGCCCGCCTGGCTCACCAGTTCCCTGAGGTCTCTGTTACTGCAGAGAGACTTTGCTCAGAGAGGACTCAGTGCTACCCTGTCAAGGTCTCTTCTCATCCATATCCTAACCTACTCTTTGTCCAATGAGACAGTAGGGGTTAGTGAGACTGTACACAAGGACATTGTCTCAGCTACATTTCTACGGCTGCAGTAAAACATCAGGACCAAAGCAACTTATAGAAGGAAGGGATAATTTATTCAGAGCTTTTGGTTCCACATCCTGAACTGTAAATAGGAAGCAGAAAGAGTGTACTGAAAATTGTTCACGACTTTTAAAATCTCAAAGCCCATCCCCAGCGACATATGTCCACCACCAAGGCCATACTCTCTAACCCTGTCCAAATAGCGTTAACAACCAGGAACCAAATATTCAGATGCTCAACAATATGGCAGCATGTCATTCAAATCACCACAAACATCCAGCTCAATATTAATTTTTAATACCAAACCCCAGAAACAACATAAACATTTCCCAGTAGAAGAATGACTTGTTGACTACAATACTTCTAGACATGGCATTCTGGGTAAGCACCAAGTACGTTTAGTTAATGTTACAAAGAAATGCTTTTATTACTTAAAAATCATATGAAATTTAATTGTATATATAACCCTATATGTATAGAGGAGCCAGTAGGAAATAAACCAACGGTTTAAATATCATTAACTCAGCACTGGGAATTAAGTGGAGTTAACTTTTGTGGAGTTTTTAAAATCTTGGTACCTCTCTAAGTTTTCTACATTAAATATGGTATTTTCTAGTTATAAAAAGATGTAGCCTCAAATATGTGTGTCTGCCAGCGGTGGTGTGTGATAGGTCTGTGGTCCTCAGCATCATCTGGAGGTCTTGAAACACAGGCTGCACGACTCTTCCCCGGGGTTTTCAAGTCCGTGGGTTTGCGGGGAGTTCTCCAGTGCTGGCGACACTCCTGGTGTAGCACCGCATCTGAAGAAACGCTGCTCCAGGTATTTATGATAGAAAGAGGTTTCATTTTAAGCAAAGCAGGAATAGGGTTGTAATGGGAAGGTAACTCAGGGGTGCAGGCACCAACTTTCCAGTTCAATGCCTCAATCCAGAGATCAGGAAGTTACTACTAATACACCGAGGTCAGGAAACTGCAGGAAACACCTGCTGCCTTGACAGCTGTCTCTTGACCCTGAGCTTATAACAGAGAAATGTGAACATGCTCCATAACCCCCATGAACTGCAGCCCGTCTATCTACCAGGAAGTGAATCTTCTTTCTCTGCCTTCCAGACCCCACTGACGAACAAAGGAGGTTTAGGGCTCTAGTTTCCAGGCTTCTGGCCCCCGAGATACAAGGGAGAGTGTGATTGGAAATGAAGACTATAGACAAGAAACAATATCCACCGGAGTCAAAAATACAAAGAAAAGAGAAAGGGAGAGAAGGGGAGGTGGGTGTCGGGGGTGGGGAGATAAAAGCAGAGTGAAGAGAAGGCACAAAATTGAATTTCATTTGAGGACAGAATCAAGTAAGGCAGTTTGGAATAAGGATTGCTGAAGCTTAACTGGAAGCAGGGAGCACACAGGAGCCAATGGATGATGCATCAGACCAACAGCTTAGGAGGAGTTCAGTTGTGTGGACAAAAGAATACATTGGCATCATGTTCCTAACATTAACAAGGACATCAAGCATTTGCTGGAGCAAAATGAGACAGCTTTTAGCTTGCATGATGTTTGCAATTATACCAACAGAGCTTCATGATTCCCCCAACGTGACCTTTGCTGAATACAAGTGGTTCAGTTTGGATGAATAGATAGAAAATGTTTTAGAACTATAGCACTCCATGTAAGGGTAAAGAGCCATCATCCTGCCTTTTGTCTTGTGGTGGCCATTTAAAACTACTGAATTATTTGTAGAGCAGGGTAGGGCTTCTTTCTTAAACAAACAAACAACAAACAAGAACCTGAAGAAGCCCAAGGCAAGAAGGATGTAGTAGGCCTCTCTCAGTTGCCCCATGGGCCAATCTGGTTTAGGTGAAGAGCCAAGCTCTAGAAAACAGCGCTTCACTGCAGGCCGAGAGGTGTCTGTGACTAGATGAGAGTCCAAATGGATGGACAGGAAGCTTCAGGTTGGAATTTCCGGGGAAACAAAAAAGGCATGGAGGTATAAGAAAATACCTGGGAAATGAGGAAAGCCCTTCGATATAGAGGGCAGAAGAAGGCCTGCAGCTTCCCCCAGGAAAACAGGGCAAGACGCTCTGAGAGCCAAGTGGAGAGGAGGCAGAAACACTCCCAGCACATTCTTCAAGGAGACAGGCGCTTAAAAAGCATGGCTTCTTGGTGAGCTTCCCAGCGTTTCACATCGGGCCTCTCATCTCTCTCTGTCCAAGGCCATGGATGCTGATGAGCACAGGGTCCACGGTATCATGGCTTGATTTTCTCTCGGGGCCCATGAAGAGGACCAGGGGCTGCTGCAGAAGCCCAGGCGCCTGCCACTCCAGAGAACATCTTCACTCAGATTATTGGGTGTGTTCTCTTTTATTCTGGTCCTTGCCAATGTTTATGGGGTCTAGATGGTGCCTTTTGCCATAGAACGGTGATGACAAGTACAACTCAGGTATGAACCTTGAGAAGGAAAAGGAAGAAGGAACCTTCCAGACCACAGGTCTAAGCACTGTTTTCCTTGTGATAATCTTCTGTGAAGTTAGGCTCTTTGGTTATGACGCATGCCAGACTACTCTCTTGTTTGACTTGGGTACACCCCACCTCTACTCCCTCCCACCTCTATTCCCCCACCTCTACTCCCTCCCACCTCTATTCCCCCCACCTCTATTACCCACCTCTATTCCCCCCACCTCTATTCCCCCCACCTCTATTCCCCCCACCTCTATTCTCCCACCTCTACTCCCTCCCACCTCTATTCCCTCCACCTCTATTCCCCCCACCTCTATTCCCCCCACCTCTATTCTCCCCACCTCTACTCCCTCCCACCTCTATTCCCCCACCTCTACTCCCCCCACCTCTACTCCCTCCCACCTCTATTCCTCCACCTCTACTCCCCCCACCTCTATTCCCTCCCACCTCTACTCCCTCCCACCTCTACTCCCCCCACCTCTACTCCCTCCCACCTCTATTCCCCCACCTCTACTCCCTCCCACCTCTACTCCCCCCACCTCTACTCCCTCCCACCTCTATTCCCCCCACCTCTATTCCCCCCACCTCTACTCCCTTCCACCTCTATCCCCTCCTCTACTCCCCCCTCTACTCCCTCCCACTTCTACTCCCTCCCACCTCTATTCCCCCCTACCTCTACTCCCTTCCACCTCTATCCCCCCCTCTACTCCCCCCTCTACTCCCTCCCACTTCTACTCCCTTCCACCTCTATTCCCCCCACCTCTATTCCCACCCCACATCTACTCCCTCCTACCTCTCCTACCCCCACCTCTACTCCCTCCCACCTCTATTTCCCCCTACTCCCCCCCCACCTCTACTCCCTCCCACCTCTATTTTCCCCCCTACTCCCCCCACCTCTACTCCCTCCCACTTCTACTCCCTCCCACCTCTATTCCCCCCACCTCTACTCCCTTCCACCTCTATTCCCCCCACCTCTACTCTCTCCCACCTCTATCCCCCCCACCTCTATTCCCCCCACCTCTACTCCCCCCACCTCTACTCCCTCCCATCTCTATCCCCCCACCTCTATTACCCCACCTCTATCCCCCCCACCTCTATTCCCCCCACCTCTACTCCCTTCCACCTCTATTCCCCCACCTCTACTCCCTCCCACCTCTATTCCCTCCACCTCTACTCCCTCCCACCTCTATCCCCCCTCTACTCCCCCCACTTCTACTCCCTACCACCTCTACTCCCTACCACCTCTACTCCCTTCCACCTCTATCCCCCCTCTACTCCCCCCCTCTACTCCCTCCCACCTCTATTCTCCCCCACCTCTACTCCCTTCTACCTCTATTCCCCCCACCTCTACTCCCTCCCACCTCTATTTCCCACTACTCCCCCCTACCTCTACTCCCTCCCACTTCTACTCCCTCCCACCTCTATTCCCCCCCACCTCTACTCCCTTCCACCTCTATTCCCCCCACCTCTATTCCCACCCTACATCTACTCCCTCCCACCTCTCCTACCCCCACCTGTACTCCCATACACACACATACAAAATATTCCATATTTGGAGATTTGTCCTTAAAGTGATGTTGGGAAATAATACAGCCTTAAGAGGCAGGGCCTCAGAGAGGTTCTAGATGAAGGAGGTGAGGTATCCTTGAAATGTATTAATGTTTTTTTTTTTTAAAAAAAAACCTAAAAATCCTTGGTCAGTTCAAGAAGGTTGTTATTAAAGCTTACACCTGTTTGACCTGGCTCTCTAGTACCAAATGTGGTCTCTTTGTTCCAATTACATTTCTGTTAGCATCATCAGTCATTAGGCGATACAGCCAAAATGGGTGGGATCTCAGCAGAGCCTATAAACTAAGACACGTGGATTCTAGGACTCTATGCCGATGAGCTAAACTTCTTTATAAAGTCACCCTATTTGGGGCATATTATAATTGCCATATGTTGTGGTTTAAGTCTGAAACATTCTCCAGAGGCCTGCTGTGTTTGAGTGTCTGCTCTCCAGCTGGTGGAGAAGTGTTGGGGTGTTGTGGTAACATTGAAATGTGGGGTAAACTGATGGGATAGGTTGTTAGAGGGATGCCTTTGAAAGTGATTGGCACTTCTGAGTCATCTTTGCTTCCTGTTTGGAAGCATGATGTGAGGAGCTCCAGCTATTCACCTCCACTCCCATGAACTCGGTTGAGGCTTCCCTTGCCTGATGGATTAAAGCTATGGGACAAAAAAAACCAAAAAACAAAAAACAAAACGAAACAAAAACAAAAACCAAAAAACTTTAAGTTGCCTCTGTCATATATGTTGTCATAAAAATACACACAGATTAATACATCCAGAGATGCCCCGGTTTCATTTATGTGGTGGTGAGCCTAGACTCAGGTACTGGCCTATGACTACTGGGCTCAAGATGAAAGTGTCCACTGAACTTATGATCCTGACCATTGCCTCCAGGAAGCACGTGTTTCTGGTGTTTTCCTAAAGACTCTTGGCCCGTTCCACTGCCCCAGAAGCAGGGTCTCTTCTTTTGCATATTGTGTGCGTGAATAGGCTGCACACATACCTGATTGACATGTATGCATATGCATACTTACTTGACTGACTGGATGAAGAAAAGCAGCTATAAGCTCTTCCTTGTCCTGAGGTCATATGCAAAGCTGTTTCCTGAGGCTAATGACAACGTTTTCCTTCCTGAGGTGGCAGGGCTTCTGCCTTTCCTACCAGGGCATATCCAAGGGTTTTCCAGGGTCGACTTTTTTAGACAGCAGAATTCATGGCATGTCTCACAGATTTTGAAAAGGCTACAGGGTAATATACCATCTATCTAGACATTTAAAAGGCATTTTTAAAATGCCAAATGTCTGTTCTCTGTCTGATTGGGTGAGCTTCCGTGCTTCATTTCCACTTTATTTAACTCCATAGAGGGGGCTCCTGCAGAAGCTGCCTCTGCCAGAGTGCAGAAAGCTTAGTTATGAGACAACCACACTATTCCAAGATCCAGGCTGATGCGGCTGGCCAATTTACAGCCTTTCTCTAATTTATCTGCATTTAAGAACCTGATCGTGGACAGCTAAGCAGAATGTGATTGCAATATGACTTCTCAGAGGGGACATGAGCAGACTCAAGTAGAAAATAACTGTAAGGGGAGACGTGACTGAGGAAAGCTGTCTGCTGAGCAAGGGTCTTCCTTCCCATTTGCAATGAGGTAGACAATTTTCTGGATGCCGTTTTCCCATTTTCAATAATGTGCATGTGCGTTATATTGTCCCGACATTTGGTAGATGGGCTCCATATCCAAACATTTAGTAGTATTGATGCTGGTGCACAGTGAACGTGGAGTGGCAGACAGGCCCAGGCTTGATTCATGCAGATGGTTATGAATGTGCTCCCATCCCACCGAGCCTTTTTATTCAACACTCCAGCTGTCCTTGAAATGCCTAATTCACAGAGAAGAAGGGCTGGCTATTTTAGTAACTCTCGGGTCAAGGAAGAAGCATGGGTGAAACCAAGCATTGACTTCCTCAGAAACCTGAAGATCTTCCAGCTTGGTTTTTCCCAAGTTACTTCAAGTTGTCTCTGATAAGCACAGTCATATAAAATTTATCCAGTATTTAATGACGACCAGAAATAGAGTAGGAACAGATAGAACAATGGTAAATGACTTTACTTAATACAGCAGGAAGCAAAAACATGTAATGAGATGTCACCAGGAATAGTATCAATATTTTAATCAGATGGATAATTACTTACAACTATGTTTGTTTTACAAGGTTTCACTTTGGAGTCCTGTAGTCCTGGCTGGCCTTGAATGTGGAGTCCTCCTGCCTCTGGCTTCTGACTGCTGAAATGAAAGGGAATACTATCATGCCCAGCAAATCAATGGCTCTTTTGTTATTGTTTTCAAAAACACTGTGTCTATCCAGTGCTATTCCAGGTGCTTGGGATACTTTGGTGAATAAGACACCAGCCCAGACCACAGGAAGACCCTACAAGGCACACACAATGACAAGTACCCAAAAAAGCCAGAGAGTATGCTACCGTCCAGAGTCCCATCTGGGTGGGAGAGGATGAGCAGGCCAGTGAAAATGCTCCAAGTCTAACTAGGGCAGGTGGTGGTTGGGCAATGACCGTGGCATATGTGTCAGTTAGATGCATGCCACACTCAAATATGAAGACCTGTCAGAAACAGAGGATGAGCACGGCATGGGTGGTTCCATGCTATCAGAATTCAGAACTGAAGAAATGTCACCAAACAAGCTCTATAGGACTTCTCATGCAGACCTGAGAGTATCACAAAGTTCATCTAGGTACACCAAAGAGGGGGCGCCCTCTCCGCAGAGAGAAAAATGATAGGGTCAGATACTTAATGGTCTGTAGCTGGAACATTCCCTAAACATGTTTGCTGACAGTACTGATAACCAGATCTACAGAAAAAACAAAGGTGTCTGTGGTATCTGCTCACAAGAACAAAAGCCAGAAAACTTTTAGGTTATTTTGGTTCATTTGGTTAGGGGGGACACCTTGGTGTCTTTGGTGTGTATCTATCTGCTCTCAAGAACAAAGACTAGCAAACGTTCAGGTTATTTTGGTTTGTTTGGTTTGGGGGTAGGTCTTGTGGGTCTGTGATGGGTTTGGAATCACCTCAGAGACACACTTCTATGAGGGTGTTGTTTCCATGGAGGAACTGTGGAGGTCCCTACCCTGAGAGAGGATGGAGAGGGAGTCAGCTGAGCATCAGCCATTGGCCTGTCTTCTTGCTGACTGTAGTCAGTGTGACCAGCCACCTCATACCCCTGCCTCCAGCCTTTCCCATCTCTTGCATTTGTAGCGACAAAGTATGAACCAAAATAAACCCATTTTTGTTTTCCTTTTATAGATATGTCTTCACAAAAGTAAGTAAAGAAACTAGTACAGGGTCATTTCAAACTAGTGTCCAGCTTCTGTTCAGGAACCTCACTTTTACTGAGAACATAAGATTGATAGACAAAATTTTAAGGCAAAATGACATTGGTTGGACTGTTTAAAAATAAGTCTAATAATTGGGTAGTAGAAACCTTTATTAATACCAAACTCAGGGTTTGAATGTCACTTAGTAAGTCATGGAGCACTATTGGGCATTTAGTGCTTTGTCTAATTGTTTTCTGAGACAAAATCTCACTTTGTAGCTGAGGTTGGCATCAAAATTATGTTCATCCTTCCTCAGCAGCCCAGATTTTAGGGTTATAGGCACAGGCCACCACAATTGGCTTCCACTGATACCTATCACCAAGGGATTGGCTTTGAGGATTAACTTGCCTCTGAGTGTCAAGGTGTAAAGAGCTTGCAGGCAACAAGACACAAGAAGCTACAGTGCTACCCTAAAGCAGCAGGTCAGAACTCCAGTTCTTCAGTCAGTGGGAAAGAGAACGGGTACAGCAAAGTGGGGTCCATTTCACAGTGTGATGGCTTCATGTGAGGCTTGAAGAAAAGAAGGAACTCAAAGACCTTTCCAGGACAACAACTCTGAGTGGCCGAATGAACAGGCAGGAAGAGGAGACAAGATTGTTTTAAGAGGCAGGCTTGGTCTACTTAGTGAACATGTTTACTGTACTTAAGAACTGAAAATGTCTACAATGCTGGGGGAGCCGGCCCCAGTGACACAGGAGGCTATGTCCGGAGGACCACAAGTTCAAGGATTGCATGGCAAGCAGAGTAAGTTCAAAGCCAAGCTTGGCAACTTAATGGAGATCTCTGTAAATACAAAGCAAAAAGAGGACTTGATGTGTATATACATCTTGTGTGGACCCTGTGTTTGATCTTTATCACTGCATATTACTGCAAACACACACACACACACACACACACACACACACAGCAGGATTGTTCACAGTTGAGGCTGAACCGAGGGCTGTTCCAGAACAGTCAAAGCCAAAGGTAAAGAGATTAGCGATAAGAGCTATCATGAATAGCCATTCAATCTCCTCTAATTACCCCTGCATCTCTCCTGGTTATGTTTTTTGACCTTATAGTACAGATGGAGAGACCAAGCCTCGGGCTGGGAAGATAGTTCAGTGGTAGAACACTTTTATAGCATGCATGAGATCCTGGATTCAATCCCCAGCATCAGAAAGAAAGAGGCTGAGCCTTAGGCAGATGTGATTTGCTTGAAGTCAGAGTTAATAAAAACAATTAGAGGCCATGTCCATCTGCCTCCTCGGTTCATGGTCATAGCAAACAGCACTGCCCATTGGTTAAAAGGAAGTTTTCCCCGCTGATTTATGAAAAATTAAATTTTGTTTTTCACTCAGGTTCCCCTGTGGATGGAAAGCACTCTCTTCCTTGTATAAGTTAAGCAAAGCCCCACACAGGCTCTGTTCCTTCCTTCCTTCACCCACCATGGATGGAGCTAACATCTCTTCTCTCTCTAGAGGCTTTCTGTCCCTCTGCTGAAAGAAAAGAGGTCCAAGGACAGTCAGTGGCACCATCTCTCTGCTCTGATGGAGGTCACTGGGTCCCTCTGATAAGTCCCATAGCATTCAGACCATAGTCGTGGCCTCTTTCTGCCTCTGCCATGTGACACAGCTGTCTATTGTACATGTGTTCCTTTACATCTTAGTGGCAGGCTGTGGAGCATGAGATATTCCTTCCTCACCCTGCAGCCAGGACCCTGCAGTATCACTCTGAAGCTCCTACCATCAAGAGGTACTACCTGTATTCCCATCACACACACACACACACAAGAATAGATTCTCTCTTTGAGACCCCTGTCTCTGTCATCTGCAGCCTGGGCTAGCCTGCAGGAAACAGAAACCCCACAGAGCAGAGGTGCAAAGTCTTTTGTTCCTACAAGTCCTGAGACATATGAGCAGCCTGAGGCAAATCAACACAACCACATCCAGATAAACCAAAGAGAGAGCTGAGCCCAAACTGAAGTGAGGGCCCACAGAATCTTCAGCTATGAAACTGAACATTTGTTTGAAATTTTTCACCCACTAACTGTATCTAATCAATAAGCACCCAGCCTACCACTAAGCTGTCTACAATACCTGCATTTGAGGAGCCATCAGCTTACCATATTGAGTTCTAGAACTTCCAAGCTTTCAAATGTTGAGGCCTTGGATTCACCTGCTTTTCTGCAGCTGCTGAGCTTTCTCCACTACAGAGAAAGGAGGGCAGAACCAGCCAGCTGTGCCTCTCAGCATAAGGACACTCTGGGCACAGATGAAAGGACTCTAATTAAAAGGCAGAGAAGATCACATACCTCCGGACTTCACTGCTAAGGGTGTCTAAGCCCTCAAAGTCACTTGCTTCTGACTGTTCGTACATTGGAAGACTAATTAGTTGTGACAAGCTGGCCACTGGAAGCCATTTTCATAAGGAGGACATGATGATGGATGGGTCCATGCTGTTCCTGTGTCACTGCTAAAAAAGATGTGACGAGTCCAGCCTCCAATTACTCAGATGAACATACAATACTGAGGTCTGTTTCCAGCCACCAAACCCCATTGCAATAGCTGAGAATTGTCACCTTTTCTGAGGTTAAGAGCCGCATTTATGAGAATGATGATATAGTGAGCAATGTGGGTGAGGCTTGTGCTGTGTCTAGAGACTAGAAGCAGACCCAGTGGGACTTGTGCTTTAGGGCCTTGGCTACCTAACTGGGGGGTAGTACAATAGAAAAATGCTGCTTGGAACAAGTGTGTGTCTGTGTGTGTGAGAGAGAAACTATTACACCTTATCAGAAGACAGGTTGATCTCCTAAGTACACACTTTAGAGCAGAATGTGAAAAAGCCTGTCTCAAAAAGTCCTAAACCCAGAGTGGGAAAGAACTTTGTGAAAGAAACAAATATCAAATATTTTAGGCTTTGAGGCCAAGAGGCAAGATATTCTGTAGGTATTTACTTAACTGTTTAAAATGTAACCGTGACAGAAAAAAAAAAAAAAAGTGATTAGCTTACTGACAACTGTCCAGATTTGCACAAACCATGGTTTGCTAACACTGGCCTTAAGACACAGAATTGTTGGCTTTTATAGTGCTTGAGTTCTGTGGGAAAAGTATATATAGCGTATTATACAACTCAAATATGCAATACATACTTTAATACATTATTGGTTAATGTAATATGTATCACAAATTATACTAATATAAAATGCATATTACCAAACTATTATATTTGTTGATTTAATAGATTAATATAGTGGTAATACTTCAGTGTTTACATTGATACATCATATGACAATATATTTGCATACATGAATATATTAATGTATTATGCTAATGATGTTACAAGCTATAGTCATAAATTGTAGACAGTATATATAACATGAATTATGAATTCTTCCAAGTAGCATCACAAACTGGAACTCCCTCCCCTAGCCAAAGCTGAAGATCCTTGATTTGGTTACTGATGTTACCATCAAGCCCCAGCTACAAGAACCCTCCAGATCTTGTGAAATAAGGCTGCCTAGTGAAGTGAGAAGCAGTTGTCTAAAGAATGCAGTCAATTCATAGTCATTGTCTTGTCACTTGCTAGTTGCCAATGGTGGGGTGCATTTCCACAGCAAGGACTGTGCTTGACATGTGTGAAGCACAGCCTTTGCTGTGGAAATGCACCAAGGTCTTGATGTCATCATTGGCACTTCATGGACAGGGGAGTTTCGAGTCTGCTATTTTAGGCATCCTGTGACCTAAATGTCTTTTCTATAAGAAGACTCAATGCTCTGTGACATTAACACTGGAGTTTAGCATATCCAGTAGGTGATACATCCACGTGTTTGAGAGGCAAATCTCCAGAAGGCTATTCTTGGAATTCAGGCTCCCACTTCTGGATAATCCCGGGGTGCTTCCAGGAGTTCCTCATACTAATACATGGCAAAATTCTTGTTTGCCCAAGTGTATTCTTCAAGCAATGGCAGAGCAATGAATAGCCGGGATGGCTTCTGTCTTGGCAACTCCTCCACTAAGCCTACCATCTACACTGAGATTTTTACTGTCGGCCCTCAGCTCCAGGTGATACTGTGGTGACCAGTATCTTCACTTGACCCCCACTGCCACGGTCACCTGAGAGAGAGTTTTGACTCTCTAAAAAAGATACCTGAAGACCTTGCCAAAGAAGGCATGAGGAAACTTTCTACTGATAAAAACCTTCATAAGCACACACATATGCCTG
Organism: Phyllotis vaccarum; assembly: GCA_033318265.1. NCBI lineage: Eukaryota > Metazoa > Chordata > Mammalia > Rodentia > Cricetidae > Phyllotis > Phyllotis vaccarum. The sequence continues at coordinate 97,230,047 of JARWLC010000007.1, forward strand.
AGGGGGGACGAGAGCGGTTGACAATGTGTTAAAATGGGGTTTTGCTTTAACGTGGCAACACGGTTTCTACTGGACACGAGAGGCTAACAAATAAAAATCCTGATGGGTTTATTTTAACAAATAAAAAGTGCCAGTGACTGATTTCTTTTGGACCTGTTGGACAGGCTATTGCTGCTGTTCTTGGTTGTCCAAATCCACCTCAACCCTTTCCCAAATTCATCCCCACCCCTTCCTATATCTACCCAACCTTGGATCCTTTTGTGCAGAGACCACATGAGGGGGCACAGGCCAGACCTCACCGTTCCCCATATCAGAGTCTAACCAAGTTCAGCTCGGCTCAGGAGGAAGGGTCTAAATAGATAGGCTGCTCTCTTCTCCCATCCATAGCAGCCCTGGAGACCCAGGATCAAAGCCGTGTGTTGATGGTTATATTTATAGAATGTATTCTTCCGTATATTATCAGACATTTTGTTGAATATTATATATATATATATATATATATATATATATATATATATATATATACACACCCAGTACACAAACACAAAACATTGAAAATTTGTTAAATGAAGTTATGTCAGTCTCAGGTTTGAGACCCATAGGACCAAGATGGTTCTGTTAAGGCATGAAAACATACACTCATTCTCACAAAATAACCACTTGAGCTCCAGCTACTGTATACAAAGTATAAAACATGTGAAGGGGCAAACAAGAAAAGAATTTTGCCTTTGACAGGAAATAAAACTTTTCCTAGAAGCTTCCATCAGGCCTCCATTCACTGACCAAAACCTGCTTGGCAATATAGTTCTATCCAGGCTGATTGCATCCTGAGGTGCACCTGGGGTTCTCTGAGTGAATGTGGATTATAAATCACATGGATCTCACATGGATCTTGCAAACGGCCATATTTCCCAGATAGTCACCAGCCTGTGGTTCTGCATCATGCTGTTCCCTCTGTCCCTTGCAAAGCACTACTGGCTTGGACTGGGAGCTAGCCATACAGGTGAGCTGGAGCAAGCTCAGACCTGATGGCCGGTCTCTGAGAGCACCTGCACCAGAGGCTGGCTCAGAAACCCTGTGTTTGTCATCCTCCATCTTTGTAAGGAGTGGTCTGGGAGGGAGGGCACACAATTCTGTGAGGGGCAGAGGCCTGGCCATGTTTAGCCTGCTGTGTTTGGGCTGCTGTGTGGTCACTACCTCCTCAGTATTCATCCAGACCATCAGTGAGTTTCTTGTTCTAGAGAATTGTCCCTCCTCTCTTAAAAAGTGAGACGGATCCAGCTCCTGGTGAGGATTCTAAAGGAACATCTAGTCACTGAAGGAGTGAATAGATATCATGACCACAGCAACTCTTATAAAGAAAAACATTTCACTGGGGTGGGGCATATAGTTCAGGCCATTATCATCATGGTAGGACACAGCAGTGTGCAGACAGACATGGTACTGGAGATAAGACTCAAAGGCAACAGGAAGTAGTCTATCTCATTGGGTGTACCTTGAACCTCAAAGAGAGGTTCAAAGCTCCTACCCACAGTGACAAACTTCCTCCAAAGAGGCCATCCCTACTCCAACAAGGCCATCCCTACTCCAACAAGGCCATCCCTACTCCAACAAGGCCATCCCTACTCCAACAAAGCCACACCTATTCCAACAAGGCTACACTTCTTACAACAAGGCCATACCTACTCCAACAAGACCACACCTCCTCCAACAAGGCCACATCTCCTATTAGTGCCACTCTTCTTGAGGGCCATTTTCTTTCAAACCACTACAGGAGTCAAACCAAGGACTTCATTCATGTTAGGCAAGTGCTGTACCCACTTAGGCGCAACCTCAAGCCTAGGATGCTCTCTTTACTGAACTCAAAAGATAAGATTAGAAAGAATGCTGTGTGGTTTATGAGGTAGTTTATTTTGCTGCTTCTGAATTTTTAGAACATTTTCCCTGCCTGGCTTACTATGGCAAAGGCTGGTACAGAGGCAAGGCTTATCCTTGTTCTGAGATGCCAGGCTCTTCATCAAGCCAGGCATAGTTTGTGATTAGCATGTCTGAAGCTGCAGCCTTTTGCCCTAATCTACAGTCAGAGCAGTAACTGGGCAGCTTCCCACTCTGCTTCTTAGGACTCGCTAAGCACAACCAAAGGAGAATTTCAAAGCCGCCATCGGGGAACTTCAGAAGCAGAAAATCACTCTCTCTTGGTGGTGAAGAAAAAATTTCCATAAACCACCAAGTAGCATAAGGACAATAATCCAGTTTTTTTTTCCCCTGAGTGTGTGTGTGTGTGTGTGTGTGTGTGTGTGTGTGTGTGTGTGTGTGTGTATGTGTGTGCATGCGCTCTGTGATCAAGTATATAGGGGTTCATAGGAGTTCATGTGTCAACACTTGTATGGAAGCCAAAGGACAATCTGAGATATTATGATTCAGTTGTTCACCTTGTTTTTCAAGACAATGTCTCTCACCTACCTACTGCTCTCCAATTAGATCAAGTAGTTAGCCAAAGAGCCCAAGAATCTACCTATCTCACCTTCTTGGTGCTAGAATTCCAGGTGTATGTCACTGTACCTGCTTTTATGTGGGTCCTGAGGACTGACCTCAGGTCTGCATTTTTGCAACAAGCCCTTTACTGAATCGTCTCTCCAGCTGCCTTTCCTGAATTTTCTCATGTAAAACCCACTTTGATTCCCTCAAAAGCTCCCAAGAAAGAGTCCAGGGTGGGCTCTCACCTCACAGAGATGAGGTGGGCCATTGTTGATTATTTGGGACTAAATGGCTGCAGGACTACACTGAGCAGATAGAGATATGACCACTTCATTTCCTCTCCATTTCAGGGCTCTGTGGTCTCCCACAGACTGAGTCTGAGTTGCTTCCTTCCTAATCAACACCCTTTTCTCCATTGGTCCCACAGGCCATCTTGGAGTAATGTGTACAAGGCATCTTTCTATCCCGGGGCCTTTGTACTAGTTACTCTTATACCTCAAGTGCTTTCTAGTGAATCCATAGATAGGCAGATTTATTCCTTAACCCCCACCCCCAACCTTTGCTAATTATTGCCTTCTTAGTGAAACTATTCTTCACTTAATCTAAAAAATCATTATCAGCACATCTTGACTCTCTTCCTTCCTTGAAATTCTCTCTTTTTTTGTTTTTTTTTTTTTTTGCTCCCATGTAAACATTTTATTGTTTGGAAATTTTTTTTTTTTTACTTTTAAGAATATGGGATATCAAATCTATTTCTATACTCCATCATGACCCACATAAATTATTATTATGTTTAATGCTGAAAGCCTAGCATATATAACAGTGCTTGTCTATAATCAACCCTTGAAAAAAAATTAAATAAATTAGTGAATGAGTTCAACCCTAAACTCCCCTATATCTGAGGCTTAGACTCTCTTGTACAGGTCATGTGGTCTCCCTAATGCTTTCAAAGTATGAGTACTCTTCTGCCCAAACATTCCTATGGTTCTCCAAATTGTTCCAGGTCTCAGGTTGAGCAGTACAGACTCTCACCAGCGGGTAAGAAAGAGGAAACCAAAGAAGGAAGAAAACAAAGAGGCCAAAGGTCACCTCTAAGAGGCCAGCAAGTGTCACCGTTGGCCAAGATCTCCTGTCCATCTATCCCAATGGGAGATGGGCATGGCGGCAAGAAACTCAGATTTCAGTGAAATGCTCAGAAACCTGTGACTTTCCTCCAGGAAAGCTATCTGATTGGGTGGGAGCCTTGTCTGTTCAACCCCAAGGGAAGAAAATGAAGCCATACAATGAATATATCAGTTCTTTGACAGCCTGCTCTAGAACACATGAAAACTGAGAGCTTCTGAAGTCCATGCCAGGATGTGAAGGGCATGGGATCAGCTAAGAAAACCCCTCTTCTGGGATCCCATTGCCTTCTGGATAGTAAGCAGCCTTGGGCTGAACACAGGCAGAAATATACACGTCTTTGGAACAACCTGGTGGCTTCCACATCCTCATCACAGAGAGCAGAGGAAAGTGGCACCTCTGCCATTACGGTTTCCTGGTTTGGGCAGCTTGTCACTTAGCTTTTCTTCCCTGTTCTTAATGGTCTATTCTGTCTGAGGAGGAATCTAAATGCACAATTTTAAATAGTGCTGCTTCAGTGAAAGCTTACCCAGGGTCCAGAGGGCTTAAATGAACCTCTAGAGTTAGATATTTTTGCATTCGCAGCTCAGACCTGCATGGATCAGTTAATTCTGCCTTTCAAGGGGAGAAGAAAAGCTCTGGTCTTTTGAGAGCTACTATAAACTACTTTATTTTGTTGTCGGTTTTATCAACCTTTTCTTTAAGAGATGGTCACAACTTTATTGTTTTGGTTTGTTTTTTTTTTGTTTTTTTTTTCTGCACCCTTTCAAGTAAAAAAAGAACTTTTAGTAACATGGGCCCTTGCCTATTAAGAACCCAGATTTCTGAAGTGTGTTACTGAGAAACACTGGGCAGCTGGCAGATAGGACCCAGCGCCCCTCAGGTTGGCACTCAGCAGCCTGGACTAGAAGCCTGTTACTACCATGTGTATGGACCTTGGAGGTGTGCAAACGTATGGGCACGGATTCTTAGAAAGTGAGTAACAAAAGACAGAAGAGAAAGCATTTTGCAAGACAGTATCTCTCCTGTAAATGGTTCCTGCTCCATCTGAGTCGCACTGAACTGATAGCATTAATCACATTCACGTGCAAGGTGTCCAGCTTTAGGGAACTTGCCTAGTGTCTCTAAGACTTCCAGACATCTAGTTATACTGACACTCTGGCCTTTGCCTCCCTTCTCCTCTTCCCAGGGACAATCTACTGCTAGCTTCCATTTCTAAGCAAGAAGACCTAGCCAGTCCTTTCCTCATGTCAGCAAAACATAATGGAACCCAGGCATAGTAGCCCTGTTTGTAATTCCAGCACACAGGAGGTAGAGGCAGGAAGCTCTCCAGTTCCAGGTCAGTCTTGGCTATATAGCAAGACTGTCAAAGACTTCAGAGATCCCCGGTTTCTTCTCTGGCCTCATTTTGCAAGAACTGTATTTCCAAAGTCTGATAATATCCATAATGCTACTCAAATTCTTCCCCTCCTGAACTCAACTTCAGCCCAGGAAAACATGCTTTTTGCCTCTTTGAAGCAACCAGACTCAACACAGCCCCTAGCTTTGGTCCTTGTCCGGCAGCCAGGATTGCAGTGTGCACTCTAAGCACTTTCCCATCACTGTTCTTCTGTCTGGCTGCAGCAGAGAGAGATCTTTTGGGGCTGCACATCACCCACCTTCTCTGGGTTCCTTCCAAGCTGCTGCATCTCCTGGGGTGGAATCTGTAGGAATCTTCATCTCCTTAGTGGTGTTTCATGTCTTCAGTATCCCAGGATAGCAGCCTTCTCCTCTTTTTCCATTTTCTTCTGAGCAAGATGGAGCCAATTCCCAGGCACCGTATCTCTGTTGTAACTCTGCATGGCTTTTCAAGGTAGATTTTATGGCTATTCACAGCGGAGAAAGCTCCGAGCTGTTTTTTCCTCCCAGCCCCCCAAGAGCCAACTTGACAAAGTAATCCCCAACCACTCAGGCTCCTCCCAGCAGGAAGAACATCGCAGGCTCAGATACAACACAATAAAAACAGTAGCTTGATTTCTCAACAGTAGCTTTGTAGTCGAGTGCAAATTGTGTCTTCTTGCATTGAATTGATCAGGACTGTCTGTTGATTCCTAATGTCTTGGCCAAGCTGCCATTAAGGAACACCTGCTGCTTTTCTGTCTTCTTATCCAATTATTCCAGAGCTCCTTAAGGCAAAGCGAGGCACAGCCACCCAGTTCTCCATCAGGAGTTGAAGGCATTTTACTATAGAAAACTAGAAGCAGAAATGAGTTAATGGACTTCTGTGGTCTACCAGATCAATCCCCACAGCCCTTGGCCTTACTTTGATCACTTTGTATACCAGACGTATCAGTTTTCCTTTCTGCTGTTAAAACTCTTAAAAGCATTCCATGAGCCTACAAGGGACAGGACCAGGTCCCTGTACTTAAGGCTGGCCTGCCAAGAACCATGTGCCAGGTAAAGCCAAGCTTATGAAACTGCAATGCCCAGGATAGAGTGACTGAGCTATTGTGAAGGCAGGGCAAGGTAAAATTCTGGAGCACACCTACTTAAGTAGAGGGCTCTTGATACTCCCTTAAGAAGTTGTGGGGGTAATGTCTTCCTCCTTTTGCTACAAATTCCAACAGTTATCTCTTATCACTAAAGATAAATCAGCCACTGTCATCTAAAAGAATCCAGTGAACATCTCAATCCTGTGGACCAAAGCATTTCTAATCAGAAGTTTTCGTCCTACCAACTACTCCAAAATATCTAGCTGCTGCTTCCTGAGTAATTGACTTGGAGACTTAATAAAATTATAAATGCTTGGTCATTAGCTCAGGCTTGTTAGTAGCTAATTCTTATACTTAAATTAATCCTTATCTTTAGTTATGCTTTGCCATGTGGCTCATGGCTTGTTATCTCATTTTTACACATCTTGCTTGTTCAGTGGTTGGCTGGTGTGGTGATATACTGTGTATCAAATAAACATTGCCTGAAGAACAGAGAACAGAGCCAGCCACAGAGTTAACCATAGAGGTCCAGCAGTGGTGACATATACCTTTAGTCTTAGCACTGGGAAGGATCTCTGTGAGTTCAAGGTCAGCCTGGAGTACACAAGATTAATTCAGTCTAAAAGAGAAATAGAGCCAGGCCGTTGTGGCATACACACACCTTTAATCCCAGCACTTGGAATCCCATGTCTCTGCTGCCAGTACTTAGGAAGCACACATCTTTAATCTCAGCACCAGAAGGTTGAGACAAGAAATGATTAGGCTGGGCAGAGAAAGGAATGTAAGTCAGAAGGAGACAGGAACTCAGCCTTGCTCCTGAACTTCTTTTCAGTCTGAGGATTTGTGGAGATGGGATCTACCCCTTTGGGCCTGAGGACTCAGTAGAGGTAAGAAGTTTCTCTAGTGGATTATTCCTGTGTCTCTCTGACTTTTAGACATTTACCCAAATATCTGGCTCAAGGTTTTGATTAAGACCAATTAGAACTTGTGAAATAGGCTTGTGTCTCGCTGACTCTGCCTTTCTCTTCCCAGAATTCTCCTAGTCTAATTGCCCCGCCTATACTTTCTGCCTGGTTACTGGCTTATTAACCTTTTATTAAACCAATTTGAATGATAAATCTTTACAGTATACAAGATTATTATCCCACAGCATTTCCCTCTTTTTGTTTGATAAAAATGGAAGGTTTACCTCAATATAGTAAAACCATATGTAACAAAACATGATTAAGTAAGAATTACAGTAACAAACATTAATGTCAATATTTTCTTTGTTAATATATATATATATATATCATTATAATCCCCAAAATTTTATAGAATACAATCAGCGCTTATACCTACATTGCTTTATTCAAGACCAGACCTCGTGTAGCTAGAATTGAACTCACTGTGCAGCTGAGGATTACTGTGAACTTTTCATTCTCCTCTCAAGTGTTGTGACTGCAGGCATGCACCGTAAGACTAAGTTTATTCAGTGCTGGATGGACACCAACCCCAGGACTTCATGCACGGTGGGCAAGCACTTCAACCAACTGATCTACAGGTCTAAGGGCTTTAATTTACTGAGTATTTAGATGAGGTCCTAATGGCCTTCCTGCAGTAAATCTCAGTGGAATTGGCAGCAATAGCTAATGGACATGGAGAATCAGCACATTGTCTGGGCACTAAGATGGCTTCCTATAAATTTGGAGCGGTTCTGGCAGTATCTTGGGGTTTCCACTGTTATATTAAAATATTGTGACAAAAGGCAACTTGGGGAGGAAAAGGGTTCATTTCCCTTACACTTCCACATCACAGTCTATCACTGAAAGCAGTCAGAACAAGAACTTAAGGCTGGAGTCTGGACTAAAACAGAAGCCATGGAGGAATGCTGCTTACTGGTTTGCTCCCCGAGGCTTGCTCTCTTATACCACCCATGACCACCAGCCCAGGAGTGGCACTGCCCATATTGAACTCGGTCCTCCGTCATCAATCTTCAATCAAGAAAATGCACCACAGACCAGTCTGGTAGAGGCATTTCCTCGGTGGAGATTTCCTTTCCCAAGGTGACACTGGCTTGTGTCCGGTTGACATAAAACTAACCAGTACAGCTGAATCCTGAGATCTGATTAACAGGTGACAAGCAAAATGTGAGTCAAGAGTTTATATGGAGGAGAGATTGTACGAAGGTCCCCGTGGAGGCTTGATTTGGGGTGCTGTAGGGGTGTGCTCTACAAGGATGCTTTCAGATCCCAAACTGTGAACATTACACTCAGCACAGCTTTCAGAAGTAGGGAAGAAATGATATCTCTGAAGATCTTGATGACTCTTTTGCTGATCTACTGTTGTCTTGTGTTGCCCTGAAGCAAACACTGCCAAGCAGATGTCAAAGACAGACTTAGGGCCCAGTCAGGAGGCCTTGAGTGCAGGTTGAAGCAAATAGAAAAATAAAAGGAAAAGAACTTTGGAAGAAGGGCAGAGAATGGGGGAAAAGGAGAAGATAGAGCTGAAACTTGAGACTCAGCAGGGTTTGAAATGACTGACCTCACTTGGTTCTGAACCAGATATCAGAAGGACAAGCGATGGGGCAGGACTCTTAAGGGGATTCAATGGGATAGAGTTGCTCAAGGCACATGGCCCTTGTCTTTTAAGTCCTTATGTCTGAGGCATAATAATCTCAGAGGAGGACCAACCATTCCCAGGTGAACAAGCCCTTTCCAGAGCAGGTTTCTGGTCTCCATTTACACTCTTGCATGTCATCAGGAAAAATCTCATGCTGTGACCAATAGAAGATCGCAGTTTCCAGAAAGTTGTGTAGCCTGTACAGAGTCCTCTGTTCCCTTCACCCTGTCTCTTGCTCAGGAGGCCATCTGAGGTTGGTGTCCTCTCAACAAGAGTGTTCCAGAAACAACTTTCCTGCCTTCCTTGAAGCCCCACCAGCTGACAGTGAGATCACTTTCTAACCTTCCAGAAGAAGAGGAGACCTCCACTGCTCTGAGGCTGGAATCTCCCACTATTCACATTTCACTATTATAAAGCTCTATGCATGGACTCCACTAACCAACCCATGCTACAGAGAACCCCAAGACCGTATGAGAATAAAATTCAGCCTTCTTCCATAGCACCCCAAGAGACCCAAAGAACCACCTGACCTGTGACCTCTGATGCCCTTAGCATTCTCATATGTAGCCTAATATTGAATGTGTGGTTTGTGTAGATTTTCTTTCCATTGATGCAGTTCTGTATACCATGTACGATGCATCCGGAAACCCTACAAAGTCACCCCTAATACAGATATAGAACCTCTGTGCACTGTGACCATTGTTCTGATGGGTCAGTTTCCCTCCTCTGAAGCCCTTTCAAAGAACACTTTTCCCCACTAAGTCCATAGGTGGATTTGAAGGCCGTATCAGTTATGCCTCACTGTATAGCAAATACTGCTGTTGCCAATAACAGAGAATATCTGGCACTGGATAGATCATTAAGAAAGGAGTTTTTCTTGACTCCTGTTCCTGGCATGTGGAAAGTTGAAGGTATGGCAACCATAGCTGAGGGGGAAACTGAGTCAAAGGAAAGTGGAAGAGGAAGCAGACATTGATGAAAGAGACAAAACATGAGGGCAGTTTTGCTTTCCAACAAGCCCTTCTCACTGTATCAGACCTCCATCCATGAGGACTCTGCCCCATGACCATACCCTCCTAGCTCCCAGCACTGCTATGTCTTGGACTAATTTCTAGCAACTGTATTCCAGGAGACATGGCCACCTACAGTGCCTCTGCCCACTTACGAACAGTAAGAGTAAAATCACTGGTATGAGGCCACGGCTTGATCTGGCTGTTTGTCTCCGTTCTTTCTCACCTGATCTCTCAATAACCCCCAGTCAGCATTCTGAGGACACTTCCTGCTTCCTCCAGACAACTCCTTACCTAAGTCTTATTTTTGCTTCTCTACCCTTCTGCCTAGGCTGTATCACATAGACAGTTCCTCGTGCCCAGCTTAGCTTTAGTTTCACTCTGGACCTTTCCTTATTTATTGTTTGTGATGTGCAATCTGTCTTTCCAATTCAAATGAAAGCCACCTATGAGTTGGGGTCTTTGGGGAATCACTGATTAATCTCAGATGTCCAGCTCATAGCAGATGCTCACAAACACCATGAGAAAGAATAAAATGTGGATATAATGAAGGCAGAGTCCTTAGGCCTCATCTCTCTTGGGACTTATGGAGTGCCACCTACATTCTGTCATCCCTAAGGACCAATTCTAGAGTAGGATATTGGTATAACATTGACTCCTCTGTTTCTCTTCCTACAGTCCTTTTTATGGAAGGAAACTTCTGGTCTGCACACGTATGTTGATAAGCTAAGTGCTCTAGTTCTTTTACAAAAGTAAGACATGTTACTCTCCCATAAGGCAGTGCTTGCTTCTCTTCATCGTCAACAGATGAAGACTTGAGACATCTGATGTTCAAGTGGAGAGAAGCTAATGAAGTGCAGATCCCAGCATGCACTAATGGACACACACCCCTGTACTCTTTTTAATTCAATAGCAAGTGGCTAACGGTAAACACCATTAGGACAGCACAGGCTTTCAATGGCACGTGGGTTAATGTTCCTAACAAGAAGGATAATTAGTTCCCCCAAACATTTACACTTGATTTCTAACATTTATTGCTTATTATGTTTTTGTCTTATTTGTGGCCCTTGGTAAACAGTTTGCATTTAAGGACTTTCTTGGCTCTCATAACTCTTGCATTTCTTACTCAAGAAGTCAAAGCATCACTCTAGATCAAAGTGAAACATTTTAATTAAATAACCATGAAATTATTTCCCTCAAGGAAATAATTATGCCTAGAAGAATACTTAACAGATTTTCTTCTTGTTCTCAGGTCTTGACATTGGCCCCACTTGGTCACTATCCCATTAGAAGCTATTCAGAACCCAGTGGCATCTGCTCCCTCTGGTATGCTAAGATGGGAGTTCTCCAGTTACCTTGGAAGCTTCCTCTAAATGAGGAATTCACTGGAAACCCCAATCCAGTATGCAAATGGTGGAGCATGAGTCTGGGTCCAGAAAAAGCCCCCTGGTACTTTTGGTGGAAGTTACCCAGGAATGAATATGTCACCAAACTCTTACAGAAGAGCCTGAGCAAGAATGTCACACATGGTGGTATTCACTCCAGAGTAGGCATAGGCTCAGATTAAAAGAGGAAGTCTGAATATTGATGACTGCTAGTCATCGTGCTGTTACTGTAACAAATGCCCAAGAAAAACAGTTAAGGAAGGTGTATAAGGCTCAGGGTTTCAAAGGTTTTCGTGGTTACTTTTTACCATTGCTTTGGAGCTGTGGTTAGGCAGAACATCAGGGTAGGGAAGCACATGGTAGAATTGAGATGTTTCATAGTGCTCAGGAAGCAAAAGGAGAGACAGGAAGGGGCAGTCCTGATACCCATCTCCAGGGAATATCTCTCTGACTTACTTCATTTAACGAGGCTGCACTTTCTAAAGACTCCATCATCTCCCAATAGCACCATAGACTGGGATTATGCCTTTAACATGAGACCTTAGAGGAGGCATCTGAGAGCCAATCCACAACTCTAATCTGTCCTGAGGACTTGATATAGACACTGAAGAGCATGGCTTCAATGTGGCTCATGAATTTGAACACTTGGGCCCCAGTGGGCAATGCAGTCTTGTAACATTGTAGAACCATTGGAAGGTAGAGCCAATCAGGAGAAAGTGGGTCTCTGAGGATCAGGCCATGTGCATTGAAGCCAAGATCTGCTTCTGGTTGAGGCCTCTGCTTCCTTATTGGCTTATGTGATGTAACCAACGACCTCACATTCCTATACCCTCAAACCACTCCCTGTCACCAAACTTTCCCTACCAGCGTGGACCATGACCCCAAATCAATCTTTTCTCTTTGAAGGTGCTTTTTGCCAGGTATGTGGTCACGGAGAAACACAAACAAAATTCTCCATGAAAATAACTCATCCCCAAAAGACCTTATTAACTCTGTTCTCCATTTTCTCAAAGGACTTTGCATGATGCAAGAAGACAGTAGGTGTTAATAGAGCTCTTGTGGATAAGGGACCCTACCTTATGCTGATCACTTTACACACAGTTCTTATTTAACTCACTCTTTATAAAACCAAATGAAGTAGGTGCTATCACCCTGTAGACATATTACATATCCTGTTGGGCATAATCTGGGAGGTTAAGGAGGTACCTACTAGCCAGAAAGTGTCTAACAAGAAGCTTGAACTCAAGTGTATTGAGCTCCAAAGTCCTTGTGAGATGCACAGTCCACATCTGTCAGATAGACAGGCTGCAGTGGGTTAAGGTTATGCTAGTTAGTGCCTTCCACATGCCCATCCTGCTGTGGCCATCAGAGACATCCATCCTACACTCACTTCCTCAAAGACTCACCTTGACTCTGTCTCCATAAGAAGGTGGATTCCAGAATACATCGCCCCATCTGTGCTAGGATTCTGCTGTCTCCAGGACAATCCACCTGTCCAGATAGTAAGAGAGTCTTCACTTGTCTATCTGTTTTCCTTCCAGGCCCTCACAAGAGAAAGCTGCCTGTAAGATCCATTCTTGAAATCCCTCTATATTTAGACGAAGCCTCTTCCAACTCGACTCATCACTATTAATTTTCTCCCCAGGCTCTTCAGTCTCTGTACCCACATTTTTCTCCCCTGGTAAGATCCCACATGTTTTGGATTACCTTGGGTTTCCCTTGGGTTATCTGCCCACATTCCAGAAGAGTCTTCTGGCTTTAAGAATTGTCCTATCCTCCTGCCACACACCTCTTTTTGGTCCAATGTAATCTAGCAAACATTCTGTCACCTCCCAATAGTGCTCTAGGCTGGGAAGCCACCATCAAAGCTTGTGCTTGGGGGCATTCAGTATTCCTATTATAGCAATGCCAAAGTTAAGCAACCTTTAAAGAGGTGTCATTATGTACAGATTCTGCTCTTGACTCCATAGAAGAGCATTTTTGTCCCTGCCTTTCCATGACCTAGATTCTGCCCATTTTGCTGGTCATGCAAGCTACTGTTTCCATGAATTGTTTCTAAGGCTCTTGCTCTTCTCTGGCCTATCATGGCTTCCATACTACTTAACAACTATCACCCCAACTCATTTCTACACTTAAGTTCAGACATCACTTCCTCTAGAAAGCCTCAGGTAGAACCTGCCCCACCCCATGCCCTCACAGCACCCTTAGCACATTGTGCTGAAGTTCTAAGTATTCCAGGACAGAACCATGTTTGATTCCTTGCTGAGTGGATCACTACCTGACACACAAATATTCCAGAGCCAAGTGCCAGTGACATTGTCAAGCTTGGTGGACTCCACCCAACGGGACTGCTCTCCTTCCAACTGACCACTGATGATAAGTATAGCTTTCTAGAGATGTGGCACCATTAGCTTATTGCATCATCCTGGGTCAGATGTGAGAGAAGATCTGAGGATGTGGGACTGTGCAAAAGGACAGTGGATCATAGGACTTTTGCTATAGGTGCCACATAAGCAGGTTGTGCTCTCAGCCCCAGGATTTCCTCCTCACCGACTCCTGTGCTCAAACCAAGCCCAGAGAGACCCTGAGCCACATCCTCCACACACACCAGAGCAGGTGGGTCCCTCTAGCCCAGACCGCATACTCACATTTGACCATCACTACTCACACAGGACAATGAAGGCAAAGCTGATGGGCAAGCATGCTTTCTACATAAAATTAAAAAAAAAAAAAACCCAAATTTAAAATAAACTCTTTCCCAGATTGGGTTGGGAGATTCATTTTCATACATGAGTAATAACATCACATCAAAATGGTAGCTTTCTGGATAAGTGTGTCCCATTTTTTTCCATAGACAAATGAGAACTTCAAAAGCTATTTCCTAAAACTCCATGCCTTTCTCTGTCACTTCTGTGCCTGATCCTGAGGGAAAGGGGTGATGCTGAGAGACAGAGAGAGACTTTCTATGCAGCTATGACAACTCTCTCTTCAGTGATATGGTCTCAGAGCCATAAAGGCACATTGTGCTTCCTGGGCTTCTGTGATCTTATTTCTTTGTAAATTGGATTAAGCTCCTTACTGTGTATTACTGATATTAAAAAGGAATGAATTCACATCTTGCAAACACAGCAAAATAGCAATCACTCCCATGGCAAAGAAGTCATTGGCCAGCATCCACAAGAAACCAATTTTAACTTTCAAGCCCAGTCAGCAGGCAGGCACGCTGGCTGATGGCAGGGTCAGCCCTAGGCAACATTGTGAGCTCCGTGATATGAGCTGTCAGCATCCCCATCACCGCCACCTCCCCCCAGTCCTTCCCATTGCCTTTCACTGCTCCTTAACACAAACACACCATCCTCCCAATCACTGCAACTATCTGAAAATCAAGAAAGGCCTGCACACATGTCCACATGAAAGTGAGGTACATAGTGGCATAATGTCCCAGGTAGACAATAATTTACAAAGTGACATACTAGAAAGTGGTGCTGTGTGGGAACCCGTAGTAGTGTTCTGGGTTCCATCCTCAGAACTGGAAAAAGGGGGGGGGGAGAAACAGAAGGAGGAAGAGAGGGAGGGAGAAGGGGGGAAGGGATGTAATAACTTATATGTGGTTGTCTCTACATTGCAAAGTTCTCTTGCTCCGAGCATGGAGACTATTATTAAGATCGAATCCCCCTTCACCTCTAACGCCAATGTCCCTATATTTAAGAAGAGAACACTGTTGGTAAGTATGTCTGTCAGTTTTCTTTAGATAAAAATATGTGAGGTAATAAATGTAAGACACATGCATTTGGACTTACAGTTGGGAGGGTTTCAGCCTTTGATCACTTGCCACCTTTACTTTGGGGCCTGTGATGGCACAGCACATCACGATAAAAACATGATAATGTCCAATGGCATGTGCCCACTAATGTAACGTTCCCCCACTAGGTCCTACCTCCTAAAGGCTGAACCTATCCCAACAACATCACAGTCTGGAAGCCAAGCCTTTAGCTCATGGGTCATTTCAGATTCAAGCTATAATAGTGGAGAATGCAATGGTAGGGCGAAGACCTGAAGGTTAGAACTTTCGGGCTTTGGGACAGTTCTTACACTGCCCTTTGCCATGACGGTACTGTGCTTTGGCCTCTTTGAATTTGTTAAATAACTGGGATCAACACAAGGGTAAAAGTAAAGGAACTATTGATATGGCACTCCTGTAAACTAAATGTCCGTATTAAGAGAAAAAAATTAAATAGCATGCATTGATGAAAAGAATAAGTCAGATCTATATGTTCTGGCATCAAAAGTTCTCTGTGGAAAAGAGCAAGCCGCTGGGTAATATAAATAGTATAGAAGAAGTTCACTAATACAACACATGTTCACATACACATGCACATCACACACATACACACATACACACACACACACACACACACACACACACACACACATTTTAAAAACAGAATAATCATGGATAAGTGAGGCGTGAGGTTACAGAAATAAAAAATTAAAGGGAATTTTCTTTATTTATTCTGTAGACTTCTGTGCTGATTTTCCTCAGGTTCACAAGGAAAATGTTCTGGTGTTTTTGTTTTCTATTTTGTTTTTGTTCTAAAAAATAGAAAAGATGTTTCTGCTTCAAGGTAAATGGTTATATGAATCCCCTGGTGGTTGGATATTTAAAGAAGGGAGTATAGAATTGTGGTATGGATAACCATGCCCCAAGTTACTGTTCCTTTGAGAACGGGCACAAAGTGAACCTATGGCTCTAGCCAGCTGAGTACTTACTTATTTGTAAGCTACAAACCTAAAACGTTCTGAAAATGACCTCTGCACTCTGAACCTGGATGGAAAATTCCAGCTGAGCACAGAGAACTTGCTTATATTGTACCCGACTGGAATTCCACATTCCAGTTGAGCCTCCTAATAAAATTCACCTCGAGCATCAAGAAAAGAAAATATTTTGCACATCTTGCTGTGGCACCTGGGATAAACACACACATGCATAGTTACCTGACTAATGAGCTTGCTTGAAGATAGTTTTCCTAAGGAGCCAGGAGGAAGATGATCTCAGACAGTGTATTTATGCTGATGAAAATGCTATCTTGTTCAATCAAATACACAGAAGTATGAACATTAGCTTGAGCGTGTCTATTTTGCCCCTGCCGCAAGTGTAGGTGAAGATTCAAGTTGGCAATCTGCCTTTGTTACTTTTCAATTGCCGTGATGAAACACCATGGCCAAGACAATGTATAAAAGGAAGTATTTGATGTGGGGCTCACAGTTCAAGGGGGTTTGAATCCATGACCATCATGGCAGGGAGCATGGCAGCAGGCAGGCAGGCAAGGCGCTGGAGCAGTCAGTATCTGAGAGGTCACAGCCATCCGCAAGTAGAAGGCAAAGAAAGAAAGAGTTAACTTGGAATGGCATCGGCCTTTGAAGCCTCAAAGCCCACCTGTAGTGACACACCTCCTCCCACAAGTCAGCATCTCCTAAGCCTTCTCAAACTACTCCACCAACTTCAGATCAAGCACTCAAAATATGCAAACCTCTGGAGGCATTCCCATTTGAACCACACACAGGCCTCCAACATAGCCTCTTAATTTTGCTACCTACATTGCATTGATCCTCAGTACCCCCTGTGATGGTATCCCCAGGCTCTCCCTAGGCAGCTGCTTCTGCTCCTTCCAAGGGATGGCATAATGCCTGTGCCAGAATCTCCTTGCTTTTGCCCCCTAAGTTTCTTCCAAGATAAGAGAATACACATCTCTCCAGGCCCCAGTGGGGCCAAACTGCTTTCCCTAAGGGAAAATCATTTCTGTTTCCTTCCTAACAACCCAGTTAATGTTATGGCTCTGGGTAGCCAGTGATTGGAAAAATGAGTGAAGAATATGAACTGGAAAAATTCCAGCCTGGGTAGCCAGAGACCCATTAGTGAGAACAGTCACAAGATGGGAATAGTGATTCACATCTGTAATCCCATGAGTTCAAGATTCAGTTGGATTCCATACACAGTGAGTATGGGCTAAAGTATAAGACCTTGTCTGGAAAAACAAACAAACAATAGCAGGGCTGGGGAGATGGCTCAATATTTAAAGCACTTTCCTGAAACGGCTTCAGTTCAACTCCCCAGAACCCACAGAAAGTTAAACACATCAGTGCACATCTGTAATCCCAGTACTCAGAGTCAGGAGTATCCCAGGAGCTATAGGACAAGTGGCTGGGCAAGCTCTGGCAAACGATAAGGTGGAAGGTGAAAACTGATAGTGGAGAGTCTCCTCTGACCTCCACACATGTGAGCGCCATATATGTACCACAATCACAACATGAACATGCATGAACAAGGAAAAATTACAAAGGATCCAGGGAGGGTCAGGGGAGAAGTCTGCTATTGCTGCCCGAAAGTACACTCTGAATTGACAAAAAAGGTAAGAACCAACCAGAAGTTGATTTGCTCTGTATTATCTACACACACACACACACACACACACACACACTAGCATGGGGTTCTTAGAGTGGTCTCTAATCCTATATGAATGGTGTCCTTATATCAAGAAGAAATTTGGACTGAGAGACATGTACAGACCATGTAAAGACTCAAGAAGACAGCTATCTATAGGCTAAGAACCAAGAAGAGAGGCCTAAATAAGATCCTTTCTTTACAGCCCTCAGGAGACAGCAAACCTGCCAGCATTTCTCCCGTCTACTTTGAGCCTTCATGACTATGAATAAATCCCACACGGTCTGTGATGCTTTGTTACAGATCCCTAGTAAACTGAAATAGCCACTCATTATTTTAAAGAATCAGTGTGACCTCACTCTCCTTTTAAAGTATGGCTTGACATTCCCTTCTGAATCTCCTTCTGGTCAACCCAGACACAAAGCCAACCAGACTATAGCTCCATGCAATTTCCCTGGACGGGGGTTTTCACTTCTCATCTTCAGCATCAGGTCTTCCCTCAGCCCTGGGAAGACAAAGGACAGAGAGACAGCAGATTTCTGGTGGAGTGGGGATTAATTAGAAGTCAGGAGATAGGGTCAGGATTGCATTCTTCTCTTAGGGGTTCTCCTTTCTCAAGATTTAGTTTCTGTATGTGTGTTACTTAAGCAGACACAGTCATCCTGCCATGGTGGGAGAGACAACAGGAGAGCAGAGCTGTCCAGGACTGGAGGCTGGATACCACTGACCTCTGCTTCTAAGCATGGAACAGAAACAGACAGTATCCTTGAGGCAGAAACAGAAAGACACTTGTCCAGGAAGAGGAATCCACTCCAATACACACATACACACACACACAGGCCACCCGATCTTCTCTAACATCCCTCATACTTGCATTGCACAACTCCCAAGTCCAACCTTCCTAGGTAACTGGCCCCAGGGAATGGCATCATTTGGGTCTGGGGTACCTTTGCTGTCTTATTTTCTTAAAGGAAACATTACAGAGCTGAACATCTAAGGTAGGTTTGGATTCACACCCACTGTCTGTGGAACAGCTTGAGGCTGACAAGATTAGCTCACTGGAACACTCTGGAATCTGTTCAGCCTGCTGCCCACACACCAGCCAGGTTCGCAGAGACTGCTTGCCACAAGCAGCAGCTCACTTCATTTCCTCAATCTTGGGCTATCTTACCTGGTCTTGAAGACAATGGCTTCCAAATTTCAGGATATGGTGAGGGTGATTTCTCAGAATCTCCAGATGAGTCTTAGGAGTCACACTTCTGCTCTTCCCGCCCAGGACTACTCAACCATCTGTGATTTTACAGGTCCTAGCAGAACAGGTTGCTGGGCAAGCTTCCTTACTGACATCAGCTTGCTTCCTCTTCTGCCCCTTCTTTCTGTGATATCTAAGGGAGCCAGACAGAGTGGGCCTTAAATAACACATTTCCCCTTGGCTCCCAGAACAAGTGTTTTCTAAGGCCTGCAAATCACATGGAGTGTAGCTCCATGTCCCTGTCCTACACCCTAAGGATGGGCTTCCTGGGGCCTGTCCAGAGCTGAGAGTCCAAGGGACAAAGCAGATGAAAGAAATGCTATGCTGCCCACTCCAGGCAAATCCTACCTCTGGTACCTGGTCAGACATTACCTGAGCAACTGGCAATAACTGTCTAATCTCTTCCCAGAAATCTCAACTAGCTTCTAACTGTTGTGGCTAATAAAAACCAAGGAGATTCACAAGATATTCCAGGTGCATCTGAACACTTTGGGGAATTGTGCAGCCTGCAGGCAGACGAAACTTAACTCAGATAAACATAAGGTAATATGTGTTGGCAAAATTAATGTGAAGTGGGAGTGTACATCTGTGCACTCCAAATTGGCTGCCGCCTCTAAGGATGGGGAACAGGGAATAGCTCAAAATGGATAAAGTGGGTGGGGTGGCTAAGAAACATCCCAGAATAACCACCCCTCAGCAAGGCAAATCAGACCTCGTTTCACACAGACCCTATCAGTGGCCCAAGATGAAGCAGATGGCAGACACTACGGTGCCACTTTCTTCTCTGAGGTATGGGGAGACAGCAAGTAGTGGCCTTCAGACTTGGGGGTCCCCTGTGAGCCAAGAAGGTATGGCTATGTTCTTTTATTCTTTGATACTACTGATACCAAGCTTCTGAAAGTGCCATATCACCTCCATCTGCTGACTAACCCCGGGGCCATGTTTAGACAAAGAGCTGACGTCTGAACTGCAGCAGCCCTTGATTTCAGTCAATTCTCTATGTTCTTATGGAAAAACTAATGGAAATCTGTATTGCAGTGTTTTATATGCATGTGCTTTGCAAATATTTTAGTTTCCAGGATGGGCGGGCAGTTGGGGGGGTCTCCTAGACCCGTACGCGTACACATGTGCACATATGACACATATTCATGTATACTATACCTATACACACACAAATAAGTGCAGCGCTTGTGTGTGTGTGTGTGTGTGTGTGTGTGTGTGTGTGTGTGTGTGTGTGTGTGTGTGTGTGTTGATTGTGACTCCTAAGGCCGTGTCTTCATCCGGCTTAGGTGTCAGGCAAGCAACTGTAGTGACCTTTTAGAAGTAGCAACCTTATAGGGCAGGAAGAAACTGGCACATGTCTGGCAATCATACTTCCGCACCTGGCCATGGGCTTGATCTCCAAGCTTCTGGAGAAAGGCATAGAAGGGTATTTTAGATGTAACTCTTCCAGCCTTCTCAGAGAAGTGCTGATATCTTTAAACAACATGGAAGAGAAAAATGTTCTGCCCTGCCCCTCTTGCCTCATAGTACCAAGAGCTAAACATGGCCTCGGACAACTCACTAGCTTCCTTTTCCCACAACCAGTCATACACAGTAGAGGCACAGCTCTACCGAAGGCCAATGTTGAGGAGGAGAGATTGCATCTGTAATGTTCCCCTTCCTAGAAAGTGGTGAAAGAATTTCAGTGCCCAACTATCTAAACACTGAACAGAAAAGAAGCCATTGCCACGACCCCCATCCCCACCCTGCTGCAGGAGCCAGCCAGGTCCATTTGATTCTCCATGCTTGGTTTTGAGGTGCCTTCATTTGGCTGACAATAGAAATGAAGAAATGACACAAGGGACAGTTCATAGGACAGGGGTCAGTGGGCAGTATGCAAAGCTTCCAGTGGTGTGAAAGGTAGTCACGGAAAACTAGGGACATGTTCTCAGTTCTTGAGACCTGAAGCCAGCTCTCCTTTTCTAGACACCGATTGTACCCGGGATTCCACACTCCTAGGCCTCTGACAATAAACATCATTCCCGCCCCCCTCAAATGTCGGCTACCCTAATGCCGCTGTCTCTGGGATGCAACAAGTGTTCTAACTCTGGGGGTGTAGCCCAGAGATGGAACACTTGGCCAGCATACACAAGGTCCCAGATTCCATCTCCAGCAACAACACAGAGCACACCAGTCCATTTCAGTCTGCTCAGATACTCTCATTTCAAATAAAACCACGACTATATCCACTCATTAGTGAATGAATTAAATACTTCTCTTTCCTGTGTATGAGATGTTATGTCAGGCAGCATCAGAAATGAGGCAAAGGTTTAGAAGCCGACTAGAATAGAGAACGCCCACTGCATTCTCCATCTCCTCAGAGCAACAAAGCTAACAGACCATTTGGAGCAGTTTGCCCTGGCACTGGCACCAGGAGTTTATCTGTGAGATCCTCCTAAAGAAGATGCTGAGTCGTGGCACCTATGAGGACTTGATGGGCTCATCTGGAACCGCCTGTGCACACCAATCCCCGGGACTATGGCTGAGAGGTCTGTGGTGAAGCCTGAGTACCACAGTCTAACTAGTCTTGGGTGCTGTGGGAGCTGTCGTCAGGCATGTCCTCTGACTATGTGTGATTGATTAGAAAGGCCACCTCACTCTTTCCTGAACGGTACCTCAGAAAGAACAATTAAATCCCAGCCATCACCCCGTCCTAACAGGACACCCACAGAGTCAGCTCTCTACTAACTGGTTTGGTTACCCCCAGAAAATTTTCAGCTGATGATGATGGTGATGATGGTGATGATGATGATGATGGTGATGATGATGATGGTGATGATGATGATGGTGATGATGATGGTGATGATGGTGATGACGATGATGGTGATGACGATGATGGTGATGATGATGGTGGTGATGATGATGATGGTGATGATGATGATGATGGTGGTGGTGGTGATGTTAAAGTTTCAGAATATTTACAGAGTAAATAGCAGAGTAAAAATACTTAATTTCTTCTAAGTATTTTTTCTAAGTCTAATTTTTCACATTGTTAGGCGGCTATAAACTCAAAATGGTTTCCAATATATACCTGGAAAGCTAGATTGTCCCAAGAATATAGGGCCATCTGCTCTAGCAGATACTATTCTTCTCCCATGAGCTGAAAGACTTGGAAAGATTGACCCCAATTAAGAAGACAAGGGAGCAGGTAGGATGAGGAGGGAAGAAGGGACTTTTCAGATGATAAGTGTGTGTAAAGCCACTGACCCAGGAGAAAACACAGAGGGCTCACAGCAGACACTGCCTGCCCATAGCTTCCTTCCCCTCCTCCCAGACAGATACATGAGTTATTACCTCCTCCCCACCCTGTCCCTCACCTCCCCCAGTCGGCTGCAGTGTCACCCCATGTGACAGTCTCCTTCTGCACTTGCCAGGACTCACTGTCACTTTAGTTTGCTTCAACGAACTTACCACCAGCAGTGACCCAGTTGAAGAAAATCCAGTAGAGGACATAAACCAACACAAAGCCCCAAGGCAGGAACAGCTGCTATGATGTAATCAGTAAGGGCAAGGGTGTCCAAAAAAGCCCTTAGAGTGGGACATCATGAGATGGGCCCTGGTGAATGCTTTGGATTCTGTACCAGTCATCAATTGCTGCATGGCAACCACAGATATTCAGGAGTGCTCACCAAGAAGCTCCCACTGCCCAGTGGTGCATGAATAAGGGCAGCTGCCCTTCATGGTCTCGGTCTGAGGCCTGAGCTGCAGGCTGCAGGAACAGCAGTTTGCAATAGCAGCAAGGAAAGGCAGCAAACCCAATGGCACAGGCAACTGCCTATCCAAGTCAAGACCACTTTCATCCTGTGACCAAAACACATCCGTGACTAATCGAGGTCACGGTCACGAGGCAGAAAGTACAACAGTGCTGCCATGAGGCTGTGGCCAAGTCTTAAAATTACAACAATGAGGACAGGAATCCATTCTGTCACAGGCTGTGATGGGGGAGCCACTGTAAATGGGACAAGGAATGTGGGCCAAGGAGGGTCAGGACTAGATACACTTTCTCCCACACTCTACCTGGCCATTGTGTGGATTATAATTAGGAGTTAAGAATGGCTTAGGAGCTCAGGGTAGTAGCTGAGAGACCCTGCAAGTACACAGCTAATGGTCCACTCTAGCTCATGAGGCCTTGTTAGGGGCTTAGGAATTAGAAGAGCCTAAGATGAGCAAAAGGCTTTGTGCTCATTTTCAGAACACTGCAGGAAGCCATCGTCTGGGCACCAAGCCTCAAGGAGGGGAGAGCACATTCAGTGTGAATTCCCAGAGGATTCACACAAGCAGAGAGACAGAAAACAGAAAAAACAGGAGGTCTTACTCCAGGGCTAAAGAGCCCTGGAGTCAAAAGTCTTGTGGACATCGTGAGAGTGGACATGGCCATGTGGTCCAGATGAGAACATAAAGTACCCGGAGAACATCACCGTGTGTGTTGCTTTCAGACCTAAGACGAGGGGGGGACATCACACGCCTTGTTTCAGCTGCAATGAGATGGCAGGATGGTGCGCCAATAGCAGCTGGCTAGCTTCACAGCCTCCAGGAAGCATGAAAAGGGCTTCCCATCCCACCCATCCTGTTCCACTCCAGCTCTGTGTTCAACATGTCATCTCAGACCTCCCACCAGGAATGGCAGAATGAGACGCTTTGAGAAGGCAGCATGCTGGAAAGACCTCTTTATAAAAGGAGCACACTGTAGCCAGGGGCTGCTCTCTGCAGGGAAATAACTTGTTTTCTGTTAGAGTGTTGGGCAGAAGCTATGGCCCAGAGATGCCTGATCTGAGCTGGCCTGAGCTTCTTTGTAATTCGGATATGAGGTTTTCCCCAAAGGCCAATACACTAAAAGGCTTGAAAGACAGTCTGTGGTGCTGTGGGTGGTAGGAACTTTTAGGAGGTGATATCTCTTGGGAGGAAGTTAAGCTATTTCCCCTCCTAGTATCTCTCATTCTTCTTTCTTCCTCTTCATTTCCTGGCCACCACGAGGCGAACAGACCCTACCACATAGTCACTCCGTCATGTACTACACCATCAGAAGACCAGACAATGGGGCCAAGCAACCTGAGACTGAGACACTGCCTTCCTTTAAGGTGACTTGTGTCAGATGTTTGTCACAGCAATGGAAAGCTGAGTAGCACCTCCTCCTCCATGTGTGCTGGACACTCCCCTGAGTCCTGAATGTGAAGGCGAAATTAACCACAAGTCAGCTGGGTAAGTAGCACACCCTCCTCTCAAGCACCGTGGAGGATCAGAGGTTAGCGCTCTAAGGCTTAAGTTGTTCAAGATTTCAAATCAGTATAAGGAGAGAAAGAGAGGGAGAGAGGGAGAGAGAGAGAGAGAGAGAGAGAGAGAGAGAGAGAGAGAGAGAGAGAGAGAGAGAGAGAGGGAGGGAGGGAGGGAGGGACATAGAGAGACACAGGAAGACAGAGAAAGGGCGACAATGACACACATACACACAGAGTGAGAGAGAGGGAGAGAAAGAAAAGAAAGAACATATAACCAGAAAAAGAAACATTAGCACTGGATCTGATCAGGTTGCATGGCTTCTACATCTTTTCATTTTCAGATGCTGCCTGGACCAGGCTTCCTATTATTGTTCTTTCTTCTTATAAAAGTCTATGATCCACTGAAAAGCACCTTGTAAGAAACTCTCCAAAATGTCAAAAAAAAAAAAAAAAAAAAAAACCCAAGAAACCAAAGGCATCTGTTGAATGAAGAAAGAAACGGGAGAAAGATTGTTTGACAATGTTGCCCTTTATCTAGGAAGATGTGTGCCCTTGAAATGGACAGGTTGGAGCATTCGATAAAATTGTGGTAAACACACTGAACGTTCTTGTCTAGCAAAACAGATATCAATAAATCATCTAGACAGGATGCGATCCACCAAAGAATTTCAGATACATTCATGAGGAGAACTGTGGAGCCATCAACTATGATGAGATCAGTTGTTGCAACAGCTGCAGAGCCAGGGGACAGGCAGGAGCCAATGTCAGCCTCGTTCAAGTCTACAGAGGGGTTGAGGATACCACCAGCTGGTTCCTCCTCCTCTTCAGACTATTCAAGCTTCTGAAGCCTTTAACTAAAAATACAGAATTGCAGAAGTTACATTTGCAGAAGTTACATCTGCACAACCTAGAGGGGTAAAAGTAGACCATTGTCGTCCATAGGATTGGCAGAAAGGATATGGCTGACAGCATAAAAAAGGTGCACACTGAATAACTGAGCAAATAGGAAGGTGGCGGAGATATAGAGCAGAGGTTAGGAATGGGAAGGATGGATGTGCTGCAGAGGGCTGGCACAACAGAGCTTTTGAGTGGAGGGCATAGGTGTGTATCTTGATTTCATTGGTGGTTACATGAACCAAAGCACATACATGATCAGATTATATCAAGTTGCAAAGACTTATACAATTGAATGTATGGATGGATGGTGAAACTTGAACGGGCCCCCTAGCTAGCCAATGTCAAGTTCCCAGTCCTGATATTACTCTAAAATTTTTCAAGATACTGACATTGGAGGAAAAAATTTCATGAGATTTTCCCTGTACAGTTCTTCTCAAACACCTATGCATCCATAATTATATCAAAATAAAAAGTTTTATCAAAAGAGTTGAAGGATTGAAACTAATTATAATCCTAAGCTGACCACCTACTGGAGCATACATAAGGAACTAGAGTCAAGAAAAGCGAAGATGGAGGCTGAGAGAACATTTTCATAGAATACTGAAGGTGGATTATGACTTAATACTGCCCTTGGAATGATGACAGATACTGGCCTGGCATGTCACAATTAATGCTGAGATTGTCATAGGACCACTCTGAGAATATGATCTGTTCTTCCCTCATAGCTGAAGAACAACTTCACTGTAACTCATCTCCAGAGTAAGAAAATTCAGGAACAAAAACTGGGATGGGCAGCTGCTGAGACGCAGGCCATAGATAGAGTGGGGGTGAGGCTGTTTGTTAGAGGTAGGATTACTTTCTATGAACCAGGTGTGGAGCTCGCAGGTTCTGTTTGCAGAAAGGAAGGGAGGGGAGCAGAAACGAGAAGAATAACCAGAGGACAGGACCCAGTGACAAGCTAGAGAAGAACGTGCTCTCTCTGATATTAAGCTATAGGAACGAGACAGGTTCCTGGAGGAATCAAATGCCCACTTAATAGAGCTGTGAACAATAGAGGACTTCCAGCACTCCCTAGGTCCACAGCGCCCACACTATGCCCATGACAGCATCAGGCAAGGAAAAGCTTTCCATCATTGTTTTCTCTCCCTGTGCTCTACCACAGAGAGGTAGGAAACTGCAGTTAACAAGATGGAGGGAAAGGAAAACACAAGATAAAGAATGCAGACATTCACCTTCCCAGCTGGTTGCTTCCACCTACCACAGCTCACAGTCAAGGCAAGAAGAAAACGCATCTAAATAGTGAATAACGTTCAAAGTGCTATGGTTACCTAGGACTGGGTTTTTAAGTTATTGGCCAAAGGACCTTCCCTGGGTGATTTGAAAACCTGCCCAACTTGTCTGGAGAATGAACTGAAGAAATGAACTGAGCCTACAGGACGGCTTTAAAGAGACAGTGGAAGGTAAGACATCATTTCATCTAAGCTGTGGTCTCGTTTGCTCAAGATGCTGGTTACAGGGTGTGTATACACTGAGGACTCTTTCCTATGGACTTGTCAAGAAACAGCACATGTAACCTTAGGGACAACCAAAAGAGCCGGGTACAGCATACAGGGGGGAAATCTGGCTTTCAAGAGAAAGGTTGAAAAGATGATAAATCGGTGCTGTCTTGTCACTGAGACAAACACCTGACAAAGCAACTTGAGGAAGGAAGAATTTGTCTTATCTTACAGTTACGGGGGATCGAGTCCACCCTAGTAGGAAGCTACAGTGGAAAGAGCAGTAAGTGACTGATCACATTGTATCCACAGTCAGGAAGCAGAGTGTGATAAACGCTGGTGTTTAACACACTTTTTAAATTTTACTCATTCCGGGACCCTGGCCTAGGGAATGCTAATGCTCACATTTAGAGTGTCTCTTCCCACCTCAATTAAGCCAATCTAGACACTCACTCATAGACATGCCCAGAGATTTGTCTCCACGATATTTCTAATTCTCACCAAATTAGCAATCAAGATTAATCATGCCAAATGTTTCCTGGCCCCTTATTTCTCCAACCAGCTTCCTGAAATATGTCCATGAAAGACATCTGCCTAATTCTTCCTTTGCATCTCCAATGATGTTTTCTTGGTGACTAGGGTTCTGAGGCTTGTGCCAGGACCTAGGGCTGTATCACTGACTTGAAACACTGTAACGTTATAAGTTCTCAGAGCCAGATAGAAGTCCTAATGCAAAAAAAAAAAAAAAAAAAAAAAAGGCCCTTTAGGTCTCCAAAGGTGGCTAGATCTCTTTTCAGATGGCTCCTTCTTTTCTCCCCTGACATCAATAGAAGCTCATGTCATTATAAATAGTCTAATGAACATCAGGGTAAGTCTTCCTGTGGCATGCACGGCTGGGGAAATAGAATAAAACACTGTTAGAATCAATACCATTGGTCCTGAGAGATGCTGGGGAACCTTAGTACAGGCAAAGAAAAGGACGGGGGGGGGGGACTTCATATGGTCACACTTTTGCTAACTTGACTACTGTTTCTGCGTCAGCTCAGTAGAGTGAACTGAAGAGGGTGTTGCTCTTACCTGTTGAAGATTCTCTTATAAGTTCTGTGTTTCACGGGGTATCCCCTCAATATCTTAAGGGAAGCTCTATGTATAAATTTCTGTGATTGCAGAGCTTACTGCTCTGAAGACTGTGGAGCTTGTAAAACTGCAAATTTCAGGATGTCAGCCCAGGTTAAACAGTGCCAGGACTCCTGGTCTGTTTGCAAGGCATTTTCATGCCATGAATACTTGTTTTTCTACGGATGAGTCCAACAGGGAAAGAGGTTGTTGCTCTTAGCTGTTGAAGATTTTCTTATTTCCCACACTGAAGGACTCTTTTCTCTACACCCTGGCATCTGGGAATCAGGGTGAATCTTCTCCACAGTCCCCCTCTCCCAACACACACACACACACTCACACACACATCCTCACACACATTCACTCACTCACACACACTCACATACACACTCATTCACACACACATACACTCACACACACACTCACACCACAAATAATTGTACACACAGAGACCATAAGCTCATATACATGCACACTCACACACAACACACACACATACACATTCACAAACAGTCATACATATAAATGTTCAACATATTAACAGCATACTTGCACATGCTAACCCACATTCACACACTAACATATGCTCACATACATTCACACACACAAATATACCACATACACTCACATATACACTCATACACATACACACATTAAAAGATGCTCTCCTGCCTAGAAAATGTTTAAATAGGAGCCTACCCAAGATCTGCCTGTGCTGTCTGGCTGTCCAAGCAACTTACAAACCTACACTCCATCAGCAAATTCTTAGCAGTAAGAAAAAGATCACTGAAGGTGAAGCTAAGAAAGTTCCTTTCTGAATGAATCTTCCGACTAGCAGGTCACAATGCGCCATTTGATTATCCCTCTGTGTTCAAAGCAAAAGCGACAGGTGACTTCCTGTTCCCACTTGCACACTAGTCAATACGATCCTTAGTAACACATGGAGTTTCTCTTTCTCTATCTTTCTTAGTCTTTTAATTCCCAACAACAGTAACACAGGGCTATCTGTGCTGTACTTCATTAGAAGGGTCAGGACTTAGTGGTAAACACTGGCATAGCATGCAGGTGTTCGATCACCAACACAATAAATGAATAGATTAATTAATTGCATGTAAATAAATAAATAAGTAGGCATAGGAAGACAATGCTGGTCTGATGCGGACCTCATATTCAAGCACCTCCTTGACCTTGATTCTCATTCTCTGATCTTTGCTTCCTACTTTTTTGGAACAAACGACTTCTCTAAGTCTATTTGCCTTTGTTAAATGGGCCTGATTAGTCAACAGAGGATGGTCTTAAAGATCAAACTAGCATGAATCCAGAGGCCTTTTCTTGGAAAGGACCAACTCTGCAGCAAACATGAATGAAGCACTATAAATAGATTTTTTTTTTCTGAAAAGTCTGTGGCTATCTGCCAAAGGAGCTCTGTAAATAATTAACCTTTAAGCAATTCATAATGTCAGCTAAGTATACACATCACTGTGAGCAAAACTGAAGAGCTTCCTGGGGTTGCTCAGATGTGGGACAGCATAAGAAGTTGTAGGGGGATTGGGTTGTTCTATTGTAAATAATTGTCCCCGCCTATGAGTTTAATAAAAAATGCTGATTGGCCAGAGGCAGACAGGAAGTGTGGGCAGGGCTACTACCAGACTAAGAAAACTCTGAGAGCAGGCAGAAAAGAGCAGAATGCCTGAGAGAAGCCAGAAGAAGAAGCAGAGGACAACTTTGCTGCTCTGAGAAAAAGTACCAAGCCACATGGCTGAACTGGATAAGAATCATGGGTCAGATTAAGAGTAGAAAGTTAGCAAGTTATATGTCTGAGCCTTAGGCCGATCAGCATAAAACTATTGTAAGCATCTGTGTGTCTCTATGGGTCTGTGGGTCTGTGGGTCTAAACCTTGAGGCTAGGCCTGAAAATCTGGGCAGAAAACCTCTTTGTGGGGCCCCATCTTCCTTTTGGATACTTCAAGTTCGCAATTAGACCTTGTCCTGGATCACTGCAGAAAACTGATAAGAGACTAAAAACCGACACAATGTACAGGAAACTAAACATATAACAATTTATAAAGCATAGGATTAGTAACAATAGAATACTCCCTTATTTTTTGTTATTCTTCTATCGCTCTTCTGATATGATACAGAGATTTTTTAAATTTTCCTTTAACAAGTATGTTTGAGTTTAGAGAAAGAGAGAGCCACACTCCAACTCTAAAACCAGCTTTAAATTATAATTAAACTGGGACATAAACTAACAACAAAAAAAATTGTAGAGGTTAAACAATGAGATTTTACCCTATAGAGTATACTGGTACCAATAGTTACCATATTCTTTTGCTTGCAAATTTTCCTGGATAGCCTCCCTTTTGCTTTAGATGTCTGGATGTCCAAGGTCTTTTAACTTCTTGAAGATGGGTATTTCTAGTTTCCTGTAAAGACAAAAACAGGAAACCTGCCCCAACCCTTTGTTTTTTCATACAACTGAAAGAATTGTAATATGGGTGGATGAGTTATCAATTCTTATTTTCATGAAGTTTCTCTTGTTCAAATCGAGTCTTTATTAATTTTGATGGTATCCATAACTTTTCTTCACCTGTGGAAACAAAAGCAAAACCCCTTCCCCAATGTAGTACATATCCTGGCTTCCATTTAGAGGTTAGTACATCTTTGAAGTAAACAGACTGATTTAGTTCAGCTGTTCTTTCTATGGTCCAATGCCTTTCACCTTTCTCATTAGCATTGAGAAAATTCAAAGTTAATAAAGCATTATGTAGTCTATCTCTAGGGGTCTTTCTTATTCCTTTCTGTTTATTTAACATATCCTTTAGAGTTCAATTTGATCTCTCTATGACTGCTTGCCCTGTAGGATTGTGTGATATTCCTGTAATATGCTTTATATTATAATAAGCAAAAAATTGCTTCATTTTACTAGAGACATATGTCAGGGCATTGTCAGTCTTAATTTGTACAGGTATTCCCATGACGGCCATAACTTCTAGCAAATGCATGATTACAGAATCAGTCTTTTCTGAACTCAAAGCAGTTACCCATTGAAATCCTGAAAATGTATCTATTGTATGATGGACAAATCTTAATTTCCCAAATTCTGTAAAATGAAATACATCCATCTGCCAGATTTCATTTCTAGGTATACCTTTAGGATTAGTTCCTGCTGGCAATGGAGTTTGGTTATAGAAAGAACAGGTGGGACACCTTTTTATAATTTCTTTGGCTTGTTGCCAAGTGATAGAGAAATCTTTTCTTAATCCTTTGCTATTGATGTGATGCTTTTTATGAAATTCTGAGGCCTCTAGTACATTTCCTATTAATAATTTATCAATTTCATCATTACCTTGTGCTAAAGGACCTGGCAGACCCATATGGGATCAAATGTGTGTTATATAGAAGAGATGATTTCTAGTCCTGACTATTTTTTGTAACTGAATAAATAATGAAGTTAATTCTGATTCAACATTAATAAAATCAGCCGTCTCAATGTGTAGAACAACTCTTTCTGCATACTTAGAGTCAGTGACTATATTAAGAGGTTCAGTAAAGTCCATTAATACCATCACAATAGCATATAATTCTGACTTTTGAACAGAAATGGCTGAACAGGATAAGAGTCATGGGTTAGATGAAGGGTAGAGAGTTAGCAAGTTATATGCCTGTGCCTTAGGCCGATCAGCATAAAACTATTGTAAGCATCTATGTGTCTCTGTGGGTCTGTGGGTCTAAACCTTAAGGCTAGGCCTGAAAGTCTGGGCAGGAAACCTCTTACGACAAGAAGTAGCTGAGGCTAGCCCTCAACTACTGGTTCCTAAGGTATTGTCATGGGTGACAACAGAATCACTGCTCTTAAATCAAGTCTTCTTTGATTCTTTGTTGCCTCTACAAAGAAAAAGGTGGGGATTGGGAGGGGTTCCCAGATAATAGAGAAGGCAGGCCTGCTTCTAGCCGTGAGTTTGGTTATGTATCTGGCTATGATCACACTTTTCAGTCTTGCATGATCCAGAGAGAAAACCGACATTTTATGTCAGCCATTGCTCTCACACGGATATGGGCTACTCAACAAGGCCACTCAGTCTTGCTATAAGAGCCCATTGAGCAGCTTTCTAAGGTAGGCTTTGTGCTAGACCCAGAAAGGATACATGAGCAAAGCCTGGCTTCATCCTCAGGATGCTCATGGACTAGTAATGGGTGCCAGCATCCCAGGGAAACATAAATAGTGACCAAGGTACAGTAGAACAAAGAGTAGGAGGCTTGGGCTCACAACTCCAGAACACCAGACTCAGGTCCCACAGAAGCTCAGCAGGGTTATCTGAAGAGAGAAGTCATTACCCCAGTGGTACGGGAAAGCAAGAGAAGAAAGTGTTGCTTGTTGCTTTGGAAGCCTTACCTCCTTGCTCACAATCATGGAAAATTACAGGTTATTTGGTGGAGACCATTTCCCTCTGACATGGGAAATTGTGCTCTTGTGAGTCACTCCAAACCCCTCAGCCACGATTTTCCATCACACGTAAGCCTTTATTTCCAACTGGGTGTTGACAAGACAGAACTGTTCCCTAATGCTTAAGTAATAGAGTGGAAAGTAGTTGACAAAGTATAAAAAGGTTGACTTTGATTACACATACAATCTTTTCTTCCAAGATCAAAATGTATTTGAGCAGGTGTGAGTCATTCCTTACAGGGTGGTAAAGTGGTTTGTAAATTTAGATGTTTATTTAATTGGATTGTTTTAAAATAATGACTTTCCTGGTTTTCTGCATGCAGATCATAAAGACTCAAGATACATATAAAAATATCAATGCAGGATTCACCAGCACAGTAACTCCCGCAAGTGTACTGCTCTACGAGGGGTGGAGAAATGGATCAAGAAACACAATTTTATCACAATTAGATCCTGTGCATCTCTTACAAAATAAAAATTAAAGACGCAGCTGTGTATAAACCTAATAGAAAATATGAGAAAGTGAAATTAGAAATTCTAAACCTCATAGAAGTTGACTCTTCAAAGATGGCTCTATAGATATAAAAAGCAATGTATAGATCATTAAAGCAATGGATGCCATTAAATAGAGGCTGCTTTCCTAATTGTTTTCATTTTTGACAATATGAATTGAAAGATTTTTTTTTCTAAAAAGATGAAGCATCTGGCACATTTACACTTCCCCGTGCCCTCCTTACAGTGCTTCCTGATTGGCTGGGTGTTTCATTTCGTTTGCTTGGTCAAGATGCGTGTGCCCACCCTGTGTTCAGCAATCACATTTTTCTCTGTTTTTTGCTTTTGATCGCTTAGTTCTTTATTGGACTCAATACTCCCTGAGGTTATTCTATCATTTTTCAGTTAGGTCTTGGTAGGATAGATTTCACGCAATGATTACAATATTGGTTGGGACCAACCTGCCCAGAAGACATTTACTACAAGCCTGGTACTGTTCTAAGCACTGTAGCTATAGTTACAGAGACCACGATAGAGCTGGGGGAAGACAGGAGACAGACAGACAGACAGACAGACAGACTATGCCATCAAATCTCTACAAAACAACCCAAGCCCCTGTTTAGCAGATGAAGCAACAGAAGTCAAAAGAAATGTCAAGCACGAAATTATTGCATGAGATAGGGATAAAAACAGAAGCCATGCCCAGGCAGTCTGCTTTAGAGTGTATCTTAAAGACTTCCTGCTGAAAGGTTAGTGAATGCTATTTTACAAAGTTTTGCTTTGTTTGCAAATGTTCTCCTTGTTACCTTTACACTGGAGCAAAAATCTGGCTAGATGAATATATTGTAGGTCACAGTTTTTTTCCCCCATGTTACACATTGATCTGCTGTTCTCGGGCACTGGGAGTTGACAAAGAGAAAACTACAGCATGATCTTTTAAAGCAATAAATCAGTTCTTCCGTAACTTCAGGAAACTTTCTGGTACTATTTTTCTAAGACTTTTCTGCTCTCTCTTGTCAGGTTTACAACAAGAGCATTAAATCTCCTTGCACTGAATTTTTTGAGCCACTTAGCTATTCTCTTATTATTACTTACTCCGTATTCTCTATGGTTTTCCCTTTACTGTAATTAACACTATTTTCAACTTGCGTTTCTTACTTCTATTTCTTATATGTTTTAAATTATGTGTATGTGTCTGCATGTACATTTGTGCAGGAGGGTACAGTGCCTGAAGAGGCCAGAAGAGGGCATCGGATTCCCTTGGAGCTAGAGTGACAGGCAGTTGTGAGCCGCCTGACGTGGGTGCTGGGAACTGAACTCGGGTCTTTTGCAAGAGCAGTATGTATATTACTCACTGAGCCAACTCCTTCAGTTTTTAAAAAGATACTGTTTCTATGCTATTCAGAATTGTATTCTATTCCTTAACCTCTTCAATACCTTGTTCTGGGTCATTTTGTCTGTCTATCCATCTTGTTCTGACCCTTTGCTTTAATCATCTTCCCATTAAGTTACTACTTGCACATGCAAGAACCTGCTTAGTGTTTTAGTTTTGTCTTTACAGTCAGTGCTTCTCATGTCTTTAACATGTGTTTTTCTTCTTAGAATGTTTATACAAAGGTTATGCCAGGTTTTTTTTTTTTAATTTCATCTTATGATCAACATAGATGGTGTTAACTGTCCAACCTATTCCATAGAATACAGTTGATATCAGTTTTCCTTGACACCCTCCTGCCTCATGTAAAAGTCTTTGAATTTCCCATTTTGAGCTTGAAGGCTAGATGTGACTTTCAGTCTCTTTTTGTAGCCTAAATATGTGTGGGGAAGGGATGCTGACTCATCTGGGTATCTGGGTTGGCCATCTTCTATCGATTATAACAAGGTGGGCCATTACTTTGAGCCTCTAATGAGGAAAGTATGTGATAGAGCCAATTGTTCTCATGGATAGGAAGCAAAAGACAGAAAGGAGCCAGATACCCATAGTTTCCTTCAAGGGTACATCCCCAGTAATACTCCAACGACTTCACATAAAATTCATCGCCTTCCAGGCATACCACCTAGGACCACATCATTAGTACACGGGTCTCTGGGCAATGATCTAGAGGCAAACTACAGAACCCAATGTTTCTCTCCTTTCTGAGATGTAACTAACTTTTCCCTGGAGCCTGCGCCACACAAACAAAGGTGTAGCCCACTCCCTGGGCTTCAGCTCATCTCTGCAACAACACACACAGGTCTAGAAGCCCTGCCTCCCTCCAAAACATGCTAAGTATTATAAGCCAGGTGTTAGATGCCTTCCTGAAAAGGCTCTTCCAGGATTTTTTCAACACTGTCTTCACATCCCGCCAGTCCGTTTCTCCTGGAGCCCATTGGTAGAATCTTCCAATTTTGTCTGTGTATCATTTTTCCTCCAAAAGTCTTGGGGTGGGAGGAAAAGGAAATTACAAGACCTATTCACTCCGTCACCATCTTTTGTTTTGTCTTTGTTTTATATTCTAGGGTGTGTGTGCAAGCACGTATGTGTGCATGCATGTGTGTATCCGTGCATATGTGTGTGTGTGATATTTCTTGACGGTGCATACAGCTTTTCCTCCATCCCCCTCACACACACAAACTCATGCCATTTTCTGTGCAAACTATTTCTAGCTATTAGAAAAACATCGCAGTCTATGACTACTACTATATTTTTTCATTAGTAGTGTTTTTAAAACAGAATACTGCTGTCTGCTTAGCTACATTTTCTAAACTGAAGTTCATTCACACGGTCTGCAGTTTAACCCTTTAGGTTTTGGTGATAGTCAATGTTGTCTCAGCCATCGCCATTCAGGAAGAAATCTCATCAGCCCAAGAAAAGTCCAGAGACCACTGATGACTCACTCTCTAGCTCTCTCTCATGCCTCCAACCCATCTGCTCTGTCTCTACAGATTTATTTTCCTCTTTAAAAACTATTCCAGATATTTCACATAATTGGAATAACCTGACTTGTGACTTTTTGCATGCCCACTTCATT
Source organism: Phyllotis vaccarum (assembly GCA_033318265.1). Taxonomy (NCBI): domain Eukaryota; kingdom Metazoa; phylum Chordata; class Mammalia; order Rodentia; family Cricetidae; genus Phyllotis; species Phyllotis vaccarum. Next base: position 97,265,519 of record JARWLC010000007.1, read on the forward strand.
TTACTTAGCACACTGTTTACACGGTCATCAACAGTAGCACACACTAGAACTTCATTCTTTTTATGACCTAGGAATATTTAACTTTATGAGCATCTTCTATTTTACTCATTTCTTTACTCACTCATTCATTTGATGGACGTTTGACTCATCTTCATCTTTTGGTGTTTTGAACAATGGTGCAGTAAATATTAGCACACAAACTGGAGGGGGGTCCTTTAAATCTTTGTTCTTAATTCCTTGGGGAATATGGTTTGAGAGGAATGGAAATGGCTGGTATATCAAATACACATAGTAATCCTCTATTTAGGGCTCTGAGTAAGTACCAGATACTTTCCCATACTGCTTATCTCCAATTCTACCAGCAACATATGAGTGGACAATTTCCCGACATGCCTGTCCATAATTACTGCCCTCCTTTCAATACCACTGTTATTATCCAATTTGATTTTTAACTATCTTATTGCTAATTTTACCCTGACGAGTAGTCATGATGCCCTTTTTACCTCCGTATTTCCCGTCTTAATTTCTCTGTTTTCTGGGCATAGTTGTTTGCATGTTTACACATCCCCTTGAAAGATAATTGATAAGTTCTTTACTCCGAGTAGAACTGAAGAGGGGAATGAGTATGCTCCTAAGAGGAACCGACATTATGAGTTCCCTGCTGCTGCCACATACTCAGTGGCTTCAAACAACAGGTCACCATCTTCAAGTTCTCTAGATTAGTTCCTTACATAGAGCCCACCTGAATAAAGCCGACATGTTGGCAGGGCCGTTTTCTTTTCTAGGGGTTTTGAGACAAGATTTATTTCCTTATTCATCCTGGCTTCTGGAAACTTCCTGTTGTCTTGGACTAGCAGACAAGGTCAGCCCCGCTGCTCCTCCCTGATTCTGCCCCATTGTCCCAGAGCCTTTCTGACCTTACATCTCTCTTATGATGCCTGCAATTAGGTTGCACCTATTTGCACAATCCAGGACGTCTCCTCACCTAGTTGTCCTTCATTTAATCGCATCTCACAAGTCCCTTTGTCCTGCAAGGTGACATATCAGGGGAGGGTACCAACAAGTCAGGCATGTGTCTGTGGGGAGGGGGTTGTTATTCTGTCCAATAATTCAAACAGATAATGATAAGCAGTCAGCATTAATTGAGATTCCCTGGTGTGCGTGGGGCTCCTCCTAACATTAGCTGACTTTGCCCTTTTGATAGAGCTCTGAAACTGCAGCTCTTATTATTGTTATTCACAATTGGGATGCTGTTGCAGTGTGAAGCAGTGAGAAGGTTTATCTGAGGTCTCACAACCAGTAAATAGCAATGCAAAGATCTTAGCCTAGCAACTGATCATGGGAGCTTGTGCAATTGAAAGGGGGGTTCTTACAATCATGGAGACCACCACCTGAGGAAAGAGTTTTTCCTAATTAGGCTCCTTCCTTAAAACCTAAAGGGCCTACCAGTTCCTTGGGAACCAAGGAAGTAACTCCTTGGGAATATCCAAGGAAGGAGTTAGAGTTTCAGGACTATTACAGTATAGATCTGGAATGTTCTGTAAATAGCCTATTAAAGGCTCAGTCACCACTCTGTTGGCTATTGGCAGGTTTATGGGACCTTTAGAACATGTGGTCTAGCTAGGACACTGGGGCTATGTCCTCGAAGCAAATATTCGAGCCACACTGGGTCTTCTATTGGCTTCCCTGCCTCTTTCTCTAATCATGTCAGCCATAATCAGGTCTGTGCTTTGTCACAAGTCAGTAAGCAGTAGAGAAATGGACCTTGGGCCAAAACCACCAAAATCATAAGCCAAAACAAACCCCTTTCTTGGTAATTATCTCAGGTATTTCATTATAGCAATGAAAAGTTAACTGTCCTAGCCATGCTGGGATGTGGGTGCCAACTAAGGTGTCAACCAGGCACCTTTAAACGTCAGTGAATTCTGGATTGATGACGTGGTTTTCTTCGTAGATGGCCACGGACTGGAAAAAGGATTAACTTCAAAAAGACATGGAACATTTTTTACTAAGGCATCTTTGCTGGCCAATGTAGTCATACATTGAAAGTTAGGTAAGATAACATCCTTGTCCACAAAACTTGAGCTTCATAAAGCATACACATACACACACACACAAAAAAAACCCAACATTTTTTTTTGGTCAAGTTTGTGATGAACTAATAAAAGCAAAATGTGATCTAACCTAACCTGAGGCTATTTATAGACTTCATCCCATTGGTAGAGGACACTTCCTTATTTAAATATACAGTGATATAACGTGTTTGATTATCAGGTGCCACCCCAGACTCTTTTGGGAATGTTATTAATATGTATATTATTAATATATGCATCCCATTGCCTCTCTAAAGCCTAAAATGCCCTTTTAAAAGAACACACTTACTCCCATAGGTCTGGAATAAAGGCCTGTGGGCCACTAGCAGGCATGTGTTTGATATAATTTGTTCAGCATGTAATCAGTGCTCAGAGAGTCCATCAGCACCTTACAACAGATCCTCTCACACGTACGTCCTCTCCTAGCTTAGCGCCTTATCTAGGGTCTTTTTGTCCTGATTTAAAATGTCTAAACTCTTTGTCAGGAACTGTGTCATCTCCTAAAGGCCAGCTCCCCTCTGTCTGTAGTAAAGTTACCTGACTCTGATGCACTCATGGCCATGAAGAGCTACTGCGATACAGTTACAGGATAATACAGGATGGTTTATGTGGAGCTGCAGAGTCACATAGATCACTGCAGACTGTCCCTTGCAGCATGCCTCAAACAGTTTGGCAGAGCTGTTCAGCCAGTTCTCAGAAACTCCATTCCTAAGAAACAAGCTCAAGAGACATCTTCCCTGGATCTTAATCCTATTTCCGCCTTCTGGTGCCCAGTAATGAGGAGAGGCTGCTTGCTGGCTCAGGAGGCAGGGCTTTGCTGCTGTTGTCATCTGTCTCTTCTCCTTTTACTAAAGCTGGTCTGATTCACTCTGCTATGGTAGATCCTCTGGGATTCTTAGAAGTACCCTTTGGGGGTCAAATATGCACTCACAAACACAAATTCTAATAGCATTGGAAAACTTCATCTTTGGCCAGGTCAGCCGCCTGTGGAATGAGATGCGTGTTTCAGACTGATAAAATGTAATTGTACAGCTAGTAAAATATGTTCATTTATATGCATGTAATAATGCATAAATAACCAAAGGAATCAACAGTTTATCAAAATTTCATCTGAGGTCAGAGAGAGAAAAAGTCTTGCCTGCTTCCCTGGGCCTGGGAGCTGAGAAGTCAACCTGGTTCAGAGCTGACCCCAGGATGAACTCATTAGTTCAGTACTTGCAATGCACTGGACACCGCTGGGAAAGAGAGGGGAGGAGGGGGCTGCACTGTTTGCATTCACTGGCTTGTGCCACTACTGCTTAGCACAAGAAATGGGATCAGCTCTTCCCCTGGGTCTGGTAAGGATGGAAAGGGTTGTTGATTGGCATGTCTGTTGAGCCCAGCCCTCCTTTAAGTGTCACAAATAAAGCACAATGTTAATGGCAGGAGGCAAGGGTTTATTTTGGACTTGGGTTTTGTGGTTTGCTTTTTTAAAAAAAATCAGAAGTCTTATTTTTAATTAGCCACCGAAAGCAAAACACATTACCTTGTAGTTGTTCCCCATTACCTGCTGAAGCACTGGGTATCACTATAGGATTAGAACATCCATCACCAGGCTTGAAACTAAGCTCAGGCCAAGCTGGGGGTAGCAGAACTCTGCCCTCCTGGCAGCACTAACTGTGCCCTTCCTAGAAGGGCCAGATAGCATCCACAGGCTAGAACCTGATCAGGGTAGTGCTAGGGCCCTGTGCCCCTCTCCACAGCCACAATGGGAGAGCCAGGAGCCATATCCAGCCAACAGTCTGCTTGTGAGATCTGCTAGTTCTGATGAACAGATGGTGGCTGAGGCAGGCTGACTTACTAGAGGCATCAGGCCCTCCGAGCTCTCTGAACCTTATTATTGTTAGCAAAGAGACCTGATAAACATTTGGGAATGAGTATCTGCTATGCAGAAGGGTCACCATCCAGGGTCCAGAGCCTGGGGCCCTGACTACCATCTTACCCCATTATATCTTTTCCTGCTTTGACATCCCAGGTGGGTGGCCTCCATCCAAATATCAGCACTTTCTGCTAGATTCAATTCCTAAGGCCAGTGAAATGGCTCAGTGACCAAGCAAGCCTGATGCTATGAGTTTGCCCCTGACATGGTAGAAAAGGAGAACAGAATCCTGCAAGTTGTTTTCTGAATTACACACATACACACACACACACACAACACACACACACACACACACACACACACACACACACACACACACACACACACACACACAATGTATTGGTTCAGTTCTTGGGAGACATGTTAGAATGACCCCATTAGCTCGGGGACTGAGTGGTGTGGGAAAATCTTCACAATGGCTATCCAAACTTACCAATGTATTTGCTCCTTCCTGGGGCCTGGCTCCTCTCTCCTTTTGTGGAGAATAGGCAAAGGCAGCAGTTCAGATACACTGGTGAAAAGCTCTGCCATGGAACTTGGTTAGTCACCTACCTCCAGCTGCCACAACTGCTCAACTCCGACCTCCCTGAGATCCTGGGGTCCTCCTGAGGGGAGGATTGGATGCTCTCATGATTTGAATATGAAATATCTCCCATCACACTTGGTCCTCCGTGTTACCGGTCTCATGATATAGCTCATGTGGAAAAAAAAAAACCCTGCCACGCCCGTCCCTACCTCCACCACTGCTGACACTGCTGTGCCCTGCAGACTGACCCACCTCAGCCACAATTACAGACTATATTCCTGAACAATGACTCGAAATAAACATCCTTTTTCATAACTTGCTTTTGTCTGGCATTTGACTACAACCACAAGTCCCTTTAGCCCATGTTCAGAGGCTGAAGCTGGAGGAGGCCAGGGACTACAGGACATGCTGTTGGAGCAAGCAAAAAGGTTCCCGGAGAAGCTAATAAAGTATCCGGGCAGTGGTGGCACACGCCTTAAATCCCCCCACTCCTCAGAAGGCAGAGGCAGGCAGATCTCTGTGAATTCAAGGCCAGTCAGTCTACAGAGTGAGTTCCAGGATGGCCAGGGCCACGCAGAGAGACTGACCCTGTCTCACCAAAAACAAAGACACAAAGTTGGAAGCTGTCACCAGCATCTGTTGCTTGAACCACAAGTGCCCCCCCACCCCCACCCCAGGCTTGTCTGGTAGATGAGGACTTGGTTACCAGCTAATGGGCTTTGACAGGTGTTGGGTTTGAGGACACTGACTTTGTCAACGGATTCATCCCCTGATGGATTCACGGTGTGATGGCATTATTGGGAGGTGATGAAATGAGGGGGTGGGGCCTTGGTTGGAGAACGTAAGCCATGTGGGGATGACCTTAGGGGATACATCTCGCCCTGGCCCCTTCCCATGTTCCCTCTTTTGGTTTTCTGGCCACACTATCCTGACCCATTTCACCCCTCCCTTGGGGACTGTGACGGACTGAAATCTTTTCTTATTTTCCCCTTATCCTGTCAAGTATTTTGTGACAATGACAAAAACATCTCCCATCCACAAAGGCCACCTTAGGAGTTGCAGGCACAGGCTTACCTAGGGAGCTGCGGGAAGTACATCTGACAGTTGGAGACCAAATCCAAAGCAGTTCCCAAACCTCAGGCAGTCCTGATTTCTGACATGTGGGTTACAGTTATACGGGTGTCAGGTGTTCTGAGGTTTGTGAATCTATAAAGAAAAGCTACTACCTAGAACATTTTAATAGCCAGGCCATTTCCTATCCTTTTCCTGGGAACAGTGGATTCTGCCCTTAAGAAAGATGCCTTCCCCTGGAGACAGGGGAAGAAAGAAAAGATTGCTTTCCTCTGAGGAGGGGGTTGCAGTACTGTGTAGAGGAAAGTAACTTTCCCCTGTAGGCCACAGGAGAGAACATTCTCCAGAGAAAGTCTTTAATATTAGGTGGATTCAGCCAGGGCTGTCTCATCTACAGCAAAACCAAGGGGGCCTAATCAAGCATTGCTGGCTGTGGAGTGGATGAAGGTGGAGGATTTATTTAGTTTTTTTCATTAATAACAGTCTTACATGTTTTTCTGGATGAGTAGGTCTGTGCAGTATGTGTAAAGGTGTGCGTGTATGTGTGCGTATGCATGTGTGTGTATGTATATGTGTGCATGTGTGTGTGTGTATATGTATGCATTTGTGTGTGTGTATGTATATGTGTGCATGTGTCTGTGTGTGTATGAGTGTGTGTATGTATGTATGTGTGTGCATATGTCTCTGTGTGTGTGTGTGTGTGTGTGTGTGTGTGTGTGTGTGTGTGCCAGGGGTTGTTTATTGTCTCCTCAAGCACTCCTTACTTCATTTACTGAGAGAAGGTCTCTTGATGATCCCAAAGTTCAGTGACTCCAGCTCATCCAAACAGCCAGTGTCACCCAGGGATCCCCTGTGCACTAGGACTATGGACAGAGTCCTCCATTGACATGAGTGTTGGGGATTTTCACCTTTGCTCACTGAAGTGCTCACGAGAAGGACCCCCATAGGCTCACATAGTTGAATACTTGGCCCCCAGAGGCTGAAATCTTTTTTGGGGGGTGGGGGGAAGAATTAGGATGTGTGGCCTTGTTGAAGGAAGCGTGTCACTGGGGTTTCGAATTTCCCACCATTCTCGGTTATTATCCCTGTCTATCTGCCTCATGCTTGTGTATCAGATGTGGGCTCTCAGGTGCTCCAGCTGCCTGCCTGTTGCCATGCTGTCCACCATGATTATCATGGACTCCAACTCTGGAACCATGAGCCCTAAATTCAATGCTCTCTTTTATAAGTTGCCTTGGTCATGGTGTCTCTTCACAACAATATAAAATTAACTAAACGAAAACACATGGTAAAAGCTTTCCCCATTGAACCATCCCCTCAGCCCGGATTTACATAAAAAGACAGAAGGGAGGAGGGAACTGGCCCCACCCTCTGCTATCTACGACACTTCAATTTCCAAAAATAGGCCATGGAGAAATTATTTTTAGATGGTACCTCAGTGGTTTAAATTAAACCCGAGTCAGGCTCTTACCCTCTGTGTATGATAAGCAACGCAGGGTGTTTGGGGAACCCAGAGGTAGCCCTGAGCCTGTTCTTTCTCTGAGGAGAAAATCATGGCTCAGTCCCAGCTCAGAACTGCAGGATCACCAGGGTGCTTTGAGGACTAGGGCCTTACAGACTACCTTTGCCCCAATACCTAGACATCCTCCTTAACCATGCCTCTGTGGGGAGTAGAGTACCAGTTTCCACACAAGCCTTTCCCAGAAGCCCTCCTCTTTCCTGTGCTGGTTAAGGTGAGCTGGGAAGGATCAGCCTGAGGGATACTTGGGAGCAGGGAGGCCTTGGCAGCAAGGAAAGGCAAGAATAGCTGAGACTTCATGGTGATGCTTTGTGAACACCATCCCTCCCACACCAGTCCCCATGCCCAGGTTTTGAACTAAGCAGATAATCAGAGACACACCTCCAAGGGGGAATCTCCTGAGCGAATTGATCGCAGAACTTGGTCCTTCCTCTCATTCCCTCCACTCACATCACCCCCACCATAGAGCCCTCTTTGGATAATTCATTTGGACTGGAAACAATGGCATGGATCCTGGAGGGAGGCTGGAAAGCCCTGGGGATTCTGTCAGAGTCCACTGTTTACTCCACATACACCAGCATCTTGCTTATTCTGGAGAAGCTGAATCACCCACCATGTGTGCACTGAGCTCTGGTCCCCATCATCCTGCTTGTTATAGGCACAGCAGGTGAGTTTCCTTACCCAGCATTCCCCAGAGGCTGGAGCTGGAGAGCTGCTGAGTAGAAGGGGCAGCCAGTGTCCTCCTGCTGGAGCAGAGGCCAGAGAGCAAGCTTCCTGGGGCGTTTCTGGTGGTTTGTTTTCTGCAGGCTCCCCCCACCCACCAGTCACGCTCTTTGTTAAAGAGAGTTATGTGCTGTGCGGGATTTATTGGCTATATCTAGAATCTATTTTCTCCAAAGGCACTGTGGCAGACATCTCCTCTCCTATTCTATCCTGGAGTGTAAAAAGATCTGAAATGGATAAGAAATGGAAGAAATTTAAAACCTAAGAGAGAAGGGAACCGAATGGTATAGGGACAGGTCAGCTCCCAGAGCAGCTCCGTGGCAGCGGAGGTTTACTCAAATCAATTTTCCTCTCAGACCTGCAGAGAACCAGAGTGAGAATCTATTCTGGGGTTGAAAAAGAAAAGAATCTTCTCTATATATCTAACAGATTCAGCTCTTTTGGGGGAATCCAAGCCATGTTACGTTCATGGGGGGCATGTCAGGTTTCTGGAAACCCACTCATTCATTTCGGAGAACTGGGTGTTCCTGGAGATGTTTACATGAGCACTATGGTTTGTTTCATACAGTTCCCAAGCTAATAAGGACATCTTGACAAAAGCCCTCACATCGTCCACCCCCCAAAGTAGCTCCAAAGTGGCCCCCAGAGAGTCTCACTCCTCAATGACGTCACTCATGGAGCACAACAGTGGCTTCCAGTAGCATATTACATAACAGCATCCTTAGTTCCTTAAGTTTCTTTCTGTGCAGGTCCCCTGTGAGAAGGGGATGCCTTTCCTCGCTGCTGAACACAGAATTGGTCATATAGTTTGATTAGATAAATATAATAAAATATATATAAATATAATAAAATATAATAATAAAATATGGGAGAAGTGATGTGATGCTGCCAGACAGAGGTCTTATGAGTCAGAGCATGGTGTGTCATTTCCTGTCGCCTGCCACCCAGACCCTCTCTGTTCAAGATGGCGACTGATCTCTTTAAATGGAGGCAGAGTAAAGTGCCTGGGAGACCTGCAGCAGACAGAAACCACTAGGGAGACAGAAACCGTCCTGATATAAGCTGCAGAGGCATCAGGGTCATGGGCAGTGACACCATTCAAGCCACGGTTGGCCGGCACATTTCTGAAATGGAATCCTTCTCTCTACCTTGCCCCACTCCCAACTCAATCTTCAGAGGACAGCAGAGTTCTCTCAGAAATAAATCAAATTTTACCAAACATCTGTTGGGTTTCTGTGCTGAAATTTGAACTCATAATATGGCTCCTGCTTGGGTTCTTGCTTTTTTTTTTTCTAACCTCCTCTGTGTCGCTAGCCCCTTAGCTCAACCTTTGCTCAATGCTCCAGCAACACTGTCTCCAGAAAGCCAGATGCTTAGTCCTGGGTCTTTCCACGTGCTGTTTCTATTCACCTGGGAACGATCTCAGCGTTTTTAGCTTGCTGGCTCCTTTTGACTTCAGTTCATATCATTCTATCTAGCCACATAAAATTAGATACATCTGTTCTTATCACTAACAACAGTGTTCTATTCACATGCAGCGCTTATTGTCTTTAGTCATGTATCTATGCAATACTTCTCTTTTGTACTGATTTTTGTAACTCCATTGAGTTACTCCATGAAGCTATAACCATGCCTGTTTTCTTCACAGAGGAGAATTCAGCTCACTGAACAGTGCCTGGTGTATACATACTGGATGAAGCAGTGAGCACACACTTGCTTTGACAGAACCGTGATTCAAGTGGTAGGGAACGGATCTCACGTGAACACCCCACATGTCAGGGATGCTCTCCAAGAAGAAAGCATATTTAAGGAGGTACATGTCTGAATGAGCGAGGCTCTAAAATAGCAGTGAAAGCCTATTTCTGGGTAAGACATAAGGCTAGTTCCAGAATTAATTCAGAGCTTGAAGTCACACTCAAAGAGGCTAGGCTTCATATCAAAATCTCGGGGACCCATTCAACCAACAGCCACCCTGTGCCTGCCTCTCCCATGTCCTCATGACAAAAGACACCTCATTCTAAAGTCCTAGGACCTGATCAGGTCCAGATATGCTAGAAGAATTTTGAAAAACTATTATGCCCTACAATTGTTATCCTTCAAACTTTTCATTTTAAGTTGAAGTATTTGTAAAATAGATAATTTTAGCATATTGTAAATGTTAACTTTTAAGCTATCACATTCTTCATATTTATCTAATTGAACCCAATACAATACTAGAGTGGCCTCTATCACCTAAAGGGATATGTGTGGGGTCTTCCTCTACAGCTGTTAAGTTTTATACTAATGGAATTAAAGCCATATTTCACCTCACAGGGGACAAGAGACCATTTATTCTATTTGCACTAAATATGAGTGACCATGGTCTGGGAACAAAGATTTAGGTTGTTCCAAATTCTGTGCTCTCATGTGGGACCAGTTTTATACAATGTTCTGAGAAGTAGAACAAATAAGGACATTGTACAAGCACACTGGTGGAAGCATCCGGTGGGTAGGTCACAGCAAGTTACAGAAACCATGCTATCTGATGGTTTGGTGAACACTGGGAGATCCGATCATACACTCCAAAAGGACTTACCTAATAGTCACAGTAATGTCAGGCTGCACACAGAAATGGGTCTAAATGGCTACTTAAGGGGGATCAAGACAGCCCAAGATAATTTACCTATGGATCCGAAACATTCCAAGCCCTCCACAATCACCAAATTCGCTCATCAGCTTTTGTAGATTGTCCGATGTAGGTTTTAGCCTCTTAACTCCTCTTCTTTGGGAGCTCAGGTTTTCACTCCACCCACAGAGTTTTAAGAAGATGTCAAGTTTTTAGTAACAAAAAATACCAATTTATTACAAGTTTTGATGACCACTAAGCATAAAAATCCAACTTCATTAGAAACACATCTCAAGTTGGGAGGGCTGAAGATTCTTTTCTGGGTTAACATTAGTGTTTGCCGGACTGAGATGGCTTCAGAAAGAGCTGTTTCTACTTCCTGTGTTTAAGATGTAATTGCTGAGATGATGTGCTCACATAAAGATACAGGTAGGTACACGTGGAAGGCATGTGCTGTGTTAGAGTCATGGCTCAATTCTTTAAATTCTTTCTGATCTGTGCCCTAAACTAGCAAGGCAGTCTGTCAACACGAGTCACTCTTATTGCCTGAGATTTGATCACTCTATTACAACCTCCTTCTTTTTTTTTTTTTTTTTTTGAGCAAAAAATTGAAACTCATCCAAGCTGCAAACGGTTGTGTCAGTCCACAGTTAGATCAGCTCTTCTAATAGATATATGAAGTGTGCCTCCATTAAGACTCATCATATGAAAAGTCTAGAAGAAGTAGCTCAGTGGTACAACACTCATTAAGTATGAACAGGGCCTTGAATCTGATCCCCAGCATCACACACACACACACACACACACACACACACACAGCACAGCACACATACACAATACACACCCATTCACACACAACAAATGACTGCCACTTGTGTATTTCATGTTTAATACATTATGTATATAGAGGATTAGAAAAATTAAGTTATTTCATAAGCCATCTTAATATTCATTTACCATTCAATGCTTCAATATTATCAGATGCTTTGAATACTGCAATGCAACCTTTGGGGTCACATTTAGTTCATTCATCAGTGGACAATAGCTGTCAGAGTCCCAGACCCAAAGTAGTCAGCCAACCAGACTTACCTTCATTATCCAGCAGCAGCTGACAGGAGCTCTCAGCAGGGTCTGGAATATGGAAAATACAAGGGTCCTTTTAAGACTGATGTCTTTCTACATCTCCCTTTGCCTGGTTTCAGTTCTGTACAAGCGAGGCAGTGCCTAGCAGGATAAGTGGAAGAGATGAAAGATGCGTGTATTTCTTCAGTTAAGTAGCAAGGAGAAGAGGATGAGAGAAATGTGCCAGAAACTGTCTTATTTTCAAATTACCTCTACTCGGTGTCTACAGGGGACATATGAAGACTACCTGATAATAAATTCACTCAGATACAAGCATGCCTCCATATCTCTTGGAAAGCCGTCGAGTGTCTCAGGTGGTGTTCCATTTAATTTCAATGTTTGTCTTGTTGTTGTTGTGTGTGTGTGTTTTTTTTTTTCACTTGAGATGGAACCCGGGATCCCACGGATGTGAGGTAATTGCTTAACTACTGACCCATAAGATTTGAAGACTTATACTCCTGCAGGGGTACTTACCTTGTGCTGCAGACTGAACCAAACAATCTTCCGGTGGGAAGGATCCAGCTAACGAGGAAACAGTAAAGGTCTCATGAGAGACCTCTTCTATCCCGTTTGAGACCCGCCTTTTGTCTCATCGTGTTAGGAAATGAGACGTGGTTAGCAGGGTGTATGAGCTGTGGGGTCTCTTGCTGCTGAGCACTTCCGGTTTGCAAGGCACTGCCTTGGTACTGAGAGGTGGTCCCATCTGAATGGGGAACCATGCTTTCCCAGCACCACCACCACATGGTGCGTTCAGCTCGTTGTTACCTGTCTTCCTATGCCAAGTCAAGGCATTTGTTTCAGTAAGGCTAAGCTTTACCCAGAAACTAGGTCAAAATGGAATGCAAAATAGAAATAAGATTGTCTACTTATTTCCTCAGACTGCAACAATCCAGTTGCAACAGCTTTGGAGGCAGAGAGACAGCTCCATGATTAAGAGCTCTTGCCAAAGACCAGAGTCCAGTTCCCAGCATCCACCTGTAACTTCAGTTTTGGAGAATTCAGCACCCTCTTCTGGCCCCTGAGAATACTCACACACACACACACACACACACACACACACACACACACACACACACACACACACACACACACACACACACACACACACACACACACACGAGTGCACATAGAACTAAAAGCTCAACGCAGTTTGGATGTGCTCATGCTTTACAACATGCTTAATCCTCACAGCAACCCAGCAAGGACGATTTTATTGTCAGTATCTTAATGCCTATGGGAAATGAGGGCTAGTGAAATTCTTAATCCTGCCCCTCATCTCAGCCAGGGCAGCGCAGACTCACATCAGATCGCAAAACCTTTGCAGCTTGACACCACATCTATATGCCACAGTATCATGTGCCTGCCACTCTGAGGAAATGCAGGCTCAGCAATAACTAGCATGGTGGTGTTCTTCCACTGTGGGTTCTCTACTGTGATTCAGGCTTCAGGCCATTTGAGGATGAAGGTTATTAGTTGATGATGGTATCTCCAATTGGCAATGGAGATTAAACTGTGTGGAGAAATTAAAATCACATGGCTCCCCAAAGCCCATCTTGGCCAACAGTCTCCTCCTCAGACTCCATGAGGAATGATAGTAGAGTAGTATCTGGTAAGTGACATATTTAAAAGGTTACAATGTTGCCTCCGTCCCTACCTAGGGGAGGAGATGGTAGCAGGCAAAGGGGAGAATTCGGAAGTCCCAATATGGGATCTGAAGAATCTAAGAGGAAAGAACCCGAGGGTTTAAATTGCACCTCCATATCAATGAGCTACTGCTGTCATGTTAGTCTTCGTGTTAAAACTACCTCCTCCATTCAGAGGATCATCAAGGGGCTGGGGATTCAGCTCAGTGCTAAAGCACACATTTAGCAAGTGCAAAGTCCTGGGTTCAGTCCTCAGCTCCAGAAAAAATTTTTTAAAAAATTAAAGAAGAAAGAAAACCTTCAAGTGCATTGATTGTGACCACAGGACCCAAATCAAACTGCTGAGTAGAGCTGAATTTCAAATCAGTCAGGGACTGTAGACACCTCTGCTGTCCCATCCCTGACCGTCCCAGTCTCCATCAGCCCCCTCTGACTGAAGCAAAGCTTCACCTTGCTCTGACACAGTCCATTTCAAGCAGGGTTCCTTGGGCCCGTCTACCAGTCAGTGACAGATAAGGCTTTTGATGGCTTGGGGTATTGAGGTCAAGTCCTAACCCAGAAGTCAGGTGAGTATGCTATTTGATAATGCCCTGAGGAAACTTAGAACCAAAAGAGACAGAAGCCAAGACTGCACACTCCAATCTCCTTACAGATGACCCCAGGACACAGCTGTATACATTTCTGGAAGTGTAGAATCCAGCCTGCTAACTCATAGTGTGATCTCAACATTAAATTCTCCTCCCTTCTGTCTCCAATTGGTTTCTCCTTCCTGCTTGATGATATCACTTCTCAAATAAATAACCTGTGCCCAGGTCTCTCAGACTCTGCTCTTGAAAGAGCCCAAACTAAGAGCTAGAATTAATGGGTTTTATTTACAAATAGGCCGTCCTCAACAGCTGTAGATAAACAAGGTTTAAAAAGCCATAGCCAAGCAAGTTACTTCAATAAAACAGCAATTCTTAACTCACTAGTGGGAAGGTCAGGGTACAAGACAGCTGATGAGCCTTCTGAAGGTCTTCTCCAACTCCACCCGGAAATCTCATCCATCTGTATAGGGATTGTATAGTGCCACCCTTCTAGAAGAATCATTACCCCTCAGCCAGTGTCTTGTCACCAATACTGATGAAATGTGCTGTGCAGGGTGGAGTGAAAAATAAGATTGTTGCAATCACAGCTTTTTAAAGACTTTTTTTTTTTTAAAGATGCAATTCAGTACCTCTCTCCATCGCCCTGGTTATTTTTGATTGTGGTTTAATTTAACTCTAGCCTGCTCGTCCCCATGCTTGGCTCATTGGAGCTAAATACAGAGAAAGCCTGAAATTGTCTTGCTAACACCTGTTTTGAACTTGGAACGTCCTTATCACGGCTTGCGGCCCTTCTGCTTTCTAAGTGAATGAAGAGATGCACATGTCATAGAATTGTATCTCCATTCTGACAGCAGAAAACCCATGACCTGTTTTTCTATTTTGTTCTTTAAAATTCTCTTTCCAAGCAACTTTCAACCGAGAATTTGCCAGCTAAGTGTAACTTGGAATTTGAATGTAATTCCTTTAGCAATACTCTGGGAACCTGCAAAAAAAAAAAAAAAATTATAACTGCCCGAGAGAGTTCCAACTTGCTGAGAATATATCTTTCCCCAGAATAAAATACTCTAAACAATACATTTAAATAAGGCCTTTTGGTGGAGATTGAAACTGGCTTCACAGGAACCATATGTTTCTAAATCTATTAGTTGAAACTTAAAGTAAACTCAACCCATATGCACTGGCCACTGCAGACATTACTAATTGCCACAGCTTGCTCTCATCAAATCTGTAGTTCTTGCCTTCTTTGCAACTTAGACTTAAACCAATCATTGTTGCTCTGTGATGGTCTCTCTGTATACTGTGAATATGTGTTGCTACCATCGGTTAATAGAGAAGCTGTTTTGGCCTATGGCAAGACAGCTTACAGCCAGGCTGGAAATCCAAGCAGAGATACAGGAGAAGAGGGGTGGGGCCGGAGGACAGCGGCCAGGAAACAAGACGTAATGGACACAGGTAAAGCCACAAGACAAGTGGCAAGACATAGATTAATAGAAATGGGTTCCTTTAAGATGAATGAGCTGTTAGTAATAAGCCTGGTTCACAGACAAACAGTTTGTAATAAATATAAACCTCTGCGTGTTTACTTGGAACTGAGAGGCTGCAGGACACAGAAGAACTTTCTAGATACACATTGTTGATAAAAACTAACAGAAGAAAATAAACAAGAAGAATGGAGAGATGGCTCAGCAGCTAAAGCCACCCCAAGCCAATTCCAAATACACATGTTGAGTAACTCATAACTACAGTAACCCCAATTCTGGGAGGTTTGATACCCACTTCCAACTGCTGTGCATAAGTACACTCGTGCACAGAATACCAACACAGACACACAAGCATACATAATAGTAAATAATAAGATGAAAAACCACACAGAATAAATAGAAATTACTATTGAAGATAAAATAATCATTTATTTTCATCACAGCAAACTCCATTAAAAGATGGTCATGCAGACAACACAAAGCAAATTGACAAATGTATATTTAATACCTAGGGCACAAATATTTGGCCAATGCCTTTCAAATCCCTTACGGTCAGCTTTCTATCATTACATCAGTGGACTGAAACGATCAGCTTACGGGGAGTTTTTCCTTGACTCTGGTTTGAAAGGTTCTAGTCCCTGATATTCTGGTCCCACTCTAAGCCTGTGCCAGATGACAATGGGAAGAAGTAGGATGAGAGGAGGAGGTGGGGGAGGAGGGGAAGAGGGGAGGAGGGGGGGAGGAGGAAGGGAAAAGGGGAGGAGGGGAGTGGGGAGGAGGGGAGGAGGGGAAGAGGGAAGGAGGGGAGGGGGGAGGAGGGGAAGAGGGGAGGAGGGGGGAAGGAAGAGGAGGAAGAAGAAAGATGTTCACCCATGGTCAGGAAATGAAAGAGAGGAAGGGGCCAAGTCCTACTGACCCTTCTAAGAACACCTTGCACCTTCTACCTGGCTCACCTCTGAAAGAGTCTAGCATCTCTGATGGCACCAAGCTGGGGACTGCACTTTTAACACATGGGTGACATTTAAGATGCAGGCTTAAGCGCACCCACCCATTTTCTGTTTTTCAAATCAACACAATGATTCCTTTTGTCTCAACATACAGATTCTGAGCTAATGGCTCTATTTCCCAGCCCTCCTCACAGCCAAATATGACCCAGGACTAAGTGCTGACCTGTAGGATGGAAGGTCCACTTTGTAGAAGGCTAGTTTAGGAAATTCCATTTAAAGAAAGGAGGCAAACCTTTCTTTCTTGTGCCTGCTACGGAGAAGTTGGTTGCTATGGGTAGAGAGACCCAGAAGCCACCTACAGAATGAGAATCACATCCTAGGCTTTGTGCTTAGAAAGCCTGGAATTATCAGTCCTCACTCTCCACTAGACACCCTACCAGTCAATCCTCAGACACTTTAGAAAATTCTACCTCATGTAAGTTACGACCTGCCAAATTTCTGCCATGCATAACTTAGCAGATTAATTTAAAATATACACACACACACACATACCACACATACTAAAGTAGGTATATAATAATAAAGTGAATGGCCAGTAGTGAATAACAACTGTTCACTGAAAAGAGCACCAGAGCAAACAATTTTAAATATTGTTTGTTTGGCAAAAATAAAAGTATATTTTTTTATGTGTGGGTTGTAGATTGTATTTTCTGGCAACATAATTTCTGAAAAGTTGTGGTGTTTGCACTGAGCAAATTAATGAATGGCTAAACCACTGTTTAAGTTGAGATACTGGTTTCTGTTTTAAAGCCGTGCACAGAGCCATAAATTCCCCACCTGCACTGGCTATTTCAAGGGAGCCATCTCATCTGCATGTTGGTCCTCTTGGTCTAGTTCCATCAAAGCATCAGCCCCATTCAAGTGTCAGTCAGGCTAACCCATCCTCATCGCTTTTAAAGCACCAAAGCCAGGCTAATTTGCATATTCGTTGACATAAATTTAAATATTAATTTCAGTACACATTGCCTCTAAATCCAGAAAATAAATACAGCCTGCTGCTGTGTCCCAATACAGATAACCAGTATTTAGGGCTCAGGGGTGTCCAAATATTTTAAACCACCTATATTTAATTAGGCCCAGATTAAATGTCTGCAGACACAAATCTTATAAATTCATTTCCACAGCGGTCAAATTTTAGGTTATGAATTTCACAATGCATATATTCCTCTCGTTCATTCTCATGTGTCCAGGTATAAATGCTTCCATATAGAATAGCTGATAATCTAATTTCAAGACTATATTATCTAGCCCATTCTTTTAGCTCCCAAAAGCAGAAAACCGATATGACTGCATTAAGCTAAGCTGTGGGTTTATGGACTCACTCAATCTAAAGTCCAAGGGTGGCTTGACTTTTGGTACAATTGTGCTGAGGTTTTTAAATGATTTCTCTGTCTCTGCCTTTCAGCTCTAACTCCTCTGGCTTTGCTCTCACACGGGCTCCCCCTCCCACACATGCTAGGAAGGCATGCCTGGCTTTGCTCTCACATGGGTCCCCAACATGTGCGGGGAGGAAATGCCTACCAGTCCCACACCTGTCTTCTTCTTGTTCCTAACGATCTCAGAAGAATCGATCAATCCTTAGGGGAAGGAGTGTCCCTATCCAGTTTCAATTGGGTGCGCACCTTCATGGATGACAGCTTTGCCAGAATGATATACAGTTAGTAGGGGGACAGTTTCCAGCAGAAAAAGTAGTAGCTTTCAAGAATTAAGGCCATGTACACTAGAGGAGGGAAGCATGCCCATTCATAGACTTTTGATGAAATGAGGACGATCAGATTTCCAATGGGCTAGAAAATACTTAACCTTTCATGTGCAAACAAATCTCCTGGAATTAAAAATATATATACCCTTGGATTCAGTAAGTTTGGGATATGGCTGGGGAGTGGGTGGTACTGTAAGTTCACAAGTCGCACTGACCTGCTGGTCCACAGATCAGACTGAATAGCAAACGTAGAGCCTGATCACTGTCCCAAAGAACTCAGCAACCTGATCACACATTTACTCACCATCTTAACTTTGCCACCTTACATCCTATCCATATCCACTTTTACTGCTGCCATTCAAGAACTGAGGATTAACACAGCAGAAGTTTCTGACTTGGTTATAACCTGGAGCACTTTTCCCAGATTCTGCTCTGGTGAGCAAGTCTTTCTCCGCACCTATCACAAGTATCACACTGTGCTGAGCAATTGGGTCTAGGCACTATTGGACCGGCTTTCAGCTTGCATTCTCGTGAATTATGGAGATTTCAGTACTAGGGATAGCACTCATTTCTGGACAGCAATATGACTTGTTTGCATAATGTGCAGCAAATTCGTACGTCTGACTCAGCACCTGGGTGTTCTAGCTCATTTAGCATGCAGGTGTAGAAAAGATATAGAGGGTCTTCACTGGGATGCTCTCCAGACATAATTCTCATCAGCTGCGTCCCAGAAGAACAAGAACTGTATCCCTGCTTTCAGACAAGGATGTGAGAATGGAGACAAGCAGGGTTAGGCATTGTCTGGCAGAACATTACACATCCTTGCCTCCTCCCTGCATTTTCCCACACCTGGCCTGATTTCACCCACCAATCAGACACATCCAGCTCTCTGCTCTCTGTCCATAATAAGGAGAAAAACAAACACTGGAGAGGACCTTTCTCCAATGTTGTTAATGGGTGAAACCAGTGAAAAATACCGTAAAGAGTGTTGATGTGGAGGGAAGCATCACCTAGCCTAACCTGGGATCCTGGAGTTGATAGATTGGTTGGATGTAAGCAATTGCATGTAAATTTCACCTGGAAAAGCCACTGCACTCACTTTTTTGCAGGGGAAGGGAACCGTGACACTCACCTCAGGGCTCACACATCCTAGTCTAGGCCCAGGCCTCCCTCATCTCTCTCAGCCATCCCAGAGTGAGGAAGGGAAGCAGAGCAGAGGGATGAAGTTATAGCAAAACATGATGAGTCCCTTGCTACAGTCCACACCAGCCCCCACACTCAGGACTGTATTTTTGACTCTCCTGCAAATGTCTCTCCCAGCTCAATACACACTGCCCAAGAAGGCCAAAATACCAGCCCTGTCAAGTGTGTGATTATAGGCCCTTACAGTTCGATTTTCTACATAGAAAATAACCCATTGTTGGGAATCAAAATTTTGTATCACATTTTTGTGTAAATCTGATGGGAAATTTGGTCTGGGGAAATTTTCTCATCTTAAGATATGTAAATTTACTACTTGATTATAATGCCAACCCATGATCCACCGCTGCTACTCTGCCTCTTGTAAGATGAGAGGCAGTAAACACTACTATATTAAAAAATGTATCCACCAAAGTAAAATTAGCACTCAGCAAATGCTTATTTTTCTAGAATTTTATTTCTCAGATGGATTGGTATAATTTTTAGTGGAACATAGTCCCAGCCTATAATAAATATATAAGCCCATCAAAACCTGATAGAAAACCACACCAGAAAAGTACACTGGGAAGTAGGGACCAATTCCACACTAGCCTCCAGGGATGTGTCTTGTGATCTAATAGAATATTTCCAATTCTAATGTCTTTGATTCTGTGAAATCAATTTTTCTATAAACTGTAACCAGTACATGAACACATTACAAAAACTAATCGTATTGACATAATAGGCATGTCACGTTGTGGAATGGTGGACATTCTGTTGTTCTTTTATTGGAACTAATAGACCAGCATTAAAAGGACAGAACATAACAGTTTATAGTCCTGGCTTTTTTTTTTTTCCCCTTAGCCTTTTAAATTTGATGCTGTGGCATATTGGCTCTCTGTCTCTTTTTATGGGTATTTGAGTCTGACCCTGTTAGAAATGACAAAGAAATGGCCGAGAAGAAGCATTATGGTCTATCTTACCCTCAGCAGAGCCGTCAGGAGATAACCATAGTAGTGGTGTCTTCAGCTTCGAAGTTCATATGTCATCAGCTGCTGCTGGGAGGTTCAATGAGAAAGAAGAGCTATGAGCATCAGGTTACTGTTTTGTAATGCTGACAAATTAGCTGATGGCAACTCTTTATTTTTTTTTTTTTTTAAAAAAAAAAAACACTTCTACCAAGAGAGCAGACAAAAATTGAAGTTGGTCATGTCAACCCAGGATGACCTTGAATGAAACAGATCTCCCTGTGTACAAGATTACAGTGAACTCATCAGTCAGGAAGCAAACACTATCATAGGTTTTCCTCACTAATTTGAACTTCACAGGGCATGGAAACCAAGGCTTTATTATTAATTATTGGTATTATTGTTATGTAATGCATCTTGAATGTCTCTTTCAAAACACATGGGTTTACTTCTTAGATGTTTATCACAGCTGCAGCCGATAATTAATTTCGTGATTGTATATTTGATGTCGGACTCCCCTACTAGGCCATTAAATACTGTGAGATCAAGATCCAGACTCATCCCTCAGACCCTTGTAGCCCTAGTCTCTAATCAGGGCTCAGTAAATAGAGGAAGCTTTTTTGTTCCATAACTGGTTCTGCTCTCTCTTCTAGCATAATTATTGAGATATGCTATCACTCTTAGCATTGAGATGGATGAGGAATGAGTCATGCATCAGAAATGGCAGAGGCCTGAAGTCAGAAGGACTGCTTTCAATCCTACCTCTGTCCTCTATCCGTTACATTCCTTGGAAAAATGACATAAGCTTTCTAAGGGTCTTCACAGTGAATCAAGAAACCAAGATGCCTGTCAATCATAACACCTATCACACAACTTCTAAGTGTTTCTTTTCTTCTCCATGAAGGTCAGCACTGTCCAGCACAGCTTCCTGTAGTGTTGAGCATGTTTGAATGGCAGTGCTGTCCTATAATGGTAGCCTGCAGTCACACGTGGAGACAGAGCACCTGAGATGGAACACGTGAGAAACTGATTTTTTAAAAAATTGTACAATTGTAATTAGAAAACTTAAGAGCATGTTGATTAAGTTGGACATGGTGGTGCATGCTTCTAATTCCAGCAGGCAAATGGCAGAAAAATAGAGATTTCTGTGACTTGAAGGCTGGTCAACTTAAAGCAATACATTGCAAGTTCTAGGACATCCAGAGCTACTTAGAAAAATCCCATCAAAGCAAAAGAAAAAAATAATATTTTGCTGTTCAGTGGCTACTATTTTGGTCTAAGAGTGACATTACTTAGAAAATTAAGTAAACAGTAAGTGTTAATAGAGCTTTCAATAGCTGTTGTAACTCATATCTACTTTTAAAAATGTTATTTGTTTTGGTTTGGTTGTTTGAGAAAGGGTTTCTCTGTACAGCCTTGGTTGTCCTGAACTGGCTCTGTAAACCAGGCTGGCCTCAAACTCACTGAGATCTTTCTGCCTCTGCCTCCACCTTCAGAGTGCTTGGACTAAAGGTGTGCAGCACTTCAGCATCTAGTTTAATGAATGCATTCCAGTGCCTTCTGGGAGCATCCAAAGGGTGTGGTACATTGGCTTTCCATCTCCCTCCATGAGTCCAACCCCATTAGAAATGACAAAGGAATGGCTGGAAAGGTGCTTCATTTAACTGCTCAGCCACTGCTGTGCAGTCACGTCCTGCAACGCTCTGACATCTTCATCTGCACAGTCCATCCATCAGCTGGCCTGTCCTGACCAGCTTGTATTGATTTAGTAAACCATCTCCATTCTGATGTTTGCTGAACTTCTTTTAAACACAGGATAATCCTCAAGACAGCACACATGTGATGTAACATCCTTCCCTCCTCCTCCCCTTCCTCCTCCTCCTCTTCCTCCTCCTCCCTCTTTCCAGACACAGTCTCGACGTGTAGCTCAGGCTGCCCAAACACACTATCTCCTGCCTCAGCTTCCCACTTGCTCACATCACAGGTGTATACACCACATCCAGCTGGCTTTGTCTTTTCTCTTCATCCCCCCATACACACTAGAACAACAATCATTTTAGCAGCTAGTTGGTGCCCACAAAAATTGTGAGACCACCAGTTTATTTGTTTAGTTTCGAAATAAGTAACTCATGGTTACTTGGACTTTATCCTAGCTGCTGAACAATATTTTAGGCAGTTTTGAATGTCAACCTGTTTTAATTTTGGATTTCAATTTTAAAAGAGAGAAATGGTTTTATTCAATTAGGATTATAGGCTGTTCCTTTCCTCTTTATGCAGGCTTTTTATTATTATTATTTTTTACCTGAAGGGCCAGAAAAGCAGGGTGACACTTTTGCACTGGATTCTAGAAACATTTGCCATACCTGGCCACGTGACATCAGTAAGAACTAAGGCCACTGGTCTTTTAACAGAGTCATGAACCATTTGTTTCATTCATTCGTCCACTCATTCATTCACTAATTCTGCACACAACAGCAGATCGAACCATGAGCCGACTGTTAAGGCATTTTGTATACACGTTAACACCAGAACTCACAAGAAGAAAGAAGAAAGATATGGGTCTTGAAATGTCAAAAGGCTGGACAAAGATTGACTGTGTGCTTTTAATGTGTTTGAATTAGTAAGGAAACCAAGTTTCTCTGATGACAAAGCAAGTAATTTTTTCATCAAATTGGTGTGGAATGGGACCACTGTTTTCCTCGTTCTGGAGGCTGGCAGAGTATGGCTAGATGCCAGTAACATTAGAGTAACAGTCCCTTGTCCTAAAGGGTCACCTTATGAGCTCTTTTCCTATGTCTTTGTGTGTATGGTATGTGTGTACATGTATATGTGGTGTGTGTTTATGTATGTATGGGGTGTGTATATGTGTATGTATGTGTGTTATGTATGGGATATATATGTGTGTATGTATATATGTATGTATGTATGTATATATGTATTGTGTATGTATGTATGTATATATGTATGTGTGCATGTATGTGTGTATGTATGTAAGGGGTGTATATATGTATGGATGGATGGATGGATGGTGTATATATGTATGTGTGTGAATGTATGAGATATATATATGTGTGTATATGTGTATGTATGTATGCATGGGGTATATATATGTATTATGTATGTATGTATGCATGTGTGCATGAATGTGTGTGTGTATTGGGAAATATATGTGTGTATGTATATGTGTGTATGGGGTATATATATATGTATGTATATATTATGTGTGTATGTATGGGGTATATATATTTTTATATGTATGTATGTATGGGCTGTATATATGTATGTATGTGTATATGTATGGGATATATATGTGTGTATGTATATATGTGTGTGTATGTACAGGGTGTATATATTTTTATATGTATGTTTGTATATATGAGGTGTTCGTATCTTTGTGCGCATGTGGATGACTTCCTGTCACTCTTTACCTGAATTTTTGAGACAAGCTCTCTCACTAGACAAGTTCCTTACTGGTGAAGAGCTCACAGGCTCCCCTTGTCCCCACTATCCTAACACCGGAGCACAGACACTGCCAGCCACACCCAGCCACACGTGATTGACAGGATTCAAACTCTGGCTTCTACCTTCCCTGCTCATGAGCTTTGTCATTTATGGATGCCCAAGCTGGCCTTTAAGGATTCATTTCAAGTTATTGTCACTCCGACTAGAAACATAAACCCAGACTGTGGGCTTCTGATGGGCAAAGCTAATCTTCTAACAGGCTCATCGGAAGCCACTGTGCCTGGTTGCCAGGTTCTTGCCAATGGAAAGCCAGGAAATATTCCCAAGTAACTCACCAATGCTTAATTATGGACTCCAGTGGAGAGTGGTTCATGAGATTATATGCAGTTACATGATTAACTTTCTGTTCATCAGTCTTTTTCTTTTTATCAGAACTGTTCCTGAAAATATGGTATAAATTTCCTGGGAGCACCATTCCGTTCCACCTTCTCATGCAGCACAGCTCTCAAAGATAGGAGGTACCAAGGCTAACCTTAATTTAATTTTAGGAGGAGACATTAGCACTATGGCTTGCTACCAGCTACATTCCACATCTGATGTTATCCACTATTCTAACTGAGACAGGCTAGAAATGCCTGAGTGCATGTGGTACCAAAGAATAACCCTGAATCTGAAATAAAAGTGCAGAGCCTTAGAATTTCCCTGGCACTGTGGAGCCTGTGCTGGCAATAAAGGCAGCTAGATTCCACAGCACAGCTCACGTGTGGTTATCAGTACTTGTACACCCCCAGAATCTACTGCTAAGAGCATCACTCCAGGCTGCTAGCATCCCTCAATTCCCAGAACAAAGCCACTGGCCTTTCAGGAGAGAACTCTGTGTTCAGAGAAGTCCCTCTCTATTAAAGGAAATAAATAAGTTGATGCCTTTTTAATCTGAGCAGATGTGTGGTGTCTCCTACGGGGATTCTCACAAGGATGTTTGTACTGGAATGTATTTCTGCAAGAGAGAAGAAAGTGCTTGGCATCTTCCTGGATCAAAACCTCAAGCTTTTCATTAACTCGTGATGAATATATATGTATCAAATCCACATCCACTTACCAAGGTGGAAATTACTCTTGGTTTATGGGGTGAGGCAGGGCCTGTGAGTCTCATTGGTCCTTAACAGAGGCTCAGCCAGTCCATAATTGAAGAAATTCTTCCAGGACCATGCATGTTCACCAGCTCTCCTACAGACGTGAGTCAGATATTCATTTGGGAATTATTTTCTG
Source organism: Phyllotis vaccarum (assembly GCA_033318265.1). Taxonomy (NCBI): domain Eukaryota; kingdom Metazoa; phylum Chordata; class Mammalia; order Rodentia; family Cricetidae; genus Phyllotis; species Phyllotis vaccarum. Next base: position 97,290,394 of record JARWLC010000007.1, read on the forward strand.
AGACTTTCCTGGAGAGGATACCCTATCCTTATTCCCACCTTACCCCCTTCCTAACATGCATTACATCTGAATGAAAACCTAGAAAGAAGCCTCAAAGAGACTTATGCTGGATTATTTTGTGGGGGTAGGGGGAGTATTTTGTTTTTTCAAGAGCAATGCTGTGGAAATGAAAACCTCTTCTAAACTAAGTGTTCCTGCCTCTCGTCTTGGCGCCTTCTTTTAACGTGTTGGTCAGCTCTTAGGTGAGAGCCCTTCTCTGGCCCACTTTGCTTCTGTCGCTGCTTTGAGGGGATTCTGAAATCTTCTGATATGAACAAGCCCTTCTCTGAGAAACTAGAGAAATATACGTATATTCCTGTGATCAAACACTCGTGTAGAAGCATGTGCCTGCTCACGTGTGGGAGCTGAGTGACTCAGAACTCTGTTAGGAGGGGATAGCATTAAGGCGGGCATCACCCCTGAGTTACAGCTGCTAATGTGTTCTTTCACAATTGGTAGGAAATGTTACAAAATAGGCCTTTTGCTTATCTAGAAAAACAAATCCTCCAGCAAGGAAAAAAATGTAAAAGAATAGAGAATTTGGTACACTGTTTTTTTTAAAGAATTAATATTAAGTGGCAATAAATAAAATAGCCCAGTGCCTGAGCAAAGCCTGACCAATGGAGTATTATAAAAGCACAGACTAAAAATATATGGACAGTTTTTACTGAGGTGAGAGGAGGAGTGTGTGAGTGTGTGTGTGTGTGTGTGTGTGTGTGTGTGTGTGTGTGTGTGTGAGTCATTTATGTATAATGTATGATCTATTTTATAATAATGTGGGCATTCTTAATAGAGTAATAATAACAAGAGCCTTAGAATCTGGATTTGAATTCTACATCTTTCACTTCCTGGCTATGTGTTTCTGAGCAACATAATAAATACTCTCGCTGCATAATGATTGACTAAAATCCAATAGAGATAATGGCATGTTATCTTTAAGGAATGAGAATTTGCAAATTAATGACAACTTACACATAGAAACCAAGGTTTCCAATTATACACCTCAGAGATATACTCTAGCAAATGGGAGCTGAAGTGTTCTTCAAGGCGCTTGGTCACTTTCAAGTTTCTGAGAAGGGTAGAGAACAAAACTCAGGGAAGGGAAAGAAGAAAGGGCCACGGGAGTCCATGCTGCTGAAGAACATTGTTTATGAGGACCCACCTCTACCCTGAACACTGGATGCCACAGGCAGCGCGTCATACTTGGTCTTGGCAGGGAGGTACTGCCACCATCACTCGGCATGGCCTTTCTGGTTTGTAACAAAGATCTGGTAGGTAAACTCCGTGGGGGATTCAGTGATTATTTGCTTCTTAGTGCAGAACAGGCTGTGAAAACAAGCTGTTTGTTACAGTGAAAAATCCTCCACCCAGAAAAATTCAGTAGATGGGTAATGGAGTATGGAAAGGAAGAAGTTTCTGATTCTGGGTCACCTAAGAAATGCACAAGTCCACTACATAATATATCAAAGTATCTGACACATGATAGACATTTAGAAAATGGTGATCATGAATATTCTTCCTTTCTCCCATGATCATGAATTCCTGGGAGAAAGGAAGAATTCATTATTCAGCAAACGGTGCAGGGACCATTTGTTACTGAGGAGAAAAAAATTCCAAAGCAAGTTCTAGCTGGACAGAAAATTTAATAGAGATTTTTGACTGGGCCTGGTAGGGCAGGCTATAACCTTAGCTGCCTAGATGCCTGAAGCAGGAAAGTGGGAAATTCAAGGCCTATCAAGTCTGTAGAATGAGCTCAAGACCAATCTGAGCAACATAGTGAGACCCTGTCTCAAAATGAAGAAGAAGAATAGGGCTGAAAATATAGTGCCATGCTGGAGAGCTTTAGAGAATGCAAATGCTCCTGTTCAATCCCCAGTACAATGCTGATTTAATTTAAAGACTAACTTAAAATATAAACTTGTGACATTAATAACTCACCCTATTGTCTCCATCCATTCATTCTCCTGATACACTCTGCAAGGTTATTAATGTGGACAGATGCTCAGTGGGTTTTCTAAAGACATCTCCTATTTTAGAAGCCAAGGGAAAGGCCTAGCACCCTATCACTTTGAACCACATCCAGAGGCTTCACTCTTAATTTTACATATGTCTCCTGATTAAAACTCTCTCTTTGTTTATTTGGGGGGGGGTGGGGAAGGATAAAAAATAGCCCTGAGTGCCTAACTTCTGCAAATCCATCCTAAGGTCCCTTGACAGCATCATGGCAATGTTGAGTGGCTGGCTGACTTGAATTCTACATCATCACCAAATTGTGAATTTCCCATAGGCAACCAGCCTTGTTTTATTTTTCTTTCTCCTCCTCTTTCTCCTTGTCCTCCCCTCCCTCCCTCCCTCCCTCCCTCCCTCTCTCTCTCTCTCCTCCCTTTCTTTGCCCCATTGAACAAAGTATACTCTCAACCCATGATTGAGAAAGAAACCTGAATTGCGCTCCCCTGTTTTGGAATGCTCACTAAGGACTTCAGCACTGGATTCCAATCTTCCTAACACTGCCGCATCCCTTTAGCACTTTAGTTCTTCATGTTTGTAAGGGGATTATGTTGTTCCATTGTAAATAATTGTCCCACCCACTGGTTTAATAAAAAGCACTGATTGGCCAAAGGCAGACAGGAAGTGTGGGTGGGGCTACCAGACTAAGAAAACTCTGGGAAGAGGAAGCACAGAGCAGAATGCCAGAGAGAAGCCAGAAGAAGCAGAGGACAACTATGCTGCTCTGAGAAAAGGTACCAAGCCACATGGCTGAACAGGATGAGAGTCATGGGTTAGTTTACGGGTAAAGAATTAGCAAGTTACATGCCTGGGCCTTGGGCCGATCAGCCTAAAAGTAATGTGAGCATCTGTGTGTCTACGTGGGACTGTGGGTCTGCAAGACTGCAGGTCTGAGGGTCTGGACCACGGGCCGGACAGGCCAGAAACCTTATATTACAAATGACACACCAAAATGGGTAAAATATACCTACATAAATCCATGGAAAGTTTAAAAATGGTCTAGAGCACAGAAACAAAGCAAAAGCAGCTTCCAAGTTGTGTCTCTCAAGTGGGCCATGGTAAAGAGACTGAGTGGTCTCTTTAAATTACAAAATGGTGTGTTTGCTGCATGAAACTTAAGCTGAACAAGGCCAGTTCCTGAGCCTCAGTGTAAGCAGGGAGCTCTATATGGTGGATTTAAGGTTTCTGTTAATAAGGACAGAAAGGAAACAGAGTCAAAGGTGGCTTCTTAGTAGCAGCAGCATTTTCTTGGGTCAGCTCTGTTTGCTGGAGGCAAGCAGAGGCACATCTTTTTTTAAAGAGAAGCTTCTTGATTCAGCTTTAAAGGAAAAACATGTGTGAGTCTTTTAAGAGGCCCTGCTGCTGAATACTTAAATGGAGTCCATGAGCAGCAGATGGCAATGCTTTACTTGATGTTTATATGGACCCTAAAATTCCCCAGAGTGGTAATTGTGGGCCTTGTGGTACCTCAGCTAAAAAGCTAAGTTCTAGACTAGGAGCTGGGTGGAGCCAGTCAGCCACCCTACCCAGGCCTTTAATCCTTAGCCACACCCTGGCAGATTAAAGGTGTGGACAGAAACAGAAAGAAATCAGGAAGCTGGATGGAATCAGTCGCCCTAGCCAAGCAAAGGCATGGTCGGAAAACAGAAAGAGATAAATAAAATATATTCAATAAAGACAGATTAAAAAAAAAAAACTCTAAATGCTTTAGAATGTGTTAAAAAAAATATGTACATAGACTTGAGGAAGAAAGAACAGGGGAAAGGGTAAAGTTCTTAAAAAAGGGAAAAAGTAAAAAAAAAAATAGTAATAAGCCATGTAAAGATGGAAAATTCAAAGAGTGTCTGGATACTGCATGTTATTGTCTTTGTAAGTTTTTTTGATGAAAATGAAGTAGTAAAAGCTGCTAAAAGACACTTGATTACAAATGCTAATGGATTAATACAACCTATATATTTTGTAAATGAGTTGACTTTAAATTGAAGTAAAAAGATATGCTGCTTTATAGAAGAGGTTTTCTTTTTATTGAGAAGCTGTGAATTTATTCCTGGTTAATGAACATAAAGTTTGATCGAGGAAGACCCCCTGAAAAGTCTCCAATGGAAATGGATGGCCCAGATGATGCAGCATTTCAGAGCACCTCTGTCGCAGTTTCGTCTGAGCTCTGTATCCAGAACAGCTTCAAGGAGACTGGCTGAGCTGACCCAGCCTTACAGACTACTCCACTAAAGACTTGTCCGTAATCCTACATTTTTCTTTGGGTCCTCATGGGATATTGTCAGCGCCCCCATTCAGCAGGAAGTAGCCTAGAGAACGATACCCACAATCATAAAAAAATGGATTATGGATCTTTGTCTTTGTTTACAGTATTGATTACAAGTTGTTATAGATAATAGTGAAAAAAATTATACAAAGGAAATTTGATTTGGGGTTCTTGTTGTAAAAAGAAGAAAAAGGACAATGTAGTGGGATTGTGTTCTGTTCCATTGTAAATAATTGTCGCGCCTACTGGTTTAATAAAAATGCTGATTGGCTGAAGGCAGACAGGAAGTGTGGCAGGGGCTACCAGACTAAGAAAACTCTGGGAACAGGAAGAAGAGAGAAGAGATGCCACAGAGAAGCCAACAGATGCAGAAGACACCTATGCTGCTCTGAGAAAAGGTACCGAGCCACATGGCTGAACAGGATAAGAATCATGGGTTAGTTAAGAGCAAGAGCTAGCAAGTTATATGCCTGGGCCCCAGGTCAATCAGCATTTTATACAAGCATCTGTGTGTTTCTGTGGGACTTCAGGACTATGGGTCTATGGATCTGTGGGTTTGGACCACAGGCCAGACAGGCCAGAAACTTCATACAACAGAGGTTGTAGTAACTCCCAACTATAAAACTATTTTCATTGCTACCCCATAATTGTAATTTTGCTACTATTATAAATCATGGTGGAAATGTCTGAGATGAAGGATACCTGATCTGCAACTTTATAAGGTGTCTTGATTTACACGTTAAGAAACTATGCTTTAAAGAGCTAAGAACACTTACAAAGCCTTCACTTTCCCTGAACTTCCTATCAAATCAGATAATGGTTATTTCAGGCTTGACAAACAAGTCAAAGGTGACATGGATGGGCAGCTTTCCAGACCACACCCCCTATGGTTTCTGGTTTCTATGGCCCCTTGAGCACCACTGTAGTTCTCAGTGGCCAGTCACATGTGTTGATGTGTTACAGGTTTAATAAAACCAATCTGGAATATCAGGGAAGAGATCCACCCACAGTCAATCCAGGAGAGTCAGAGAGTGGTAACTCATCTTTAATCCCAGCACGGCAAGACCAGGAGTGGTGACTATGCCTTTAATCCCAGCAGATCTGAGTTTGAAGTCATCTTAGTTTACAGAGGGAGTTCCAGGCTCCCAGGCAGGCAGTGATGGTACCAGGCCTTTGATCCCATAACTCCAGAGAAGGAGATCTTTCTGTGTTCCTGTGAGTTCAAGGCCTAACTACCAAAGAGTAGTATTAATCTTTAATCTTAACCGGGATGTGAAACAACCAAGCAAAGAAAGTATTTAAGGCAGGCATAGAAAGACAGAGGAGGCAGAAGAAGCCAGGAGGAGTGAGGTTGAGGAAGCTGGAAGACAGCTGGGTGGGATCTGACTGTGGTGTTTCCTCTCTCTGATATTTCAGCCTTTCCCTGATATCTGGCTCCGAGTTTCCTTTATCACAACCAGAATTTATGTAACAGTCACAGGCAGGTGAGGCTGCCTGGAAGTGTTTCTGTTCTAGCTGTGTATCCTTCACTCTGTTAGACTAGATGTGTGATCGAAACCATGGTCTTCCCACAGCCTCGATGCTTCTTGCTTTTCTGGTGGCTGTCTGGAATATCTTGGTAGTATTTATTTATATTATGTACTGTGAGACCGTTGGATGCAAACAGCTGTATGTATACATAGTCAGCCCTCCACAATGGCAGAGCCCGTATCTATGGGCTCAAGTCGAGGCAGATAAATGTAAAAAATACTTGGGGAAAAAAACTTATCTGTACTAAACATGTACAAAGTTTTTTCTTGTCAATATTCCCTAAACAATACAGCTACTTACAGGACCACAATTTTCATAACATTTACATTATATTAGGCATTTTAAGTAAAATCGATTATTTAAGTGATGTGGGAGAATATGCATAGACTATATGTAAATGCTATGCCATCTTATTTAAGGGACATGAGCATCCACATGGTTCCTGGTACCCAGCCTTATGGAGACAGAGAGACAATGTTATATTATCACTGTTTCTGTTGCCCAAAAAAGGGAGAGAATCTTTCTTATATGTGTAGTACTTTCATTTTTCAAATATTTTAAAGGAGAAAAAGAGACCAGTTAGCTGTGATCTATCCCTAAATAACACATGAATAAGGACTCACTGTCTCTGAAATTTCTGCTCTAGCTCCCGATCAGAAGAAAGACCATTTGTCTGATGTGTCTTTGAGAATGAAAGGGACCAGAAGTCAGTTCCTTTTAGTGAAAACTCTTTTTAATATTTTAGTTGCTAATGTAAAGCTAAATTCTAAATTAAGAACATTCTCACAAGAAAGGTTAGGAAGATATTCACACCAAGGCATTAGCAAGTCTGTTTTTGATTGGACTGTTAAATAACTTCTGATAATTAGAGTATCTTGGCGTTTGGATTTCAAATAAGATGAAAGAATTCATTTTCTTTTTGATTTAGAATTAACCCAGTCAAAAATTCTCCCAATGTGACAAATGCCTTTGGGAGTTCCTTAATTCTCCCAAGAAAAAGACGTGCTGACCATATACTTCCATTGCCAATTTTTAAATGATCAAAGTAGTAAAGTATATCTGTGATTAGGTCAAAGGTCAGTGAGGCTTTTTGTTTGTTTTTTTCTATAAATAGCCACAAGAGAAAGGAGAGGTACAGGGGAAAAGAACAAGAAAGGAAGAAAGACAGAGACAGGAGAAGAAGAGGAAGCAAGGAGTGGAGGAAGGAAGGAAGGGGAGAAAAGAGAAGAATGGAGGGATGGGGGAGGGGAGGGAATAAGTTACTGAATACAGCAGGACCATCTATGTCACATGAAATATTATTCTTTTGATTTTTTTTTCAAGTCAGTATATGAGCAGCATAACCCATAAGCTAAATCAAAATATGTGGCAGGCCAAATTTCACTCGTGACCATGGATGGCTGACTCTACTTCAGTTGAGGTGGGTTTCAATACAAATGCCTCCAATTTAACCCATTTACTCATCAGAAAGAAACATATGACGCCCAGGAGGCTGAGGGAAATAGGATCCAAAGTTCAAGTTTAGCCTGTTCTACAGAATGAGTTTAAAGATGGTGGGAGCTACACAGCGTGACCATGCTCAGAAAACAATATACCACCACCAACAAAACCATAAAAGAGAAAGGCAAGAAGGGAGGGGACGAGAGGAGAGCGGAAAAGAGGGCTGTGTGTGTTCTGTGGCTGGATGCTGTTAAAATACACGTGTGCAGTGGGCCCTGGTTTGTAGATAAAAAAGAGAGATGAAGGAGACGACCAAAGGAGGCAAGAGTGTACTTTTTTTATATTTTTAATATATTCCTAATTTTTACTATATTCCATTTTGTACTTTTGGCTTTTGCATCACTTAAATTGTTCTATTTTTTAAATAATTAACTTAAATTTTTTTTTAATGCTGAAAGGAATGACTTAAAAAAGCCAGAACTTAAGTCTCCTCTACATTAAAAAACAAACAAACAAAAAACCCAGACACTTTAGGGCTTTGGAGTAGCTCAGTGGGATAGCTTGAGATCTACATGCATGAGGCCCAGAAGCAAATAATAAAGGCCTGCATTGCCAGCTCTGGGCATGTCTCATAAGATAGCCTCTAGCTAATGTAAGGAGTTTATACTAAAAACATAGTGAGAGCCTGGATGAGAAATGTGGTCATAAATGTGGACAACACACAGCATTTCCAAGACAAGAAATCTTTTTAAATGCAGAAGAGACTGGTCCTTCAGATGAGTATCTCAAATCTACTCTGACCTAAAGAGGTTTAAAAAGGAAGAATGTACACATCAATGTAAAAAAAACAGGTCCAGCAACACTTCCTAAATATTGCCACTGATTAGCATATAGCAAACTGAGAAATACCAGCTCAGTAGGCAGGGCACTGTCCTGAGCAGATGAGGAATCAGGGTCATTCTGATCAAGAACAAAAATGAAGGTTGGCTACAACCCTGCAGGCCGTCTTCACAGTCCACACGCCTGAGTGTCATCTGCCCCACCTCCACACCATGCAAAGATCAACCACTCAGCCAACTCATGACAGCAAAGTTTGGGGCTAAGAATTCTGGATTCTCAAAGCCCAAGAATCTAGATCTTGGTCTAGAAACAGAGACCCTGACCTCCAGTTAGGCAATGTCCTAAACAGGAAGATTCTGGGGACAGTAGTGCTGCCTACTACAAAGGGACAGCTGATACAAGAGACCAAAAAGACTATGTTGTACGTGCTATACAGCTGTGCTTTCCCCAAAGAATAAATTAAATATGTAAATGACAGAAAAAGAAGGGTTAACCTTACGTTGTTGTAACAACGTCAAAGAAAACAAAAGAAGAATGCTTACTTTAGCTCAAGTCTCAGAGATTTCAGACCATGATTACTTGTCTCCACTGCTTTCGCCTGTGGTTGTGACGTAGAAGACATAGCATCACCTCATGGCTGCCAAAAAACAAAGAAAAAGAATTAAGAGAACTGAAGACCCAATATTTCCTTCAAGGACACACCTCCCATTGACTTAACTTCCTCCCATTAGGCTCTGCCTCCTAAAAGTTACATGACTTCCCAATACCCCCATCCTGGGAACCAAATCTCCAGCATATACATCTTTGGGGGACATTTAAGATACAAATGATGGCAGAGGAGAAGGAACAATATGTCTCTACCTTTCTAACAAAATTCTCTAATAACAGAAAAGGGTGGGAGAGGTACAAACAGGCTTGAAGATGGGTACAAAAAGAAAAACTAGCTTTTAAAACGTTTATTATTGTAAAACCTCACACGATCTCTTTCTGTGCCATTTACTATTTTATCTTAAAACATTAAAAATTAACTTATTATTTATAACAAGAAATATTTTATTAACAGCAATGATCCAAGATGATACGTTGTTGACCTTTTGACACTAGGTGCTGTGAGAACCCTCCCAAGTGCTTAGCTGAAAGTCACAATGTGACAAGCCCTATGTCATAAAGAAATACAATAGACCTCCATGCTGCCACCATTTCCAGGGTCAATCTCATCTGATAACATGGAACCTGGGACAGGAAAACAAAGACTGTCCTTTGATGGGGGCAGGCGGGGGGGGGGGTGTTAGCTTGAGTCAGCAGAAATTTTAAAGCTGTGACAATTGTTTTGACTCTTGAATAGCAAAATGAGACAATGTGTTTGGTGTGACTACAAGCCCTGGCCTTCAAAATGGATATTCTGCTTGGAATCTGAAGCCTGCATGAAGACCTTTAAGAATGAGTGTTTTTAGTATTTTAGAACAGGGTTGACCAACTATTGCTCAAGGGCTGAATCCAAGCAAAGCCCAGGTTGAGATGGGAGGAGAGAGTAGAGGGGAGGGAAAGGGAAGGAGGGAAGGGCAGGGGGAGAATGGAAGGGAAAGAGGAACGAAGGGTGAAAGGCAACTTGCCACATGGGGTCCAACAAGGCTGGAACATTTACTGTTCAGGCTTTTACAATGTTCATCAATACCTCATTTTGTAACAGCCATGAGAGGTCCTGGAGAAAATCAGGTAACAAACTGAGGAAGTGTTATCTGTCTTCACAATAATGCTGCATAAAAAAACCATTCCAGTTTTCTGTGTCTTAAAATAATACCACCATGAAACACCCCTGGGGGTTTAGAGACCCCCAAAATGGACCTTTCTTCAGGGAGAAACCCCGGGACCCAAGGAGGACCGAGCCACAGATCAGCTGCAAACAGCACGAGGTTTATTGAATAACACAGGTACCTGCGGGCTACCGAGCCACTTGGGACGGCTGGCGCGCCCAGCCCTCTGTTCAGGGCCTTTTTATAGGGTTAGGGGAGCAAAAGCGTGCATACAGAAGCAGAAGCGTAGTTACAAGGTTTTCATTGGCTGGTTTGAATGAAATCACCCGTTGAGGGGTGAGGGCCCCCAGGCTGCCATCTGGCCTGACCAAAGGTCCTGGTTATCACCCGCCCCCAGGCCTGCTGCTTGTTCTTCCTTTGTTCCTTATCTCTTCCTGGAATTCCTTCCCTGATCCGGCTGGGCCTGATCACGGGTAGCCAAATAACTGCTTCCCCTCCCTTCCCCCTCTGCCCAGCTGACATACACTGTGAAAGTTTTTATTACTAAGTTTTACAGGGATGCTGGTGTCTGCAGCACCAGGATATATGTTTTAAGAGCAGGTTTTAAGGGCAGATGTACAGCCCACAGGGAAATCAGTTTATCTTTGGTTGGGGACTGTTTGGCATCTGGTTCCTGACCAGGGCTCCTGACCACATTCCTTTGTCTCCACCCCAGGCACCTGGTCTTAGTCCTAACTGCAGTTCTTCTTTTATTAGCGAAGCTAATCTTTACTGTCCTGTTAATATGTCTTAGGCAAGTTTGCTTACTGTCCTTGCAACGTGCTGTTGCTAGCACTACTTCTTGGGTAAGAGAAATTTGCTAAAACAAGCAAAAGGGAAGGGGCCTTACAACCATATTTTCCACATCTGTGGGTGAGCTAGGCTCAGATGGAGTGGCCACAGTGATCTTGGCTGACTGTTTGTTCTCTGTGACCAGACGGACTCAGTGAAGACAGGCTGAGCTATCCTGAGGAAGACATTCTACAATGTAGGTCTTGGATCTGGTTCTTGGTTCTTCTTTTGATAGCACTTCAGGCCAAAGAGTAGAAATGTGTAACAGCCCTTAGCAGGAGACTCAGAACTCTCTGTTTGTCACTTCTCCTGAATGCCACTGATTGAAGCAAGTCACATGGTACAGCCCAAAGTGAAATACAAGCAGACGAAAAAGGAGGGTGTTTCCTGGTCATTCAACAATCATGTGACTTAGGAGGGGTAGAGAATCAGGTTCAATAATGCAAAGTAAAACAGATTCAATCCTTTCTAAGCACCCACAGGTCCAGTCAACCAAGGAGCTGGGGATTTCTCAGTAAAGTAGACTGACTCCAGCCCTGCCATGGAGCTCAGTTCTAACAGAATGTGGAAGAAATTTAATATTCAGCATGACTCTTCTGCCCATTTTGCTTTGCCTCGCTGGGTGGCTAGCACATTGGTTCCTGGAAAATGAGGCCATCAGCCATGACCAGCTTTAAACCTCTATATTCAGAACTGAGCCCTGGGTAAGGTACACACTCAATATCAAACCCTTTCTGGGAATCACTGAATCTCTGTCATTTCATCTACACATGGGAAGAAGTGAAGCAACAGAAGTTCAGATCTTCTGAGTATCAGACGATGCAAAGCTGGGATGCAGAGCAAATGGCAAGAGACAGTGAAACTGGGCTTCTGAGAATATAAATCACTGGGGCGAGAGACCACAGATGTCATATGCCTCTGAGGGTAGAAAAGTGGGTCATCCACCCAAATCGCCATGCAGCCTGAAAGATGTGAGGGAGCCCCTGTATCAGGTTAGACAGAGAAGGCTCCAGGTGGATCCGTAGATACTCCCCAGTGTCAGGGCAGTACCCTGAGGGTTTACCTCAAGCCAGGAGAGCAAATAAAACTCAATAGGAAATTCCAGGCACAATAAAGTGACCTTCACCACCGCCAACTCTCCCCGCGCCCCCCCCCCCCCTTGCTATAACAAAGGTAGCACTGCGAAGCGAAGGACTTGGCAGGGCTGGCCAATAAGGGAACACAGTTCCATTGTCACCCTGATTGTCACCCCTGGTACCCTCAAAGCTGGATCCCAGGTCCACCATGCATGATTATACTGAGAGGCATCAACTGCTCTGTTTAGTTAAAGCTGTTCATTCTGGCCTCAGCTCTGCTTCCCCACCTCAGTTTTTCCATCGGGGAAATGGATGTTAAAATTCTAGACCAGGCTAGGTGACATGGCTCAGCAGGTAAAGGCACTTGCCACCAAGCCTGATGGCCTGAGTTTGCTTCCCGGGACCCACCTAGTAGAAAGAGTATTGCTTGCTACAAAGTGTCCCATTGATCTCCACCATTTGCCAGCAGTCTCTCTCTCTCTCTCTCTCTCTCTCTCTCTCTCTCTCTCTCTCTCTCTCTCTCTCTCTCTCTCTCTCACACACACACACACACACACACACACACACACTCTAAGTCAGTGTAATAAAAATGTAAAGCTATAAGATCCACTTAATTCACAGAACTTTGTGTGAGAATTGGGAAAAAAAACTAATAAATCTAAGGCTAATGAGAAACAGACCACCCTTATCTAAACTAAGGCTAATTCAGGTAAGATGTCAAGAGTTGATCAATGCCAATGATGCTCTGAGCTTGGGGAAGAGATAGAAAACATTGGGGTAAAGAAGTACTTTGAACCACGAAAGAGCTTGCTTCCAAAGTTTAAAGTGTTATAGGTGGACATTTGATTCCCTAAGGAGTTCAAGGTCCCGTTGTCCCAGAAGAAGGAATCTGACCAGGCCCGTGTGACTGGTGGTAGAAACAGAAGCAGTCAATTAAGAAAAAGAGCGCGTCTCAGCGAGGCGGTGCCCTGGAAATCCGGGAAAGGTTAAGTGCTCCACGGCGGGGGCGCTAAGTGGGTGGGGGCTTTCATACAGCAAGTACTTTTTCTGCGCATGCTCTATTACACATCCACCTTATTAGGGAGGAGTTTCAGTCTGGCTAACTGACTTCCTCCCTCTTAATGCCTCCAACTTCCCCTGCTCTCGGGCCACAAAGGGAAGATAGCCTTCTTGCTAGGGAAATAACCGTGAGAATGCTTTTCCAAAGCATAAGGAATGGAAGTTTTTGAAGCCCAAATCCTCTCAATGGGGTAATAAACGTGGGAAATAGATTATTCTTGAAGGAGAGTGAATGAATTCAAAACATAGCTCTGCCCCTTTTGATAAAATAAATAAAAAGAGTAAGGGGGGGGGGACACAAGATCAGTGCTTAAAAGACAGACGTGTTCACTTTCTCAGAGGACTGTGACTGCACACACAGGGGAGACAGGCTACCCCTAGTCCCCTGAGGCAGTGGCTGCACAGATGCCAGTCTGCAGGGGCACAGTTTTCCTCCGATCAAGAGCCATCATCTGCCACTATTTTTATTTCCAGCCTACTTCTCCCCCTCTCTCTCTGACCCATGAAACACTGGGAGGAGAAGATATGGGATGTGACAACAGTGTGGAAATGGCACTCAACATCCACTGAGGCGACATCCACAACAGCACAATGTACGTCATCCATGAAAGCATTGGATTGGGCATGAAGCTGGATAAGTCATTTTTCTTTCTAGAGCAAATTCTCCCCAAATGCTACTGAGCTTGTAACATATGAAGAGCTAGGCTCTTCACTTGGGCACATCTTCCCAGCCCCCATGAAGGTCCTGGACACCTTTGAGAAGTAAGCAAACACTAGCAGTATTTATACATCTGAATAATACATCAAGTATCAGGAGGTGTCTCCAAGCATGAGTTACAAGGCCTCTAAAAGCAGTGAGTCTTTTATGGGGTTGTAGATAATGGTGATTTTCCGTAAATCCTGCCAGAGTCACACAATAGGCCAAGAGCAATTAACATTAATTAAATGATCCCCATAGAAAGGTTATTTTGCTGACACTTTGATAACCTCTAAATGCTCTGAGTCTGTTCACATTCTTAAAGGTGTCTCTTCAGCTACACCAGGGATTCTATTCAGGCTTCTACTGCCCCAGATGGTTACACACACACACACACACACACACACACACACACACACACACACACTCCAAACAAACCAACAAACAGAAAACCAACACCATTCAACTCCAAGACAGTCCTGTGGACATCCACTCTGCATCCTGAGATTTGTGCCTAAGAACCTGGAGATGATGATAAAACAAAACTGACTCAGTAGATTAAGGGGCCATAGAGTCTGAATTTGTCACAGACTGAGTGGGATACTAGCCTGCTCTACCCAACCGAACACCTTGAGAAGCAATTCTGCACAGAAGCTCTGCAAACAGCCCCTGTTAGATGTCCAGTGGGTGGGACAATTATTTACCATGAAACAACACAATCCCCTACACAGAGAGTGATCCGGATCATCTGGGGCATTCCAACACGCTGACCTTTCTACCACACTTGCTTTATTATTTTCTTTTTTAAAAAACACTCATTAATTTATTGGTGGGCAGGGGTTTGGGGGGCACATATATACCACAGCACACACATGGAGAACATAGGACAACCTGAAGAATTGGTTTCTTCCTTCCAACTCGTGGGATCGAACTCAGGTCATGAGACTTGGCAGAAATTTCCCTTCCTCACTGAGCCGTCTTGCTAGTATCTCTCCTCGGCTTTTTTCATTCCAGAGACCCAAGTTAAGAGCAGGCCATACACTGTGAAGACAGTGTAGTTAGCCCCAGAGTCATCCAGTGTGAGGAGTATAAAAATGGAAACCTCCTATGAGACAGATGAAATCCTCGGCACTCTGCACTCTCCACCTGCCTTTTAGGGAAGTTACCTGGGAGAGCCAGGCCACCATCATAAGGAGCTGGAGGTGGGGCTCTTTTTAGAATAGAAGAATTAGAGGTCAGAATATGAGTCTCTCTGGAGGAGTCAGCACCCCTGTCCTTAGACAAAGCTCACCTCCCTGTGGTTACATCCACGGTGGGGCACAGTGCAGGATCTGGATTGCTAGACTGCCACATGGCCAATGATGAGGCTTAGGGTAGGGAAGGACGAACGTGAGCATGGGAGCAGTGGAGACTAATCAAGGGTCAACACTTGAGCAATAGCCCAGGAAGTTTTGGCAGGGATTTACCGACCATGGAGTGGTGACAGCCATGAGGAGGTGACCCAAGTGTGGCAGCCATCAGAAGGGAAGAGCTCTCAGGCAGGTGGAGTGAGAGTTTATAGATGATCCTGCAAGGAACTTTAGGAAACTACCAGGGTCCCTCCCCGTGAACAGATGTGAGGCTGTAACAGCCTATAAAATTGCAGGCCAGTGGGTTATAAAACTGTATTGTGATATTATAACAGTGTGGCTGTAGGAAGCATCAGGAAGCCATGTGTACCTGTGGAAGGTTTCCGTTTTAATTCACTGTGATGAGATTGAAATTAGAAGCGTGTCCTGAATCTACAAAAAGGAGTTGGTATGCCTATTGTAACCCTGCAGCAAGTTCCTGATTCAAAATAAACTCAATCAGGAAAATATTGACAAAGGAGAAAGTGAGTTGTTTGCTTGAGTAGAAGAGATCTCAGTTACCCACCAGAGAAGGGCTGAGGGAAGGCTTTACACAGAGAATTCTTGGGATTCCTCAGAGGCTAATCATCTGACCAAGAAATATGCCCTTGAGCTTGTGGCCTTTCTTTATCTTTTCTCTGACACCCTAGCTCCTCAGCAGTGTTTGCAGGGCAAGCCAAGCCAAGCCTGCTATTTATAGAGTGAGAGCAATTTTACCACAGGGTGTGGGGTCTAATTTAAAAAGATGTCAAGGAGCTGGGGGCAGATGGCTGCGCAGGCAGAGGCTCTCATTGACCTTGTTAGAACCCACTGCCATAGTTTCTGTTCTAGGCTCTGAGGATGAGCCCTGCTGAGGTGAGGCACCTCGGGGGAGAGAAAGAATAAATTGATATGCCAAGTCACTGCTGGTTAATTTCTAATTGATCTGTGATCGGCTTGGAAAATGACATTGGCTGTCGATTTAGGGACTGTTTTTGGAAGGGCCATTCAACTAGATGGACTTGGTTCTGTGTTCCAGGGTATTAGAGACACAATTAAAGATCACAAACTAAGGGATTGGGGAGAAGGAAGAGAGAGGGAACCTGGGGATGTTCCTCTCTCAACCAGTTCTTCCTTATCCCACTTCTGCCCATGGTCTCCCTTTCTCTCAGTGCCCCCCTTTATTTTGTTGATTTCCTGGGGACATCCTAAGAAGATAACAATCTGCTTGGCTTACCGGAAATTTAGTGCTCTGCAATTCCAGGGTTCCCTCTGAACCCATTGGGAATCCTTCCTTGCCTCTTTACAGCTTCTCGTGGCTTGCTTGTGATCTGGTCGAGGCTGGGCTTGTAGCTGCTAACTCCAGTCTCTCCTTTGTCACATGGAGGCTTTCTCTTTCTCTACAGTCCTAGCTGGCCTAGAGCTCACAGAGTACCCTGGAGTGTTGGGTTAAAGGTGTGGACTAGTACCCAGGCCTTTTCTCTTATAAGGACACTCACTGGTCACAGTGGATTGGAGTCTACCCCTTACTGTTAGGCTTTGATCTCAACTACTGACCTCTGCAGTGACCCGTTTCCAAGCAGGGCTGAAATCTGAGGTATTGGGGGTGAAGAATTTAACTGTGGGGTTGGCTCCAATAATGCCCACAGGTACTAAAGTCTGTATTAATTTTACATGGTTCTTACCCTTGGCTGTAGAAAAAAAAATGAAAAATGACTTGATACCCACGCTTTGCTTTACACAATGAAAACTGTAATCTGACCCAGTGTAATTAGCCCATTTTTAATAGTTCCCCAGCTATAATGGTTAATTTTGACTGCCCCAGGGGATGGCTATATATTTCATCAAGCATCATTCTAGGTATTTATTTCTGTCAGAGTGATTTTGAGTGAGTTTAACATTGAAACTGATAGACTAAATTCACCAAGCTGTCTTGCCCAATGGGGTGGGCCACATCCAACTATTAAAGGCCTGGACAGAACAAAGGACCACCATCCCGTAAGCAAGAAGAAATCTATCCTTCCTGCTTGCCTTTGAGTTGGAATGTAAGTTTCTTCCTGACTTCAGACCCGAACTGAACTGTTCCTGTGTCATGAGTTTGCTGTCTTTCGAACCAGAACCGCAGCAAGTGGCTCTCAGGGGCCTTCACGTGGCTTAGGACTTGTCAGCCTCTGAATCTCATGATTCTTATAATAATTTCATATAATAAGTCTCTTTATATGTATTCTATAACTCTACACATCCAATTTCCAATCCTATTTACATGTGTGTGTGTATGTGTGTGTGTCTGTGTGTGTGTGTATGTGTGTGTGTGTGTGTGTGTGTGTGTGTGTGTGTGTGTGTGTTTTACAGGTGCATCTCCGGGAAATTCTAACCAATACACTAAGTGTTTCTAATATGCAATCAAATTTAAAAACTACTGACATATAAATCACAGACAAGTTAATGATTAATGCTATCTGGGAAGGAAGGTTTTCAAAAGCTGTGACATTTGAAAAGGGCCAGAACAAATGAGTCAACTGAGTGGGGAAGTGGCCTAAGCAAGAGAAATAAGTAAGATGGGAAGAAGGACAGCATCTTTGGAAAAGCAGCTAAGATAGGCGGAGCCTGGATGCAATGCAGAAATCTGGTATTGAAAGGTTTTGCCCAAAGCAATCATGTATCATTTGTATGTTTTAGAAAGACAAAGACATGGAGGAGAGGAGAAGAAGGCTGTAAGAAAGGACCAAAGAAGACATGAGCATAAAAACCTACTGGGGACTAAATGTTTGTGTCTGCCCCAAACCCACATGCTAAAGCCTGAAACCTACATCATAACGTTAGAAAAGAGGATATTTGGAAGATAATTAGGTTTAGATGGAGTCAGGAGTCTACTTCCTGGTGGGATGAATACCCTTAGAAGACAAGGAAAGGACATCAGAGCTTCCTGTCTCCCTCATTCAAAGGCACAGTAAGAAAGCAGCTGTCTCTAAGTCAGACTTTCTCACCAAAAGCTAAGCAAGAAGTACTGTGGTTCTGAGCTAGAGTGAACAGGTTTTCTATGTGTGTTATAACTACATTTACCCAGATTTGGGTAACTAGACTTGGGAATTGAGGAGGAGGTGTCATATATGACTTCAAAGTCCCTAACTTACATTATGGAGAGGACGGTGGAGCTAAGATTGGGAACACAGGAGGAGAAACAGATTTTGTGGAGGATGTCATGAGTTTGGTGCATTTAAATTTGAGGTACCACGGGGCATTTGTTCAGATGTATCCAGGGAGCTGATAAAAATAGGTTTCTGGCCTTCATTAAAGTGGTGATGCTCTTTATAGCAGAAGGCTCAGGAATAATAGAATGTAGATGATGACAGGATCCATGGGTAGAATAATCTAGAAAGATTGTGAAGGGGCTGGAAAGGATATATAACTTTTTAAGGACATGCAGCATGGAAGCAGTTATCTAAGAGGCTAACAAGCAGTCAAAAAAATCATGTGAGAATGACTACAGGACATCTTCACATATCCAAAGTGGGAGGGATTTAGCATGAATTATTAATCAGTGGGAAGAATATAATCATATCCCACAACTGAAAGAGTGTAAAGGAGGAATAGATTTGGAAAGGATATTCAGAACTCATTGTGAAATATGTAAGTAGGAAAGTATGCCCTTCTCGTCATGGCCAAAGGGGAAGGACTTCTGTGATGGTCTGAACGGCCCCCAAAGAGGGTGGCACTATTAGGAGATGTGGTTTTGTTAGAGTGGGTTTAACCCTATGGGAGGGAAAGTGTGTCACTGTGGGCGTGGGCTTTGAGATTGCCTTTGCTCAAGCTATCCTCAATGGGATAGACAGTTCACTTCCTATTGTCTGCAGATATAGAACTCTCAGCTCCTTCTGCAGCACCATGTCTGTCTGCGTGTTGCCATATCCTGACGATAGTGGACTACACCTCTGAAACTGTAAGCCACCCCAATTAAATGTTTTCTTTTATATGAGTTGCTGTACTCATGATGTCTCTTCACAGCAATAGAAACCCTAACAAAGATAACTTCCAATTTTCCAAAAAACCCAATATAACTGAAATACAAAAATGCTGATATTGTTGAATCTTTTAAAAATGTCCCTAGGGAAGGTGGGTAAGAGAACAGCCTTGAGCATTCCTGGGGTGAATGGAGAGAAATACAAGTGATCATGTTTTCTTTTAAACAATAGTAAATATATTGTGGAGCAGAGAGATGTTACCATAAAATTTAAAGATTAGAAGAATTCAAGCATTTTCAGGTATGCGTGGGTCCATTCGTCTTCTCTGCCACTAGGGGCGCTGTGTTGGTTAGACAGAGTAGCTGAAGACTGCACACTTTCAGCAAGGCAAATGCATAAGCAAAGCAGCCCAGTATCTACACTTCAGGCTAGGAACACAGAGTATCATCATCATGATAATCCAGGGACCTTTTTTGTTTCTGTCATTTGCCAGGATTACTAAATTACTAAAACCTTTTTATAACCTGGTGTTTATTTCTTCAAGGGAGATAGACTGTCCAGTTGTACAAAACATTTTTCTATTGTAAGACTACAAGGCAAAAGAACACATCCCTCTTTGACTTGATGAGAACTCAGTTAAGTGGTTCTGTGTAAGCTCAACCCAGTGACTTTTTGGTATGGAGCAAACTAGCACACTTGTCTACTATAGCAATAGCCCAGTCCCTGAGGCATGGTGATTGAAAACTGACTCTGCTACTTCAAAACCCTAATAAATGTGACTCTTTTGCCCCCAACATAGTATTTATTATTAATCATTTGAGAATTCCATACACTTCACTCAATCCCACTTGCTTCCCGTTCCTCCTAGGGCCACCTTCCCACCCTTGTGCCATCTCCCTCCCAAAGCAAGAAGTCCAACTTGTGTTGCCCATATACTCACTGGAGCATAGTCAAGTCTCTTAAAGATAACTGAATCCTTCTCACCCCCACCTCTGCACCAGAAGTCATCAACTGGAAAGAGTTACCCTTTAGCATCTTTATCACATTTTTAAAAAGACTCTCTTCATTCAGTAGCTTCTTGTCTGGACTGTTTCTTTGTGGGGGAGAGATTGTCACAGAAGCCTTCAATATCTATCATTTTCAGTTATGAATCTGCAGTATGCAATCATCAATTTCACTGCAAGTTTCCTTTCCCATAGCACCTGGTGGTATCATGGATCACAGCCGTCAACATGGCCTCTGGCAGCAACATGGACCACAGACATCAGCATGGCCTCTGTTGGCAGCAAGACTAAGGACATCTGCATGGCTCCTTGCAGCAAGGTGGACCATGGCCATCAGCATAGTCCCCCGTGGCAGCATGTATCACAGACACACTGACCAGAGAAGTCTTCCAAGAAGACTTAGTCCAAAAAATGAGCCATTCTTCCTCTTGGGTCTCTTGTTGCTCAGACTCTGGGTGATCACGCAGTTGGGCAGTTTGTCAGTGAGAAGGACCTACCTCGGTGCCACCCTGCACCCTAGGCATGACCATCATGCTTGCAGCCTGCAGGCATCCCTGCTGCAACCCCACATTCTCTTCCTCCCCCAGCAGGGTGAACGGAGGTTGCGAGGGCGGCAGTGTCTCCGCCATGGATCCAGTGGCTCTTGATGTACCATGTCTTTAGGAGAAAGTCTGCAACATGCACACCTCCCAGTGCATGGGAATCTTCAGGTTTGTTTCCTGTTGGGATGGCTTAGACGATCTCTCAGGTTCTCCCTGTCTCTGAAGGTCCAAATGGCTGTTCTACCTCTCCTTCTATGACAGATGGCTCATGGCGTTGACCCCTAAACGTACCCCTTTTTTTCCAGTCCTATCTCCCATCCCCCTCTCTGTTATGGGACTGTGATGTGATAGGACAACTTCTGCCCCTGCCCCCTTGACAGTCCTGGGAAAGTACTGAGATGTCTGTCTTCTATGTGAAGACTGTCTGGAGGAGGCAAGGATAAAGTCATCATCCAAGAAGACTGGTAAGAGACACAGTCATGGCAATCTTCAGCTGAGTCTAGCCCGTGACTGTCCAGTGAATGGAATGTACCTTTTGGGGAGACCATTGGTAAGGTCAGCAAAAGAGCCACCCAGTTGAGCTCAGCTCTAAATGCAGAATCATGAGCAAATAAAACAGCTTACATCTATGCCACTTAGTTTTAGGATGGCTTTTACGCTGGACTAGAAAGACAGAAAATAACTACAAAGTACAATTCTCGAAAACAGAGGTTGGCAAAGGTTTCAGATTAAGTCAAGATCCTGGCCCCTTTCCATAAGGATGTGATGAAATATGGTGGTGCTAATTTGGCTCAATCTATATCTGTATGAATCTGTTTGTTTTGTAGCTTTGATGAACAGGCACCAGAAGGCATTGTAAGCCCTGCAGGCTGCAGGCAGTGTGTCTTCTATTTGTAAATCTCCCAATTGACAACCAACATCCCAACCACCTTCTTTGCTGGTCTCCCACACTCTGTGCCCCCAATGCATCTGTAGTAAGTTACTTGGTCCAGGGTCAAACACCAGACAGGTGAGGGCGGTCCTGTGCTTTGGAGACTGCCGCAGCCATTCAAACCAGCAGGGCAACAGAAGCTTTTACTTACTTTCTTACCTGCTCCCTCTGGGCCATGACCAACATGTCCTGCCATTTGTGATTCTTGCCCCAGATGACCTGATTTCCCCTCTTATTAACAAACCTTTTCCAGTGGTGGTGCCAGACCTAAACCATAGGGACATATGTATTTAAAACAGTGATCTGTGAGTGTGGATGAGGGGACAAATCCCACAGCCAGTGTCACCCTAGACGGTGACTAAGATGGACAAAGTAGAAGTGGCTGTCAAGGACTCATTGTCACATGTGCCCCTCAGAGAGACTCACCTCTCTAACATCAGCCTTTCATTGTGTGCCCTAAATTCTAAGTAGTTACACATTGTTCCACCGACAAATAAGTACTGTTTTTGAATGTTCCCCCATTAATCTGCACGAAAGCTCTGGAAAATAATTTGTCGTCTCATTTATACAGAAATGAACATCAAGGGTTAGAATAAATAAAACACTGCAAGCAGAAGGAGATTCCAACTTTTTTTTGCTGTAATTCCCTAAACAGAATGCTTTCCCTAAATTGTCCCAACAATTTTTGGAAGCTCCATTGTTTGCCAACATTTCTATCTCTGTGTATTATGTAACACCTCAGTATGTCTTCTGAGTTAAAATTTGAATAAATGAGATTTACAGACTGGAAAAATTAATTACATCTATTTGTTTGTGTATGTGTAGGGCACATGCTTTCTGCAGTATACATGGGAAGGTCAGAGGGCAAGTTCTCTCCTCTTGCATGTGGATCTCAGGCACTGAATCCAGGTTGTTGGGCTTTGTGGCAAGTGCCCTTTCCCCCTGAGGCATTTCTATAAACCAAATTTCATAGTTTCAAACACCTTTTTATTTTTACTATAAAAGTAGTCATTCTCAGTAACAATTTGAAATACAAAGAATAAATTTTAAAATCGCTCATAAACACTAAAAACTAACCAGCTGATATTCTGATATACATCCTCCTGGTCATTTAAAAAATGTATGTATGTTGGGGCTGTAGTGGTGGGTCAGCAACTATGAACTCTTGCTGATCCTGCAGAGGACCTGGGTTCAGTTCCCAGTGCCCACATGATGGCTTACAACCTTACAATTCCAATTCCAGGATCTGCTACCCTCTTCTGAACCCTGTGGGTACCACACACGTGGTGCACATGCATTCATGCGGATAAAAACACTCATATACATCCAATAAAATAAATAAATATAAAAATGGTATACGTATTTAACCCAACAATGTTATATGACTGTACCTCTTACTAATATTCAAATGTTAAGTGTAAAATATTATTAATACTTTGTTATTAAAAGTACTCTAATGAATTTCCTCATCTGTCCTTACGTAATTCTTCCTGAACATCTCCAATTATCTCTAAGATAAATTCCTAAATGAAGAATTGCTAAGCCAAAGATGTTCACATTCTTAATATTTAGACTTGCTTGTTAAATTTACCTTCAAACACTTATTTCCATATATCTTAGAGTTTTTTGTTTTGATAGAAAATAGCTTACTACTACAGAATGTTGTGTGTGTATGTGTGTGTGTGTGCAACAAGCATTCATATGCATGTATGGTTAAAACAGAGTTCTTCCCATGTAAAATGTAAGTGGAATGCAGACTTTAGGCCAGATATGTGATTTTATAAATGGAGATTTTCAGACTGAAATCATTATTCCAACAGAGAAAATCTCTTGCCACAGAGCTAGCCCATCTAATAGTGGAGTGACCATTGCTTTCAGAACTATGGACAGCGGATTACCTGCATCCTTTAAAACACACACACACACACACACACACACACACACACACACACACACACACACACACACACACCACACGAGAGAGAGAGAGAGAGAGAGAGAGAGAGAGAGAGAGAGAAAGAGAGAGAGAGAGAGAGCCATCAAGTAGTGCAACCTACTTCAATAAAGGAAGAATGTGCAGAGGAAGTGTCATCCTATCTGACTGTGAAGAAGTAGAGAGATATACAGCCACACAATACAAACAGGAGACTATACCATCTCTAAATGCAGGGCACCATTTAGGCAAAGGGATACACCACTTACCCAGCATGATCTAAAGGATCCCCCAAACAGATTCACCTCCACAATGCCAGCCTTTCCTTGAGTGCCCTAAATTCTGAGTCACAATGCTGCAATGTCGAGCCAGAAAGTCCCTGGTTAAGGGGCAACCAGACTGGCGCAGGCATGAGCAAAGTTAACAGCTGAGCTCAAAGGACTCTAACAAGGACCTAGTGCCACCTAGAAAGAACCAAAGTGTGTGAAGGCATGCAGGGGCCCACAGCCTGTTGTGGCCTGGGGACAGAAGGACAGCTTAGTGACAGAAGTACAGCATAGTGTGTTTCTGAGAACCCTGAGGTGAGAGGCTTTATTGGAAGTGGTCAGAGGGGTCCAGATAATTAATTGGGCTTATTGGACTGAAACTTTGAATTCTTTTCTCTGCTGGACCCTTAACCACACGTGTCAGTAATGCCTCTTCTAACAGCATGACTTCAGCAGAGAAATCATGGCAGGTGAACGAACCTGCTTTCTCTTCCTCTGAAAGGTGAATATCTGAGGCAAGCCAAGCACGCACTGGTTCACAGTCATTGATAAGGCGATGTTTCTCGGTAGTGACCCTGAGGAAAGTCCTGGGTGCTGAAGTAATGCACTCACTGTAGTGGCCTCCTCCCTAGCACACTGTTATCAGTATCATCTTGGCTTTCTCTCCAGGCCTGTCACTGAATTATGGTAATTTCTTCCAGTCATGAGTTTTAATCAGAGTTGAAGTCTCTGAGTTACTGACAGCTCCGGAGAGCTGTAGCTGCTAAAAGATTGACTTCCCACTGTCACAAGATCATAACACAAGTGGAAAGCCAGTGGCTCTCACTAGCCTCCCCCATCAATTGAAAACAAGGTATCTCCATAAACAGCAGGTTTCATAGAAAAGGGGAGGGAGGCAAGTAGAAAGTGCCTACTTCCCCACCGCCTTCCCCTGAGTTCAAAGCAAGAAACAGCGACCCTGGTCAAGGCAGTGCAAGAAGGAGATGGTGAAGTTTAGCTAATGTTCTCCACAGGAAGCCAAAAATCATCCCTTTGACACCCTATGGTACATAGATGGGTATGTTTCCTTCTTTTGACTTTGCTTACGCTATGCAAAGACATTGTTCACAATCACTGTTGCCCTCACAGGCTTGGGCACACAGGTCGTGTGCACTCTCTTCTTAGGAGGTCATGAAGCAGAGCAAAAGTGGCCTTTCCTGCCTCGGCTTCTTGTCATCATGTGTAATGGAAATTCCTTCCTATTAAATAGGAGCCCAGTTGTGTGGCTGCTCCACTGAGACAGAGACATCGGGAAAGTTCTTATTTGATACCACAGAGAAAGAAACAGTTCCAACCCTAGACAGCTCCTATATGCTTCCATTTTGCCACCAGAGTTTATCACCTTCTCTAAAGCTCATACTGACCCTCTGTTCACTGTCATAGCTCTTAGGGACCCCAGGACTAGAGTAGGTCAGTCTGGTATCTAACTTAGGTCATTATTCACCCAAGCTCTCATTTGCTTCAAGGCCCCATTCTTAAGGACCTATTATAGAAACAGATGACCTGAATAAATTGAGCCAGCATTGGCTAGACTAGGATAGGACTTAGCTTGGAGGCAAAGCACATACCTAGCAGCATATACAAGTCCCCGTGTTTGAGCCCCAGCACCATTTAAAGAAGATAGACATAGCTTATGCTGTAGTAATAATCTGAAAATCCCAGTAGTCAAAATGAGCGTTTATTACCTATGCTGCATATCTACCAGGTCTCCAAAGGACTATATCTCAGAGCCAATGAGTAGCTCAGAACACCACCAGTGAGCCAGGCTAATGCATCATCCCATAGTGATGAGGGAAGTGATCATAAAGGGTACCAACCCTCTCAAGTTATTAGCAAGAATTTGTCACATAGCTTCATCTAACCAAAAAGGGGCTAGAAAATACAATTTTCATCTGTGTATCTAAACTCACAGAGCCAGGACTATTGATCAAGCTGCATGGACGACCACAAATTCTCAGGTCAACTGCGTATTTTACACGGAGAAGAAAAATGAAGATTTTCAGAGTAAAGAATTCCCCTCCTGGTCCTATCTGTGTTCCAGTCTTCGTGCACTAAGAAAACCAGAAAATGGGGTGGATGCATTTCTGATTCGTAACCCATGTTTGCTTGAGGTACTCAGTTCTCAAGGTGGCTTGCCAGAGAGAATCGAAAATTACATAAAAATGTGCAAAAGGTGAAGAGGGTGGGGTGAGAATGTGTACAAAGAGTATGCTAGACTACTTAAATGTGGTGGGAGAATGGTGAGAGAGAGTCTAAAGGAAGCCGAGGCAGGACTCTGAAAGGGACAGTGAGTAAATAAAAGTGAAACCGGGCAAGGGTAATTTTAGCTGCTGGCTGCTAGTTTTCTGGAAGCAAACAGAAGAGTGAGTGTGAAGACTATTCCATCAGGCTGAACATGAATCAGTTACAGCTCGGATCAGAGTCTGAAGGAAGGAGGCATTGGAGATTATGGTGGAGGCACAATTGATGTGCAGAGGCAGTGGTGTGCAGAAGGATGGATATGTTTGTTGTTCTTGGCCCCAAGAGGACTGCAGAGTTTTTGTGGGGATGCTTTGCGATGGCAGCAAGAATTTGCAGCTCAAAAGCAGAAAGACAGAGAAATGATGTTCTTGCAGCCTTGCAGATGCTGTAGATGTGCTCAGTACAAAACACGGTGAAGGAACAAACAAGTTCCAAATATGGCCAGGGATGTAACGAGTGTCCATTATCAAGGAAGAGGCTTCTCAGAGCTCCTCAGGCACTGTAAGTAACAATAATGGGACCATGAAGAGGACCCATGTTAAATCTGCCAGCAAATTTCATTGGCTCTGCCTTCAACATATAACCTACGTAGACTCCATCTCAGCACCACCTGCCACCATCCTCCAAGCCGCCATGTTCTCCTATCAGGTTTTACTGAGGCTTCCTAACTTGTCTCCTGTTGAAAGCCTAATTGCCTCTTTCCTATGACGCTGCATTATGATCCTTTCAAAATGGAAGCACTTCTTTGTCTAAAACCCTTCAGTGATCTCCCCCCCCCCCAGAGGATCTCAGGGCCTGCTCTGGACCTAGAAAGCCCTAGAGAGCACAGTCTTCTAAATCTTCTTGCACCCCTGTGTATAACATTTCTTTTTCACTCACTTGATTTTAGGGACATGATTATTGCTATTCCCTCTGCCAAGTCTCAGTCTCAGGGCCTTCGCTCAGGCTGTTCCTTTGGCCTGGGGAGTCCTGACACCCAGAACGATGCATTGGGGCTATCCCTCCTCCTGATCTATGCTAGGTATCATTTTGTCAGTGAGGATTTGGGGGATCCATCCTATTCAAAAGAGAAGCCCAGGTCCAGCATTTGAAAGACTAGGCCCTTAAATTCTTGCCTTCACAAGTTCTGTGTGAAGCAGACTGTTGCATGTAATATATTCTGTTTAGTCATAGTAAAAGTGAGATCCAAGTGAGGCAGGGCAGGAGGATTCTTGTGCGATTCATTCACTGCTATAACTTTAGGAAGAGGGTAGGAGCCCCAAATTAATGTGTGCTGATTTGGACAGACAGAAACTTACCCTAACATCATTAATGCATCCACACAGCATGGAAGAGATGCTCAAGAGATAAGCTCTTCTTTTCCTGAGATGCTTTGTGTAGATATGGAGTTTCCTCTTCCTCCTCCCTGCTACCATGGATACAGGGGGTCAAGGATGTGACAGATGCTTTACATTAGCTTTTATGTTCCCCATAAAATTAACAATGAGAAAACCTTGAATAATGGAGCTGTGATTCTATCTTGCACTTCTGATCTGATACAGACCATAAGAGCTTGGATCTGGAGGCTAAAAGCCGTTTCCAGAATGTTCAATGGGATTATACCTGTGTAATTCGTTTACTGGTATTCATTTTATATGTGTTTCCAGACAAAGAGAAAAATCACAGAGCTGGCAACACCAAAGAAGGGGGGAAAAAGGCACCTAGTGGTTTTCATTTCTAAATTATAATCATTACCTATGACGCACTATTCTGCTAGACAATAATACTTCTCAGGTAAATAAGAGATGCACTGTTAACAACAAGGTAAACACAATAAGATGGCTTTGTAAAAAATGAGTATTACCTTCTTCCATCCTTGGAATAATTTTCAATAGCAATATCAATTCAAATGAAAAGTCAAGAGACTAATGGATTTTTAGCCAATGGGACCGGTACATGGAAATATGGTCAGAGAAAGCCTTGGATAATACCTTTGAAAGGTCCTGGAAGTTATTGCCCTACTGAGGCTATTTCAATTACACAACCAATAGCAATCCATGAGCTTTCATTATTTATGTCCATGTTTCTAATGAAGCAAAACACATGGTGGGGCTGCAGCTAGACTTAGGGCAATGACAATCAGCCAGCCCTGCCTTGTAAAGGTTAGATCTCATTATGTTCCCCAGGTCGGTGCTGAAATTCTGAACTCGAGTGATCCCCCACCTTAGTCTCCTGAATCACTTGGATCACACAGATCTGTGCCTACTTTGAATACGCTAGTATTTTTAATAGAGAGAGGCTGTGGATGTGGCTCAGTACTTACAAAGGCTTATTGTGTAAAGGGTGAGGACTGGGGTCTGGAGGCCCAAGAACCCATGTAGATGCGGGTGGATGTGCCAGTCCACCTGTAATTCCAGTGTGGAACAGAAAACAACTCCCAGAACAAGTCAGCTTGCTCAGCTAGACCACATTGGTGATCCGTTGATTCAGCTGAGAGACCCTGCCTTCACACACACACACACACACACACACACACACACACACACACACACACACACACATACACACACACTGTATACATATGTGAAATAAAACAATGAAATGGGGCTGAGCATGCTGGTACTGGTGTGCAGGCCCAGTTCCTGGGGAGACTTGTAATGGGATTATATTCTGTTACATTGTAAATAATTGTTTAAATAATTGTCCTGCCTACTGGTTTAATAAAAACACTGATTGGTAGAAGGCAGACAGGAAGTGTGGACGGGGCTACCACACTAAGAAAACTCTGGGAATAGGAAGAGGAAATCAGAGACACAAGAAAAGACACCAACAGAGACACCAGCAGAGAAAGATGCCAGCAGATACAGAGGAAAGAAGACAACCATGCTGCTCTGAGAAAAGGTACCAAGCCACATAGTTAAACAGATTAATGGAAAGAACTAGATAACAATATGTCTGAGCCATAGGTCTATCACCATGAAATTAATATAAGCTTCTGTGTGTTTCTTTGGGATGCTGAGACTGCTGGTCCAGATCTTGGGGCTAGTCTGGGCCAGGAAACTTCATAGTACAGAGACTAAAACAGGAATCATTTGAACCCATGTCTTAGTCACTGTTCTATTTCTGTGAAGAGATGCCATGACCAAGGCAACTTATATTTTAAAAGATGCATTTAATTGGGGACTTGCTTACAAATTTAGAGGTTTAGTCCATTATCAGCACAACAGGGAACATGGCGGCACACATGTTCTGAAGCAGTAGCTGAGAGCTGCATCCTGATCTAAAGGCCAAGAGAGAGACTGGGCCTGCTGTGGGCTTTTGAAACCTCAAAGACCACCCTCAGAGACACACTTCCTCCAAAGGTCACATCTACTCCAACAAGGACACACTTAATCCTTCTAAACCTTTTAAACAGCGCTACCCTCTGGGGACTAAGCAATCGAATATATAAGTCTATGGAGGCCATTCTTCTTCAAACCACCACAGCCCAGGAGTTTAAGTCCAATTTAAACAATACAGTGAGGACCCCCATCTCCAAAAACTGAATTTGAAAAAGAGTATTCAAAAATTATTTGTTGGAAACATTGATGAGGAAATGACCCCTTTCCTTGCATCTGGTGAATCCTAGATAATGGGACACATATTTCCCCTAATTAGTAAATTACAGCTTCAGTTGAGAGAAACATACGGCTCTCAAAGAGTCTTTTCCTGTGAATGTCTGCCCATAGGCCCCTTGGCTGCCACTTACAGCTTATTCTATGCTTAGGCTGCCTTACAGCCTCCAGAGAATGTGTATACAATTTTATGAAGGTTCCTCTTGTTCCAATCAGATATGACCTTTCAAATATATAAAACAGTATATCAGAAAACTGCCCACAAGACTGCTATAAAATTTAGCAGTTCAACTCACAAATAGTTTTTGAGCACATGATATTATAGGGACATCATTCTCTAAGGCCTAATTGAATTTTGTAAACAAAATAAACTAAACATCATTGCCTCTGTGAAGCTTCTATACCGCGTATGGACAGCAGCATGAACAATACCAAAAAAAATTTTTTTGGATAACAACTGCTATGTGCTATAGAGAAATATCAAATAGGGAGGCCAGTGATGGCAGGACGAGAATGCAATTTTAGAGTGAATTGGGCTAGACCTCAGTGGGAAATTAACTCATGCAAGGGCTTGATGGGTGACAATACCTAAAAGGACATGACAATGAAAACCATGAGTGCGGAGATCCTGGGGTGATGGAGCTCAAGGTGAGCATGAGGAGAGCAGCAGGTGAAGTCCGGCTGTAGGACCTGGGCACAGGAACTATGCCCTACAGTGATTCTATCTTGTTGTAGTGAGAACCATGGAACAGAGTAGTGACAGGAAATGACCAGGGCTTCCAAAGTATCACCCTGGCTTTCTTAAGAATGACAAAAGAGAGACAAGGAGGGGAGTACAAAAGTAAGAGCAGAGAGACCATTTGGGAGGCATTGTTGTCAAAGGAAGACGTCATTCATGGACCAGTCATTTGGCTGTTCTGACACGGTGGGTTACAGGTACAATTTAAGAGACATAAAATAGGATGAGAATGGCAAGATTGGTTTTCATCTGATTTCAAAGAATCCGATGGCTGCCTTAGTTCTATCTGATCCTCTCCCAGCTAGGTCAAGGGCAGTATGACTTGTGCTGCTCACTCACCAAAATACTTCATATCACATAGATTCTAAGCTAGGTATTAAGAAAAAGCTGAAATATCAGAGATATAGAGAAACAAACCACAGTCATTTCTCATCCAGCCTGACTCCAGGAATCCTTTGACTCCCAGTCTGTCCTTCCTCAGCTGAAAAGGGAAGTGCCAGACTAAGCTAAACTCCTTCCCCCTCTGTCCCCACCCAGCTATCTCACTTCCTGGTTCAACTTTCTTAGAGCTAGGATTAAAGGTGTGTGCCACCACTGCCTGGCTCTGTTAGGCCTTGAAACTCAATGAGATACAGGGGAATCTCTGCCTCCCAAGTGAAGGGGTTAAAGTCTTGGGTCACCACTCCCTGACCTTAATGGCTTGGCTCTGTGGGTGGCTCTGTCCTCTGATACTTCAGACTATTTTTATTAAATATTCAATACATCACCACACCTTCATCACCGATAATATTGAAGGATAGCTCAGAAATGTGGAAAGACCGACTCATGATAGAGCTAAAAGGGTTCTGAGGTCAATGGATAATGCTATGTTAGGGAAGGGTGTCACCCTGTCTCTCCTCTGGTTATACATTTTTATGACCCTTTCATGACCATTCTAGAAGCTCTGAGTAACAGAGACACAAAGTACTATTTCCGTGATCAATGATTCTCAACTACTCAGGGAAACATATAAAGCTACCCTCTCCTACTGTTTCATCTTTTCTCCTCTTCTTCCTCCCCCTGAGACTATGCTTGGTCTCCTCAGGGTCCATAGTTGCTGATTCACACTCCTGAGAATTCTAACTCCACAGAAACCATTGGATTTGGAGAGTTGTGTCCTGCCTGCACGTTGATTGATGCCTGTTTATTGACATTGTTCCTAAGCCCTGACTTTCTTCTGTTTTTCCAGTTTTTCCTAGGTAAGGTAAAGCCCCAAGCCAAAAGCAACAGCCCAAGCTTGCATGGGTCTTTGAGCTTCAGGGTTATAGCTAAACAAAGTTTTCAATGAGTGAAGTCCATCCCACAACAGAAACCTGTACAAGGTCATCACTGCCTTATTCTTAGTGTCTTTGAAGGTCCAATGAAAAATTTATACTGGAGAGCATGTATGCCAGGAAACCTGAGTTTTAGTGCATACGTAGTTTGCACTATGTGGCGGCATGTGATACCATGGTGCATTCAGTTAGATGGGATCCTTGAGGGCACTCGTGTCCCAGCTGCATTTAGAGGCCAGAACATTCTGATACCTGAAAAGTCCATCAAGGCCGAGAAGACCCTGGAAGAGACAGCAACAGCAATGGCTCAGCACTGCTCATGTGCTCGTGGGAGCAGGCAGAGCTTCTCCACCCAGAGTGCTAGTGCTTCCGGGAAGGCTGTCACCCTGATCTGTGATGTGCTATCAAGATGAAATTGGAACCAAGTGTACTTTATTCAGGACATCTGGAGATAAAAATATAACGCTCCTTTTCCATCTTTGTGACATTGTTCACAAAGATGTGATCTGGCTGTTAAAACCATTTGCACTGTATCTCAAGGCTAAAGCTGACAATTCAAATAAAAGCCTCTCTTTTTCTCTCTGGTTTGTTATCTGAACCATGGCTAGCTGTCATGGCCATTCTTTGCTCTGGGACACTTGGGAAGGCTGATCAGCTAGAGACTTGCACCTGACCCGGGCTCTGATTTCCATTTTATTTCCTGGGTTTCTGGCAAGTTTTTGTCTTGTTTTATACTTGATGACCTCGAAACCAGATGCCGTGTTAAAAGGCAAGTCTGGATGTTTAATTTTTCATAAATCTATTGTATGCCCTCTGTAGAAAAACGCTTGAGTATATTTTGTGGTTACAAAATATTAAGGAGCTCCCACTTCTTAGATTAGCACCGTGAGTATTAAAAGGTTTCTGATCGTTTATCTACGCACATGTATGCATTGTTTGAGTTTATTGCTGCTCTGGGACCCATGGCCTCAAGAATGCACAGCACTCAGCTGCCTGCACAGCCATGTTGCCTTGTTTCTATTCCTAAAAGGAGGAGGATGAGGGAGATTGAAAGCACAACTTGGTGAATTCCTCATTAATAATTTATGACAAACATTTTCCAGCAACCTTTAATTGTCAACAGATGTGGACCCACTACTTTGCACTGCCATCTTTACCCTGCAAAGATAGACCATTCCAGACGTGTGTCTCTGAATTATCATAAATCACTCCAGAAAGTTCAGTAGAAGAAATGCTATAAAATGGCTCTCCCCATAAATTGACAGTGTCACACTACAGAACTTATCTAAAATGCAAACTCATGACCCTCTCTGGCTGTGACTTCAGGAAGTTCTGTGTCCTTATTTGCCCATCTTCAAATCTCCCCAGAACTTCACATCTAACGTGCTATGTTGCTCCATCCTAACTAGCAAAGGGACACCCCTTCCCACTACTTCTGCCCAGCTCTTCTATTTATTTTCCCTGCTTCATGGGGGTGTTTCTAGCTTTTTTTTGGTAACATAGTCTAAAGGAACTATTACCCTATAAAAAAGCAAGTTTCTGGGCTGGAGGTGTAGCTCAGTGATAGAACTTGCCTAGTGTGTTCAAGGCCCTGACTTTGATTATTGGCCCCCACAAAAATGACAGCTCTCAGATAAACACATCTATATGTCTTTGCTTTGTTTTGGTGTTGAAAACCCACTAAACTTGGGGCACTAGGGAGGTGAGGAGAGATACAAATATTCAAAAGTCATCCCTAGGGATCTAGACTTGGATGACAGCTCCTAGGTCAAACCTAATGATTGGTACTCGCCAGTGTCTGTCTTTTAATTGGAACACACTCCCATCAAGAGGCATCATGGAAATTTGTTTGAGGAGAAATGATATATCCACCTTGTGGGAAACTTCACTCTTGGAACAAGCGCTTACTGTGTTTTTGACAACTGAACTGATTATGAAGCAAATCAGGCCATCTAGAGCCTGTGGCTAGCATCCCACGTGGGCAGTGAGGTGGACAGGACCAGCCACAGGCTGTTGTGGTGGGTGAAGGTGCCAGAGGCCAATGTTCTTGGTGACAGATGGGTCCTTATTTATTCTCTATTTTTTTCAGTCAACACAGATACTCATTTTCAATTGCCTTTTGTTTACAATATTGTGAGGCATAAGCATAGAGACATGGTGGCTTCTCTTGCAGTAAGTGGTCAAGAAAGCCAGATGAACTTGACTGTTGAGTTCTCTGAGTTATGAAATGGAAGGGGAGAAAGATATTCGAACCAGAAAAACCTGGCTACCATGAGGCTCAATTATTACTAATTGGCTCACAGAAGAGACTGTGTGCCTTAAGATCTGTCACAGTTTTCTCACTTAAAGGCAGCCAGACACCTCCTGTGCTTCCTCCTACCTCTGCACCTGACTGGTCCCCTCCCCCTTGAATCCTTTTTAGCTATTTATTAAAAAAGAAAAAAAAAAAAAAAAAAAAAAACTTCCACCCTCCATTGCAGACTTCTGAACAGTAAGAATCGTATGTCACATTAGGACATGGAATCTGTATGCAACTTGTTGCTTATATAGTTGAAAATCTGTAACTCAGCCACTCTTAGCCAACTGGTTATACTTTCATGCTAAAATAAATAGTGGTCTATTTGTAAAAATTATCAATATGAGTCAGAAAAAAAACTGGCAGGCATAGCTTTCAAATATGTATAGCCTTGATCCAAAAGCCAGCAGAAAAAGAGAGTGAAGCAAAATTTCATTTTCACAGAACAGGAGAAGGTCAGGGAACTGCCACTGAAAATGGCATTTTATAAGCATGGAAATTGGGTGGCGCTTCTCAGGAAATGTGGCAAGGGCTGCAAAGATGCCTGCAGGTACTGACATCTTCACTGGGTAATAAGTTTTGACCAACAAATACACCGACAAATATCTAGCAAAGAGAGAAAGCAGACCCTGAAAGACAACTCGTCTTCAGATAGAAACCTGGGCAGCCCTTGGGTGTGAGAAAGGAGAAGAAGGTTGGGAGAATAAAAAGCAAAGCGAGACACTTCCACTGACTGACACCCATCTGGTGCTGTCAGAGAAAGAACCAGAAAAAGTACAGGGAACAGAAATCACAGCTAAGAACATGGCCACCAGCCTTTAAAGGGCAACTCATGAAAGAGAACTGTCCAACACGTCTTGAGTAGAAGCAAATGTTAAACTACAGGTGGGCCTGCTGGCTAGTTTTATGTCAACTTGAGACAAGCTAAAGTTATGGGTGAGGGAGGAGCTAATTAAGAAGATATTTTCCTAAGATCGGGCTGTAGGCAAGCTTAACCATTTTCTTAGTGATTGATGGCAAAGGGCCCAGCTCATCATGGGTGCTATCACCCCTAGGCTGATGATCCTGGGTTCTAAAAGAAAGCAGCTGAGGAAGCCTTGGGGAACAAGCCAGTAAGCAGCACTCCTCCATGGCCTCTGCATCAGCTCCTGCCTCTAGATTCCCGCCCTGTTTGAGCTCCTGTCCTGATTTTCTTCAATGATGAAGAGTGATTTAGAAGTGTAAACCAAATAAACCCCTTCCTCTCCAAGTTGCTTTGGGCATGATGATGCATCACAGCAACAGTAGCCATATCTAAGACAGAAATTGGTATCAGGAGTAGGGTATTGCTGACAGACCAAACCATGTTGAGGTTGTTTGTTTGGTTGGTTTTGTGTTTGTTTTGAGGACCGTGGGAGGAGTTAGGGATTTGGGGTGAGAAAAAGCCATTGAGTGCTCAAAGCTCGGTGAGGGTGGGAGCTAGCTTGGAAGATAAGAATCTTGAGAGTAATGCAGATGACAGAGGCCTGGCTTGCTGGAATTTCTGGGGAAGTTAGCAGTCCTTTAATGACTTGATCAGAGAAGTTTGCTATTTAGAGTTAAGAATCTGTAATTCTGGTTAGCGGACACCAAAACTTCTGCTGTAATCAACAAAATACCAGAACCACTGAAGTGAAACCTTTGCTTCACTGGGATACTTGACAATGGTTAGCTGGAACTGAGAAATCCGTGGTGGTTAAGAAGAGACGACCATCATTCTGGGAAGTATTTCCTCACAGTCAGCATGTCCAAACCGTTTCGACATGGCCAAAGTTGTACCTCATGCTGCCAGTAGAACTTGATAGTGTAAGAGTCACCCAGGTGGCTTTGGTTTTGAAGGCATGAAAAGGTCATGGAAAGCAGCTGAGGCTTGTCACTGTAAGAGGCCAGGAGAGACCATCGCTGTAGGTGAAGCCAGAGTAGCAGCAGAAGTCCTAGGATTGAAGAGGTCATGGAGAAAGTTGAGGCTTTGTACCATGAAGAGAGCTCGGAAGAGACCACTGGGGAGAGGGCAGCTCAGTTGCAGCAGAAGACCTTGGCATTTTGAAGGTGCCAGCACCTTGGTGTGGCCACCAAGAGGCACCAAGGTAAAGTGGGCCCTGCCTGAGCTGTGTGTGCTCCACACAGAGCCGAAAAATGATCCAGGCCTTTGGAGCAACCCAGCTCTTGAGTGAATCCCAGGTGTTGGACGCTGAGTGATTTACACAGTTGGAGTTGGGTTTTGCTTTGATCTGATTGGTTTTTTGTCCTGGTTCTCCATCTGGTAATAAGGAAATATTTAGCTTAATTTTGATTTTATAGAAGCCCACAGTTGAAGGTTTTGGATTTTTAGAGACTGAACTTTTGATGCGTTTGGACTTGTAAAGACTGTGGGGCTTTTAAAGTTATTAATGTTTTATATTGTGATGCTATCTGGGGGATAAATGAGAAGAGAGAGGTTCCACTTGAAAAATGATGTTTGTATGTCAAGTTGATGTAAAACTAGACACTACTGCTGACTCCTTGTCAATGTGACACCGCTAAAGTCATCTGAGAAGAGGGAATTTCAATTAAGAAAATGGTTCCATGAGATCAAGCTGTAGGAAATGGAGGAGGAGTGAATTTGGGGTGGGGACAGAGGGTATGGCGTCTGGACAGAGAGGAGGGAAGGGAAACTGCAGCTGGGATGTAAATTAAATAATTTAATTAATTTAAAAAAATCAAGCTACAGCTAAGCATGTTTACCATTCTATTAATTAGTGATTGATGGGGACAGCCCAGCACATTGTGATTCTGGTTTCTAGAAGAAAGCAGCCTGAGCAAGCCATGGGGAGCAAGCCAGTAAGCAGCACCCCCTCCGTGGCCTCTGCATCAGCTCCTGCCTCCAGGTTCCAGCCCTGCTTGAGTTTCTATCCTGGGACAAGAGGACATCACTGTCATTTTAGAAGGCCCCCTCTCGGGAAAATGGGGTTTCCCAAATTCAGACTTTGCTGCTGCTGTTGTTAGATTAAACTTTCCAATAGTTTTATATTGGTAATTTATTTGAATAATTACAAAGTCTAGACCAAGCTTGTAAGATAAAAATAAGTCAAAAGTTTAAAATTAATTGAAGAAATCAATTTGATAAGTAGTCAAACAACGATTTTTTCCATGAAAAATAAATTGCTTGTTAATTAGTAAATTTAAAATTAGATGCAGTCAGTTTGCAATAGCCATTGTTGACAGAAAAAAAGGCAGAAATGAGAAACAACCCAGAGAGACCCTAAAGCTTGATTTTCTTTTTAATCATTGTTTCCATTTTTTTTTCCATGCTGAGATTGAGCCCAGGCCTTGCACATGCTTGGCAAACACTCTACCACTCGCCTGCCCTAAATTCTTGGAGTCTTTAAGCTTCTTTGTTTCCTTCTAGTTGTTAAAGTGAACATTTATTATGAGTCGCCGTCG
Organism: Phyllotis vaccarum; assembly: GCA_033318265.1. Taxonomy (NCBI): domain Eukaryota; kingdom Metazoa; phylum Chordata; class Mammalia; order Rodentia; family Cricetidae; genus Phyllotis; species Phyllotis vaccarum. The sequence goes on from JARWLC010000007.1 coordinate 97,327,597, forward strand.
CGCAGTGAGACTGGACCACAGGGCTAAGCCATGCCCTGAAAGCAGCAGAGTACCTCCAGTTGCTTCATTTTACCAGTTCAGGAAATTCGCACCAGATCTCATCATTAGTGCCTGCCACCCAAGCATGAGGACCTGAGTTCTGATCCCCGCTATCTACATAAAAGCTGGGCACTGCACTACACACCTGTAACTCCAATGTAGTAGGAGGTTTCTGGCCCAGACTTTCAGGCCTAACCTCAAGGTTTAGGCCTGCAGACCCGTAGACCTGCAGACCCGCAGAGACACACAGATGCTTTCAATAGTTTTTGGCTGATTAGCCTCAGGCCCAGGCATATCACTTGATAGCTCTCTACCCTTATTCTAACCATGTCTCTTATCTTATTCAGCCATGGGGCTCAGTACCTTTTCCTAGAGCAGCATAGTTGTCCTCTGCTTCTTCCGGCTTCTCTCTGGCATTCTGCTCTGTACTTCCTGTTCTCAAGAGCTTTTCTTAGTCTGGTAGCCCCGCCCACACTTCCTGCCTGCCTTTGGCCAATCAGTGCTTTTTAATAAACCAGTGGGTGGGACAATTATTTACAATGAAGCAACACAATCCCCTACACTCCAGTACTTCAGAGGCCAGCAAAAGATGCGTCACTGATGCTCACTGGCCAGTCAGTCTAAATAATAGGTGAGTTCTTGGTCAGTGAGAGACCCTGCCTCAAAAAACAGGTGGAGAAGGCTAAAGGAAGATACTAATGTTGACTTCCAATTTATCACATAAACGCATATGCAATCTCTCTCTCCCTCTCTCTCTCTCTCACACACACACACAGAGTGCACTTATATAAATATATTCTTTCTTTAACTTTTTTTTTCTAAAAGAAAGGATTTGTTGGTTTTTACTATGTCTCATTCTTAGTCCCAAAGAAAATAAGGAGGAAATGGAGGAAGAGCATAAAGAAAGCAAAAAGCTATAGAAACATGAGCAGAAAAATAACACAAAAATATAAAAGTAGAGTATGAATCATTTATAAACAACTTTAAAGTGAACCAGAATTTTCCCTAGGAAATACAAAACTGTAACATTATTTATACTTTTGAATATTATGACAGAAAGGCCACAGGGTGATACAGTAGAAGACATAGGGGTGCTACAGAAATGATGACATTCCAGTATATGGCCTGAAGGAAAGGCTTGATCTGGAGAGAGATGAGAGCAGACGTCCCGATCCACTGTCACTGTAAGAATGACCTGACAAAGCATGAGAAACAACCAGTCAAAGCAATTAATGTTAAGCCACAAGTATTTGAAGTACACCCACAGTGAGCCAGGTACACACAGCCCTCCAACTCAGTGATATACAATCACTGTTTCTTGAACCAGAAAACTGGTGATATATTTTATATTGAATAAAACAAGTCTGGAATATCAAAGAACAGATCCACCCACAGTCAAGCCAGGAGGGTCAGAGAGTGATAACTCATGCCTTTAATCCCAGCAATGGGAATGAGTGATGGACTATGCTTTTAATCCTATAACTCCAGAGACAGAGATGTTTCTGTTTCTGTGAGTTCAAGGCCTACCTACCAAATGATAGAGGTTCACACCTTTAATCATAACTCCAGGAATATGACGCAGAGTTGAATGCAGAGGTGAAACAACTGGGCAATGAAAGTATTCAAGGTAGGCGTAGGAAGACAGAGATTTATTCTGTAGAAGTGATGAGGAGCCAGGCTGAGGAAGCTGGAGATAGCTTTTACCCTGAGAAATTGACTGGGTGAGAATTGATAGTGGTCTGTTTCCTCTCTCTGATATTCCAGCTTTTCCCTAATATCTGGCTCTGAGGTTTCATTAAGTACAAACTAGAATTTGGGTTTCAGAAAACGAAAGAAGGAAATAAAGAACTAGCCAATGCTTTTGCATATCTATCCATTCTTTAGTCTCTGGATCCACCCACTAGGTAATTCCTTCCCCTAGACTCCCATTAGATTCATACATAAATACTCTTAACATCTCAGTTGCCATGACCTCAGGATCTCATGGGCCCCACACCAACCAAATGCACCAAGTATACCTGTTCTACAAATACTAAGGAGTGTGGACAAGGAAATTATAGGATTTCAAGAAATAATTTTAACTAATAGCCTCAGTTGGGGATAAAATGAAAACAAAGATTTGATGAGCAAATACTACAGAGATAGTAGACATTTACTTACATTCAGTATGTATCCTCTGTAAGAGGAGCAGTCTAGCGTGGGCCTTCAGCTGGGCATCACTGCTATCATAAGTCACGTGTCATCCATTACCTGAGCTGAGTGAAGCACCTATGCTTACTCAGGCACGGTGACACTGCATAGAATGAGATCACAGGTCTCACAGTGGCACATCAATGAGCTGAGACCAAGACTAAGAGGAAAGGGTGTAGTAGAGGGGTTTCTTTGGTCCCGGGCGGCCAGAGGTCCGAGACCCACAGACCTGCCGTGCCAGACCTCTTAGCCGCCCAGCTGCCCACTCAGGCCCCCAGAAATGACTCAGACGCTTATATTAAGTCCATGCTGTTTGGCCTATGGCTCAGGCACTTTGCTAGTTTGCTCTTACATCTTAACTCAACCCATTTTTATTAATCTGTCTGCCACGTGGCCCGTGGCTCACCTGTGTTCCTTACATGTTGCTCCTTGGGCGGCTTCAGCTCGGTCTGTCTCTGACTCCGCCCTGCTTCTCCTACCTATTCTGATTCTTCCTCCTACTTCTTCTATGGTGCCTGTCATGGCCCAAAACAGCTCCTTTATTTAAAGATTGAGAATCACAGCATACAGAAAGGCATTCCCACATCAAAAGGGTGCAGAGGATGAGGAATATATGGAATATATATTTATATTCTTCATGTGTATATAAGGCTTGGGATGTGATCCCCTACAATTCACTTTTATTTATGGTGTGTGTGTGTGTGTGTGTGTGTGTGTGTGTGTGTGTGTGTATGCATGCATGCATGCATGTGCACATGCATGTGTGTATGCGTGCGTGCGTGTGTGGGTGTGTGTATGTGTGTATGCATGCCTGTGTGCGTGCATGTGTGTATGTGTGCGTGTGTGCATGGGTGCGTGCATGTGTGTGTGTGTGCGTGTGCGTGCGCGCGCGCGTGTGTGTGTGTGTGTGTGTGTGTGTGTGTGTGTGTGTGTGTGTGTGTGTGTGTGGTATATGGAATGGTAACCGTGGAGGTCAGAAGAGTGTCAGATCCCCTGTAGCTGGAGTTATAGGTAGTTGTGAGCTGTTCCTTGTGAGTGTTAGGAACTGAACTCAGGTCCTCTAAAAGAGCAGCTTTACCACTCTTAATGCCCTATAATCTCCTGATGTATAGAACAGGCTGGCACCGGAACTGAGAACACAGGCAGTAAGAGCCAATGTTTCTACGGAGACCTGAGAGAAATCCTAGGAGGATTCAGCACCGCAGTGCGAGCCCAGATGCCATTATTATTAAAAAATAATGGATGCTCATATTCTTCCATGTGTGTCTTTGTAAACCTCTCCAGGTGACTCTAAAGAGCAGGCAAGAACAAGGGAAGAAAAGCAACGGTCCCTTCCAGTCCCTGCAAAGGTCAGTGCCGGCATCTGTTTAGCAAGACAGACTAACAGCAGAAGAGCTGAACAAATGTTCTTGAAGTTCTATATGACCCGAGAGCCTCCAAACATTTAGACTGAAGGACCCAGAGAAAACCGCACTGCGATGCTAAATCCGAGGAAAGACTTGGATAATTGTGGGAAAACATGACTACACACAAATCTGCCCTGTTGGTAATAAGCTGGGGACGTGGAGACTCGGCAAGGGCTGGCTATTCAGATCCTTTTCTGGGCCTTTGTAAGACATTCCTTCACCCCGTGTATGAGGCAGGACACCTCAGGGCCTCTGGGGTGACAGAGGTCAGAGAGTAACCTTTCCAGGTTTTACAACTTGCTTTGGGGAGAGGAATTCTGGTTTCTATGACCTACTTAGTGGAGAAAAAGGACTAGAAACAGGAAGTCAGAGATCCAAGAAATACGTTTGTTTCTAAGACCCTCTGAGCTTCTTCTGTTCTGGTATACAAAAACACTCTGCATTCCAACATGCTGTACTTCAGGAGATTATAGGACAGGGACATGGCTCAGTGGTTAAGAGGGGTTGCTGCTCTTCCAGAGGACCTGAGTTCAATTCCTAGCACCCACATTGAACAGCTCACAACTACCTATAACTCCTGCTCCAGATCTGACACTCTCTTCTGACCTCCATGGTTACCAATACATATATGATACACATCCCCCCCACACACCCCATAAAGGAAAATGAATTATAAGGGCTCACATGCCAAGCCTTAACTGCAGCCTCACAGAAGATTCAGCCCTTCCTCCTCCGTCCTCCAGGTTCTACAGTGGAAATGATGAGTCTTTCAAACCTAGAAAGCAGAATTGCTAGATAAAGATATCCAAGAGAGTTATAAGGCTTACCCCAAACTAAATCACTTAGAGAATGTTTGTCAGTCTGAAAAGAAGTGAGACATTTGTCAGGGTAAATTGGTTACCGTTAGGTAGTAAAACATGCTCATGCCTTGATGGCAATGATGTGTTCTTTGGAGCACTGGTGAAGTCTTCCTTCTCTCTGGGTGGTTAGGTAGGCTGGGACGCACTCTGGAAATCAGCCATAAGATCACCCTCACCATCTCTTCACCCTCTTTGGCACCTGTCACTGAGCAACTTGTAATTACTGAGAAAATTGGAAGTGCCCCCCCCCAGCACTTAATCGGCTTTTCCTGTTTGTTTCTAGTATGAATAGGCCCAAGGTGTCCATCTGCTTAGGAGATGATTAAAAGTTGAAGTTGCGGATATAACCAGGAAAAGCAGGAGGCTGGCACTAGGGTCTGACATGCCAAATAGGATTATGCAGTAAAACAATAGTTTTACAAGTCAGGCATTTTCACTGAGGATTTTCCAAATGACTCTAATATCCACTTTATTAAGGGCCGATAATAGCGGTGTTCTGCTAGGGAAAGTTACTCCTTCCCCCAAGACAGAAGCCAGGGGAGCTCGAGACTCCTTTTGTAACTTGTGCAGGGGGAACTATTAAACAAAAGCCTGGGAGACACAAGAAGGAAGGAGGAAAAGAGAGAGGTGGACACAGAGGACCAGCCAAGGCCACTGTAGTGAGGACAGTGATGCTAACACTATGAGTCACAGTGCCCCCATCTGCTCGGGACTCCAAAGATACCACCCAAGTGAGGACTTGGCCCTTCACCTTGACCTGCAACGCCACACAAGGAGCCTCTGAGAAGAGTTCTGTTGAGACATTCTCAGGCAGTTAAATATAAACTCTGAGTTGAGCGCAAAGAAATTGTTCATTTTTATTTTTATCCTATGAAGACTTTCCTTGGCTATTTCATACCAGTTCTGCCAGGCTTATTGACATAGGGAAACTGGTTTTACAAATTGGAGCTGTGTCGTTTCTACCCATTCCATCCGCTAATTCCATGAGGTGATTGAGTGAGGTGCTTTTCCGTTGGGTGCTGACAAACTATGCCCTGGTCATTATGCACATGAAGAGTTTATTTCTCCTTAATCAGTCATGTACTGAGCACTGTAATGTTCCTGGTGCTGGGATGTAGATAGCAGATGCAGAACGTGCCTCAGAGAGTGCGCGGTGAAGTAGGGAAAAAAGTGACCGTGTAAACAAAGCTTATAGTATTGTGAGTTGAATTTTATACTGCCCCCAAAAATGAAAACAACAAACAAACATAAACACAACACAACACACACACATATTCACTGGAGCACTGATGCCCCATAGCTGAGAAGGTAGGTACCTTTGTTGGAAGTAGGGTCTTTGCAAATGGAATCAAGTTAAATGATGTCACGATATTTGAGAAGAATTTAATCCATTGTGACTGCTATCCTGATAAGTAAAGAGATAGAGGACACAGACAGACACAGCGGACAATGCCTCCTGTGTAAAGAGGTGATGGAGACTGGAGTTACGTAGACAGACACAGCGGACAATGCCTCCTGTGTAAAGAGGTGATGGAGACTGGAGTTACGTAGTATCGTAGTTTAGCTCGTGAGTGTCCCCCAAAGGCTTGGTCCCGGCATATGGCATTATTGGACAGTAGCAGGAAGAAATTAGGTCACTGGGATTTGCCCTCAAAAGAGACATCAGGACCCAGACCCTCCTTCACCTTTTCCTCTTGCTTCTCTCCTCATGAGTAAGCTCACTTCAGCCCTCGCTCCTGCCTTGTATGCTGCCTCAGCACAGGCTCAGAAGCAATGAGGCTAGCTGGCCGTGGACTGAACCTCCAACTCCATGTGCCAACATAAACCTGTCTCTTGGTGAGTTGATTATCTCAGGCATTTTATAACAGTAACAGTCAGCTGACCCAGGTTACCTTAAGAAAATGAATACCAAAGAGTATTAGTCACTACCAGAAGCCAGGAGAGAGATCTGCAAAAATGTTCCCCTTAGACACACCAAGGGATCCAACCTATTGATATCTTTTGCCACTCTTTTAGGTCATTGTGAAGGCGTGAATAAAAATGATCCCCATATGCTTGCATATTTTAATGCTGAGTTTTCTGTTGATAGAGCTTTTGGGGAAGGGTTTGGAAACACATCCTTGTTGGAGGAGGTGTGTCACCAGGAGTAGGCTTTAAGGTTTTAAAAGCCTAACCGTTCAGGTTAGCCTGCTCCCCTCTCCTGCTGGTGCTGGCAGTTACCTAAGCTCTCAGCTGCTACTGTAGTTCCAGGCCTGTGTGTCTGTTGCCAGGCTTCTTACCACGAGTCCATGGTCTTTAACCCTCTAGAACCGTAAGCAAACCCCCAGTAAACCCTTTCTTTACAAGCTTCCTTGGTCATGACACTTTGTCATGGCAACAGAAAAGTACTTCAGACAGTCACGTTTTGAAGTGGTGACTCTCCGGAACTACAAAAACAAGATGGACTTGAGCGGGGTATTTACACAGCACAGGGAAAGCTCTGTGCGCAGACAGTGGCGTTTCTGTGGAGCGGTACAGAAGTGGTCAGGGGCAGTAGCTGCTCAAAAGAGGCAAGCTTTGTCAAAACAAACCTGAGCCTTAGAAAAGTGATTCATCCACACTGTAGTTTGGGGGGGGGGGGGGGAGAAAGCAAGCAAGCAAGCAAACAAACAAAAAACCCTACGCTTAGAAGACTCCAGAGGAGCCGAGCACACGTGGTAGACAAAGATGAATCTTAAAACGCAGGAGAGGAAGTTTTCCAGTTGCATGGCTATCTTAGATGAAGATTCAGTGGCTAAGCTTGAAAACAGGGTACGATATTCTCCAAGTGTATGCGAGTTGCTTTTAGGGCATTAAGAAAAGAACCTCCAGGGCTGAGGCACGAGAGAGCAACGGGAATTGGCAAATGTGGTGTAGCTGCCAGTATTCCACATGAACAGGGGCCTGAAACTCAATCTGCTTTCCTAGGAGATGTCTTCATCGTTATTATTATTTTTGCCAAGCTGACACTGTCAACTGAGCTGATTTTTCAAGAAGGACTTTCTGAGTTAAAATGGATTCCTATCTTTTTCTACCAGATTCCAAAAGCAAATTCAGACCCCGGAGGATGCATATTTAGAACTCTAAAGGATTTCTGTAGGTAAAATCTACTCTGCCATCTCTTAAAACAAATGAGGTCAGTTGCACAAATACATTCATGTCAAACTACTTCAAAAAGCAATATGTGTCAAGCTCCATAGATCATGCTTGAGTTTCTATTTCAGTATTAGACATCATTGTAAGTCACAGAAAGAGAGAAGATGGAAATGCTTGAGCAATTGCTTTTCATTGTTGAACATTTTTTTTAAAAGCACAGTTCTAGTTTAATTGAAATTATTTGCCAAGGTAAACATGTTTACTATGTGGGGGATGTTTCCTGACGCAGGCAGGTTGGAGGGACACCGTGAGACTGTGGAGCAGTGACTATGGCAAGTGTTGAGGAAAAAGTAATTAGTGATGGTGCGGGCCTGCTTGTCTTTCATGCTGTTGGGAACCCACATCAGTGAGAGAAGCTGGCTGGGCAAAGGTTTCCCCAAGGGTTTCCAGATCCAGATCCAATCTGTCCTTGTTTTTCATGTATTTACATTTTCAGCTTTAGTGAGGGGATTTGGAGCACGAAATTTTCGTCACCATCACCTAAACTTTCAGCAGCAGTGAGAGATGCTCTCCTTCTCTTCTGGGGAAGGCTAGCTCTGCAGAGCCAGGAATGCCTGTCAATGGGTAAAAGAAGAAACACAGGAAGGCTGCGGGTAATTACGGACCCAGAGTCCAAATGGCTGGTTTTGATCAACATGCACCCTTTGCCTAATGCTAATCCATTAGTTCATTTATTGGAGTTTAAAACTGAGCCCCGTGCCCTCCAGCCTCAGCAAGCAAAGACATAATTTAAAGTAGCAAAACACAAATGTGCTATTTATTCCCATGTAAAAGACTCATTCTTACAGTGACTTACATTTTTTTTTTCTTCAGGAAGCTAGATCTTTACAAGTTATTTACCATGTTGTCAATTATTACCATCATTAATAATGATAATGACAATCACTGAGCCCCAGCAATGAGCTGGGGAATAAATAGAGCACTGAACTGGGCTCCAGCCCAACCTAGAGAAACAATGGTGGTTTTATTTCATCTCCGAGCTCACAAAGTAGAAATGGCAAATATCAAGGTCTGGACCCATTATCCGCCTCATCTTATTTTTATTTCAATGTTCCCTTTTTGTAATTCCTTGTGCGTACAGAGGGTGTGAATCACAGCCAGCCTCTATGTATGATCTGGCCCTGGCTCCATAGCCCTTGCTGTTCTCAAGGCTGGCACTAATTGCCAGATGCCCCCAGCTGAGTGGGACTGGATGTCAGTGCCACTGGATGCACTATTAATGGAATCTGTTATCAAGTCCCAAGACAAGATGCCAGTCTGGCACCATTCTGTAAACTGGAAGTGCAGGGGAGCACAGATTCCCTGTCTGACAATGAATAGCTAAGCCGAAAAACCAGTCCACTGAGTACCTACTAGGAACTAGCCTGTCACAAATGACTCCTGTGGGCAAGGGAGGAGCGTGTGCTTGCGGGTCTGTTTTGCTATCTGTGTGCATTTATGTGCTTTCATCCACTTTGTAAATGCACGTAGAAAGGCATCCATAGAATAACTAATAGCTACGATGCTTGGCTGATGTCTTGCCCGGATTAATGTGTTCTGATAGCATTATGAATATAAATATAAGTGAAACATTAGGAGCAAGAGTAGAAATTGAATAATAACTCTTTTCTGAAGAGTAATTGCTTTGGAATAATTTACCCTCACAATTTTTACGGGTGCCTAAATAAACACATAACTTGTTTTGATCCTTTTACTTTATAAAATTTGACTTAATACAAATTTGAAGGGACATCCACCCCCACTGCCCCTGCTTCCCACTCTAGGATACTGAAGCTTAGTTTTGAAGATGAACAGAGGTGGCTGTTATGGCTTGATCATGTCTCCCACAAGCTTGTGTGTTGATGCTTGGCTTCCAGTTGATGACATTGTTTGGAGAGATGCTTTAAACTTTAGGAGGTAAGCCCTACCTGGAAGAAGTGGGTGACGGGGTGGGGGGTGATTTGGAGGTTCCCAGTCCCTCTGATACCTCTCTCTCTCTCCCTCTCTCTCTCTCCCATCCCACTTTTTATTTATCACTATACACTCTGTGGGCATTTCTGCTTTGCAATACCCTTCCCACCATGGAGGACTGTGACACTTAACACCAAGGAAAAGCCTTCTTTCTTTATGCCAGGTATTTGGTCACATCAATGAGAAAGTTACCATCACACCTTTCTTATTTCTGTCCCCACTCCAGCTCAGATATGTGCAGGACAAGGCTCATAAACTAAGCCAAGAGATGCCGGTGCAGAGAAGCGAGGGGCGTTTGCTATTTGTCCCTTTTCTGACCTACATAGTACTAACCACAGAACTAGAAGTCATCAGCACCATGGAAACTCCTAAAATGTAAGTTTTTCCAACAGTATGTGTGAAGCCCTTTTACTGAGAAGGAAGAGGGAGGAGAGTACAGGGCTCTTAGCTTCTCCTCTACTCACTCAGCTGTTGCCCGCCATCTTGGTTCTCAACGCCCCTCTCTATCCCAGGCTCTGGTGGAAATACAGAATCCCAGGCAAACACAAAACCAAGACATGGATGCAGAACACATGCATGTGTGCTAAAGATCGATTTCTACCTTTGGACAATGCTGAGATTCAAATATCACCTTATAATTATCTCCATGGTGTTACATGTATCAAAGGCAAATTCGAAATTTTTTTAATTATTTGGACATTTAAATAGTCTAAATATATTTTTTTATATTATTCAAAAGGAATTTTCCTGAATATACACATATTTTTACAAGTGCAATGGACTCCTACTATTGGAACTCAGTTATCTCTGGTTCCCAGTCTTCTCCTCACAGGAAGTGATAAACTTACTGTTTGTCATTTCTGAAAGAGATGCTTTAGGGAGAATGAAAAGGGGGGTAGAAGGAGTATGGAAATTTCCCTAATTCAAATGATCGGAGATTTGTTCCTTTAAACTTCCAACTACAGGACACTGGTTTGCTGTGGCCCTTCTGTGAAGCTATCAGTCAAAAAGCCTGGGGAGTTTCACGGTGTCACCTCCAGCCACTGACCAGAAAGGCAAGCTAAAGCAGTTTATCTATGCTGCTGTTCCTGTCAGTTGGAGGGCAGGAACATTCAGGTTAGTAGTCTGGACCCATCCTTCTTCCTTTTGTAGAGGCCTGCTGCACAGAGATGGAACATGGGCCCAAGTACACAATGCTTTTCCTTATGGGGAAGTGCCAGGTACATTTGCATCATCAGCAGATTGTGAGGTTTATTCCTCTCTGGAACCACCTTGTTCAGCTGCTCATCTATGTGTTGTGTCATTCTTAAAGGTGGAAGTCCTGTGACCTCACAGATCACCTCTGTCGCAGGCTCCACTGTATCCCCACAGCATTGCTTGTGGCTCAGCAAATATCTATTGAATGGATGAGTGTATTCACTCAACCACTCTTCAGATACAGCCAACAACAAATAGGTGTCCACACCTTTGAGACATTCTCAGTTATAACAGACATAAGCACTAAAGCATTACAGCAAGAATGTGGGAGCAGAAGAAACAGGGCTGAACATGATATTACATGATGTATGAGACCATAGGAACACAGGCGTATTCACTACTCTGCCCCTCCCACATTGCTTCTTAAGTTACTCACTGAGTGTTTGAGCATTGCTTCCCTCTCTGTCACTGGGAACCATGCAAGGATATAAGGCTGTCGATCCCAGACTGCCTGGTGATATGATAAGATGGGGTAGAGTCCATGTTACCAAGAGACTTAGCAGGTGTTACTAGCTAACCTAGGCATTGTGTGGGAATAGATGGTTGATTTAGGGCTATTTGAAGTTAGTGGTGACTTCAAAATTCAATAAATGTTGTACACAATTTTGTAGCAAATGTAATGGTAAAGTAACAGTTCTGAAGGTGTGGAGGTTTGAATGAGATTGATCCCACAAGGCTCCTATGTTTACGTGTTTGATCCCCAGTTGGTAAGCTTCTTGGAAAGGATTAGAAGGTGTGGCCTTGTTGGAAGATGTATGTCACTCTCAAAAGCCCATGTCAGCTCCTCTACTCGCCTGCAAATCAGGATGTGAGCTCTCAGCTGACATCCATGCCTACCGATCACCACACTCCCCACACCCATGATGATGGACTGACCCTCTGAATCTATAAGCAACCCCCAATTAAATGTTTTCTTTTATAAGTTGCCTTGGTCATGGTTTCTCTGCAGAGCAATAGGAAGCAAACCAAGATGGAAGCACTGTGAAAATACCCATAAATTCTAGAGAGCTGCCTATGAGCAATTTCTCTCTCTTTTCTTGGTTATTTCGCAATTTAGGGCTTTGCTTTCATTTGGGGAGATCAGAATCGGGACTTAACCAGAATGTTTGTCTTCGTTAGAGTGACTATTGCTGTGCTGAGATACCATGACCAAAAGCAAGCTGGGGAGGAAGGGTTTATATGACTCACACTCAGTATTGTTCATCACTAAAGGAAGTCAGACAGGGACTCAATCCGGGCGGGATCCCAGAGGCAAAAGCTCATGCAGAGGCCGTGGAAGATGCTTCTTACTGGCTTGCTCCACGTGGCATGCTCAGCCTGCTTTGTCATAGAACCCAGGGCCACCAGCCCAGGGTGGCCTTACTCACAATAGACTGAGGCCTTCCACATCGATCATGAATTAAGACAATGCCCTGCAAGCTTGCCTACAGTCCAATCTTATTGAGGCATTTTCTTAATTGAGGTTCCCCCCTTCTCCGATGTATCTAGCTTGTGATAAGTTAACATAGAACTAGCTACTACAGTGCAGAATGTCTTCAAATACCCTTACTTAACTCTTGGCTTAAGGGCCTATAGTCTTGGGACTGGCAGTTTTCTAGATAATGAGCCACCCGGTATTGGGAAAGATAATCCGTAGTATCATTATTATGCACAATGTATTGACTACATGCTGTAGTTTCCCTAACTTATGCAAAGTCTGGCCTCTTCCAAAGAGATAGCTAAGGAGAGACTAGGTCATGAGAATTCACGCCACTTAAATGAGGTCAGTCCCTACATTAAAGAGCTTTAGGGGAGCTCATTCGCCTTTCTACGTTTCGAGAAGTCATAGAAGGTACAACTGAAGATCTACTGGCACCACACAGTCCTAGCTTCCAGAACTATGAACAATAAAATTATCTTCTTTATAAACTACCCAAGCTAAAGATATTTTACTATAGAAGCCTGAACAGACACAGAGCACAGGGATTAAATTGAAGCTTTATTTGTGCCCCAAAGAATTGAAGCTTTATTTATGCCCCAAAGAAGACTTGGCACATGTTTGAAATAGTTGGCTTTGTTGTCTAGTAGCCAACAACAATGAATTGATGTTTATTGTGCAGTGATGACGCACCAGGACTCCATTCTACACATTTTTAATTAACTGGCATATTTGATATTCATAGCCGTCCTCCGGGGCGGCTACTGTTACCATATCATCTCACAGAAGAGGAGACAAGCCCAGAGAGTTTGAGTGATTTATGTTTGAATCACAAGACTCGCAAATGATAGGATGAAACAGAACCCAGAAAGCCAGCTCTTGAGATGAAAGATCTAACCATTCATCTGCTGCTATTTGTTCAATGTCCGCTGTGTGGCAGGCACTTACTTTTACCTCTGTATGTCTATTTGTTTTATTTTATTTTTTGATTTGTGGTATGTGTATGTATGCCCCTATCTGTGTGCTGGTGGAGGTGGTTCCCTCAGTTACTCTCCATCTTATTTTCTGAGGCAGGCTCTCTCATTGAACCTAGAGCTTACAGAAATCCCTCCATCTCTACCACCCAGTGCTGGGATTTCAAGTATGTACCATCACATCTGGCTTTTCCTTGGATGTGATCAATTTGAATTTGGGTTCTTATGCATGACAAGCTTTAAATATAGTTTTTAGAGAAACATTAAGAATAGGTTTTATTCCTCATTCGGCAGACAAGGACATTTATAGATGGCCCAGTAAGTCCCAGTATCGGGGGCAAATCCTGTCTGTCAACCATCGCTTGCCCAAACGGCGTCTGCTCCACCGCACTGCCTAGGCTGCTTCTGTGACCCTCCTTTTCACTGACTGCCTTAATCTCGCCTGGTTCTTGCTTTATTTTGTTTCCTGTGATCAGAAGCAGAAACAAGGAGTTGTAATTAAGCATTCATCAGAGGGGTCTGTGTCTCTTTCTGAGAATTTTAATTTTTTACACTCATATGCCTCCATGTGTCTTTCCAGTAATGTTCATTTGCATAGCATCATCTGTTCATTGCAACAACCTTGAACTACAGAAAGTGGGCATTATTGTCCCTGTCTTCTGAAATGAGTAAACCTTATACTCAACAGAGGGTAAATAATATGCCCGAAGGGCCTGCACCTGGTCCCACTCTACCCTCATTCACTTGCTTTTGTTTCTAGGCTCTGTAAACATCCTGCAGAAAATGTGATAGGTGGGGAGTCTGTGATAGAGATATCTGAAAAGAGAATATAGGGTTACATTTAAACACAGAGAACTGAACTGACCACTGCTACTTCCCGGAATGGTGTTAAAAGAAAATGCAATAGCAATATTCAGAGTCAAGTTATATAAAAAGGTTCAATATCTCCACACCAGGAACTCCAGGAAGGAAATGCACAGGAAGAACTACCAAAAACAAAACTAAAAATTTAAATTCATAACTAGATAATAGATTTTTCAGACTGGTCAATGCAATATCAAACACAGTATAAGTGAAGACACCCAGACCCGGAGATATAATGGCGAAAGTCCAAAACCCTAGAAATAAAGGAAAGATCATCGAGGCGACTAACATGGCCCAAGAGGATGAAGAAGCAGAGTGGCGAGTCACGTCTCCAAACCTACAGCAGAAATTAGAACAGAACAGTGGCTTTAGAAACCTAAGAAAGAAGAAGGGAACACCTAGGGGGAATTACTGGCAATATAATATTCTAAAGCCATCTAAACCATCAGTTACAAAAACACAGTATATACACATAACACACACACACACACACACACACACACACACATATATATATATATATATATGTATGTACGTAATACTATGCACACACAAACATTTATAAAAGTCACAGCCTACTGACTGTCATTATGTCCTCTCTTTAAAAAGACACTGGAGGGTGTTTTATCATAACAAGAAAAAAACCCCCAAAACTATGAAAGCAGACATAAGATGAGAACAAGAAAATGGGAGACGCAGGCATGGAAATATTTGTGGAATAAAGGGAAATGCCCAGTGACAGTGACCTTGGAATTGCTCATGAAGGCTAAGACAGCTGTGCAACTAGGCCATATCCAAACAATAGACAAAAACAGGACTCCAGAAACATATCTGTAAAACAAATGACAGAGCTGGCCAGCCTGAGAAAAACATAGACCTAGAAGCTTAGGAATAACAGGCTGGCAAAGATGGCTCCGGGTAAAGGCGCTTGGCTGCAGGTCTGGTGATCTGTGTTGACCCCTGAAGCCCACTCTGAGGTAGGAGGGGAGAAGTGACTCCACGGACTTGACCTCTGACCTCTAAACGTCACACCCCACTCCCAATAGTTCACGTACAAAGTGATAACAAATAAGATGTAGAAAGAGTACAAATAAGACTGTAAACTAACATAAAAATAATTTAATGAAAATTTTTTCATAAACATAAGCTGAATATGGCGGTATGTGCCTGTCATTCTAGCCCTTGGGAACGGGAGGCAGTGAGATTAGAAGCTCAGAGCCGAAGAAGAGGAGTAAGTAGAAGTAAAAAAAAAAAAAAAAAAAAGTTAAGGGTATATAATTACAGTATAGTTCATGGATTGACTTTAAATAATAGTAACATGTTCATAAAAATATAAGCATTTACTATCGAACGAGTAAAATTATGGCATAATTGTGCTGGAAGAAGAGGGGAGTGGGTGTACACAGGCAAGAACAAGTAGGTGAAACTCTTCATTGCCTATAATAAAAAGAGTAGATATTGTTTGCAAAAAAATGCTGTTGCTGTTGTGTGAATGTATACTGTAGGGAAGCAGCTAAGGGTTGAACAGTTTTGCTCTAGAGCTGAGGCTCTAAGCCTGTGGGTGGACCACAACCCTTTAGGGGTCCAATGTCTGTTTCACAGGAGTCACATATCAGACATCCTGCATATCAATTACAATATTACAATTCATAACAGTAGAAAAATTACAGTTGGTAATTGGTAATGGTAACAACAGAAATAATTTTTGGTTGGGAGTCAGCACAACATGAGGAGCTGTATTGAAGTATTAAAGGGCTGCAGTACTGGGAAGGTTGAGAACCGCCTCTCTAGAGAATGGCAAGAGGAAAGAGCTTAGAAGATACAGGTTTTCAGACTGTGACAAAACCTTCTTGCCTATCATTCTTCCCTTTGTCCTTGGTAATAAAATCCTAGTTTTCCTCAGCATAGCACTGTGCTGTGAGAAGGCTTGATTTTAGTTGTTCTTCAGCTGCGTGTGGACAAGGAGCTACCGGCACAGTTATCAGATGGACAAGCCTCTTGTCTTTACCAGGTTCTTCCCTCTGCCTGGAAGGCAGACAAGGCTACAGTTCACTGAGACTGAGAGCAGAGATGGAGAAAACTGAAAAGCTGTGTTTTAAACATCATTAGGAACTGACAAAGAACACAGGCTGATCACCCCTAAATGAATTGCTATGAGAGAGTAGGCTGTAGATAGCTAAGGAGTTTGAGGTTTCTACTAAACTGAAATTAAAGCTATTACATGTGTCTCGAGGATCTACCTAGCTTGTTAAACAGTGTGGGTAGAAACTAGTTTTAAAAGGAATCAAACAGAACTAAGTACACTTTGGAAATTTCCTCAGGACTCTGGATGTCGAGCAGGGAAGTCTTCACAGACTTCGCTGATAAAGACGTCTGAGGTGAATGTGGCCTAGATAGAACATGGCAGATGAGATGTTATAGAAGAAAAGATCAGGAAACTTGAATCAATAGCAACAGACACTATCCAAAAAAAACCATGTTGAAAATGTCCAACTGGGGGGAAAAAAGTGTGATGCACTCCAACAATCCTAGCGCTTGATAAGCTGAGGCAGAAGGATCACTTATTCAGAACCAGCTTGAGCTACATAGTGAGACCACGACTCAAAAATATTTTAAAGCACAACTAATAAAAATTTAATATATATGAGATTAAAGTGCCAAGAGAAGGGGAAGGGAGGAGTATTCCTTAAAAGTTACCCGGAGAAAAATAGCTAAAATGCCTATATTTGTTACAACCAATACATCCATAGATATAAAAAGCTAAATCAATCTCAAGAACCAGGAACATTAAATAAGATTTCTTAAAATTACATAAGAAGAAAAATCCTTAAAACAACAAGAGGATAAAGAACACACTATGTGCAAAAACAATAAGAATATAAATGTTTTTTTTTTTTTTTTGTCAGAAGCAGTGGAAGTTAGAAGACATTGGGAAAATGTCTTTAAGTTAAAAACAACCAAAAAAAATTCCACTTTAGCCTACAATTCCATACCCAGTCCCTCTCTCACCAACATTTAAGAATCAAAGCAAAGTAAAGGCTTTTTTGACATGCTAGTCTGTTTACAAATGGAACCAGCAGCAGCCAAGCTCACCGTGAGAAATATTAAAAGTGCTATAGAATGAGGAAAAATGGTACAAAGTGGAAATATGCGCGTGTGCACAAGTGTGCACACACACAACTAGCAACTGCATTGAGCGGGTGGATAGAAATGTCCTTTCTCCTTAAGATTAAGAAGAAATTAAACCAAGACTATAGCTTAACAGGGAGAGTCACCCTAGCATACCAAAGGCCTGGGTTTGACTTCCCAGCGCCACCTAAAAATATAGAGGTGAAGGTACATAATGCGATTCCTGACATCCCAGGGTGGAAGCTGGAGGATCAAGGTATCAAACTTGTGACTGGCCGGCTATAGGACTGGACAATGAAGTCACCACCAGTTGCAATTAACCTCAAGCTAGAGACTCTATTTAACACAAAACAAGAAAAAAATGTACTGAGTCATGAGAAATAAGCAAAATTAATCTAGTTTTCAGGCAATATGACTGTAAATGTAGAAAATCTGATGTAATTTGCCAGAAATCTAATAAAAGAAGTAATTTTTATCAATGTTTAAAATGAAGTCAATATACAAAAAGCCAGTTGTATTCCCATATATCAGTAAAAGACAATGACAGATTTAAAGCATTGTCATTTATAATAGTACCAGAAATATAACATGCTAACAGATAAATGCAGGAAAATTATACAAGACACATTCAATGAAAATTACAAAGCATTGCAGTACATAGCTAGAGAACTAAATGACTAAACAAGACTCAGTGTTGCTAAGAAAGTCTCTCTCCCTGAATTAATCTATAGATTCAGCTTAATCTCAATCAAAATTCCAGCAACTTACCTTTATGGAGTTGACAAGCTGATTCCAAATTTTATTTGGAAATGCAATGAGCAGAGTAGCTTAAACAGCCTGTGTAAGAATAAGTTGGGTATTAGAATAAATAACCCAATGCCAAGCGTTCTTAAAAGTAGTTAACAGGCTTTGTAAGTTTTATGGGGTTTTGTTGTTATTACTTTGAGGGTCTGGTGACACAGGATCTTGTGTAGCCCTGGCTTACCTCTAACTCAATCCGTAGCTAAGAATGACCTTAAACTCTAGGTCCTCTTACCCCCACCTCCCAGAGCTACAACTACAGGTTTCTAGTTTTCTAGACTGGTGTCTTCCACTGGCTCTCAACTCTATGATAAACTGCCTCATCAACATCTCAACCCGATCTACTTGAAGCTTCAGTTAGAACCCTGCTACAAGTCTAGAGGATTGCCTCCACTCCTTCACGGGTGTTAGACACCCAGTCATCACCAAACATACATCATTACAGACAAACCAAGGTTCAGATGAAATTTCCGTCTTTATAACTGGAATGGCTGAACATGGTTTATCAGAAAAACAAGTAACAAAAGTCAAGGAAGACACAGTGCATTCCAGAGGGAAGATGCTGAGGTTGTGAACGTGTTGTTTCCAAGTGCTTGTGATATCTGGCTGGAGGGCTCCGGTGGACAGTTGGAAAAGCCAATGAACATGACAGAGGGTTGATCTTAGTTACAGAGATGACAGCTCAGAGCCTTTCTGGATTTAAACTGTGGTTTGACAGGAATCATAGTGTCTCTGAAAGAGAAAGAACTCCTAACTGTTCAGCTGTGGAGGACAAACCTTAAGGGAGGCAGGGGAAGAGAGGAAGGTTGAGACAGAGTGTGCACTGGAGTGTGCATTTGACCAGTTACGCCAGGCAGAAGTCGTCAGATATTTATGCCAGGATCTCTACTGGGTAGTTCTTGAATGTGTGCCTTCTTTCTCCCCCTTTGTCCAACTATATCTCTTTCCTCTGCATCATTTCCTGCCTCTATTTCTTTTTCTCGTCCCAAAGTAGCTCTGTAGGGAAGGCTGTGAGGAGGACAAGGGCCCAGCTGTGGCCTTCCGATTCCACTGTACTAGGACACT
The DNA here is from genome assembly GCA_033318265.1 of Phyllotis vaccarum. NCBI lineage: Eukaryota > Metazoa > Chordata > Mammalia > Rodentia > Cricetidae > Phyllotis > Phyllotis vaccarum. The sequence continues at coordinate 97,346,723 of JARWLC010000007.1, forward strand.
GGACAGTAAGAAACAGTGAAGCAGAAAAAGTCTTAAGGCTCTGGATGCCCTTTTAGATTCATGCATTAATACTGCAGCATTGACAGCCTGCCTGAGAGAGGCTGAAGGGATGGTGTGTTTTGCATGTCTGGAATTTATTCCTTTGGTTCTGTACAATGTGACGCTCTGTATATTAGCCATGAGAAGATAGTTTTGATCCTCTGACTGTCTTGGGAAAGTTCCAGAAGGGCATGAGGACAAGAGCTTCTGGACCTGTGTAGAGGAGCCTTTCCTTGGTGAGCGCCTTTACAGGCTTGCTCTCACTTCTGGGCCAATGCTTCTCACCTTTGCTTCATCCTGTTTTCACTTAGGCAAAAAAAAAAAAAAAAAAAAAAAGACTTAAGTGTATCCAGTCAAAAGGATGGAAAATATTAATGTAGGAGCAAACCATCATTATGACACATATCAACTTCTCACCTCTGAGGCAGTGTACAAAGGCAGGGCTCTGGATATTAACCCAGCTGGAGTGGAGCAAAAGAGGGCTAGAGGGGTCTAGCTACAAGCTGTGAAAATAGGAGATTTTATCACACAGGGGCCTCGACTACAAACCGACAGAAAAGTGATTATTTTACAAAACATCTTCCTAGGAATAAGTTACTTAAATATATTGCAGCAAAGTGCTCTAAATTTCTATGCTACTAAATTTCAAGTATATTGAAAGAATTATTTATTTTTTACTAGAACAGATTTCAATCTATGTGTGTTGGTTTAAATGAGAATGGCCCCCCAAAGGCTCATATATTTGGATGTTTGGTTCCCATTTGGAGAACTGTTTAGGAAGGATTAGGAAGTGTTGGAGTAGGTGTGTTGCTGGAGGTTTCAAAAGCCCTGTCTCTCTGTCTCCATCTTGCAAATAAGATGTGAACTCTTAGCTACAGCACCATTGTTGTATTTTAAAAACAAAAACAGCGAAATAAGGAGACCTTGGTGGGCTGGAGTTGAGGAGCTCCATGGTGGTTGAAGAATGGATGTGCCTGCAGGCAGCATTCACATAGTGAGTTTTACTGAAGAGGAAGGAGAGAGGGGAGAAGAGAAAGAGGAGGAGGGGGAGGAGGAAGAGGAGGAGATGAGGAAGGGGGAAGAAAGGAGGTGCAACCTTGTGGTGGGATTCAGGTGTCAGCTGATAAGGTCTGAAGATGCTTATCCAGGGTCCCGGGCTCCTGGAGGGGGTGTGGCCAACCCCATTGATAAGTGGCTGCTGGGACACGAGGAGGTCTCTTCCTAGTTCCTGGCTGCTAGAGAGACAGGATCGGAATCCATCGTCCGTCCATCGTCCGTCCATCGTCCGTCCATCGCTCGTCCATTGCTCGTCCATCGCTCAGATACTCCAGTCCCTGTTCAGGTGCCACTATAAGCTGTTACTAATATCATGAGTGTTGATTTATATTCTAATAAATATTTATCTTGGACTGGTGCCTTGTAACTAAAACTCCGCCTACTCAACCTCATAGAAATGGAAAGAGAAAACCAGTGGGGCCCTGCCCTTTTATGAAGGGATGTAACACATGTACAGAGAGACCATGTAGCAATGATTGAATTATGTTGTCAGGGCCCTGAGCAGGCCACAGTATTGCTTGCATACTGGCCAGGTCCCCAAAGGTGGATCTAAATGCTAACATCCATGCCTGCCTAGCACCATGCTCTCACCATGATTTTCAGGGTTACCTCTGAAACCATGAGGAAGCCCCCAACTAAATGCCTTCTTTTGAAAGCTGTCTTGGTCATGGTGTCTCTTCACAACAATAAAACAGTAACAAAGACACTGTGTATATTGTACTTTAAAATACTTGAGGCAGAAGGATCACCTAAGTTCACTAGTTTGAGATCAAGCTGGGAAGCATAGCAAAATCATCTTAAAATAATAACAAACATAAAAGTCTGGCACATACCTGTAATCCCAGACCTCAGAAACAGGAGGCAAAAAGGATCATGAGGTCAAGGTCAGTCTAGGCTGCATAGTAAGCCCCTATCTCAAAACAGCTGCCATTTAAGGTTGGGAGATAGTTCAGCTGCCAAGAAAACTGATGTTGTTGTCATAGAGAATCCATGTCAGGCATCTCTCGACTACCTGTAACAGCAGCTCCATGGAATCTATCACCCCTCGTGGCCTCCTTTGAGCACCTGAACTCACATGAACATACCCATATACAGACACACATGTATATACATAATTCAAAAGAAATCATATTAAAAAGCATATTGTTCAGTTAATTAACAAGAAAAAATACTTGGGTAGCACAAAGACACCTAAGTTTCCCTTAAGTTTCTAGATATTGAGTCTGAAAATAATCCCCTGTTATATATTTTCAAGTTTATTTTTTTAAAAAAAACTTCCTTTACTGGATATTTTTTTGTTTATTTTAGTATGTGTGTATGCATCCCCCCCCCCCCCCGCACGCACGTGTGTGTGTGTGTGTGTGTGTGTGTGTGTGTGTGTGTGTGTGTGTGTGTGTGTGTGTGTGTGTCTGATGGTGCCTAATATGGTCATTTAAAAAAACTTATGAAATATCAAAGCCCAGACCCTGGAAATAGTGCTATGCCCCTAAGATTGCCTTTCACAATGGGCTCACAGTAAAGTGCCTGTCAAGTGGTCTCCCAGGAGTCAATCTTTATTTACTCATCAGGATTTCTTGACTTCGCTTTCAAAACATTCTTGAGATTCATACTGTTTGGAAAAGGAAAAAGAGAGTATGTGGAGACAGGGCCTCCCAGGAGAATGAGGCCTTACCTTTGTCCTCAATATGCTTTCCCTAGAGAAGAGCTCAAAATTATTTTGTAGCTAAAAAGAAAAAAAAAATTGTAATTGCTGATGGTCAGTCACAGGCCTTGTTTTCTTATATCACTGTTCATTATGCCATTAAGCCCATAAGCAAAGACTCTTGCATTTGAGGAAAGGGGACTGTAGGCACTCCTTGGCAATCTAAACAGCTAACATGTATGGTTACAGACAGACAATCTTAGGGAATCTGGTTATGGACTCAGAACTAGAGAGTGTTCCCACTTTTCACAGCCATAAAGCTAGTAGACCCCAAGGGGTGGGTCAGCAGAAAGACAAGGAAGCTATCAGGGTGTTAGACAGTATTCTGGGACTGTGGAATGCCTACATGTCTTAACAAGGGAGTCATGGTTACAGGTCAACAGGAAGTCCTCATCTGTAACAGAGACTTTCTCATCTCAGGAAATCAATAACTTGGGGGAGCTAGGATTCCAATAATCAATGGCCGCCAAAGGCACCCAGGCCAGGGTCTTCTGGGTCATTTGTCCCACAGAACAGTGGATAGGTTAAGAAAATAATTTTACTATAGGTGAGCATGTAGAGAAAATGAGGTGAGCAGAGTTCTTGTATAGCAAGAGTGTGGGTAATGTTTTGTGTATCCTCTAAGAAATAAAACTTGCCTGAAGAGCAGAGGACAGAGCCAGCCACAAAGTTAGCCATAGAGGTCAGACAGGTAGCACTTGGGAGGTGCTAATATCTGTCTGGATTTCTGTGAATTCAAGGCCAGTCTGGACTACACAAGATTAATCCAGCTCAAAAGAGAAACAGAGCCAGGCAGTGGTGGCACACACCTTTAATCCCAGCACTAGGGAGGTTGAGACAGGAACTGATATGGCTGAGCAGAGAGAGGAATATAAGTCAGGAGGAGACAGGAGTTTGCCCCTCTGCTTGCCTTCTCTTCCCATTTAGCTGAGAACTCAGAGCAATCAGTCTAAGGATTCATGGAGACAGGATCTTCATCTTCCCCTTCCAGCCTGAGGATTCAGTTGTGGTGAGAAGTTTCCCCAGTGGTTTGTGCCTCTGTCTCTCTGATTTTCAGCATTATCTGGATCCAGGTTTTTATTATAAGAACAATTAAGATTCATGCCAAAGAAGTGGCCCCAAGTAAGGGGTGTCGCTGAAGGTCCCACTCTAAGGCTTTCCTGAGCTTAATCATGGGAGCAGGGTGAGCCCGCCATGTTAGTTGCCCCACCCACCAGGCATTTATACAGCCCCCTATTTCTTGTCTACACCTGAATTTGAGGTACACCTTCCAGAGACAATGAAGTATCTGATCATGCTCAGCTTTCAGGCAGCTCTGCTTATTAAAGTTGCTGTACAGAAAGGAAAGATGAAGGCAGGCACCCGAGCAGGGACTAGAGTCCTAAACTCTTTGGTATTTCTGACCTCTGAACCAAAAAGGATTACAGCTTCTGCCATGACAGAACTGGTTGTCAAGGACAAGATACTGAACTCTTCATCATTAAGGTGCCCATAAGCTGCCTGACTAGTTTCTTCTGTCCTCATCAGAAAGATGTGTATTCTGTACATCAGTGGCTTTCTTCACACTGGGTCCCCAGTTTTACATCATTGGGCCAAGGGGTTTTTGTTTGTTTGTTTGATTGATTTTGGTTTTTTGGTTTTGTTTTTCTTAGTTTGGGTACAAATAAATAAGAGAAGAATGCTAACTGATCTTATCTAGGTCTGAGAGTCCCTTCCCACAGCACTCAGTAAATCACAGCTTGGAAGAAGTGACGCTAACGTTGGACTTGAAACTTGTGTATTTACATATGGACACCTATGCTTGACTTAATGTTTTGCTGCTGCTACTTACATAACATTCTGAATTTTAATTGGTCCCCACAAATTATATAGCTAGCCTTGGAATTTAGTAGTGGTTCGATTCAGCAATCTGTAACATAGGAAAGGGAACTGGGGACAGGGAAAAAGTTCCCAGGAGCAGTGGGTAGATGTACAGAACAGAAAGGCCACAGAAACCAAAACCATAGTTACTGTCCTCATTCATCTCGAAGTCTTGAAAGACAGATTTTCTTTTCAAAATTTTCATTTTCCAGTTCCTGGAAATTCAAATGGATATACTGAGTTCAGAAAGAATGGAAATGTTCAAATGTAATAGGAAAATGGTAAAAAAAAATCACGAAAAGCAATTTTACAATGGTGTATAGATATAGGTAGATTTAAGAGTTTGCACAACAAAAGCGACCCATTCAAGCACCAGAGCTCAACACCCTAAACTGTTAAAATAAATAAATTCTAACAAGGTCCATAAAGAAGGAATAACGTAAGCCCTAAGTGGTGCTGATGGCCTTGTAGGGATTCCATGAATTTGCATACATTGGAAAAGAAGCTCAGTGGGAGGAAGGTGACAAGTTGACCATGCTTAGTTTTTCAACCTACAATGAGCTTCTCCAAGGAGGCAGCCAGGAGTGACTATAAAATGAAGGGTAAGCCATATTTAGAGCAATAAATTTTATGAAATGTTAATCGGGTTTACTCTTAGAACTCCCCTTCTCATTATTATGTTTAATACCAAACACTAAAAAATTAATCAGGAAATTCCATCTGGCCAACAATTTCAATTTATGAAATTCCTTTTCCTGCAGAAGATTAAAAGCAATCCCTCAGAGTAAACTGAACACTCCAAGACAGTCCCAAACAGCCTGAACAAAGACTCTAGAGTGTCGTTTTCTTTTTTATTGGGACATCTTTGAGTCACTTGTAATCTATAAATAAACCTGCATTTTACAGAAATTCCTCTACAAAAAGCACTGCCATGCTTGGAATTCAACATATGAGGCTATTTTTAAAAGTGTTTTGATTTTTAAACAGCTAATTATGGGCCCCACATGACACAGGAGTTATAACTTGGATTACTACAAGTTTGTGTTGCTTCACAACTCTTTAAAATAATTCCTTTATATCCACACCATATTTTAAGTGCAAGTCAAGGTTAATTAAGGATTTTACTGATGATTATGGCTGCCCTGGTCTACAGTAGGGAAAATGGAGTCAGCAATCTTAAATCAGTAGTTAGTATCACATATCTTAAAAGTGTGTGTGTGTGTCTGTCTGTCCTACTTGTAAATCTCTTGGGCTTCCCTGGATGTGATACCAGAAATTATCTAGTAATAAAATGAAATAATTGTAACAAAAATCCTCAAGTAAATAAAAGAGCAAAAGGAATTCGGGGAGGGAAGCAACGTTTCTCTATCCAGAAAGACAAGTCCAAATATAAGTACATAAAAAGTACATTAGTAATACCAAACTGGACCTAGGTGTATTTGGCCAATTTGTTGGCTGATCTTTGTATCAAAAGTGTTGTTGGTGTAGATCAGGCTGATCTGAAAGTCCATGCTTGGTACCATAGAAGTCATCACAGTATATAAAAAGGCACAGACTTAGAATTTTAATATTTTGAAATTCCATGCTTGAGCAAGTAAATGTTAACTGCTCTTGTAACAGAACATGGCTTAAAACTGCAGGAAGAGAGAAGGTAATTCAAGGAAGAAATGTATTTCTGTCCCCACCTTAATTGACAGGGATTAAATGCCCAGATACAATCAGGTTTTTGCCCTAGAATGAAAAAATACTCAGAGTGGTTTTCTTGCAACAAATCTGCAGTAAAACAGACATCAGCTGCAGTAACCAGAGGCAGAACAGCACTCAGATACTGAACTCTTGTAACAGAAACTAATTGATTTTCTGTAATTTGGCCTGTCTTGCCAAATTATATTTCAGACAGAGTGAAAATTACCACTTCCAAGCTCGCTGTTTCTTGACCATTGGAAATGAGTAACAATATTTTTTCAAAGAAGAAAAAGGAAACACATTTGATTCTATGGTGTCACACAAATCCAACCAAAACATATACTCTTTTTCAACCTCAAGAAGAACTTTTGTTAACTTACACAGCACAATGCGTTTGATCCACTGCATGCCCAAGCCAATGCAAAAGAGTGTTTATCACTCTGAAATAAATGACTTCATATCTGCATTGCATAAGTCCAGCACAAGATTTTAGGAGCTCTAAAAAAAGAAAATGTATTCCAAAATAAAAATACTTATGGCTATCCTTGAAGAAGAAAACCACAGCATTAGGCACCATAGGTGTCATGGGGAACCCTGTTCTAGGCACTGCAGGTGCCATAGGAAGATCATTACATAGCGGTAACCTCCTCTTGTAGATCCCAGGAGCATGGTCACAGCATCTAAAATGATGTTTTGCCTAGAAAACTAAGCAAGACAGAGATTTTCTTTTCTAAACTCCACACTCTTCATTTTGACATCTGTGATGGTCACTCAGCTCTGACAGATTATGAAATGTCAAACTGGCCTACATAAATCATGATAACATTGCTTAAAACTGCAGGAGTTCAGCTGTGGTAAGTAATAACGTTATTTAATAAATTTATATACGCTTTTAAAAATCATGGCCTCTGGATCACTGTAAAATGTTCTTCAGAGGCACCATACCCATATACTACAGCAACTGTAATGAAGCAAACAACTTGATAGAATGAATACAAATAAATATTAGACTAAAATGTGACCATTGTTTGCTGGAGCGACATTTTATATAGTCTTACTTCTGTTTGCCTTTTGAAATAGACAGCATCCAGTCCCATTATTAACACTGTATCTTTTTGTTTTGACCATGTGTGGAGAGGAATGAAAATACCTTTTAGTAGCAAAGCTGATCTAAATGTTTGAACAACATCAATTTGAAATCACTGTTGGGCCATCATCCACTCTTATTGGTGAATTAGACTCCAGAGTCAGGTTCCAAGGAGACACGGAGAATGTCTGCGCTGCTCTTTCCCTTCCTAATTAGTATTCATGAGTTGCTGAGAACTTTCCCCCTCTCTCCCCTCTCTCTGCATTTATCTCAGCAGTTTTATCATTTGATTGCTGCTTGATTTTAATCCAATACAGCATCTCTTCCCAGAGCACGAAGTTGCCTCTCAGTCGCTATACATTAAACTGGGGTGGGCCTGGAGGCTCAACCACCAACAATTCAGCCCTTATTGCTTTGTGTAGCTCATTTATTCTGGATTCGGCATCAACCTAGATAGAGATACCAGTTCAGATATGCACAGGTAATGACACCAATTATCTGGCGGGATGTATAAGATACACTGTTCTGGTCTTTCTGTATCACCAGCTGGTGGAATGTGATGTATTTTTCCCTTCAGCAACCAAGGAAGAGGTGATTTACCAGAATAAAGGATAAGGGTCTCATCAAAGTTCATGTGTCCCAGTGAGCTTGTGTGTGCACATTGTTCATGTTATGGACAGGGGTCAATGTTGAGTCTCTGTCAACCTTCATTTCTGAAGTATAGTCTCTCACTGAAACTGTACACAGAGATGCCTCCTGAGTACTGGGGTCACGGGTGCAAAGCACAGCACCTAACATTTTACATGGATGCTAGGGCTCCAAACTCAGATCTTCATGCTTGGGCAGACGGTGCTTTACTAACTGAATCATCTCTCCAGACTTCCTTCTTGAGTGGTTCTTTAATGGTATAGGTTTATTCTTCATCATCCTTTGGCTTCCAAACAAGAGAACTATCTGACATACAAAAACATCTGTTTTGAAACTGAATAGCCACTGGTTATTATTTCGAATTATTTTTTGAATGAGAGTTTTGCTTAGAGGTGTGTGTGTGTGTAGTGTGTGTGTGCATCCATGAGCACAGAATCTCTAGTTTTGATGGCTAGAATACTCAATTCCACAGCACAAAACAGAGAGCTTTTTTTCATGTATTTCAGGAGCTCAGATCAAGTGCAAACCACAGCTTTCAGAAACATGGACTTTAATGTTTTGTAGCTCTTAGTACTTACAGCTCTGGATTATCTTCCTTTAAACAAGTGATGAGTCAAGGCGATACATGCAGGCAGAGCTTTTGCTGATACATAATCCTGTTTCTTCCCAAATCTAGTCATATTTTTAGAGCAGCAAGATATTCCTTGAAATCAGATAGAAGACCACAAAAAGATTATAGTCCTTATGCCAGGCCTAACAACGATGTGCTTGCCTCATTTTCCCCAGCTGGCATTCATCTCCACCAAGGCCGCGGGCCGGGTGTTCTATTTCCTTGCATTGGAAATGAAGAAAGGGTTATAGATTTCTTTGCCCCAAAGCGATTTTCTAGAGAAAGCAATTGTTCCCTCCACATCAGTATTTTATCAGAAGCAAGACTTTAATGGAAAAATAAAAGGAAATGAATCCTGTTCTCCTACCTGCTCAGCAGGCATGTATTCCTGCTCTTTGCTTTCCCCCAGTGGCACTCCCCTAGATCTTAAAATGTGGGGTTTTCTAAGAAGAAACTTTGTGCTTAAAGAATTCTTTTTCAAAAACATGACCTACCTTTGTCCCGGTGTTTTTCCTACATGCAGATAATCTTGTCAGTTTTTGACACATGCCATCATCCTAAATAGATTTGTTGTTGTTTTCTTTTTATAGGGAATTTGTATTGACCTTACTACTAACCCTTCTTATCCACATGGCTGAAATTTCAACAGTGGGCCATTTTCCATAGCCAAAAACCAAATAGAAAAATAACAGCCAGAAGAGAGCTCACACTCATTACTGTGTTAAGTAACACTATGACAACAATCCACACCCAGCTCTGTTAGACTGCAAGGGATATTTTATGTACTCATCTGCTAAGCATTTTTAAAGCATTGCCTTTGTTTCTATAGGAGAAAAGTAGTTAAAGAAAAGATTATTCTACACAGTTTTATGATTTGCACATGTATTCAAATAGATTTTGAGATTCATTTCCATGACAGCAAAAGCTATCTTTTAATTTTACTTGCAATTATAATGCTGCAATTAAAATTGTTTGTTTCATCTTAAAAAGCAGAAACCTTGTGCCTCTTGTATTTCCCCCTCACATTGTAACACATGGAACTACAGAAGTTACGGACCTTAGCACACAAAAGCCTTTTCCATATCACTTACTCCACGGCACACCCATAAAATGATGGAAAATGGGAAGGGCCATAATTAAGCATGACCTTGAATTGAGGGGAATATTTTTGTGTTCAGAAATCAATACATTGATATTGGTACATAAAGATATTGAGTTAAATAGAAAGTTGAACCAGGCTCTTCTAACTCTGACTATTCAAGCCTTGGGAAAGGACTAACCCAAACTAAGCACGTTATTTAAGACATACTTCCTAACCAATCTCCTTCATAACAACTGAAAATTAACTCTGGCCAAAAAACCTTTTAAAAAATACATTCTACATCTGCTTGTATTGTGTTAATCATGTTAGGGAGAAGAGAGCTGAGGCCCTGCCTTGAAAAAAACATGCTTTGAGACTCTGCCTTGCTACCTCCTGAGTGCCTTGAAAATGAAAATCTCTGTGTCTTCCAGATGACAGCCACCTTGTTGTGGATCCAAAATAGCTCGCTCAGCCAGAGAGCTGTCTGTCAGTAAGAGTTCTGACAGATACAGATTTGGCATTCAGAAAAAAAAGGAAAGAAATGGTCTCAGGAAACAAGGTTCAGTAGAAGAACCATCCTCCCAGAAGAGTGGGGATGTTTGGAAAAAACAGTGCCCCTCCTAGACACCACCAAGAGACCAACAGGCATATCTGTAAATGAGAGATAATTTTGATATAGAATGAAACCAGGAAAACGGGTGGTAAGTCCCTGTTCCTACCATTAGCTCTTGTAGGCCTTTGAAAGGCCATGATTCGTCATAAAATGCACCAAACTGGAAGCTCCCCATTTTTTAAGGGAAGCAAATACATTCACATGCATAGGATTTTCTCTCCCTCTAGTGGTGGGGTGGAGGCCTTTGAAGTGATAGCATGTCATTGCGTAATACTGTTTATAAATAGGAATGGGTTTCCACTGGAATGCATTTTATCAAGAAAGCAGGCTGTTCTTTAGATGTCCTCACATCCTCTTTAGGAATTTCAAAAACTGGCCTAATACTCTGTGTGAGGGAGTGAACTGCCTCCTCATTACTTTATCTAAGGGTGAGGTAGGAAGACTCTCAGCCCTTTCTTTCTCCTCTGCAGACTTATTAAAGGAGAAAGCATGCTGCATTCACAGAAATTTACTGACCAAAAAAAAAAAAATCACCCAAGGAGGTAAATGACAAAGTCATATACAACAAAGGTAGAAAACAGGGGAACTCAGGGAGACCAAGGGCCTACAGGGTGATATGAACATGATATAAAAGGAACCAATCAGAGATAAAGTTTGAAACTATTTCCTACCTTTATTTTCCAGTCACCTTCATTTCTTACATTTTCATCTTTAATTATGCAAAGATTTTTCCGCTATAGCAATTCAGATTATTCATTGGAAGTAAGTGAAAAAGTAGAAAATACAAAAAAAAGTTAATGGCAATCATTTTTTAAAAAATGTGTATGTATGTATGTGTATGTATCTTTATATGTATGAGACGCAGATGCTGGAGTGCTGTGTGTAGGTGTCTGCAGAAAGCAGAAGACAGTGTCAGATCTTCTGGAGTTGAAGTTACAGAGAATTGTAAGTCATTGAACTAGAGCGATGAGAACCAAACACAGGTCCTCTGGAAGACTAAAACTTGCTCTTAATCACTTAACCACTGAGTTATTTCTTTGCCCAGTTTAAACTTTATTTTTCCAAATGGAAGGACTATATTATATAATGCCACAACTACTTATGAATATTAATGAAAACATCATAAACTGTAGCTGTCCAATCTGCAGGTTGGTGATCAATAACTGAAAATCAATCAGTGTGAAATATGCAGAATACATAACTTTTCTTTCTCTATACTCAGGCATCAATGACTTCTACTGGAATGCTCCTCTTGGAAATCTCCAGAGCAACAGAGTAACTACATTTGCACAGAAAATGGGTTTCTTTTCTGCTTCCTAAATTTATATTATATACTCAGATTTGCAAGTCGGAAACCCAGAAGTTATGCCCCCACACTCCTACTTCCCATCAGGTCTCCCAATCTCACCTTACACATCTGCCGGAAATAGAGGTTTTACTTTGCCCTTCATCACCACCCAATATATCATCTCTTTTCTAAAGAACATACCCTCTCAACAGCACCCACTGTCTTTCGTCAAATACATTCTCCACATTGCACTACTTCAAATATTTTTGAGGTGCCTACTCTGAAAATACTATGGTGAATACAAGACAAGGATCTATTGAAATCAAAGAACAACATTAGATAGCTATCAGGTCCTCTGGGAAGAGTTAAAATTGGTAAAAGCTAAGTTTTCAAATACACATATCTTCTGGAATTTCAACAAGGGTTATGAAGGATTTTGTTGGGTTTTTCTCTACTGAGAGTGGAACCCAGCACTTTCTACATGGTAGGCAAATGCTCTACCACTGAGCAATATCCCTAGCCCAGGATGAGTTCTGAAGTCAAACAACAAAAGAAATCAATTGGGGTAATGTTTCTATCAATGCTTTTAAACATAATTGCTTTAGATACTGGTTGATTAAAAAAAATAGTAAGTAAAAAAGCACATAAAAGTTTAATCTAGGTCTGTCTCCAAGTACCTCTGTTTAAAAATAGTGCTTTTATGCCTATGTGAAAACATTTAAAATTTATGCCTACGTGAAAACATTTTTAAAATTTATTTTCTGTATGTGCCTCTCCCTAAAATGTCAATTCTAGAAATAACAGCCATAAAATCTTGTCTTCATTACATCACTGATGTCTAAAAATTGCACTAGAGCTATAACAGCCATCCAAATAAGTATTGGTTGAAATAATGCACATATTAGTGTATGAAATGTGCTAGCCAACAGAGAAAATATCTTTAGGAATCCAGGAAGTCTTCGTGGTGATATCAGGGTCATTTGTTTCAATTCACAGGCTTAAACGGCTATAAAATCCTTGGTGAGGCTTCCTGGCTTTGGCCCTTAGTCAACAAGCTGTCAAACTCACCCACATTGCTCTACAGCCACAAACCTCTCCAGCTCCCCGCTAGGAGGAGTCACACGGAGCCCAGGAACCCTCCCACTTCTCTGCTTCTCTTTTCCGCCCCTCCCTCCCCAACAGATTTCCGGCAGCCTTTGAGTGGGGCTAAGTTGGGAATAGTAGTCTTCCGGTACGAGCCTACAGCGTTGCGGAGCATTTGCCAGAACTACACTTCCCAGAGAGCCTCGCGGCAGAGGGAGGTTAGATCACCTGACCCGGACTCCGGAGAAGCAATGGCGGCGTCCGTACAGCGTTTGTGCTATCCTGGAAGACGCTGGGCTTTAGCGTGGATTGACTGCGGTTCCCGCTACCAAAGTGGAACTCAGACTGGGCCCAAGTCCAGCTGGGCTAGGAGACAGAGTTCAGTGGCTCCTCCTTCCCTCCACACGGCCCAGAAGCCGAGTAAAGGGTATATAATCTTCATACCTTTGCTTGCCTAATGGAAGCGCGGAACGAAGATGATGGCTCGGTAGCCCAGCCTGAGGGTTTTAGCGGGCGGGAGGGTGTTCACCTGGATAACATGGACAACCGAAACCTAAATGAAAACCCAAAACCGGGCCTGTCACCTCCACTCTCACACTTGAACTTATGTCCTAAAGTAGACATGTTTGAACAACGTGCGAGTGTAAAAGAGTGTCCTCTAGCCGTCTTGTCTGACTAACAAGTGGGGTCTGTGACACTAGACTCGACTTGTGTGTATCGAACATATAGCGTCACTACGGGCTAGCAATAATATAAAGACAGAAAAAACTTTTCTACTAAGCCCCGGATAGTAGAGTTTAATGTATTAGAAGTGTTATTATTAAGAGAACACTAGCTAGCTGCGATTTTATGATGAGCGTGTTTATCTAAACTTAGGAGGAAAAAGTCAACTGTCGAAGCCCCCCCTACCCGCCCAAATTTTGTAAAGATTTTATCCTGAGCAGTTGTTGGACATTTCACTATATCATTTAAAATATATGCCTTTAAAATACAGAAACATCAGGCAAATTTCTAATGTTTGTTTTGTTGAAGTTGGAATTCTTTTAGCATTTCAATGAAGAAGAAAGGAAAAATATTCAAAATAATCTCGTTTTGATTCTTTCCATAAATTAGACCATTTCTTTTTGGTGCAATGAAATAGCAGAAATATTTTGATAAGTAATTAGAGCATGATGAATTTCTGAATTTCCTAGTTTATTTCTTCCCACTTTGTTTCCATGATATAAAAAGGAGTTAGCCTTTTCTCATTTTATGTAGAACTTCATGTATTGATATGCTTAAAACAGAATTGGATGCATGTGAATAAAAATCTGTATAGTATAGAAAGTTTCTTGGGAGAAGGGCAGAATAGAGACATACATAGATTTCATGTGGAATAGGAAAGTCTAATTCCTCAAAGAGAACTGAGTACTGGCTACAAGAGTAGAAATCGTGATTCTATAGCATTTACCAAGATTTGCTAGCAACTCAGTATGGTCAAATGAAAGAATTTAAAATTAGATTCCAAGAACTAGATATGACTTGGAGGGTTTAAAAAAAAAATCTTTCCTCTGATGGTTTACTTTTTTAAAATAAGTTTTCAGGAATACTAAGTTGTGGTGGTCTGTGGTCTCTGTGACTCTGCTCCTGCAGAAAGCTGTGATAGTGAATTCAAAATGTGGCTGATAATGTATCCTTTTCCATTATTCCTCGGTTATTAGAATTCTGGGATTTATAGTAAACCTAAATAATGATGGGAAGATAAACCTTTATCGTTTACTGAGTGTTTATTAGCTAATAAAGTATTCACTAACAAATGACACATTTTAAAATGTAAGCACATGAAGTTTTAGTTTAAAAACCCAAATAGGATATTATTACAATTATTTGAAATGTAGGTTTATAAAAATCTATATATGGTGACAAATGTAACTTTTTAAACCATTTCCTTTCTCCGTAGCGAACATAAATGGGCAGCTGTGGTAGGATTGGAAATTCATGCCCAGATTTCCTCCAACTCCAAACTCTTCTCTGGAGCTCAAGTATGCTTTGCAGCACCCCCGAATTCTTTGGTTTCTTTTTTTGATGCATCTCTTCCTGGAACTTTGCCGGTAAGATGTTTGCTGTTTTTGTTAGAAAGTGTTTATGTCATAGTGAATATGAATAAAAATTTCTTATTTTAATATTTTCACCATAAGGAAATACTTGCTTAGAGAATTTTGGATTAAACAGGATGGATTAATTGCTTATAGAGACTTGTCTTTGTAATTCTGTTTCTAAATCTGAATGTATTCATAGTTTCTACTCACTCATTTCATAAGTATTTGTAAGTGCCCAGCAAACACCAGATCCTTATAGGAACTGTCTGATAAAAATGAGCAAAGATCCTTGCCTTAGGGGGAATTTAAAAATGGATTCAGCTGATATGTCTTACAAACAAGTAGAGTAAAATATGATGACTCTTGCAAAGGCAAGAGGATGGTTTGGGGACCCAAAGAAGGGACAACATAATTGAGCAAGAGGAAGTACTATTGTGAGAAATTAAAATTGTATATTTAGTTAAGGGAGAATGGTGTGTTTAAGGTATTTGAGAAGTCAAGTAAAAGTAGACCTATACATGGACGAGTAGGAGAGAGTCAAAAAGAATATGTATTATGTGATTGCACAGTGGAAGATCAATAGCAATTATGGTTATTAAAAGCTAAGAAGCAGTCAGTAATGGAGAAAATAAATAGCTACAATATAAAGAGAGCTCACTGTTGGTTTGACTACTCATTTTCACTTGATTCCAAGGAGTGACTGAGCCAGTATAACCCTTAGCAAGACTTTTAGCGTGTTTTTTTTTTTATGCAATGAGTTGCATTTTGAAAAATAAGATATGTAAATATACATATTTAATATGTGGCTCACATTCTGTTCAGGAACTTCTCTGTCAAGTGGAAATGGAGTTTTCATTTTAGGGAGATGTATAGACAACAAGGTGGTGACGAGGGTGTTTTGTACTCTCCGATGTTTAAATACAAGTCAAGGCAGATTGAACTACACAGGCTGTTGGCAGTGTCTGGCATGTGTCTGCTTTACTTAGACCTTTGATTGGACTAAGGCGGCATCTCAGCCCTGGAACTGTGTTCTTAGTTCATCTCAGTCCTGAAACTGCTTTTTTTTCCACAAGAAATCTCATCTGTCCAAACCACAACCCTGGCCACCACTCACTTGCTCTTGGGTCCTCTGAAGGAAGCCAGACACAGAGACCTGTGTTTCTTTACAGCCCATCTCTAGAGGAAGAGTCCGCCTTTTCCCTTCTGAGGTGCAATCCTCAGGGGGTAGCTGATCATCAAGAATCTAGATGTAAACTTTGCAGTTTTGTCAAATTGCCTTTATTTCCTCAGTTGCAAATGTGATCTAGCAGAGTACTTGTGACACATTTAGAGACATATTTTGCAGTTGGGCATACTTTCAGTAAACAGGTAACAGATCCTTCTGTTGTACCTAAATATAGTCAAATATTAGAGACAGATCCAAATAACTAGCAGGTGAGCATATTTGGAAAGACTTGTTATGTACTCTAGACCTTCTTACTCTGTGATGAGCAGCTCAATGGTGAGTGCATTGAGAACATGAGAACTGAGCTTGAGGTAGCAGAAAAAGGTTACAGTTACAGTCTGCACAAGCCAGGGCTTCTTTTTCTTTATCAGAGCCCACAGCCCTTCTGGCTACGGCAGTCTCCATGACTGTTCTTTCGACAGGGCTGATTTGTCTTCTTTGGAAGTGTCCTTTTTAAAGAAGCTGTTTTAATCTGTGAGTCAAAACTCTCAGACTAAGATATCGCTTAAAGCATTTCATTCCACTCTGCTTCGCCTGTCATTGAATTTAAAATGTTCTAGAACACTTTTCTGAGACCCATGGGCACAGTGTTATATTCTGATGGTTTTACTCTGCATCTGGTAACTGTAACAAATGAAGAACCTGAGAGATGTTCTTTGAAGACTGGGTTACAATGGTATGTTATTGTGTAATCAGCTATGTTGAGTATTTAATTCCTAATGATGCTTGCAACTGCTACACAGCTCCCCTCCTTCGTGCATCTTTTACCTCTCACTCACTGACGCTCCTCACAGGACTGCTGTCCTCTACAAACTCTAATGCCTTGCTTTGACATGCTCTGTCCCTCAGATCGCCCTTCTGTTTTACATTTTCCTGAGTAGTCTTCTGCCCTTAAATACAGCTCATATCTCTTGTCTATATATCAGTCTGTATTTCTAATGATCTATCTATTTCTACAGAAATGATTCATCAACATATTAAAATATATCACTTATTTTATTAATCTTGTTACTTCCCCCCAAAGAATAAATCAGTCTGCAGGGTAAAGCATGTGCTCAGAAACAGATGTTAAAGAGAAAAATGTATACATGAGGGTAGATGTATGCCATATACACACACATGGACACATAAAAGAAAACAAAAGTCATTGGGAAAAGAATGATTTACTTAATTGATGGTTTTGGAAAAATTGGTTAGCTATTTAAAAAAATATATGTAGCTCATGTGCATAAGACAAAATTTGTATATATATATGATATATATTTATATGTGACTATGCAGAAATATATATGTAATAATATATAATATAGCCTATACAATATGTCATTATATATCAAATTTAACCTGTAAATATATAGGTATATATAGCATATATACCTATATGATATATATGTATATATATATTTACAGGTTAAATGTAAAATTAAACTACAAACAGAATACAGAATACTCACTTGGTTTTAGGGTAGAAAGATATAAATTTTATAAGCATAAAAGTAAGAAGAAAATCTCATAAGGCAAAATTTTATTGTTTTGTAAATTTTAGTCATCCAACAAGTATTTATTTACCCACTGATTCTTTAGGAGTCTGTCCTAAGAAAACAATTTTTAAAAAATGGGTAAAGCCTTATCTGCAGAGATATCTACAGCAAGACTGCTTGTAATAAGGTGGAATTGGAAGCAACCAGATTTCCCCAAGGATGGGGAAATGGTTGAGTAAATTGTGATAAATGTATACAGTGGAGAATTATGAAACCACTAATAATGTTTATGAAGATGTTTCAATGGCCTAGGAAACTGCTAAAGATAAAAATTTCATTGAGATGACTACATAGATCATAGATGACTACATAGATGATTTCATAGATCACTTAGTCATCTTTTGTCTCAGTTTCTTGCAAAGTGAAGGTAATGTATTAGACTCACTGGATTTTCGTGAGAATTAAATGAATAAACTCTTTTAAGATGCTTAGTAATTGCTTCATGAATCTAACCTATTAGTATTAATACATAGTGACTGGTGACTTTCATCTTTACAAAGACTCCCTTGAGTTATTAGGTACATTTTTTTTTTGTCAGCAACAACAAAAGTAACTCGTACAGACAGCAGTTGGTATCCTTACTTGCATTTTATCAGTTCAGTGTTCCAGACCACAAAAATAGCCCAATGCCCCCATCATCAAAGATACATTGAAAATTATGTGAGCTATAATAGTGTATGGACAAAGTCATTTCTCAAAATACTTCATTTGCAAAAGAAGGATGCTATGTTTCATTTTAATATGTTCTTATAAATAAGAGACTTTCTTTGTTCAGAAAGCAGTTTAGTCATTTCAGATAGACTAAAGTCTTTTTCTGTAGAACACATTTGGTCTGTGTGTGATATATTTTGCCTGCTGACCTGTTAAAGAGATGCCTACGATTTCAGAACCCCAAGTGGCCGTAAGAGGGGTAGTGCTTCAAAATATTAGAGAGCAGTCAGGAGACACTGAACACATTCAAAGTGCATGGTTTGTCTTCTCCTGACCTCGTATAAACAAGACTCCTACTCAATTGTTGCGTCTTCTCCCCTTCATTCTTTCAGTCAGATGAATTCTTTTCTCTCTATCAAGTGCTAGCCCTGTACTGCTCTAGAGAGACAGCCGTGAGCCAGGTCATCTTGCCCTCACTAAGCAACTGAGCACACTGCCATAGTAACTGCTAATACTCATGTAAGTAGTAGAAATAGAGTGTGCTTGAGGAAAATCTAGGATGGGCAGTCATAATACAAGGAGCTTGTACAATCGTACTGATCAAAAGTAAATAAAATGTACAGACATGTGCTGGTTAGTTTTATGTCAGCCTACACAAACTAGAACCATGTGAGGTGGGAATCTGAATTGAGAAAATGCCTCCATAAGACTAGACTGTACACAGGCCTGTAGAGAATTTTCCTAATTAGTAATTGATGGGGGAAGGCCTCACCCATTTTGGGTGAGGGAAAGCAGACTGAGCAAGCCATGAATAGCAAACCAATAAAGGGCACTCCTCCATGACATCAGCTCCTACCTCCAGGTTTTCGCCCTGTTTGAGTTCCGGCCTTGGCTTCCTCAGTGAATTGAGGATATGTAAGTGAAATAAACCCTTTCCTCCCTAAGTTGCTTTTGATCATGGTGCTTCATCACAGTGATAGTGCTCTAACTAAAACAAGAGGCCAGGGGAAAGCAGGGTATGACCAGCACAGGGATCAAAACATATAGCACTGATGTCTGCCCTCTAACCTCAAGCTTCGTTATACCTACGTCTGCCTTTTCACCAGAGGTTCAAGTTCATCCTTCCTCTTCCCTTCCTTCCCCAAACAAGAATCTGTAATAGTCGCTATGGAGAGTATGTGCCGGGGGAGGACTTTCAGGTTGCTAATGTTGCAGAGGAGTGGAGGTCTGTCTGTCTCCCAGTAAAAAGGCAACATCATCTCCTGACTGTCTCAGGTGGGAAGCCACCAGTCAACAGGCCCTGGAGAGTCCACATAGAATGTTTAATGAACACTTGACTAACTCACTTCAAAATGTAACTTGACAGCCACAAACCACCAGGCTGAACATGATAGAGTCCTAAATAAAAGTGAAGATCAATCTAGGAGGCAATAGATAATAGTAAAAAATAGAAAGGTTGAAAATATACTCAAAAGATTAGTAAATATCCTCTAAGATATAAATAAAAATGAACTCTTAAAATTAAAATTATGGTGCCTTTGTCTATTACATACACACCCACACACACACCACCACCATCACCACCACCACCACCATCACCATCATCACCACCACCACCATCACCACCACCATCATCACCACCATCACCACCACCATCACCACCACCACCATCATCATCACCACCATCACCACCATCACCATCACCACCACCACCACCACCACCACCATCTCCACCACCACCATCATCATCACCACCATCACCACCACCACCGTCACCACCGTTACCACCACAAACAACAAAAACTCAAGAGTTAGAAGAGAAAATCAACAAAATCTTTCCAAAGACAAAACAGATTCTGAAGTAAGTTGAACAACAGAAGAAAATTAGACTCAGCCTGGGTAGTTCAGTATCTGATGGGTAGGAAATAGATATCAGGATGTTTTTCCTGGAATGGAAAGGGCCTGCCAACCAACAAGCATGAAGAATAAAATCAGCCTCTAATGTAGGCATGCCACACAGTCCATAAACATTAGGACTGAAGAGATGATCCTGAAGCAGCTAAGAGAGAGGGGAAGATAAAAGGATTGGTCATGTGTAAACGTTTGGGATCAGAGACAGTAGACTTCTCAGCAGCAACACTTATCTGGAGGAGAGGGGAACAGAGTCTTAAATATTCTTAGCAGAAAATAAATCATTTCAGCTATAATTCTGGCCCAGTACCGATCCATCAAGTGTGCTGGTAGAATAACGTCAGTTTTAAATGGGCAGCTTCCTTTATCCGGGTCTGGAGTAATGAAGAGTCCAGCTATGCAGCTATGCAGCTATGCAGCTATGCAGCAGCTCCTGCAGCTGGCAGAGGGAAGGGAAGGTAGCTCCAGCAGAGATGGGTGGGGAAGATGGGGAGGTCGGAACAGCAGCATCTGTAAGCTGGGCACTCTAAGGAGAGTGAGCACCAAGTGTGTACAGAGAAGCAAATGAAAGGGAGGTCAACTATAAGAAGACAGGATGTCCTAGAAAGAAAATAAAGCCATAGCCAATTCCTAGGTAGATAGCATGTTTAAGAAATAATAGAAGCACTGGACCCTGGTGTAACAAAATCTGTGACACACTCAGATTAGGGAGAAGAGCAAAACTTAACTCACATTTACCATAATTGCAAGTCACATTCTAAACTCAGAGGGGGGAGGAGGTGAGAATGAAGGTGTTATTGTTTTGTTGTTTACATTTTTAATTGGGCAATAGTAAATGATTTAGAGCTCCAAAGAGACATATTTTTAGTCATGAGGATTTATTTTTTTGTCAAGGTTTCTGTTTCTTTTATACACAAGATAAACTTAAGTCACATTTCCTATATTGCTTTCCAGATTCTGTTGGTGAAATCTCCTCCTTTTTTGTTCTCAAAAGTCAAACAATTAAGACCCTTTTTTCCCTCCATCCTTACAACACTCACCCGTACTGAAGCTCCTGAGTGTGCTGGAGCTCCTATTGTTGACACAGTCAACTGCCATCCCAGCGACCTGGCCTCCTGGACTTTCATATTACCCAGCTTATCATGAAGGGTATTCTGTTTTTTCTTTTAAAAATCAGATATAGAGTAATAAACCATGAGTAAGTCCTTATGAAATAGTTACATAAAATGATGGAAAATGTTTTCTATTGTTATTCCCTCAACCTTGAAACTCATATCAGTTAATTCTGGAAATCAAGTGGGCCACATCATGTGGCTCCAAGTTTTAAAAACAAGTGCGTCACATTATTCATTGCAACAGCTTACCAAGCTTGTCCTTCTGCCAGCTTTTAGGAGGGCTTGTCATATGGCAAATGGCCAAGCAGCCTTAGCCGTCACAGGCAGGTGATGGATTTTTCCAAAGGTCTCCTGGCACAGAGTATTATTTAAAAATAGGAAGATAAATACCAGAGGAGACTGCCCAAGGATCTGAAGGTAGTTACTGCCAGGAACATTACTGGGTGTCTGGGGGTGGGGTAGGACACCACTGCCTTTTATTATCAGTTAAAGTATCACAGCTAAGTGAGTCAAAACAAATGGGTGGCATTCATAGACAAAGCATCTTTCAGAAGCAGACATCTTCAGAGCACCTGGGAAGGACCACTCCTCCCTGAAACCCGAGAGGAAGATGCCACCCTCCTGACATGGGCACAGATAGATTCTGTAGGTTTGAGCGTGTGATGCTGAAAAAACCCTCAGCATTGTGTCCTCTTCTGGCAAACACTTCTTTGTGGCTCACTCTCCTCTTGGTGTTGATGTGTCCTTTTCTCTGCGTCTGTGGGTGATGAACTCTTAGTTCTTGTGTACTTGAGGCTGTTTGTGCCTCTCCCTCAGTCTTGAATGATGGTGTAGAATTCCATGTGGACATTTATTTCCCCTCAGCACTTTGAAGATGTGATTCCACTATGCTCAGGCATCTGTTACTGCTGATGAGAGTCTGTGTCTCTGTAAGTAAATTGTTCTCTCTGAAAGTGTTAGCCAGGGTGGTTCCAGGAGTGGATTTGTTGTCATCTGCTTTCTGTGCTCAATGTGATTTTCAACTTGACTGTACCCTGAACTGTAAAGATGTCTCCAGGATGAATTCATGACAGCTTCCACTAGAGCCCATTGGTCTTTATTGGATGAATGGTTCCTGCATTCATTTTTCAACTTTCTACAGCTTAGGTAGTCCCAACGTTCTGCCATGCACTAGAGCCAGGGACTCTTCCTCCTCCGAGTTGTCTTTCTCCCATGACCAGAGGTGGATGACCTCCTCCAGGCTTACTTCCAGGTGATGGCCAATCTTCTAACGGACTAGGAGTTTTGTCTTAAAGCTTTCTTCAGGAATCCACTTAAGATCTCTACCTTTATGGGCTCAGAGTCTTCTGCTCCAGAGTGTTTTCAGTTGCCCACAGCTGGAGTTTTCAGCTGCGTTTACAATAATGGTCTTCTAACAGAGTGCTTGTTCTGTGGCAGATTAGCTTATTTTAACCTAACAACCCAGTGAGGCAGTTACTATGGTTACTGCAATTAGAAGGTAAGTGGAGAAGCCAGGATTAAAACCCAGTAGTGTGGCTTGAGAGCTCATGCCCTTGTCCAAAGAGCTGCCCTGGACATTATGTGTAACCTCACAACACCGCTTTGGCCCCAGGTGATTCTCTTTCTTGCATTGAGCTTGACTCTTGTTTGATAATGCTCATGCATGTGTGTCATTTATGAACATCACCATGTACAAATGTATGTATGTATAAATATAATCATTTCCCTGCTTCTACCCCCTGTTCTCTGAATATGTGTACCAAGTACCTCTGTCAAAACTGCCGTTCTGACATCTGGGTAAGCATCCCTTCCTAGTTCTGAATTAGTGACCTTTTGAATGGGTTTTTGGAGCACAGACATTTTATCTTTTTATTTTACCTTAGTTTTAGAATTTTATGGAATTCCATCATTGAAAAGGTCAATCAGCCCATTTTGCTGCTTATTGGAGGATTACAGCTAAACCAGGACAACATTCTTTGTTTTTATTAGCAAGGATGCAGTCTCATTCATTATTTCGAACAAGTAAAACTTCCTACTGTGGTACAGATTGCTCTTAAATTATTAACTAATTATTGGCCTACAGAACTATAAACAGGATCCTAGATTATTTGCTTAGAGTTGGTTATTTTCTGTTTATCAATATCATTCCACTTTCTCTTGTTGAAATACTCTGGATGTGAAATAGAATGAAAATTAGAAACATATATTTATTTGCTAGAATATCACAGGAATTACAAGTTTATTGATTCCAGAATTGTCCAGATATTTCCAGGAATGGTGAAATTTTAGCAGGGCATCAAGTTTGTTGAAACAAATGTCTGTTCAAACCTGCATGCTGGAACACACATGCACAATTATTCATTGTGATTTCAACTGCCTAAGCTCTCCTGGTTCATTCTCTTAGGAGAGAGGAGAGAGGACACTTGTCCCTCCCACCCTGGCAGGTAGGGATGCTCAGTGTGGTTCAGTAGATAAGTTCCTCGGATAATCAGGTTGTGCCATTAATGAATTAATTGGAAACCTGTGATCTGCTCTTGTTTTGTTTATCTGGAAGCTCTTATCTGTGTGCAACAAGGAAGTCCCTAGTAAACACAAACCCCCTTTCCCCCCCAAACTGGGGAAAGACAACAAAAAGCATTTCTTTTTCCACATGTTTATGAAGTACACTCTCCTCTCTTCTCACTATCAGACTGTCTAGAAAGCATTTGGGATTGGCCCTGGCAACTGGAATGCTGTGTACCACATTTTATGGAACTTTTATTCACAAGAGTTTATACAATTAACAAAGCACATGTAAAGAAGAATAAAAATGTCGTGATGTCCACCCCCCTATGAATGAGATAACAGTGCACACAGCACACATTGAGCTGGATCTACATTCTTGAATCCAAGTCTGCAAATTGCACCAAAAGAAGTCTTGCCTTTCTGAAAATGATGATGCACATGCTTTCTCAAAGTACTTTCGGCTTAATTTTTGAAATCCTTATGACAGTTTTTTGAAGTTAGGTAAGTCAGCAATATTCTGCTCTCTAAACTTGTTTTGAAGGGCCCGATCAGTTTAGAAATACTTGACTTGCTTGAGATAGGATCAACTGATAGGCCTTCCAGACCCTTAATTCCGAACGTATCGACAAAGTTGTTTTTAACTTAAAACCTAGACACAACACAGCAAGTCAGGAAAACTTTGGGCAGATGTGTCTGTGGGCACACACTGTAATCGATCTGTGTTTAATTCTGTGTCCATTCACACTTAAGTGGTGTTTATTTGGCTTAGTTAGAAGTCAGAATGTGACAGTGTTCTGTCAACATTTTTTTTCCATTTTTGTGATTTGTGGAAGTTATAATCACATGATATCCTCAGACTTTATTCCTGACAGTCACTCTGAGTCCCTGCTAGGTTTAGTCTTGCTTGGTAGAATCTGGTGTTCAGGAATGGGGAGTTTTGCCCCTATCTCTTCCGCCTCTAAAGCAGGTGTGTGTGAGCACAGGCTTACATGAGTGAAGGGTTCTCTTCAACTCTTACGTGTTCCAGTGATTCAAACTTTCCTATTGGCATGCCCGGTTGTCTCATGAACTCAGAAGATTCATGACAGTGATGGACTTTTGTCCCCCATTGGACTGGGTGACCTCCCCTTTTGTCATGGAGGGACATTTGACTGCCTCCTTGTTCTGGGTTTTAGCCTCCCCATTTACAAACACTTTCTCGCCCTCCCTCTCATCTGGTCTTCATGTGGCATCTGCTGCATGTGCTCTGACTGTACTTACGCCGATTTTACTTTCTATCAGTGTACTGGTTCCTACAGTTTGAATGATCACCTTTTGTGTCTTGTTTCTAAGAGATTTTTTTAAGTTCTGAAAATGCAGTTCATGTGTCTTTTGGAGCAACTTGATATAATCTTACATAGAGATGGATATATACCCTTACTACCCTTACTATTTCTCTCTCTCTCTCTCTCTCTCTCTCTCTCTCTCTCTCTCTCTCTCTCTCACACACACACACACACACACACACACACACACACACAAAGAGAAGGTATGAAAGAATTTTCCAAGCATCTAAAACTTTTTTATGGGTCTCTTTCTAAAATGTATTATGTGCTTTTCCAACTTTTTAAATTGAGTATCTTGAACATAAGCAAGGTAATCCTCACTTGATTGCTTAAGGTCACCAACAGCATCAGTTACTGCTAAGCTGTAATATGATGATGCCTTGAAGCGCTGTTTCAGTGTGCAAAGCTATCTGATCACACAGGAATGCTAGCAGTAGCCTGTTCTTTCTATATTTCACAATACAGTATTTCTCCTGTGTTTGCAACCATTACCTCCCACCTCTCTTCTTCCTCCCCTTCCTCCTCCTTTTAAAGCCACTGTCACTGTATCTGACTCTAGAAGCCATTTCTTGCTCATATTCTGCTTCTGAATTCTTATTTCTGATCTCCACTAGCCCAGAAGCCAGGCCATTATGATTGTTAAAGTAAATGCAAGGCAAGCTCTGCATAAAGCTCTGTCCTACAAATAAAGGACACAGACAGTGCAGATAGCAAGATATCTGAAGCTGCAGATGTCAAGAGAGCAGAGTAGACAGAAATGCGTGAGTGGCTTGGTTCAGTCCTTCTAATGTACAGATGAAGGAAGTGCTGTTGTGATGGGCCCCCCATAGTCACACAATCACCCACTCAGAAGCAGTGCCGCTCTCTGTTTAATAATCAGCTTCTATATTAGCATTCGCTAACTAGAGGAGCAGCTCTCTAACGGAGTGAATATATAATATAACGGAGATTATTAGATTGGCCTGTACAGTGGGGCTGGGGCAGTCTAACTGTGACTGTCTATACAGTGGAAGGCTGAGAACCTGGTGAGTAGTCTACAAGGCTGGATGCCCCAGCACTCACACTCCAGCACTGAAGGCTCAGTTCATGTTGGAAGGTCAGAGAAGCCGTGTTGTGCTGTCAGTAAGGAATGGCAGCTGGCAGCAGCAGGGTATGAAGGTGGGCAAGCAAAGGGGCAGCACTGCTCTCCCAGATCTCCTTGTATGTGGGCTGCTCACGACAGGGGACCCTTCTCCCAGGAAACACCCTCACAAATTCACTCAGAAGAGGTCACTTAGTTGATTATAGTTTCAATCATGTTGACAACCAAGATCAATCACCTCAGCTTCCAATTTGTGGTCTTCTGTAAAGGAGTTGAACGAACTTTTGATTTATGTAGGTGGCTGTTATTTTTATAGGTAGATAAAGTTATGAATATATAAATACATATTTCAAACATGAATACCATTAACACACTCTCACATATGTATGTGTTTATAATATATAATATTTTATTTTGTAACATATATATATATATACACATATACAGTGTGTTTATAGATTTACTCCTATCTGCTTATATACATATAGGGCATTGACTGCCCAGCATTGACATTGAATGTGCCATGTATGATGATCTCTGATTAAAACATGGAGAAAGAGAAGTGTGCTTAGAAGAAAGGAGGTCTAACCTAACTAACTACAAGTCCTTTGACCTGTGCATCGAGTACAACTGTGACTTCAGGCTGCTTAACAGGATTGACCACTCAAATCATGACAATAACAAAACTTAATTTTAGACTTTTAAATTTGTGTTTCATTTTGGCTAATTTTCTCTATACTCTTTTTCAATTTACTGATTTTCTCTTTATTGTGTTTCTTCTATAACATATCCGCTTTTAATTTTACTGCGAATGTCTCACTTATGGAAATTCTGTTATTTTCTTTAAAATACCTTGCTTTTCTAAAAATAATGTCTTCTTTTTAAAAAACATAGTAGGATCTTTATTTCTTGAAGAACTTTAAATCTACTTATTTTATATTCTATGTTTAGTAATTCTACCTAAAAACACTTAGGTGATCTTACTATCTTTTGGTGGGGAGTTGTTTTTTTCTTTGATTCTGACTAAGGGTCAGTGATTACCGTATGTGTCTCATAAGTCTGCCTGATGAAGAGTTGATGAGAGAGATCTGTCAGTGGTTTGCTTGAGAGTTTTCAGAGACCTGCTTTATTGGCTCTCACTTCAGGTGTATGTCATTTGTCTTTTAGTTTGAGGGTCCTGGAGCACTCAAACTAAAAGACTCTGAGAGAAGCCCGTGCATCCCCAGGGCTGGCTCCCGCCTGCACAGAACCTGAGCTAACACTTCCCTAAGGTGGAAACAGCACATGGACCTTTGGAGCGTTTTAGATGTAAGCTACAGCGGTGGTCTTTCTCCTCTCATCCTAATGAGTCAGTCTCTTAACCTCTGTGTGGAAATGATGACATCTCATCCCTCTGAAGAGCCACACAAGACCTTAGAGTAGAACTGAGTGAAGCAGCTGCTCTGGTGGGAGCAGCAGTGAATACTTGGGGTCCATTTTCTTCTCTGTCCTTAGGCCAGAGGCCTGTTGGAACCTTGTCCAGATGACTGGTGGTTCTATAGAGCAGCCCAACAGGCCCTTGGTCCCAGAAGCCTGCTCTTTTCCAGCAGTTCCTTGTTCCTGGGCAGCAGGTTTAGTTTTGAGCACAAAACCATCAGTAGCATGTTGCACAAATAAAGGAAACTCGGGGCCAAATCTTTGGGAAAGGCGGAGATGTCAGAGAAGAAACACAGAAACAGAAAGATCTCACACAGCTGTTTTCCAGCCTCCTCAACCTCGCTTCTCCTGCCTTCTTCTGCCTCCTCTGTCTTTCTATGCCTGCCTTAAATACTTTCTTCCCCTAGTTAAGGTGTGGCACCACCACTGCCTGCCTGGGAGCCTGGAACTCCTTCTGTAAACTAAGATGACCTCCAACTCAGATTGGATTAAGGGTGTAGGTCACCACTCCTGGATATTCCCTGTGCTGGGATTAAAGGTGTGAGTTACCACAGTCTGATCCTCTTAGATTGACTGTGGGTAGATCCCTCTGATATCTCCTACTATTTTTATTATATTTGAAAACATCCCCACATATCCCCTTTTGTGTCAAATTTAAAAGAAAAGAAGGTGATAGCTAACATAAGAAAAACCATATACAATAGGTATAATAATTATATACAATATATACAAACAATAAATGAGTAATGTCCAGACCATTAACAATTGAAAATTCAAAGAAAATATTTCATTTATTATTCTATTTTGATGAGTCCAAAGGATTATACTTAATTCACTTTCTTTCTAACTTGTATTACTAACTAAAAACTATTATTTTGATTTCTCTTAAACTTAAACACTTTAACTTGGAAGTTTCTTTTCTAAAACAGTCACCAGAAAATTATAACTATCTCATCTTAACTACCTCAGAGACCCAAGAAGGAAATAATATTTACCCAAGTAAACAGGAAGTGCAAGCAACTTCCAAAATCTAGAAATGACAGAGATGACACCTATCTGCCTGGACAGTCAGTCAAAGTTCCTTTATAAAGTTGGGGCATCCATCTTCAGCCTACAGGCCCAGAGTCTCTTTTCATTTCAGTGAAGCAGGAAATCTGCTCTGCCCATTCTGGTATAGTTCATCAGTCGCTTCTCCTTGTATCCTGAAGAATATCTGACAGTTTTCTCTGAAAATTAGGAACCTGAAGGTTCATCTCAGCTTGTTCTGTCAAAGTCCAGAGGTTACTTTCCTAGGGAACCCGCATGTCCAGTTTAAACAGCATATTGTCAAGCAGTCAATACAAGAACAGGCTCTTGTCCAGTGGCTAACCATTGCCACAAAGAAGGTAGACTCCATATGGAGCTTCTTCAGTGCCCATTTTTCTCTTGAAGTAGATTGGTGCTGCCAGGAGCAGACCTGTCTCACTGTCCAGAAAAGTCTAAGTTCTTAAAATATTTTAAATGCCATATTCTATGGATCTCTGAAGTGTTTGAAGAAGACCTGTTCATCTAAAATATATTTGTTTGATCTTGAAAACATATTTAAAGCAAGTAAATCCTTTTAAAAGAAGATTCAATAATCTATCCTATATCCTATATATCTGTATCCCCTTTTTCTCTTTTTTAACACAAATCTTGAATCAAATCGCTCTTGTTTAACTTTTTTCTAACCATAACCATTAACAATTTTTAACCAATTAACCTAAACAATGACAATCATCCATAACCCACTGAATGACCAAAAACAACCCATCCCACCTCTTGGGAATGTGGCTCTGTGTTCTTAAATTTACTTCCTGCTGTCTGGGGGTGATGGCATCTTTAGAGGATTCTGAAAAGAAAAGTTTTGTTAAACGTCAAGTCCTGAAATAAGTAGCTGTGTTTTTTGTTGTCCAGTCTCTGCATAACAGGAAAGTGCACGGCTTGTCTCAAGTCTTGGCTATAGTAGTTTGTGAAGCTGGTTCATCTCAGTGAGCTGCCACAAAATTGTCCTGAGCAGTTTGTAGTCCAGATATGATCTTTGGTTGGTGTTTATCAGCCTAGAGGCTTTGTCAGAGTCTATGTGAAATCATCGTTGTGGGGCCCCATCTTCCTTTTGGATATTTCAAGTTTGCAATTAGGCATTGTCCTGGATCACTGCAGAAAACTGACAAGAGACTAAAACTGAACACAATGTACAGGAAGCTAAATATATAACTATTTATTCAGCATAGGATTAGTAACAATAGAATAGTCCCTTATTTTTTGTTATTCTTCTGTCCCATATCAGGTGGTTCTTCTGATATGATGCAGAGATTTTATATTTTCCTTTAACAAATATGCTTGAGTTTAGAGAAGGAGAGAGCCACACTCCAACTCTAAAGCCAGCTTTAAATTATAATTAAACTGGGACTTCAACTTAGAAAAACAAATAGAGGTTAAGCAATGAGATTTTACCATAAAAAGTATACTGGTACCAATAGGGCCAATATTCTTTTGCCTGTAAATTTTTCTGGAGAGTCTCCCTTTTTGCTTTAGATGTCTAGATGTCCAAGGTCTTTTCACTTCTTGAAGATGAGTATTTCCAGTTTTCTGTAAAGACAAAAACAAAAACCTGCTCCACTCTTTTTTGTTTCTTTTTTACAACTTAAAAAATTATAATATGGGTAGATGAGTTATCAGTTCTTATTTTCATGAAGTTTCTCTAATTCAAATCGAGCCCTTATTAATTTTTATGGTATCCATAACTTTTCTGTGGAAACAAAAGAAAAACCCCTTCCCCAATGTAGCACATACCCTGGCTTCCATTCAAAGGTTAGTACATCTTTGAAGTAAACAAGTTGATTTAGTTCAGCTGTTTTTTCTATGGTCCAATGCCTTTCAGCAGCTGTTGTTCCTTTCTCATTAGCATTGAGAAAATTCAAAGTTAATAAAGCATTATGTAGTCTATCTCTGGGGGTGTTATTCCTTTCTGTTTATTTAGCATATCCTTTAGAGTTCATTTTGATCTCTCTATGACTGCTTGCCCTGTAGGATTGTGTGGTATGGTATTCCTATAATATGCTTTATATCATAATAAACAAAAAATTGTTTTATTTTACTATAGAAATATGCCGGAGCATTGTCAGTCTTAATCTGTACAGATATTCCCATGATGGCCATAACTTCTAGCAAATGTGTGACTACAGAATCAGCCTTTTCTGAACTCAAAGCAGTTGCCCATTAAAATCTTGAAAACATATCTATTGTATGGTGGACATATCTTAATTTTACAAATTCTGTAAAATTAAATACATCCATCTGCTAGATTTCATTTCTATGTATGCCTTTAGGATAACTTCTTACTGGCAATGGAGTTTGCTTATACAAACAACAGGTGGGACACCTTTTTACAATTTCTTTGGCTTGTTGCCAGGTGATAAATCTTTTTTTAATCCTTTGCTATTGACATGATGCTTTTTATGAAACTCTGAGGCCTCTAGTACATTTCCTATTAATAATTTATCAATTTCAACATTACCTTGTGCTAAAGGACCTGGCAGACCCGTATGGGATCAAATGTGTGTTATATAGAAGGGGTGATTTCTAGTCCTGATTATTTCTTGTAACTGAATAAATAATGAAGTTAATTCTGACTCATCATTAATAAAATCAGCTGTTCCAATGTGTAGAACTACTCTTTCTGCATACTGAGAGTCTGTGACTATGTTAAGTGGTTCAGTAAAGTCCATTAATACCATCACGATAGCATATAATTCTGACTTGAACAGAATTATAAGGGCTTTGAGCCACTTTACTTATATGTTCTCATTTGTAACCTGCCTTTCCTGATTTGTTTGCATCGGTATAAAATGTAGGAGCTCCGGAAATTGGGTTATCTCATACAATACGAGGGAGAATCCAATTAGTTTTCTTTAGAAATTCAATTCTTTTGCTTTTAGGATATTTGTTGTTAATATCTCCCAAAAAATTACTGCAGGCTCTTTGCCAAGGTTCACTTTCTACCCATAGTTGGTCAATTTCTTCATTAGTTAAAGGTACAACAATTTCTGCTGGGTCCATTCCTGTCAATTGATGAAGTCTTAATTTTCCTTTAAAAATGAGTTCAGAAATCTTTTCCACATACGCCTTTAATTTCTTACTCAGTTTATGTGGAAGAAATAACCATTCCAATATAACATTTTCCCTTTGCATTAAAATTTCTGTAAGAGAATGCTTAGAGGGCATGAAAACTAGAATGCAATTAAGGTCTGGATTCACACGATCCACATGTGTATCCTGTAATTTCTTTTCCACCAAAGCCAATTCTTTCTCAGCTTCAGGTGACAATTCGCTTGGACTATTTAAGTCCTTGTTATCATTTAAGGTTTTGAACAAATTATCCAGTTCATCATTTTTAATTCCAATAGTGGGTCGTAAATTGGCAATGTCTCCTAGTAGTCTTTGAAAATCATTAAGTGTCTTTAGTATATCTCTCCTGATTTTTCCCTTCTGGTGTCTGATTTTTTTGTTGGCCTGTTTTATAGCATAAATAGTTAATGGAATCCCCTCTTTGTATTTTTTTCTGGGGCAATCTGTAATCCACAAGCAGGCAAAAATTTTTTCACTTCTTCAAATTTTTTTTCTAAGGTATTAGTATTTGAATCAGCCAACAAGATGTCATCCATGTAACGATAAATTATAGATTGTGGGAATTTGTTATGTATTTGTTCTACTGACTTTTGTACAAAATGCTGGCATGGAGTGGGGCTATTCAGTATTCCTTGAGGGAGTACCCTCCACTGGAATCTCCTTACAGGCTGAGAATTATTATAAGTGGGCACTGTAAAGGCAAATTTTTCTTTGTCTTGTTCTTGTAAAGGTATTGTAAAGAAACAGTCTTTTAAATCAATAACTATAATAGGCAATTCTTTAGGTAACAGAGAAGGCAAAGGAATCCCAGACTGTAGAGAGCCTATTGGCTGGATCACCTTTTTTATCTCCCTTAGGTCTGTTACCATTCTCCACTTTCCAGATTTCTTTTTAATAACAAATACAGGAGAATTCCAAGGTCTGGCTGATTCTTCTATATGCTGAGCATTTAACTGCTCCTGTACCAGCTGCTCTAAGGCCTGCAATTTCTCTTTTGTTAGAGGCCATTGATGAACCCATATAGGTAGTGCTCTGGGTATTTTTGAAAGATCAGCAGCTGTTTTGCCTTGTTTCTGTATAACCCGAATGGTTTGTGACTTTGTCTCATAATACCTTCTAATGTTTTTCCAGAACCATGTGCTAGTTTATGGCTTATATCTGTGTTTGGAGTAATATTAATCTGTGTGTTCCATTGTTGTAGTAAATCTCGTCCCCTTAAATTTATAGCAATGTTAGCTACATATGGCTTTAATATTCCTCTCTGTCCTTCTGGTCCTATACACTAAAGCCATCTTGCACTCTGTTTTACCTGGGATATCA
Source organism: Phyllotis vaccarum (assembly GCA_033318265.1). NCBI lineage: Eukaryota > Metazoa > Chordata > Mammalia > Rodentia > Cricetidae > Phyllotis > Phyllotis vaccarum. The sequence goes on from JARWLC010000007.1 coordinate 97,379,793, forward strand.
AGCCAATACCCCAACACTTTACCTCCTGAAGGGGCCCAACTTGAATGCCATGACTTCTGGTGAAATCATTGATACATCCACCTCTGTATTCAGTAAACCTTCAATAATAACATCATTTATTTGTACTTTTAATTTTGGCCTTTGTTCATTGATAGAAGCTTGCCAAAATATTAGCTTTATAATTTTTCCTGAATTCTTTTCTTTTCCTATAGATTTTCCATCATTCAATGTAGTATATGTTTTTAAAAATAGGATTTAATTTTTTAAATTGTTCTGGGAAGATGTTTCCTCCACATTGACAGGGTAAGATTGGATTGGATTTGATATGGGAGCTTTTCCTGAGAGCAGAAAGTTACCTGACATGGGGGCTTTTGAAAACCCCGGTGGGGTGTTTCCCAAGGGCAGAAAATTACCTTGTCTGTCCCTTGTCGATCTGCACTCATTAGTCCAATGTCTTCCTTTTCCACACCTTCTGCATACTCCAGAAAGGAGGGGCGTTCTCTTGGGATTATTCCCAACAAAAGCACTGTTTCTGTGCTTTAAAAAAAAAAATAAATAAATAAAAAAAATAAAAAAAAAAGGCTTGTTTACAATTTCGTTTTATGTGACCCTGCCTTCCACAATTGTAACATTTAACATTTTGTCTTTTTCTTATACCTCTTGAAATAAGCTCTCCTACTCAGTTATCATCACTGTCATAAGACTTTAGAGTAATTGTCTCATGAATCCAATCCTCCAAGGGTGCTGACCTTGCTTTTAACAGTCTAAGTATTTTTCTACATTGTGCATTAGCATTCTCAAAAGCCAGTGATTCAATTGTTATTCGCCTGGCTTCTGAGTCCAGTACCATTCTATTTACTGCTGCAGTTAATCTGTGCAAAAAGTCTGTAAAAGTTTCTTTTGGGCTTTGAATTACTTTTGTGGATGATTCATCTTTCTTCCCTATTTCTTCAATCCGATCCCAGGCATTTAAAGCTGCCATGTGCCATAAATCCAGAGTATGTTCAAAGACTGCCTTTCAATATCAGCATAATCACCCTCCCCAAGAAGTTGGTCTTGGGAGATTTCTTTGCCTCTGGCCCTGCTCCTTTGTTCTATTGTTTTAGCCTTCTCCCTCCACTATAATTTCCACTGTATAAGTGGCCCTTCCTCTAGCACAGCTGTAACCATATCTAACCAATCTTTAGGGGTCACCCGATTACAGCACGACCAGCTGCTCAACGTTTATTTTATAAATGGTGAATGCATCCCATATATTACAATTGCTTCTTTTACTCTCCGTAATTCTAGCATTTGTACTGGAGCCCAGCTAGCTTCTGTATCATCTTTATCATTCTTCATTTTTTTAAAAAAAAGGTTACTGGGTATATTAATGTTGCAGTTTTTGTCTTAATTTTAGTGACCTTGCTGAAATTGGTTCTTCATATGTCTCTGTTTGAATTTGAGCATCTTTGTGTTCTCTCTTGACAGGCTTTTTAAAGACCTTTTTCTTTGGATTTATATTAATTGACTTTTTAAGTGATAAAATAGAAATCAAACAAAAAATATAATATTATTTATTTGATATGTAATAAACAGTTTGATATACATTATGATAGTCCCATCTACCTTATTTATCTTTCACTTCACTGATTGTAATACCAAATTGTCTAGTGAAAGATCACAGAAGGACCAAGTACCCTTCATTGTCTTAAACAAATTCCCACTTAAAAAAAAATGATTTACTCACCAATTTGTTGTCTGTTGATGATTCAATTGATTGTGAAGTGGGGCAGTTACCTAGTGTGATAGCAGCCCAAGGAGGGGTCCAAAAAGGAAAAAAAAAATAACCCACCAGGAGAAAGAGGCCACTGTCTGAAAAACTTACCCAGATGACAATGAAATGGAAACACGTGTGCCGGTCTGCCTAAGGCTGGAGCCAACTCAGAAGCCTATCCAGCGGGTAATTACTCCTCCAGCTATGTGCTGCTCTGCCTGGCAAGTGCCGTTTTTGGGGGGTAGGGAGGGGAGAATTTGTGCCTCACATTGGGCACCAAGTGTTGCACAAATAAAGGAAACTCAGGGCCAAATCTCTGGGAAAGGCAGAGATATCAGAGAAGAAACACCACAGTCAGATCTCACCCAGCTATCTTTCAACCTCCTCGCCCGGCTTTTCCTGGCTTCTTCTGCCTCCTTTGCCTTTCTATATCTGCCTTAAATACTTTCTTCCCTCAGTTAAGGTGTGGCACCACCACTGCCTGCCTGGGAGCCTGGAACTCCTTCTGTAAACTAAGATGACCTCAAACTCAGATTGGATTAAGGGCGTAGGTCACCACTGCTGGATATTCCCTGTGCTGGGATTAAAGGTGTGAGTAACAATTGTCTGATCCTCCTAGAGTGACTGTGGGTAGATCCATCTGATATTTGAAATCTATCCCCACAGTAGTGTGTCTAGGAAGGGCTTTTGTCCTGTTTTCATATTTCTCCTTATTGGTTTCTTTTTCTCATGGAATTTGTCCTTCAATAAGGTAGGGGTTCAAAAGCCCTCGTTAGAGAGGGCAGTGTCACACTTAGAATGCTAAACTATTTCAGATGAACTTTGTCTACACAGCACAAAAAGTCTGTAACCAAAAAAGAAGGTAAGGATATAGAAAATAAAATATGAACACATTACCAAAGATGCCAGGCATATAAAGCTTAGGTGTCTTTTGGTGATATAAATATGCAGAGTTAAAGAAATACCTAACAGAGTTCTGCTGCACCATTTCTGTCTGACATCCAGGTACCTTGCACAGGTTTATTCCCGTGATTTATACAGAAGCCTGCATAATAAAATGCAGCCCAAAGTCATGCTTCTGGGCACCATTAATTTTCCTATGGACAGTTCTGGAACTAAAACCTTGCAGCCAGCCTGGGAACGAACTTGGTGGCTATTGTTCAGGCTTCTTACCTTAGAGTGTCCTTGTGAGCTGGGAGTAGGCAGGTTCTAGGCAGATCTTACCAGAGCTAGAAAAGAGTCCCCTAAGAGTACAGTTTCGAGGGGTAGTACAAATTGTACTCCCTCTATGCAGTGAGAACTGCAGTGAGGCAGGAGGAGAAGAATGTACCAACTTCATGTTGGTAATTGCTTGATTGATAGATACAGGTGATATGTAGCCAAATGACTTCTAATACTTTTTTCCCAAATTGACTTCAGTTTCCTCAAAGTGCAGCCTTCTCATTGTGAGGAAAAACCCGCATCTGCTGACAGCTAAGCACATGTCTAGAGTGGCGGTGTGTGTCACTCATCTGAAAGAACTCCTCCCAGCTTTTTTCTGACCAGTTAGACAAGAAAAGTGTGGTGGAAATGCTGTTTCTTTACAGCAAGCCCCCATGAAACCCCTTTATCTTTTCAAATCACTTGTCAGAAAGGTGACTCTCCGGGGGACAGAAGGGCGTAGTGTAGAAAGGCCTGTAGGTGGAGGTTTCTATGCCTCACCCCTCAACTCCCCAATATGCAGCAGCTGCTCTCCCAAATAATTGAGTTGCAAGCTTAATATTACTTATAAATGATGGGCCAGTAGCTCTTACGCTTAAATTAACCCATAATTCTTATCTATGTTTAGCTATGTGCCTTGGTACTTTTTCTTAGTAAGGTATTCTCATCTTGTTTCCTCTGCATCTGGCTGGTGACTCCAATTCTGCCTTTTCTCTTCCCAGAATTCTCTTTGTCTGGTCACCTGGCCTATACTTCCTGCCGGGCAACTGGCCAGTCAGCATTTATTAAGCAATTCAAATGACACATCTGTATAAGAACATTATCCCACAGCAAAGACCTATTATATGGGGACAAGGGAATGGAGATTGCCTGACCTCTTGAAGAAAGTGAGTACAGGACTATTTTTATCAACTGTGTTGTATCTGGAAGGATATCTGAGGCATTTGGAGTAGGTTTTCTGGAATTCTGTTCCTACTACAAGTATGTAGTTGTGGTCTGTCTGAGGCCTCTAGACGGGCCCTCCTAAGGTAGACACTATTATGTTCCACATTTACCATGGGGAGCTGGGGAGAGCCTGTCTGCCTTCTGTACCATGACATCTTGGGGAATGCTTTTCCTCATCTCTTTTTACAGTCTTGGCCAAACCAAGAAGTCATTTTGCCTTGGCATCCAGAGATGGCAAGTGTGGGCTGGATGATTCTGGCAGAGTTAGGTAATTGGGCTGTGCTCCTCAAAGAGCATTCTGTTCCTCATGGCAGAGAGTTCTTGCTAGTGAGCCTGATGCCACTCAGCCTTCCACATCCAGCCACATCCTTGGAAAAAAGACTAGAGCTGGCATGAACAATAGGTACAAATGAAAATGCACTAGTGTTTCCAGGACTCTTAAGATATTCCATTCCAAATGTTGACGCGTGAATCTCTTTTCACAGGTGTAGAAGCAAGAATGGTAATCAAGAGTCTTTGTTATTCATGCTCTGCAGCCTCCTTACAAGACCCATGTAGCATGAATCCTAATTGGTCTTAATAATAAAAACCTGAAGCTCATTATTGGCATAAATGCTGAAAGATCAGAGAGACCAAGGAACAAGCCTCAGCCACCCCTTACCTCACCAATTCCTCAGTCACAAAGGGCAGAGGTCCTGTCTCCACTCCATCTTAACTCTTCTAGTTCCTCCTCCTAAGTGCTGGGTTTAAAGGTGTGTGCCACCACTGTCTGACCTCTGAGGGTAACTAGTGGCTGCTCTGATCTCCAGGCTAGCTTTATTATTTGTCAGAGCACAGAGTCTGTGTCTGTCAAACTCACCTGTGAGCACCAATCCCACTTGGTAGGTGAGGCACCCGAGGGCTTGATGTCCAGTAACATAGGGAGGCCAGCATCCTACCTAAAAGTACAGGTGAGAGTCACCTTGATGCCATTCTTAGCATAAAGCCCCAGACTGTGTTGCCTTTTGCAGTATCTGTTAATGGTTCATTTCCAGCAAAATAGTAGAGGGAATTTTTTCACTTACAGCTTTTGTAAACCTTGAGAATCCTGCCGCCATTCATCATCACCTTTATTTTTTCATCGCAGGTAGCTGGCGGGCTTATTTACCTTAGTTCTTATTCCTTTCCAGTTTTACATCAATGCAGAGAAATTCATGTCTGTGAAAGCACATCCTAGACTCTCAAGTGGCACATAGGTTTTATTTGGTATTATAATATTCAGTTCTTGACTTTTCATCATTAAAATAAACACTTTCATTTTATCATGGCAAATGGTGGTAGACACCTACAACTCTCCTGAAATAACTTTAGACAGCACAGTAATCTGAGTAACGTTAACACTAACATTTCAGTAACAGAAACCCTAACCCTTTTCTTTTAAAAACATATACATTGAAACATGTACATACATACTTACATAGTGAGGCAACAGTGACAGTGTTAGTAGAAAATATGCTTCCTGTAACTTTGGAGGAAGATGAATTATTTTCTTTTTAAAAAATTTGTTTTAATTATCTATATGTGCTTTTTTGTCTGTGTGGGTGTGTGTACAAGAGTGCAGGTGCCCTGGGAGGTCAGAGGCATCAGACCCTATGGAGCGGGGTTACATGTGCTTGTGAGTCTCCATACATAGTTGTTAGGACAGAACTCAGGTCCTCTGAAAGAGCAGAACATGCTCTTAATGGTTGAGCCATTATTCCAATTCTGATAAATATGTTTTCAACAAGAAAAGATATAACTGGTAAAATACTGATTCTTAGGGCAGAGAATGAGAGGAAGCAATGGGGATGGATTTAATTCAAATATGTATGCAAGCGTGAATATTAGGTAAAATATGCTTTAAAAGAATGAATGAAGTTTCTTTTTGTTTTCATAAAAATACACATGACTACTTGTGTGCAGGGTTTTAAGTTCTGCATAGATATTATAGAATTCTCTGTTGACAAATATTTTTTGTTTATTTTACTGAGAGTTGCACCATACTTCATCACCTGTATAGGGGTCTTAATGCACCCTTTAACTTTATTGACTCTATGACATAAGATGGTTCCGATAGATACAGTTAGTTATATAGAATGCTTTCATTTCCAACCCTTATTTCCAGCAACAGTGAATAGAAGCTTCAGGTGCCCTTGTGATTTATAAGTTAGCACCAGGCCAAACAGCCCGACCTTCTCCAGCTCTGTGACCCCTCTGTTTGGTGTGGGGATCTTATCACATCACAGCCCTCTCAGGCAGGATATACTCCTCCTCCTACATTCTTATTTAAGAAACATTTCCATTTATCAGAAATCTGAAAGAAGGTACAACAAACTGTCTTCTTGTACCTAGATTTCCCCTCCTTGCGATGAGCCATTCGAGAGTACGTTACAGATAGCATAGCACTTTATTTCTAAATATTCCAGAGTCTGTCACCGGCATTTCTCATTATGGATTCCTGCTGATGTCATACTCAACAACTAACCTAGATGAAGTGTCATTGTTTGGAGTTGATATTCAAGTGCTTTGGGTTTCCCGTTCCGAATCTAGTCAAAGACTGCATGCAGTCAGCTGTCATAGTCCAGCCTCGTTTTCTCTTCTTTCTCCTCTTCACCCCTTCCTTTGCCTTCTTTTATTTTCCTTCATAAACTGATACTTTTTAAATCGTCCAGGCCAGCTATACATTTATATATATAAATATATACTGTTGAAGCATCCATAATCAGCACAGACTACTGCCCACACACATGCACTTCTGCTTCCCTTTGAATGTCTGTGACTTCTGTGTCTTCCATGGAAGCATCTGGAAAGCCATTAGATTCTCCCAGAGCCTTACTTCTCAGGCCATCCCTGGGCTGCTGACAGCCAGGTGCAAGTTTTGCTGGGAAGGCTTCTGGTATTCACAGGCTGCTGTCCTTCCAGCCTCTTACTCACAATAGTGAGCACCAGGTGCTTTTGGAACTTGGACTGTGGCTGGCTCAAGCCAGTTGCTTCTTTCTCGGCCAATTCAAATCTTTCAACTTAATACTGAGCTAATCTGTATATGGCAGAAGGCAAATCTTGACCTGAATCTTTAGGGCACGTTCACTCCTCACGGCAGTGTTTCTTATTACCCTCTACTGTGCTTGAAATTTCAGTGATGCTACACAGTTTGCCATTTCTTACAGTCTTTCTTGTTGTGGAGTCTCATTTGTAAGCAGATTCTGTGTGGGGACACATGGAGTGAAGAGGTTTGTACATTTTAGACTTTCCCCATGGAAATAATCTTTAAAAGTTTTAAGTTAGGAAAATGAAAAAGACAAATATTCATAAACTAAATAGTGAGAAGTAGTTCTGCATTAAAAATCTTGGCCCCATCCCAAAATTTGTCAAAAAGATCAATTTATTTTTATTTAGTTGGCTTGATGGTTTTGTCTCTTTCCCATACTTCTCAATGCTTTCTCTGTGCCTTTTCTCCATGAACTCATGGCATTTCAAAATCAGACACCCACTAGCTTAGGAGAGGACATCATAGCCGTGTGGCCACATGAGCAGTGTGGGGAAAGCAGGAACACAGAGCCATCCTGTTAGAAATTCGAGCTTGTCCAGCCACAGGGGAGCATACAGTGTTATTCAAGAAAATGTTGCTTCACTATAAAGACAAAAAATGAAGCAAGGCAGCTTCCCAGTGCCCTAAGAAATATCATCTCCATTCTGCTGGAGGTAGCTAGAGATTACCACAGAAGGTGCTGCTTATCCTTTAAGGGGAAATAGTATGTTAACATAATACATAATTGTAACACCTGTCATACCTTGCTATTGGTTCTGAATCCAGACTAATGACTCTGGAGCTTTCTGAACCTTTTCCAATTAGATTTCCCAGGTTTTCTAGAAAAGCTTGCAAATGACCGATCCACCTGATGCATACTTTGCCTTTATTTATGTCCCATTTCTGAAACCAGCGTTTCCAGTTGTCTGCCGGGGCAGATGTCATTCATTTTGATGTATGGGACAATCTTGCAGAATAAAGGTCCTTCTTTCAGGAGACGAGGAAACTGAGAGCTGGAGAGAGCAGGTAACCTATGAAGATTATATATACAGCAATTGCAACTGATATTAAGAATCAGAGTCAGGACGCCAGTCAGTGGTGGCGCATGCTTTAGTCCCAATACTTGGGAGGCAGAGGCAGGTGGATCTCTGTGAGTTCAAGGCCAGCCTGGTATACAGAGTGAGGTCCATGACAGCCAGGGATACACAGAGAAACCCTGTCTCAAGTTCCCTCCTCCTCCAAGAGAGATTCAGATTCGGGTCTGTCTGATTCAGTTTGCTCTGTTTCAAGTATTTGTAAGTCTGGATAGTCCCTCATTAGGGACTGCTGAAGAATATAAGGACATCAATACACCCAGTTTCTGTTTTACTGGTCACCAACCACTCTCTGACTTTCCCATCTAACTGATCAAAAATGAGCTATACCAATGACTTCCAACACCAGCATGAAACCAAATAGCCAGGCAGCATTGTGTGAGAACTCCCTTTTTAAAAACCCCAAGTTGGGGGCAGGTTCAGTGCTGACGTCAGCCACAGGACTGCTTCCCCGTTTTGGCATTCGCTGGGGTAATGTCAGACTTTAGTATCCTGGAACCCAGGAAGGATCAGGAGTGTTGCTCCAGTGCCCACAGCCAGACTTGCTGCAAGTGATGTGAGCTGAGTCTGGGATACCTGAGCTTGCTGGTTGGCAAAGACAGAAAAATGAGGCTTCTGATACTTTAGACCAAGGCAGTGTTTACCCTCATCTGACTCCCGGTGAGGAGTGGAGTTAGTACAAGATACCATTGGAACTCCCAGTCACGCCATCTTTTTTCCATGGGAAGCCTTGCCTTTGTGATGAATGTGTGATTCCCCCTTTGTAGAGAGGGGCCTAAACACATGGGATAGTCTGCGTCTCCTCATCCCTGTGCTACATGTGAAGAGCATGTGTAAGCCGTGTGAGTATCTGCACATGCATCTAGTGCTTTCAGTGGTAAAATTCTAAATTAAAATTTATCTTCACTGACTGACCTGTTTAACAAGTCTATTTCTGGTAGCAGAGAGCTTCTGTAAGTGTTAGGAGTTAATGGAAAGGCTCAGTGGTGAAGAGAGGTAAAGAAGTGAGTACTTCATTTGCTAGTATTGTACTAAAAACCCGGAGCCAGATATTGGGAAAAGCTGAAAGATCAGAGACAGGGAACAAACCACAGCCAGTCCTCATCCAGCCAACTCCTCTGGCCTATCTCCATGAATCCCCAGAATCCAAGCTTCTACATCCTCAGCTGAAAATGGAAGTGCCAGGCAAATCTGAACTCCTCCCTCCTCTGTCTCCACCCAGCTATCTCACTTCCTGGTCCAACTTTCCCAGACCTAGGATTAATGGTGCGCACCACCACCGCCAGGCTCTGTTAGGCCTTGAACTCACAGATCCAGACTGATCTCTGCCTCCCAAGTGAAGGGATTAAAGGCTTGGGTCACCACTCCCTGACTTTTCTGGCTTGGCTCTGTGGGTAGCTCTGCCCTTTGATATTTCAAACTATTTTTGTTAAATATACAATATATCACCACAGGTGAGGAAGTAGGAAATGCTTTCCTCTGTGGTAATAAAACGTATCCTGTAGCAGCTTGCTTTGAATATGAATCAGAGAGTTCATGCTTTGAAGCAAATTTATGGTTAGCAGTAAGATAAAGACACGTTTTACTGCCTTATTTTTACTTAATAAATTTTAATTACCTTCTCTCCATAAATTAAAACATTTACCATGCTATATCCTAATTATCAGATGTGTCATATATAGTATAATTTCATAGAATAATTGCCATTTGGACTTTTGGAGAGACATTGCCTTATAGTCTTTGTTTTAATGCTTCAGTAGCTGGATTTTCAGTGGAGATGCAGGCTTGCTGTGTTACATCAGCTTTCAAAGGAACTAATGGTACTTACTGGACGGTGGTTGTCCTAGCATCGTATGCTAACCAGGCAATGGCCGAGTAGGACCAACAGGAATGCTGTGAGGTGCAGACTATTTTGAAAAACATGCATCTTTCCTTTGAAGTACACTCCAGATATTCCCCCATGATAGGTCCTAGAGGTGGTCTAATGAGTTATATGTATATAATTAATATAATCTCCCATAAAATGCTCAGATCCTAGAGAATTAACGAGTAGGCTATGAACCTTTTGTTCCTTCTGTTTGCCCAGCAACTCCTTTTCCAGTCCTAGGTGCAGACTTAGACTTTACTCAGTTCAAGACAGGTGGAGTATTACCTATGTTCTTTATAAAATTAACATTCCATCATATAGATGGATATTAATTATAGGTAATAGATTGATATGTTAGCAGTTACTAAAAGGGTTTAATAACAACTTACCACAGTTAATGGCAGGAATGGTAGAATGATCTATTTGTATGGAACAGGTCTTCCTTCCAGGCAGTGGGGAGCAGAGAGCATTGGGGACGTGAACTTTGGTCTATAAGCTGTTCTGTATGAAGAAGGAGCCATGGAATTTTTAGTTGGCCAGATAGACCTGAGAGTGCAGCATTTTTTAAATTTATTTGTCAAAAAGACAGAAATAGATAGAGAAATGTATGTGCTTTCTGTTGCAGCTGAAGCCTGAGTCTTCTTGGATCCATGCCTCTAATTTCCTTGCTCTTCCGGGTACAGAGCTAGAGCCCATGTCATCTGGCTCTTAGCTGGCTTTGGCCAACAGGATGCTTTGCTGAAAGATGGCAGCTAGGAGGAAGGAAGAAGTGGGTGTTTCTCCTTCTCTCTCTGCTTTAGCTGGTGTCTCCCCCTCAGAGTGTGTGTGTGTGTGTGTGTGTGTGTGTGTGTGTGTGTGTGTGTGTGTGTGAGAGAGAGAGAGAGAGAGAGAGAGAGAGAGAGAGAGAGAGAGAGAGAGAGAGAGAGAGAGAGAGACCCCAGCTCCTGGGATGCAGATCCATGGTGTTCCTGGTATTCCCTAGTAGCCCCACCCTTCTCCATGTCCTCCCAGCCCTAGGATAGGGTGCCTTTTTGCTGTGAAGAATGCCCCTAGCTGCCTCGCTGTGCCCTCTTTGACATTTTCACCCTTTGTCGTCTGTGCAGTGAAGTCTTGGGTCTTAATTTGTTTCATTTTACATGCTAAGAGTGTTTTCCTCTTCCTGACTGATACACTTCTATAACAGCTTTGCTTTTATCTCATAGCTATCATTGTTGGGGTGCCAATAAAGGGGATATTAAATAATTCATTATCTTAGCTAATGTTTAATCAGTTTGGTAGTATATTTAAGTGACAGGGCAAACGAAGAACTGAGCAGAATGATTTGATTGTTCCTTGGGAATTCAGCCTGGGAAGGGGATGGTGCTTCCCTGAGGGCAGTGGGAGCCAAGAAGGAGGGATTGTATTGCAGTGATGATGGGTAAGACCTCACACACCAAGGGTCTCATAGAAGCAGCAGTTTGTACTGAGGAGCACATTAGTGTGGCCAAATGGAAAAGGGTTGGGTTGGTGTAGTAGACTAAGAGGGACCAGAGGGTAGTTCAGGTACATCATTCAGGGCTTTGAAGAGTCTTTGAACACCTGACCTTCAGCCTTTGGTGGTGGTGAGCACTGCAGCAAAACTAAGCAGAGGCAATATCTGAGCACACTGATCTAACAAAGGCTATTCCTGGAGGGGTGGGAAAAACTCTGAGGGGAGCCTCCAGTGAAGGGCAGAAACCTTGGTGGAAAAGGGTGGGGTTTGGCTGGAGTCCTAGATTACCAGAGGATACCGGAGGGAAGTCAGAATATATTGAGGAATTTGGTAACTGTTTTGTATGTGCTTGGCATTGTATCAGGTGGATTTTGTGGTACTCAGGGAACAAGGCATGCTTGTTTAGTAAAGCAAAATTAATTTCCAGACTAGAAGACCCCTTGTCATATTGGGGTCACAGCCTCTTCTTAGAAGTCCCAGACATCTTTCTGAGTTGTTTATGCTGCCTTATGAGCTGGTATATTTTAGGTGATCAAAGAATATGGTTGCAGTGCTGCTCATGTTTTACAGAGAAGCTGACTTGGTGCTTCTTTCAAAGAACCATACTGCACTCCTGTTCACTGCCCACCACTCCCGATTCTCTTTTCCAGGCTCTGATCCCCAACCCCAGCCTCTCTCTTCTAGTCATGAAATTTGCTGACTATCCATCTGCTATGTATTTCATTCCCCACTCTCCCTGTCACAACTTCCTTATTTTCTGATGAAAGAATTAACTTTCTAGCTGAGAAGTCATAGTATGAATTCTGTGTCAGAAGTCTACCAGTGGGACATTCTTTGTTAGTTTATAAAATCCACAGGTCTGTCTGTCACCAAACCTCCCACATACCAAAGACTGTAGACTGAGTGTTGAACTGAGGGCCTATGGAGCTGAGCATTTGGAAAGATTATAGAGCTAGGACCTGGTAAGAAATAAACATCAGGACAGCACCTGCTGTAAGTTGTCTAGAATGAGTGTTTTGTGGGTGCTGCTTTGGAGCTGTGGCAGATACTGGTGGTTTTAAGAGCCGAAACTACCATGTTCTATTCCTTAAAGAGTTGAGTGTAGTGGTTGAGAGTCTGGGTTCTGGATTCTGGCTTTTTGTTCTGCTTCTTACAATGTGCATTATTGTGGCCTAATGACTTCATCGTGATACTTCCTTCCTTATCCATAATGAGATCAAAGGTATCTACCTTCAGATTACGGGGACAACATGACAGATATGTATGATGCATTCCTCCTGATGTACTGCCTGTGTGAGGTAAATGCTTACTGTGGGTAACACCTGGCACCGAATGGGAGTCTCTGAAGGTTCATCTGAAAGGTTTATTTATGAGAACCAGGGGTTCTTGCTTCCCTGGGAGAGCTGGTAGATCATTTTTAGAGTCACTGAAAGAAAATTCTGGAACATGCTTTTTTCAGGACAAGAGTTCTCAGGTTACTCCTTTGATCATATATATAATGATTTTGCAGAAATGAGTTCAAAGGCCAGAAGGTGGCGGGTAACACTTAGATCACTGCCTCTGTGAGGCGGCCCTGTTACCTCCTTCCTCCATCCTTATTTGAGTTCGTTGCTCATGAGTCTCTGCTAGATGAGTCTCTGGCAGAGTCAAGGAGGAGAAGGATGGACAAGAGTTCTTGTTCTCACAAGGTTGGTGATTATATGTGTAAACTATGGGGGTGGGCAGATCCAGTCCATTGTGACACAAGCACAGGTGCACAGACGGCAAGGCTGGTGTGTGGGGAGGACAGTGTCTGGCTTTGCAGAGTGGCCACACCTCTGAGATCTCAGAGTGGGCAGAATAAGAGTAGAGGAGAACTGGCCCATGGGGGAGGCAAGGGCATAGTAAGACATGACATTGTAGATGCAGGAAGGAGCTAGAACATGCCAGAGCTTGGCCTTTTATCTTGGGGATACTTGGACCATTGAGAGACTTTAGGTAACAAAATGCCACAAGACACATTTTTAACAGCATAACCCTGGTGTGGAATATAGGCTTCAAAAAGGCGGTTTGTCTCATCTCACAGGTGGAACAGGGGCTGGGACAGGGACAGAGTCCTATTTATCTCTGTGTCCCTGGTGTTTGGTATATCAGGAAATATTTTGGAATAAAGATAGCTTTTTTCGTCTATCCTGAGAACATGCTGACCTGGCCTTCCATCTGTCACAAGCAGCTTGACTCAGATCATAATAAATTTCCTTTCTTGGCATTATTTTAGCTGGCACTCTGTTTACTAGCCCCTCTGTGCAACCGTAGTGTGGTGATGATTGATGTTTATAATTCTGACCCTGAAGTACTTCAGGGCTCTTAAATCATCAGAAAAAGATTAAAATATATTCAACATCACCCTAATGTTTGTGTGTTTTACTGCATTTTTATTCTTTGAAAATTGATGGCTTATCAAGTGCTTGTGTACTTGATAAGTACACAGTGAGAATCTGTGATCACCCATACCTCCAGATCCTTTCCTGGTGCCAGGAACAGCAACTTAGTGAGCATGCTCAGAACAGAATGACCCAGGTTCTCTCCATGCCTGGGGGAGGAATCATGCTGGACCAAAGTGTGAGAGAAGGCAGAAGTTGGAGATCCAGTAGGAGGCAGCCAACAAATTGAATGTAGACCAGAGAGGTAAAGAATGGACACAGCCATGCTGTGTCCCAGCCTCAGGGAGATCACATCTCAGTGCTGGGACTCCAGCTCCACAGCCTGTGTGCCTTGACCCTGTCAGCAGGCACAGGTTGGACAGAGCTCTCCACCAGCCTATTAGTTTTGCATTAACAGCAGTTCCATGGGATGTCAGACACTGGCAAGTAAAAGCACACTGATAATTAGATCATCCTGGTCCCCATGCATGTCTTTCCTTGAAAGCCATTATTATTACAGGGCTGACAATATGAGACCCAGAATGAAGAACATTCATTCAGAATGAAGAAATGCTGGGAGATGGCTCCGTTGGTAACTTTCCTAGATCCCAAGAGGAAATTCTAGAGGGAACTTGTTTGAGTTTCCTTGGGGGTTTACATACTGCTATCAGTAGAGATCCATCTCTGATTTGTTACACACTTTACTTGCTAGTCTGTATGACCAATGAGTTCTCATCACAGCCCCTGAGTCACAGGAATTCCGCTTGCCACTCAAGCAAGGGCGTATGTGAGCCTCAGAGCTGGTTTCACCTGTCACTTGGACTCCATAGTCAGATCTCTCAGGCCTTTTCGGAGAGGCTTAATTTTTCTTTACTGAAGTACCAGGATAGTACTAATTTTCTTCTATTTATGGGGCTGCTGTAAAAGCTGAAGTAAGACAGTTAATGTGAAAACTCTCAATGGAAAGCATTACCTACCCTAATCCAGTAGATAGGAATATTGTCATATGCTAAATATAATATTACAGAGAAATGCCAACTATACCAGAGAATATCTCAGATCTTCCATTAGAATATGGAACTTAATCTCATCCTCAAGTTCAGCAGCCTCACAGACTTTCCCAAAATACATTGGGTTATTGATAAGCCATTGACTCCCACAGTGGGGTCAGTAGGTGTTCCAGGTGTTACTTTGTCCATTCCACAAGGTATGTATCATAGCCTTTTTTGGGAAACTAAGGCACTTTGTCACTAGATATCCAGAGTAGAAGTGGAACATGGCTTCTAGAATTTAGCTGTCTCCTTTATTGTGTTATCTAGTCATTATCTAGTTTGTAATCTTCAAAACTGTGTTCTTGACTTTGAGACTGGAATATTGGCTATTTGTCTCTTGCGTCCAGTGGAACCTGGGAGCACAAGGTAATGAGAGCACTCTCAGAGGGAGATGGCTATGCCTAGGAGAGGCACTGCCCAGCCCATCTCCTGATAAAGTACTGTGGCCATTTTGTTCTCAAATATTTATTCTTTCATCTTGCCAGTGCAGCCACCCTATCAGCCTCTTGGGTCCCACCTGTGCCTCTTCCTGTCACACTTCGCCACAGCAGGACGCTGTGGACCCAGGACCCTCTTCTCACAAACCACTGCTTCACATAGCTCCTCTGTGGCTCCTGATTGTGTCTGCAGAGGGGGTCAAGGGAGTTAGTTCATGTAGCAATGCTCTGAGGAGCATGTTGAAACTGTTTTCTCTGACGCTGTGTACTGGGGAAGGGTCCATGAGATGGCAATTGATTAAGTGCTCAGTGGGACCCCTGTTGCATCTGTTTGTTTTTTTAAAATAGTTTTCTGATTCGCAGTCAGCTTGTGCAGCAGAGCTGACCACAGAGAAGCAGAGTACCAGTTTTGACTATTCTTGGAAGATGTCAGAGTAGGAAAGAAGCAACTGTGTGGCTCGTGATTCTAAAAGCTTGTGTGGTGTTTGTAAAGGTTCTCAACAGGAGGTGTGTAGAAGCTGCGGTGATGACTGGCTTGGCACTGAACTGCCACATAAACAAGAAGTCCTTGTTTGACCGGAAGCACTATTTCTACGCAGACCTTCCTGTAAGTATGCTGTGCGATCTGGGCTGGCCAGCCTTGGGGATGGAAGCAAAGGCTGGGGGGATGCGCCACTCATGTTTTCCATCAGCCCTCTGTCCATCGCAGCAGGAGGTTCTGCCCAGCCCTAATGAAGGCAGGGCCCCCTGATGTTTGCTAGATTAGATGTGATTGTCCTGATCACTAACTTCTTGCTTAGTCTCAGACTTCTGTTGGTTCACTCATAATTGAACAGGGACCAGGAGAGGCCAGTGCTGTCAGGTTCTCCCAGCCATGGTGGTTGGTGCTAATTGCCTGTTAGGACAAAGGCTAGCCCTGTGGTTGATGCAGCTGTTAGTACCCCGTCACTGCAAACATTGTGAGAATGTGTCTCTTTTATGTAGACTTTCCTAAGAAGAAGCCCAGCTTCTTTGGAGACTTTCAGTGACTGGACAATATTAGGCAGAACTGTGAGCAAGAGTGAGCACAAACAACAGTAATTAGCCAAGCAGCAAGCTCAGTATTTGCCTGCTTTTCCCTAAATTTAGAAAGTTTCTAAAGTTGCCACTGTGAACGAGAGCCAGTTTTTCATAGTATGTCACTGGACAGAATTGAAATGTTGAGTGGGTTTCTGAAAATAATATGTTATTTAATCAGATGTTCTGAGAGGTGAGAATGGTTTTGGAAAATAATAGCAATAGCAATAAACATTGCCACGCTTCATTCTCCTGGAACTGAAGATTTGGAAGAGTTGGGCTTTAGTGGTGAAGGCATAAATAGACAAATAAAAAAGCAAGGGAATTAAGGCCCCGTAGCTTCCCCACAGCCTCCATTTCCACAAGTTCTGCTGTAGGAATTCAAAAGAAATGTTTAATTTTTCAGTACTGGGCATGGAACCTTGCACATGCTGGTAAGCTGTGTACCACTGACTCACATAATATAAATGTTTGAATTGTAGCCTGTTCTTCCTGGCCTGGGAAGTAAGTTCAGCATATCCAGAACAGGTAGGTGGTCACAATGTTGCATAGGGCATGCTTATAACACAGCTCATTTGTTGTTTATCTGAAACTCATATTTAGCAAGGTACACTGGTGTTTTGTCCAGCAACCCAAACCAGAATTCAGGTCTATAGGTAGAGACTTTCTATCTGAGTATAGTTAGGGAGTTAGCTTCTGCATAGTTCCCCAAGGTGAGCATTTCCCAGAGCCTTGTTAGGAATATAAATTCTCCAGCCCTGCTTTAGGCCTGCTGCACCAGAAACCTTCAAGGTCACATTAAACATACTATGGTTTGGCATGTCCTCTTATATTTCTGAGGCAGGAAAAAATTGTAAAGCCTTTCACTGGCCTAGTAAAGAGAGGTACCAGCTTGGGCCAGTGTGGCCTGAGGAGCTCCTGGTTCTGTGTGTATTTACCACATAGGCTTGTGGTATTGGCAAGGGTGTGCAGTAAGTACTGCAGATGCTTTAGGCATTGTTCTCTGTTTATCCCCAGCCTGTCCATCACCTTGCATCTCAGTGTGTGTTCGAAAGTAATTCGTTTCCATCTAGAAGGGGCATGCATCCTCACAACATCCATCAGGTTTTTGTGCTGGCAGATCACAGCACTTTCTGGCCCAAGGAATAAGGGAAGAGCAGCTGGATGATTGCCTACCCGAAAGAACAGACCCCAAACAAGCTGAAATGCAATGGCAGTTGCTGTAAGCCGCGTTGCAAGTGGATGGCTAGCTGCTTAGCTAGCTTCCCCTAATAAGGGGCTCAGCAGGAGCCTGGTAGTGAGATGCAGAGTTTAGGCTAATGAGTTAAATGAAAACAATTCATTCTTCTCTTAGGTGCCTCTGACAATGAGATTATTGTTACTCTCAAAAATGGCATGCCAGCAAGGAAGATGGGATACTTGTTGCTAATTGCATCATTATTGGGGAGAGAGACTTTGGGCAGGTGAAGGGGTGTGGGAAAAGTCAGAGAAAGAAAGACCCAGTTATGGCAGCAGTGTAGAAGCCAACTTTTGCTGTTGTTGTTTCTTTCTCCTGTTCTTTGTATCTGTTTCAAGTAAACCTTTATGTGAATCTAGAAGTGAAGTGAACCCCAGCTTTTGGTTCCAGACTAGTGACTAATGACGTTTTTCGAACAGGCGGGCTACCAGATCACCCAGCAGAGGCTCCCAATTGCTGCCAATGGGCACCTGACATACAGTATCTACAGAGGGAGGAAACGGAGTCAGATGACCACCAAGACAGTGAGGATCAAACAAATCCAGCTGGAGCAGGACAGTGGCAAAAGCCTCCATGATGACCTGAGGTCCCAGACGCTCATCGATTTGAATAGAGCCGGTAGGCTGGGTCTGCCCTCCTCCTTCCAACCCTCTCTGCTCTGGGGTCTTGGGCACTTCTCCTCCCTTCTAGACTTTTCTCAAACCAATTGAGAAAGCAGACACAGGAGCCTGCCTGGAAGATCAAAATATCCATGTTGGTATTGGCAGAGCTGATGAGAGAGCACAGCCTGCAGCGTGTTCACTGCTAGGCTTGCCAATTCCTCACGCCTGAAATCAGACAGACCTATCTGCCTTGTCACAGCCCACAGTGGGATATCCTTAAGCAGACATCGAAAGAAGCATACCACAGTTAAAAATCAGCAAGTCAAGGAACTGGGGAAGGAGGGCGGGGCTGCTTAGAAGGTTGTGCATTAATGCCACGTTTTTCCTAAGATTTCCCAGTTCCTTAGCTGATGTCAATCATGACCAAGTCAGGCTGACTGGATTCTCTTTGGTAGGAGTTGGCCTTCTTGAAGTGGTCCTGGAGCCTGACCTGTGTTGTGGAGAAGAGGCATCCACAGCTGTCAGGGAACTGCAGCTGATCCTTCAAGCCCTGGGCACCAGCCAGGCGAACATGTCAGGTAGAGGCTTTGTGGACAGTGTCCCTGCTCTGCATCATCCCCCTCTCTGCTTCTGGCAATTCTGCGTTTAGTCTTTTGCACTCCACTTCCTTTTCCCCCTCAGAATTCCCTTGGACTCTTTTTATAGCCCCAAAACAAAACTAAACACAAACACCACTGTGTACCCATTGAGCCAGAGAATGTGAGCACAGGAGTCAGAAGGCAGATTTGCCGTCTCCCAGTTTGTTACAAGAGAACTGTGGGGGTTCATGAGGTATCTTCAGTCCAGACCATACAGAGGAGAACATTGTTCATGAATAATAATTCTTATTTTGTGAGTTCTATATACATAGCCAGTTGCTATTTGGGAAGATTTGGTTCTCTTCTTTTGCAAAATTTTCATCTATCTTGGATTGGATTATTACATACTATTTATGTAAACATACAAATGTATGTGGATGTAGGTAGTAAAATAGCAAACTGTTTCTCATTCATTTGTATAATTAAAATATCTTTAATCCCAGTACCCAGGAGGCAGAGGCAGGCAGTTAGTTCTCTGTTGACTGCAAGGCCAGCCTGAACTACAAAGAGAGTCTTGAGGCCAGTCAGGGCCAAATAGTGACACCCTGTCTCAAGAAATAACAATAATAACCCAATAATTTTAAGTGGAGTAAAAAAAATTATGCAAGTAAAGTCATTTTTTGGCTTTAAACAAATATGATTACACTAGCCTAGATATACAGCTCATCAGAGTGCTTACATGGCATGTGTGAGGCCCTAGCACCAAATATGGTCAAAGTGTCATAATGAAACACATCGTTTTAACTATACCATAGGTCTTTTGACTTCTGTTTCTTGATGGCAGCTTTGCCGTGGCCCTTGCCCAATGTTCCTTTACCTTCCCTTAAGTCCCTGACAGTAAGTCTCTGCCATGGTTTCCCCTCATCTTCCCTTTGCAGAGACCCTCCCCGACATGGTACAAGCTTGCATTTACAGTCTTGTTTCCATAGCATGCACATTAAAGTGGCCGCAGTGGGCACTTAGTAAGTGCCATTTATGATGATGTTCATCTCCTGGTTGGCATGACTTGTCACCTCACATCTGTGTGCATGTTAAGAGGGTCTTCTGAATTTTTAATGTTATGCTTGTCACATACGACATCTTAAAAATGATACATTGTAACTCTTGGTACAAGTGAGACCTGAAGACCAAGCTAGCCTGTTTGCTTTCTTCCTTAAGGCTGAGTGCCATAGAGGTTAGCTGCCTACGTGTTTCTTTTATGGAAACAAGACTGTGTTAGAATAAGGGATCTCTCTATTTCCATTTATCACCCATGCTGCTTGTTTTGCTCACAGAACATACATGAAATATGGGCAGGTTAGATGGTTAGCCTTTAATGAACTAAGTGTTGATTCTCTATCATGTTTTTATAGCTTCTAGAGCCTCTCAAAGTCACTAACTTCTGCAAACCAAGAACAAACAAGCTGCCTGTTAGCTGAGGCGGAGTCCCCTCTGGGTCATTGTAGCAGGGAAGCCCAATGGCAAGAGCTTATGGTTCAGTGGTAGCTGAGCAGGTTCATTAAATCTCATTTGTTGTGACACTTTCTGCATTTTCTTCTTCTTTTCGACACAAATCCAGCAGCTTTGCTTCCAGCACAACAGCCAAGAAACTGCGGTTGCTCTGAAGTGTTTGGAGCACTGAGTGCTGCCCAGAGACTTCAAGAGTCTTAACTGTTCTGGCCTAGATGTCTCTGATTTTGCATGCTACCACTGTGAGATTGCTGTCAGCACTGGAGGCTGCGCTTGGAACTGAAGGCTACCTTGAAGAGATACCACTGGAGACCAGTAGATGTGGTGCTTATGGACTGGTGTGAACTGTTCTGGGCTCCATTTAGTGAGTTCCTGGTTGTCTTGCTAATGAGCATGGACCACTGTAGCCCAGTGTCTGAGCCATCTCCTTCTCAGGTTCAGCATGTGGCTGCTGTTAAAAGATAGCCCCAAATCAGCATGATGATCTGCGAGAGAACCGAAGTAGACCTACTAAGTACTTCAGCAGTCATACTTTCTACTAGTTAGAAAGCCTAGTATGTGCTATTAAAACAGTTTCTCCTGTAACTTAAACATTACAGCATTCCTGGGAGATGGTGATATGCCTGTTTGTCCAAGACTCATTAGAAGTGTCTGTACTGGGACTGAGCCCAAGTGTGCCTCCTTTCTCTATACATGGTACCACACTTCCAATGGTTCGCATTACAACATCATGCTGCCATAGATACCTGCTCAGAGAAGTAGGTAGTGAAGCATGGATGTGAACAGAGAGCCTGGATCTGAGTTAGAATCCAAGCCTGTGGCTTCTCACAGTAGAAACCTCAGCATATTGCTTGATTTCTTTGAGTCTTACTTTCTACACTTTTAAATCATTTTCAAATAGTTGTGTGGAAGGAAAGGAGAGTTGGAGTTATTGGGTGACAGGGAGAAGAGTGACTTTGAAGGGGCAAGTCTAGGGTTCTGGTAGGGACATGGTTTGAAGTGCCATAGGGATGTCCTTTCTCATTACCCCTCTGTTACAGAAAGAGGGTGTAATGATGGCTGTTAAGCAGCACAGGGTCTGACAAAAAGGCCTGTGCTGGGTGGAGGCCGCACACTTCCGGCAACAATAGTAAGTAGATCTGCCTTTCAGAGTCTCCACTCATTTGGATGAATATGATCTATTAGATATATTGGGTAAAATTTGATCACATTTGGCTGGGGATGTAGTCAGTATCTATCTTGTATGAGGCCTATCCCAGCACTGCAAACAGGTTTTTAATCAGTCTTGCCCCACATTCTGTTCTTAGTTCTGGAGATTATCATCAGCTAGAATGACCGACTGTCTCCACAGACCTCCCTGTTTGCAGAAACAGTTTTCTATCCCAGTGTTTTATTCAGAAGAAGACATGACCACTCTGTCACTGTGCTCAGTGGTATAGCTCTTAGTTTAGCTGTTCCAACTATCTACTCAGAGAAGATGGAAATTGAGCTCGATGGCATTCTTATGTAGGAATGAAGGCCCCCTCAGTGGGACAGAATGCACAGAGGTAAACCTGACTAATAGGGCTTTCATGCACTTGAGGTAATTTAACTTAATTTGTTTAAAAGGCATTTTCTCTTCACAAGGTAGAGTGTCTTTTGTTAAGGTCTGATACTATATCTGAATCTAGGCTGGTGAACTCTCTTTCAACACGGCAGGATTCTAAGTGATTCTTCTCAGACATTTATGTAGTGTGGTATTCTCTGGGAGAGATGAAAATTCATGCCTTTATTCCTCTTCCAAATTAGAATTCTAAATCATGATAGAGAGTGTCATCTTTAAAAGTGAGTAGTAATTTAGGGTCCCCTGAGTTTTGTTTTTTTAAATTGTCACCCAAGCATTAAGGTCTGGTTGTGCAGAGATCAGCACACTTGGGCAGTTTTCCCTTAGCCCAGTGGGCCTTTCACTGATGCCAATTGTAGATTAGTTCTAGTCAGTCAGGATCTTAGACTTAGCAGGAACCAATGTGAGACAGAAACCAATCTCTTTGCTTATTGCTCAGGAAAATACCAATGTGTTAGAACCCATCATTCAACAGAGTTAAATTCATTGGATCATAACAGTGGGTCATACCCAGCTCTAGATTCTGAAAAAGGCCTTATCCCTGCCTCAAGGACCTTATCCTTGAGAAGAATTACTCAAGGGTAATATATAGAAAAATATATATATATAGTATATAGAAAAATAATTACTGTAGTTATTTTAAGGAAACAAATGAAGCTCAGTGCCAGAACAAGTTGGAAAGTGCTTTTCAAGGTCATTCGGCAGCATTAATGTTTAAGTTAATGTTAAGAAATAAAGAATGACTCAGGGCCATAGCCATCCTAGAACTAGGTGATGAGCATTCTAGGACCTAGCAAAGGCGAAGAGCTTGGCCTAAAGAAAAGCTCAGAAATACCCAAGGTTACCAAGGTGACAGACTGTAGGAGAAGCCAGAAAGGTAAACAAAGAAGAGCTTGACAGCCTTCAGAAGTGTATACTTGCAGGTGATGTGGAATCTTGGAGAGGATTCACGCAGGAGCACTCTGCTTTACGTTTAGAAACCACCGTAGCTTCTCGGGTCAGGAAGAGAAGCATGAGCTCATTTAAGAATGGGCAAGGATCAGGAAGATAACTCAAGAGATGGTGGAGATGATGGAGAGATGGGTAGACTCAAGATGGTTCTTAAGAAGAAGGCTGCCTTCAAGGAAGTTTGAAGAAGTAGGTCATGGTGTCACCTGAGATGGGAAGATAAGGACAATAATGTCTGCAAAGATTTGGAAATTGAAATACCTATAAAGCCTAGAGGAGGGCTCAGAGGAGAAGTCTGCAGATGGAGATCTAGATTAAAACTGTCTACCACTCTGGAGAGCACATGAATAAAGAAGTCCTGTGTTTTCATAGGAAGAGAGACATGAGCAAATAAAGAGCAAGTTGAGTGTTCAGGAGAACCATAATAGCGTTAAGCAACCGACACTGATGTAAGATGATGTTTTAAAAAGTAAGGAAACTAGGTCCCGGGAGGATTGTGAGTTCACGGCCAGCTTATGCTATATAGCAAGTCTGAGTCCATCTTCAGTTATATATTAAGGTCCTGTCTCAAAATACAGAGGAAAAAATGGAAGGATTAATTTATATGTCACAGTGAGGTGAGACGAGAATGTGTCTTTACCCATTGGATGTGGCACCCCTGCCAAAGTATCTTCAGAGATCTGAGGACAGAAGTCAGACTGTGGTGGGTTAGGATTAACTGGGGTGGGAGAGTGAAGACAGATGTGCACTAACTTGTTAAGAGAGGATTTGCCTAGAGGGAAAGCAGAAAAATGGCTGGTGACTGATGGTGTGAAAACTGGGCTCTTGGGAGTAGGTTTTTGAGGCTTTTGTGTATTTTCCTAATGAGAGGTAAATACTATTACATGTGTACATATCAGAGGGAATGTTTAGAAAGATTGATTACTTGTATGGAGGAGAGAGTTAGTGAGGCCCATGTCCTTGGAGGGCAAGAAGGGATTGAAAATTGGGCCCATCCTCAAAGGACTTTTCATTCTGGTCTTAGCAAAAAGGTTAGTTCACAATAGGTATCAGTCACTGGCTCTTATATGGGGCTTATATTCCTGAGTATTCTGAGAAAGCTACAGGACCTCCACAGGGAGGCGTCCTTCCTGACAGAAGGGCCTAGTGGAGAGAAGGAACACCTGCATGTAGTCTTGGAAGTTGAGCCTAAGGGGGACACAGAGGGATAGTAACATTGATGAGGTTCCAGTGAAAGCTAGATATGGGGGTGATGTCAGTAATATAGTACTCCAGAGGACTAGAAGTTCAAAGCCAGCCTCAATGACCTGAGATCCTATCCCAACACTCCCACCCTTTCCAAAAATGAAAATAAGACAGTGGCAGTGGGGTAAATAGGTGGATGCTCCCCTGACTAGGTGGGGGCTTTCCTGTGGAATGAATACTGAATGTTGGTCTCATCGAGTAAGGTCTTAGATATGAAGTAGAGGAGATGACATAGAGGAAGTAGAAATGATAATGCACTGCAGGAGCATCTTGGTTAGT
Source organism: Phyllotis vaccarum (assembly GCA_033318265.1). Lineage (NCBI taxonomy): Eukaryota > Metazoa > Chordata > Mammalia > Rodentia > Cricetidae > Phyllotis > Phyllotis vaccarum. Next base: position 97,404,120 of record JARWLC010000007.1, read on the forward strand.
TACATTGTGGGGGACTGGACAGAGGCCCTGTCGTGTTGACACAGGGTGTGGTCTGGTCTCAAAGGTTGCAATAGCAGACTGGAAAGGAGTGACAAATCTGACGGTGTCTGGAGGGACCTGAAAGGGTTTAATTGATAGATTGGAGGCTAGGGGCAAAGTAGGAAATACAAAGTGGCATCAAGGTTTCTAAGTGGGCAGCACTTCTCAAAATTCAGAAGAATGTGACTTGTTCAATAAGCAGCTGTAGGATGTGTATAGTTGTTGAAAAGTCGGTAGAGCCATTCCTGAGTTGAAAGGCATCTTGTCAGGCTTTCAGAGACGGAGAGGAGGGGAGCTATTCCCATAACCTGAGAGTCTGCTGGGGGGTGCAGTGGCTGACTGAGCAGTAGTCTCAGGCTGGTATAGGATTGGTGCCACAGCCCAGAAGTTGGGGTGACAAAGAACTCCCCTTTTGCTGGCATGGAATTTATTTCACCTTTGTTTTATTATGTTTTTGTTGAGGAACATTTGGTAAATGAACTTATTTAGCCAATCAGCAGGTTTAAAGGATTAGGGTTTAAAGACATGTGACTTTGAGGTTTGCCCGGCTCCATAGTGAGATTCTGTCTCCAAAAATCAATAATACAAACAACATTGTACCTTCCCATCTTGTAAGTATTGCACATCAAATTGGAGAATAGAACTTGAGTTTTACTTTGTGAGATAGAAAATATGGTTATTTCTTGTCTTCCTATTTGTCTTGGGATTTTTGCCTCCCTCTCTTTCTCAAAAGCCGTTAGTCCTGTCCACAAATCGCCTGCTTCTTTAGGGTCACGTCTCCTAAGCCTAGGAGCTTTCCAGGGTGGAGAAGGTCCTCGAAGGATGGGGTCAGCTCCTCTCACCCTTCTTCCCATCCTGCTACACAGTCTTTGTGCTTCAACAAATCCTCATGGCAACCAGGGAGGCTTCAGATTCCTGTTTACAGAAGGAAAATCATTACAGTGCCCAGAAGGGAGGGGAACAGTTCAGGTTTCAGCTCCTGCCCTTGAGCTGTAAATTCTCAAGGACTGTCTTATAAATCTCCTAAAAACACTTAGATCCCTGTTTCACTGGAGAGCACTGATGGGGCTTCACATAATCGTTTTTTGAGGCTTCTCCCAAACCCAGCTCAGATACTTTGAAAATAATCGTAGAGTAGAAACTGAACCTCTATTTTAATAACCGTATTCCCATTTAGCACACTGACACTAGATATCCCCTTCCAGCTTGTACATCAGAACGTCCATGTGTGCAAAAAGACACATCTTTATACACACCTCAGGATTCTGACTGGCCTTGAGAGGCAGGGGAACAGCCATGTATTTCAGAGCCAATTATGCTTTCTAAAGCTAGGTTGCTCTAACTAGACAGAAAATCAAGTTAGATACTCCTTACCTTCACATCTCTACACCCTACAAACCATATTGCTCCAAAGAATTTCTACAGTTTTCTATTCTTTTCTTCCAGAGGGTCAGCTGAGAGTAGACGCCAATATATCTGTGCATCACCCTGGGGAACCTCTGGGTGTCCGGACTGAAGTGAAGAATCTCAACAGCCTCAGGTTCTTGGCCAAAGCCATAGGTGAATGTCAACTTGGCTCCTGTGTTGTTCCTCTCATTTGTAGTGTGCAGCGGTGAATGTTAGTCCTGACAGTGCTGTGGACCAGGCCGTGGTTCTACCTGCCCTGCCTCTGCTCGTGCCTGCAGCTCCTGAAACTGAAGATCTGAGATGGCCTCAGTCACGTGGGCCCTATGACTTGAGGCTTCTCCATCTGTGTGGTATTTTGTCCTTCCTTTGTCTAACCCAGAGTTTTGTATTTGCCAGTGGAGGATCCCAGGAATGTAGAGGCAGATGCCTCAGCCTCAACTCACACAGTGTCACTCCTGACACATTTCTTTTAAAGCAACTTGAATTCAAGCCAGACCCAAGGGGAGGAAATATATTCCATCTGCTTTGGGGGGGATATACAAAATATGGTGGTTGTGTTCTACGAGTCCCATATGCTTTATGAAGTCAAGTCTATTCTCTAGGTTGGATATAGTCTACTTAGTTAATATGTTTCCACTTTCTACCATTTTCAGTTAATAGATTGCATGTGCCTGTGCAGTCAAGGATGGTTTTCCTGGAGCATTTCATGGATGACAAATGTAGAACAGGCTAGCTCCATGGCCAGTTCCACAGAAACTAGAAATGGTCTATGGGGAAGACATCTCAGAAGACTCAAAGGAAATTTTAAAGCCAGAGACATCCATAGAGGAGGGAGGGATGACTTAAAATTGAATCCTGTCAGGAGAACACAGACAGCAAACCTGCTGAAGGTACTGCCTTCGCTCTGCTGCAACCAAGGTGTTTAGTGGGCACTGAGTCTCCGGGGGAGAGTATTAAGGCAGTTCAGAAGAGGTTATTCTCATCCAGGTAAACCTGCCCCAAACCTGATGTGATTAGCCAGCACTAATGAAGATACTTGAAGGGACATACTTGTAGAGAAAAGGCATTAGAATGGTTCACGAGAGTACTCATAGGACAGCAGGATAAGGGCAAGGAGTGATTCTTGTCTCTGAAAGGGGACCTAGTCCACCAAAGGGGTAAGGGGAGAGGCTTGTACTCGCAACCTGCATTAGTGAAGGAGCTTGGAACAAGTGGGATGAAGTTTGCCTTCCCCCCTGGACATGCTGTGTGACAGCAGCCAACCAAAGGCAACCAGAGTTTATGGCTTGTCTGTAGTGGGGGACAGAAGAGGCCTTGAATTTTTTTTTTTTTTTTTAATGCTGTCTCTAACTTTTTTTGTTGTTGTTATATGAAGTGTCCTCTGGAGCAACAGTCAGAATTCTACCTGTGTTCAAACATAGTCTAGTAGAATTAAGGATTTGCCTCCATGGGCTTAATTCTCCAAGCCTGAAATTTTCCCACCAGGTTTTTTCAAATTATGTTGGATTTTTTAGCCACCATTTCATGTTAATCAAGGAGAACATTCGGATAAGGGAGTTTGGATATAAATGGAGCAGTTTGGTGCTGCTGTATCTTAGCAGCCTAGATTAAAGGGTATGGATTTGAGCAAGGGACATGGGGTGGGAGGTTGGGAAGTCTTACTTTTGCAAGAGAGCTTAGAAGTTGTTCTGTATTTCAATCATATGTTGATTTATGCTGTGTTGATTGGCATAGTTCGTCTATTCTGTTGTGTAGTGAGGCTATGTGTTTCAGAGCTGTGGTCACAGATAGCTTGGAAAATAAAATGAAAAATGTTTATCTTTCCAAAATTGCACATACATTTTCACCCATATTTTGTTCATAAATTTTGAGGGTTATCAAGGTTCCTTGTGACCGACCCATCTGCTGGCCCCAGGATAAGGGGGCCACACCCTTAGATCTGCAGTCCTAGCCCTTCTACCAAAGTGTCCGTAATCTGAACTAGGTTCTTAGTCTCTCTGAACTGAGGTATCTGAAAAAGAGAGAAGAGGAAGAAGAAGAGTTTCTTAAGGCCCTTCCCAGTTGTGAGAAGAAAATGCAACCCACAAGACAATGGTCACCATGAACGACCTCCTTGACAACCCACAGGACAATGGTCACCATGAACGACCTCCTTGACAACCCACAGGACAATGGTCACCATGAACGACCTCCTTGACAACCCACAGGACAATGGTCACCATGAACGACCTCCTTGACAACCCACAGGACAATGGTCACCATGAACGACCTCCTTGACAACCCACAGGACAATGGTCACCATGAACGACCTCCTTGACAACCCACAGGACAATGGTCACCATGAACAACCTCCTTGACAACCCACAGGACAATGGTCACCATGAACGACCTCCTTGACAACCCACAGGACAATGGTCACCACGAACGACCTCCTTGACAACCCACAGGACAATGGTCACCACGAACGACCTCCTTGACAACCCACAGGACAATGGTCACCATGAACGACCTCCTTGACAACCCACAGGACAATGGTCACCATGAACGACCTCCTTGACAACCCACAGGACAATGGTCACCATGAACGACCTCCTTGACAACCCACAGGACAATGGTCACCATGAATGACCTCCTTGACTTTTTTTTTCTTTAACTTAAGGATTGAGAATGATTTTTAGTTATTGTCTGCATGGATGAAAGGGATTCAAAGTACACTAACTTGCTCTTTTTTTTTTTTTTATAGACTATGAAATACAAAGACAAATTACTGAACTTGAGAATGGAGGTGAAATTCTAAACGAAACTCGTTCATTTGATTATAAGCTGGGGTGAGTTTGTATTAATAAGCCTGTTAACCACAGCTTGGAGGTTAGGGCTCAGCCATGGACTGGTCATGTAACAAAAGTCCTTAGCTTCTCTATAGCCCTAAGAAAAGAAATCCGTGCACCCCATAGGGATGAAACATGGTCTTCTGGGACCTTAGAGTTCAGCAGACCCGAGCTTAGACAGAGTGCTTAGTCTCGGGCACTAGGCTTCCCTGTGCTTCCTGCTCATGACAAGATTCTCCCTTAAATAGTGTGTGAGACCTCTCACAGCCTAAGCTTGATGTGGAAAAGGGCTAAGAACTACTTGTAGGGATACTGTATCAGTTATTTTTCTGTGGCTGTGATAAAGCAGCCTATGGAGGAGAGAGTTTAGCTTGTGACTCCGGAGGTAGTATCTATGATGGCAGAGGAGGCACAGCTGGAAGTGGCTGGGGGAAGCAACTATGAGAGCGAATCTTCACCCACAACCACAAACCAAAGAGAGCAAGCTGGAGGTGGGGCAGCACCATCTCTAGGGGCCAAGGGTCACATCCCAGAGCCTCTGGGAACACTTCTCATCCAAACTGCCATAGATACTCCTTTTGTGGTTCTATAGATAACTTGGACCCTAATTTTTCTCAGTCTAAGTTTTAAGATTTTTTTTTTTTTAACATTAAGTAAAATACCAAAGAATGCTCCAAAGTTTATAGTTTATGTGAAAGCCAACTGCGGTGTGTCTTGGCAATAGAATGCTTGCTGCAAATAGTTTAAAACACTGGGTTCAAAACCCTATCTATACACACATGAAATATTGAAGCAGTTTTGTTTTTGCAAAATTATTTTTTTAAGCATTTATTTATGTAAAAGAGGAGAGTCGTAGGAGATAGGAGATCCATTCTATAGGAGACCCAGTCTATAGGAGACCCATTCTATAGAAGATCCCATGGAAATCTGAAGAGCTCTAATTTGCTTATCATTAATTGAGAAAACCCTGTGCTAGGCAGCTGTTACTATCACATATATTTGAGCTCCTCAGCTTATAAAGAAGGTGGGTTAATTTTGATTCGCAGTTTCAAAGGTTTCAGTCTGTGATTGATTTGGCCTATGGTGGCACATCATGTCCCAACACATGGCTGAGCTAAACTCCTTACCTCATTGCCAGCATACTGGCCCATCTTGATTGTTAGCTTGGTTAGATTAGTGAAGCATACATCTGAGCATGTCTAATGGTGTTTCCAGAGACCATGTGACCATCGGACCCCACCAAGGAATGCTTTATCCCTTCATGGAGTCCTAAGGTGGCATTACTAGGAGGCTGGCCTAGTAAGAGAACTAGTATGGGTATATATCTTACTCTGCTCCTGTATTTCCATTTCTTTGTTTACTTTCCCACCATGAGAGACTAATTTAATTCTGAAGCTGAAAACTAAAATAAATTCATGTTTCCCTCCTAAGTTGTTTCTCCCAGGTATTTGTTGAGCATGAAGAAAGTAACATACTAGGAAACAAAAGACAGGAGAGCCAGGCTTCCACCATCTCCTCTGAGGGCCCAAAGGCTTTCCCTTGGGCCCCTTCTCTTTCTGGCACTTCTAAAGTTTGTAGTTCTTCTTTATAAGACCAGGCCTTTCCCACACAGCCTTCATGGGAGATACTTGAGCTACAGCCCACAGGGAGGTCCTCCTCTGTGTGGACAGCCAGGGTTGCGTGCAGTGGTTCTTTACTCCTGTGTCATCTGACTGTTGCAGGTGCACCGTGCCCATGAGAGACAAAGAAGAAAAGCAGGACTACAGGTGATTATCCCGTGAACGATGCCAGCGTATATTGGGGGTGTGTTCAAGTCCATTGAAAGTCAGCATGACGATGCTGCAGGATTGGGGACTACTTGTTCTTACATGATAGGAATCAAGATGTCTCAGTTTGCGTTATATGTCATTAGAAGTGATATTTTCTTGACGTGGTAGCTGCAGGGTTCCTTGTTTAATGGGAATTCAATTGCTGGGAGACGCCTGACATAGATGCTGTCATTTAATTAAGAGCATGGCAGGGGGTAGACTTACATTTGGTAGTGATTCTGTACTACACTGAAGTCCTTTGGGAAAATATGGAAAAGAGATCAGTTATCAATGGAGGCTTCCTCCCTTCAAACCTCAGGTGATGCTATTTCATTGCCAAAGTAAGCAAATAAGGGCTACTACTTCATCCATAGAGGACTCCCCTATCATGAATGAGGTTCTGGGTTCCATTCAAACCTGAGGGCCATGATATAACAGAAGACTTTCACATAAAGCAATAACAAACTGAGCCTTTTACTTTTCCTCAGAGTGTAGCAGTTCACAAGATGGAAGCTTAACAACAAAGTTGTTGAAATCCGCATGGCTTTCCTTTGTGAAGTATGATGTACCTGCCCTGCTGGATCATGTGCCTATCAAAGGCCAAAAGTGGGCTCTTTTCTTATAGTGGTCTTCTAGGTTCAGACTCTCCCACAGTACCTTCTTTATTCCCCCATGTTGGTGCTCATGGAGTCTGCATTTTAACTTAGCCAATGGCTTCTACCTGAGCCCCCAAGTTAGACAGCAGTGAGCTCCAGAAGCCTTCCTTTTGGGTGTGCCTGCTTTCAGAGGACAGACCGCCCACAGCTGACCTTGGTAATGCATTGAGGAGTTAGCTGCACCTTTAATCTAGTTCCTAGACTGTTTTTTTAGAGCAGCTTTGGATGGGAAGTGCTGTTCTTATGTACCTCTTCCCAGTCTCCTGTCGCTCACTAGTGTGGCTTTACTACAACAGGGAACCAGTATTGGTGCTTATTATCCTGAAGTTCATAGTTTACATGGGATCCACACTCACGGCTGTACATTCTGTGCACCTGGCATTTTTCTAGTGGTGTGAATTCACCATTACACAGGTTCTCTCCGAGAACGTCCCAGGCTCTACCTGTTCACCCTTTCCCCTCCCTACTAGCTTCCACATTTCATCTGGGCAAAATCCACTCTGTTCTCCTGCTTCTCAAAAGGGAGCCCTCTCTTCCTTCTTTGACTTTTAATGTATTGTACAAGTACTGCTAAAAATAGTTTTAAAGTAAAGTTAGTCTTCTTTCTTCCTCACAAGTAAATTCTTCTTTTTTGCCCTTGAGTTTGCAGCCCCTCTGACACTGCCTTCACTAGTATAAACCGGAATAAATCGGAATGTGGCCTGGTCCCATGTTACCCTTTCTCCCGTCTTTATTCTGTGATGATGAAGAATGGGTTTGCTGTGTAATCTTGACTGGGACATTGAGAAACCTTTTCAAGTATCCTGGCTTTGTACCTAAGCACAGAAGCTTTCATCATCGTTAGATTTGTGGTTCTAATCAATCCAGACACTCAAAATCAGATCCCATCTGTTGTCTTTGTTTAGGTTTATGCCAGAGCCTAACCTGCCTCCCTTAGTGCTCTACGATGCCACATCTCTGCCTTCAGATGCAGACTCTCAGCAGGTGATCAATATTGACCAGCTTCGGGACATGCTCCCTGAGCTCCCCAGTGCAACCAGAGAAAGGCTTGTCCGGCAGTACGGGATGCTGCCAGAGCACAGCTTCACATTACTGGTAAGCGTCAACGTGTGTGCGCGTGTGCGTGTGCGTGTGCGTGTGCGTGTGCGTGTGTGTGTGTGTGTGTGTGTGTGTGTGTCTTAATAATGTTGAACCATGGCAGGATGTTAGATTCCCAAAAGTCAGAAAACATCCTGCATAGAATGTTGCAAACTCCTAATTATCTTCACCTGTGATGCCTCTTTTGGGCCATTAGAGAATGTGATACCTTAGACGTAGCTTGTGGAGTTTTCACCCTTGTCATAACAACTTGAGGCTTTGTGGATTTCTTAGTCATGGCAATGATAAAGTGATGCAGCATCAGTGAGGGTGGCACTGTGTTACAGTTGTCATCTTGTCAACACAGGAAATTGTGAAGTTGTTTTTGTTCCTTTGAAGTATTTTTTGAGACAAGGTATCATGTAATCTAGGCTGGCCTTGAACTCCTGTCATCCTTCAAAGCAACAAAACGTGTAGAAACTGGATTCTTGCTTTTTAAATGATCCAATAATAGGTGTATGGGAGTATTGGGTTGTGTGTGTATACCTAATAACTGCAATAGTGGTTTATAGTGCACTAGGCAGCCTTCTCCTGGCTAAGTGATTCTTTGTATCCTCCATAAATCAGCTACTTAATAGTGCTTAACATGAGGACTTCTGTTTTCTGACCAGGGATTAAGCTACTGCTGTTTTCCTCGTGCTCTAAGTTGACTTGATCATTGTCTCCAGTGGGGTTGCCATTGTGTTCAATGCATACACCTGTGACAACTATCGTTGCATTTAAGTTAGTAGCATATCCAGTCCAGTGTTGTAAAGGAAAGCACTGTTCCAGTCTGTCATTCAGCTAGATGAGCCATCAGCAGATATTTGCAGAACTTAGCTGATCAGGAGTCATCTCTAGACTTGGGCATGTAGTAGTGGGGTTTCTTGATCCCAGGCGGCCAAAGGTCCAGACCCACAGACCTGCCATGCCAGACCCCTTAGCTGTCCAGCCGCCGCTGCTCAGGCCCCCAGAAATGACTCAGATGCTTATATTAACTTCACGCTGTTTGGCCTATGGCTCAGGCACATTGCTAGCTAGCTCTTACATCTTAAATCAACCCATTTCTATTAATCTGTCTGTCACGTGGCCCGTCGCTCACCTGTGTTCCTTACATGTGGCTCCTTGGGCGGCTGGCTTGATCTGCCTGACTCTGCCCTGCTCCTCCTACTTCTTCTATGGTGCCTGTCATGGCCCAAAACAGCTCCTTTATTTAAAGATTGAGATTCACAGCATACAGAAAGGCATTCCCACGTCATGGGCACTTTACAACTTATGAATATTTCTTACGTTTTTGTCTTAATGGTTACTATGACTCTGATGAAACACCATGATCAGAAGCAACTTGGAGGCAGAAATGTTTTATTTGACTTACGTTTCGACATCACAGTTCATCACTGGAGGAAGTCAGGACAAGAACTCAAACAGGGCAGGAACCTGGAGGCAGGAGCTGCTGCAGAGGCCATGGAGGGGTGTTGCTTTGTTGCTTACTGGCTTGCTGACCCTGAGTTGTTCAGCCTGCTTTCTTATAGAACCAAGGACTACAAGCCCAGGGGTGGCCTTCCCTCATTAATCACTAATTAAGAAAATGCCCTGCAGGCTTCCCACAGCCTGATCGTATGGAATATCTTCTCAGTTGAAGCCCTGTCCTCTGTAGTGACTCTAGCTTCTATCAGGTTGACATAAGACTGGCCAGCACAGTTGCTGTAATGAACTGATCTTAATCTTTACACATCTTCCCATCACTTTTACCTCTTGGACTCAACACTGAATCTCAGACCTGCAACTTAGTAGCATTCTGCAGCTCAGCTCGGGAGAGGAAGGAGAGGACCGGGGATCATCAGTGCCACCTCTCCATCTGGCCTATGAGCATCCGGGTTCAAGCCAACCATCTTGGCCGTTTCTTTGCTCTAGCCTGACCTCCAAGAAGAATCCAGTGACTATGAATTAAGGACAGTTGTTGTATATCAGCCTTCTTCGTAAAAAATGAGAAAGGCTTTTTTCCTGAGATCTTTCAAACACAGCTCTTACACTCCCTCAAAAAGCAACACTTGACATTATCATACTTGGTCCCTTGGAATGAGTCTGCCTCACTTTGCTGAGCACGAGCCATGTAAAGTTAGGCCATTGATATGGATGTTTGTGTCATTGTCTTCTCTTGGGCCAAACCTAACAGGCCTTGAATAAGTGTTTTTAAGGACAGTAGCAAATGGGTAAATATGTATGAATAGTTCATAAACCTGATTAGGGAAAACTAACTTTCCAAAGTAGCAGGCATTGGGTGGGAAGCAAAATGATTCATCCCTTCATAGTGTTTATATCGATTCCTGACACTATGGCTGATCAGCTCTAAAGGAGACTGCAGTATATAAATGGAGTGTAGGAGCCCAGACAAGATGTTTCAACAAGCTGTTGAAATTTCAAAGAGGTGATTGAGGTGTGTGTGTGGGGGTATATTTTTTAGACTTATTTTTCTTAGTACCTGTAATACATAATATTTTATTTGGAAGATAATGCATTAGGTGACTTATAAAACAAAAAGATAAAAGAACTTGTCCTTGAGATTTCCAGAATGAATAAGAATTAGAGATTGGAACAGACAGAGAATGATTCAGACAAATTGTTTCCCGAAATTAGGCAGTCTGAGCCCCTTTATGACTCCATAATCATTGGAAGCTGAGTTACTCATAACATTCCCGAAAATGATATGGTCATGTTTTTCTGCCTTCATCAGAAACACAACAGATTGCTGAGAAGGGCAGATGCACAAATCTAATGAACCATCTTTCAATTTAAAGAGTGCCCAGGAGTATTCATTAAATAAATGGCAGTGGTGGAGGTGTGCTCTCAGGCCTTCACTCTGGCTCCATGCCTTCGGACTTCTTATTAAGTAGTGTATGCACACATACACACACTCCCCACAGATAAAAGTTCTTCAGAATTTAACTCATTTTTAATTTATCTCGCCATTTTCCTGTGCAGTAAACAGAGTTTGTTTTGTTAGTATTATCTTTTGACCTTTACAGAACTTTGGCTAATATTCCTTACCATCTGCTGTCTTATCAAGCACATAGTAGGTTTCATTGCCTGAACAGACAGATAACCGAATGAATGGGATCCCAGTGGATTGCCATGAAAATCCTTAGAGATGTAGTGTTCCTGAAAGTTCCCAGAGACCGGATATATGAGCCACCCTTTGACAACCAGCCAAATCACCTGTGCGTCCCTGAGCCCTGGTGACTGCTCCACTCATGCCATGTCTCATGTCGCTTATGGTCCAGCTTTGCTTCATTAGCAGATTGTTCTGAGTCTGGATTCTCTCCTAGACCATCCCAAGAATTCCCTCTCAAAAGGAAACCTATATACTGATTTTCTCTACCCATATTCAGATCTTGACCCACTGAAGACTTCAAGCTTCTTCCCGTATCTTGGTCAAATTGACTCACTTTTTAATCTCTAATGTAGAAATGTAGAAGCTGAGATCCAGGGATTAGGGTTATGGAAAACTGGAGCTTCTGATAGTGAAGCAATACTGTCTGTGAGTCAGCAAATGTTGGAAGAACTATTAGAATTATTGGAGTTATATGCATGTGCTTTTTTTTCACCCTCAAAATTTTCCAGGCTGATTTTCATGGGAGCATCACTTCCAGCCCAAGCCTTGTTTCATTCAGGGAACACACTGGATGGCAGGCCTTCTTCTAAGCAGCAGATTTAAAGGCAGCTTGCTTACACCCTGCTCTTTCATTTACTGGATTTGCCCCCAGGCAGGTGGAGTTGCTCCTGTTATACATGAGGACTTAAGGAACTTTTATACTCATGGTGGACCGTGCTCTATGTTTCTAAGCTCTGCTACCTGCCGGAACTCACAAGGTGCTGCCTGCCATGCCAAGTGGAAATAAGGCTTTAGGTAATGACTGGTTTGACTGCCTTTGTTGCGTTAGTAGAAGAAATGGAGTTTTTACTTTTGCTAAAATGTAATGCCTCATACAGTCCCAGGATTGTTTTCCTGAAACTCAATCAGAAAGTACATGTTCACTGAAAGCTTTTAGCCACTCTTGTTGGTTTTGAAGGTGTCAGACTGTCCTATAAATAAACATAAAATGTTGTCTACTAAACTTTGTGGAAATCAGTCAACTGCAATGGAAAATGAGCATCACAAATCACGTGGATTTTCCAAGTGGAAAAGTTAGATCAGCGAGGTAACATAAGCTGTCTTCTGCATCCTCCTTTATTTCTTGGGCTTTGGTCTAAGTCATTGAGAAATAACCCTTCCTTGGCTGGTTTGTAGGGTTGTGGAGGTGTTTCCCTGAGGCCTTGTGTGGTTGAGCCTGGTCAGGAGCTGCTGTGAGCTCTCCTGCAGGTGGCTGTGCATGTGAATCAGAGGGATGACTCACCTCTGCAGAGCTGCTGTAGAGGGGCCTCAGTGCCGCCCCAGGTCTGCACCTGCTGGTGTCCTGCTGCTCTTCCTGCTTTGAGTAGTCCTACCCAGTTAAAACTTTCACATCTGACACAAGGAATCAGAGCTCCCCCAGAGGAGGGGATGACTCATACCCCAAAGGTGGAAGACAGGAGACTCTTCATTGAATCTAAAAATTCTAAAGAGAGTTAAGTGAACTTCCAGAGTGTGCTTCCAGGGAAAAGAGTGTTGGTATCAGGCAACATACAAACATGGCTCAGTGGGAACCATGCAGAGCAGGAGTTCATAAATCCAGTCTGGCCTCCAGGAATCTATAGAAAAATGTGATGTCACTCCCACCTACCCTCCAACCAGTAAACTGAGCTACCATTTGTGTAGGCTTTGTATTCACCCTCAAGACCTGCCGTCTTATTGGACAGCTTCGTTTTCTCCAGCTGGTTCTTCTCCATAGGAAGTAATAATACTTTGTGACGTGGAAAAGGTTACCATGTCTCCTAAGGACAAAGAAGCGGAAAGGATCAGTGTTTGGTGAATGGACTGGTCTTGAAGCTTTTTCTTTAGGTCTTGGTTTGCTTTCTGGATGGATTTCCCATAAAACCGTCTCCATGTCAAATTTCTGTCCGTCCCACATTAGTACTGCTTTAAAGCTAATAGTTTAAAATCATATCTGAAACCATAGTGACTGGATTTAGACTGTCCAGGCTCTCACAGTACAAAGTCCTCGTCTTTTAACCACTGCTGAAGAAAAATCCATTTGGTCAACATTGTAGCACACCATATTTCTGCTCCACACTGTTTTTAAAATTGATTTTATTCTTCATTTTCTAAATTGCATCCAGGCTTGCCAGCTTAAGGATACTTTACAATCACTCCATGCTCGGAGGTGGGGGGGGGGTATCACCAAAATTTTCTTTTGGTAACGTAGAATAGACAGATCTGTAAAAGCACAGCTTCATTCCTTCCAGACACAAGTGACAAAGGGACCTCAGTGGAGGATGTTCTGGGCTCCGAGGCATTTAACCTTTGTCTATTGAGAAAAAATGCAGACAGTTTGTCCTAGTGCTGATTTGGGAACCCTCGGAGGCCTAGGTCTCAATTGCTTTCTGATACTTTATTTCCTTTTTGTGGAATAATATGCTTTGGAGGACCAAGAAAAGATTTTATTTCAAGTTTCAGACAAGCAAGGCTTGGAAATAATGTGAGTCCATGCTGCTCTGTGCTGCCTTTGCCCCAGCACAAAGCTTCTACTGAGCAACCCAGGTTTTCTTGGGTTGGGCTGGTTGAAATGTAACTGTAGCCAGAATTTATTGTTTGCATGCACTTTGTGGGCCCTATTCATGCAGGTACAGTATCTGCTGCCACTATGGTCAGCTTCTATTACCTTAATTATTTATGTTTTGATTAATCAAGGGAATTGTGTTTCCAAACCGATTTCCCACAAATTCTGTCTTAGAGTAAACATATGTCAAGAGCCAGAGTGAGTTTTACATTAGCTAAAGGCACTCTGCACAGAGCTGCTGCTAGGCTCAGCTTAGGATATGTGTGCTTCCATGTTTTGCTGGGAACACAGCACAGTGACATGGTTGAGAGCTTTGCTCAGGTTTTAATGGCTCTCACAACCTGTGGGAGCAACCTGGGGTAGGATTGTGAGGAACATAAAAGAAGGCAGAGCTACATTTAGTCATCTGCCTCACAAGGCCTGTAGGGCACCCCTGGGGCTCCTGGCGCTGGTACAGAGCTTCCATGGACCAATACATGCTTGCAGCTGGAGCAGTGGATCAGGGTTCTGTGGCTTTCTTCTGCCTTCAGAGAGAGTCCTATTTCCGAGGCCAGCCTCACACTGTTGAGTTAGTCGCTTGTTTTTCTCATGAAGAAAGCTGTCTGTGTAAGTAACTTTGTCACTTACAGGAACTTCCACTGAAGATCATCACCCCAGTGACAAGTATGTTCACGTCACAGACCTGAGACCCCACCACTTTAATATTCCAGTCTCTCATCATACTATGCAGTTTCTACTTTCTCTGGTGGTTTGTATACCACTTCTTCCTTCCTAGTCTGAGGACAGATGTGTGTTATGCCTTGGCCAAAGCAGATAGTAAGCTTGCCACTTTTCTTTCTCCAGTTTCTGAGTTAACTGATGGGGCCATCTGTGACATCTTTAATGTCAGGAACCTTTGAACATCTGGCAGACATAGTATAATAGAAGTTCTGGGAGCATCTGTCTGTAGATGAGGCTCACATTGTGCCTACATTAATAGGTGTTCAGTCCCCAGAAAGGCAGCAAACATGCCTCCATCTTTCATAGGGATGGAGAGCCCCACCTACCGAGCTCAAGAACAGAAGTGCCTCTGTGTCTGCATCTGCCAAAGCCCCAGTCATGTGCTCATAGGACTGCTGGAGCTGAGTGAAATCACACAGAGGGAGTGTAGTAGTACTTTCTTGTCAAGACCACCAGCCTGCCAGTAAATACAAGGAGACTTATATGAATTATCAAAGTTTAGCCTTAGCTTAGGCTTGTCTCCACTACCTCTTATAATCTAAATTAACCAATTTTTTATTAACCTACGTTCTGCAATCCACATGGTGTTATGTCATCTCTACTGCCCATCCCGCTTCCTCTGAGTCTGGCCGTATGAATGCCTGGTGTTGTTCATAAGCTAGATAGATCTATGCTTGTTGCTTTAGCCATCTCTGAAGGAGCAGTTGGAGTCACATCAGCCAGGAGACTTGACTTGCTTTGTGGCTGAGTTCTGGATATATCAGGGCTTGTTGTATGGGGGAAGATATTAAAGGTTTAGTGTAGTAGCCTTGTTGTTCTGCTCTCAACTTGATTTTTATATAAGAGAATTACTGTCCACTGTTCTCTTGACAGAACCAGATGGCTGAACTGCCATGTTCATCAGAGACTTCAGAGATTTGTGCCAAGCTTATTAGCATTTGCCAATCTTGTAAGACTAAGAAAACTGTGAAAAAGCAGCAGGGTTGTGTGTGTGTGTGTGTGTGTGTGTGTGTGTGTGTGTGTGTGTGTGTGTGTGTGTTTTCTCTGAGAAGTGGACTGCTGCTTTAAGAAGCAGAGCAGGCAGTCCCTGTGCAGCTCTAATTGATCAGTCACTCCCTAGATGTCAGCAGCAGCGTCTTGTAGCATCGTTCCCGAGAGTTCACCCTGTTGCCATTGCAAGTTCACATCCTTTTCACATTGTGCATTGAAGCCCTGTATCCCCCAGTGAAGTAGAGTTCCAGCTCAGAGAGGCTTCGTCACAGCACTGGCAGGAGAAGACAAGCAGAAATCTGACTCGTAGTGCTATCCATGCAGTAATAAAACCACCCAAGGGTGGAGGGGCATTCATCGCATCCCAGTCACTCAGCCAAGCCTGCAAGCCTGAGTGCATCATTTCTAGGTGGATTTTGGAAAGCTTTCTTTGCAGAGCAGAAAGGTCTCCTGGCAGCTTCTTCCACTGGTGGGCCAGCCTGTCTGCGTGAGAACAAAAAGAATTCTGCCTTCCCATAGTGGGCTGCTTAGCCCTTTATTCCTTCTCCAGCGACTCCTGAGCCAGTGGAGAAGTTTGAAGGCTTTCCAGAAGTTAACAACACTTCTCGGCAAGTTACTGTGTTGCCTTTATCTGTAGTCAAGTTTGGGCTGCTGAGATGGCCTTTGCCCTAGTTTGCATGAGCAGAATAATAGTGATAGTTCAAAAGCAGACAGCCAATGATTGGGGGATTATTCAGCAGGCTTGTCACCAGAGAATTTATCTGAAAGGCCAGGCAGATACTTTGTATTACGGAATTTCTTCCTTAGCAGTAGTGTGCCCTTGTACATATTCAAACTTGTGCAGTAGCTAAAGTTTGAGTGTACTTTTGTTACTGTGTCCTGCTTCCTATTAGTATCTTGTTTTTCTAGACTATTCTTTTGCTTAAGGAAGGATTCTAAAAGCGGGGGAAGGTTGGAGATTTAGCTGCAGAATAAACATAAGAATATTTTGAGGACAATGTTGAATTTGGATTTTAGTTGGTAAGGAAAATATGCTGCTTAAAAATATACCATCTGGGTACTAGAGAGATGGCTCAGTAGTTAAAGGTGCATTCTGCCCTTGCTGAAGATCTGAGGCCACTTTCCACAACTCACATTGGAACAACTACCTATAACTCTAGGAAATACATCACCTCTGGCCTCCATGGACACCTGCACACACATGTACATTAATCCCTCCATGCATGCTTGTGTGTGTGTACATATATATCTATATAACTTAAAATAAAACTTTAAAAACATACCATCTGCACTTGGAGATTTAAGCCTCCCCTACATGTTTTTCTTTTTCTTATAGAAATACTAGGGTTAGCTCAATCTGAGTTGATGAGTAGTTACAGTATATAAATAATGGGTGTCTTGGCGCCTCTCATGCATAACTGTGGCAATTCCTGGTACTTAAAGGTGAATATGGTATGAAAAAGGATGAGTGTTCCCATGTGATTGATAGTAGACACATGGTGACAAGGGACCCCAATGCCATCCACTGGTTCTTACCAAGACTCTTCTGTGACCAGAACCAACTTGGCTGTACTTAAAAGAGTGAACAGGATTGTTGTGGCTCTAACCCCTGCTGCGGTCCAAAGGGGACAAGCAGTATAAGGCCCATGAAACAAGTCTACTCATTGGGCCAGCCCAGCTGACTCTCAGAGAATGAGCAGAGGCACGGCCACCACCAGCTTGTCTCGGAAGCCTGGAAGCCACAGGCTTCCTATCTCTGGGTCACAGGTGTGCATCTTCTTGCTTGGTTTGGAACATTCCAGGACACAATGAAGAAGGATACATGTGTTTATGCTCCATGTCACCTTCTTAGCCAGCGGCTACCAGGACGTCTAGGGGTGGATAGGACAGAAGAAGAAAAGAGAATCAAAGCCAAGCCATCAAGTTCACTCCACCCAGGGCTTTTGGCCACTCGCAGGCAGGTGTGGAGAACAGTGAGAATCTCACCATCCTCAGGTCCAAGAAGTTTGGCACTGAAATGTATATATCCTTTGAGAGGTGCTGTGTGGATTCAGGCTGGCAGGAGAAGGATCTCTATGTTTGCTGAAAATGAATAGACTGTTCTGGTGACAGCTCAGTGTCTCATGGAGACAAGGCAGTGCTTTCCAGGTGCCATTTAGTTTGGGGAAGAGGTGATGTATGTATCTCTATGTATATATTTATTACATATACACACACACACATGGTTTTTTTTTTTTTTTCTTTTCTTTTTTTTTTAACAGAATGAAGTTGGCCTACTGGAGTTCTTCCAAAATGTGATAAAAGAAACTAGGGCAGAGCCAAAAAAGGTGACTAACTGGGTCCTGAACACTTTTCTGTACTATTTAAAGCAACAGAATCTTGCAGTCAGTGAGAGGTGAGTGAGGTCTGGGGATTTCTTTCTTTGTGTATGATGAACTCTGTGTCCAGAGGCAGTTGAAATAGGACAGGGTGAATTTTTCACTCTGCCTATTCTCCCTCAGGGTCCTCTAACAAGACAACAAATATCCCCTTTGTGTTCCACATTCTAAAAATATTCTCCAACCCATCTGAAAATTCACTCTGTGCTCAACTCTCAGCATTGCACTGTCTACGGCACTGTGGTACTGTGGTAGGCCTTAGTATCTAGAGGAAGAACAAGATGAGGAATTGGCTCACTTGTGACCAATACACACCCATAAGAAGACAGCCGTCCCCTCAGTCTGGCCCTGCTATGTTAGAGGGCTGCACATGTGCATAAATGAAGACTGTGTGGGGCCCAGGGAAATCCTCGGGAAATGATTTGAGAGCCAGGCCCTGAAGAACTTTGGGGTTGCTGAGTTGGGGTGTGGGGTACAAACATCTAGAAGTTCTGTGATCAGACAGGCAGCCAGCCAGGGGAGCTCAGGAAGCTCAAAGGCTCCAGGGTACCAAGGTACGCAGGCTGGGAAGATAGGTGACAGCTTGGAGAGATGACCAGGAGCCAACTGAAGGATTTTCAGACTAAACTGTGGGTCACAAGGCTATTTCAATTTCATTCTGGAGGAATATGGCATACATTAATAGGTTGGTCAGTTATAGAAAAGTATCCAAGATGAGTTCCTTAAATAGACATTGATTCCCCACAGTTCTACAAGTGGAAAAAAGCAAACAAAATCGGGTTCCAGAGAAATATAATTTGTTCCCTTGTTGGACTTCAGGTGGCCATCAGCCTGCTATATCCTCACGTGGGGTATTGGGCAAAGAGGGAGAGAAATTTTTCTGGTCTCGTCTCATAAGGTTCCTAATCACATCCTGGTGCCCACCCTCATGACTTCAACCAATCCCAGTCACTCCCTGAAGTCTCCACCTTCTAAGTTCATCACGTCAGATGGTTACAGATCCAGCATGTGTATTGTAGGGGTGGGCACAATTCAGCCTCTAGCTAAGTATGGCCAGTAGGGTGCATCTCATGAGACTGCTTATGAGCAGTGCTCTTGATAGGGCCTGTGCCTAGGTGATGGTGGCCTGGCTGAAATGAGATAGGCCAAGAAAGGAACCATCTTTTTCACGTGCTCCACTTCCAAATTTCTCACATGAGCACCGGGGTGACATAGATGGCAGTCTCCGTTAGGAGTTGAGGCAGAGTGAACACAGAGGGTCTGGAAGGATGCACAGAACTGAGCTGCTGGTAAGACAGACACCCACTGTAGGGTCTGCAGCATTCAAGGCATGTGGACCCACAGGTGATGTCTAGGATGTTTAAATCAAGAGCTCTCACTTGCTTGTTCTGAATACTTGATAGGACCCAGCCTTGTAACAACCAGAAAAGAACAGCCCACAGGACAAGTACAGTCTTAATGAAGCAGCAAAGAGGGGCTCAGGGAGGTCACAAAGACACCGGAATAGCTAAGACCCAAGCTGAGGACAAGTGGGGTTAGTCAGGTGTTCACCTAAGACACTCATGGAGACCCTGAGGTGAGACCTGCCGTCACATGGTGCTGTGGAGTAAATTGTGCCCAGGGCAGCATGCAAATGCTTTGAGGGGCCCTTGGAAAGAAACTGGCCTAAAGTGGCTAAGGATAAATTCCATGCCTTTCTCTGAAGGAGACAGACAAAATGTCAGGAAGTAGAAGGACAACCAGGTGTCACAGAACTCAAAGAAGAGGTACATGGCAAAAAGAAAGAACAAAGACCTGGGGAGATAGCCCTTGTGGTACAAACATGGGGACAGGAGCTCAGATCTCCAGCACACTTGTAGAAGGAGCTGGATACAATGGCCATGCTTGTAATCCAGTGATTATATGAGGAGGGAGAGATAGCAGGATCTCAGAGACTCATAGTCTAGCCAAATGAGTAAGCCCTGCTATCCAGTGAGACCTTGTCTTCAGAAGAAGATACCTAACATAGACCCCTGGCTAGCACACTCACACCTGCACACATGTGCATATGGACCTATATTTTAGTCACTGTTGAATGCTGTGAAGAGACACTATGAGCAATGCAACTTATAAAAGAAAGCATTTAATTGGGAGTTGCTTACAGTTTCAGAGAGAGCCCATGACCATTGTGGTGGGAATCATGGTGGTAGGCAGGCATGGCTCTGGAGCAGCAGCTGAGAGTTTACATCTCTTCTGCAAGGCAGAGAGTGAGCAAGACTGGGCCTGGCCTGGACTTTTGAAACCTCAATGCCCATGGCCAGTGACACACTTCCTTCAACAAGGCTATACCTCCTATTCATCCCTAAATCCACTAGCTAGGAACCAAACATTGAAATGGACCTTTAGCAGTAATTGTCATTCAAACTTCCACAACCTAAAAAATACATGCATACACCCAAAATGAGCAACAGCTTTAAATATGGAGAGTGAATAAGAGAGTTTCATGATGGCATCTAGGAAAATTGCAAGTTCCTGTTAACATCCCCATGGAAGGGAGCCCAGGCCAGTGTATCCTGTGGCTGTGTCAAATAGTGGGCACTCTGGTCTGAACTCTCACAGCATCCTTTGCATTCTGTCTCTTGCCCATTTCCCCCAGGTGTAACCTTTCTTTTCAGAAACTCGATGATTTGCACTGAAAGTACTGTGGCCAGTGAGGGAGGACAAGAGCCGTTTGGGAGAGTGTGAGGTGATACTACTGTACCACAGCCTTGAAGACTAGACAGGGATTTGGTGAGGGGAGGCCTGAGTGATGTCTGTGGGGATGGAGATGGACCATGTTAGCAGCCGGGAAGGAACAGATCACAGGGAGGTTCCAAGAAGAAAGGACGTTTAGAATTTCCAAAAGTAGAGTCTACAATCACTGTGTTGGTGGTTGTGATTTGTGGAGATTCTGAATTTGCTCTGCCCAGTCTCAGTGATCCAGAATGGCCCCCAGTATCATACCAACTCCCCAAAATGCAAGCGCAAAGCACGGTTTATTTCAGATGCAGCTGAGGCTCTCCTGGCTCACACAGCAGTGCCAGTGGAAAAGAAGGGCCCCTCCGTACTCAGAGCAGGGCTTTTTAAAACAAAGGTCAAAC
The DNA here is from genome assembly GCA_033318265.1 of Phyllotis vaccarum. Classification (NCBI taxonomy): domain Eukaryota; kingdom Metazoa; phylum Chordata; class Mammalia; order Rodentia; family Cricetidae; genus Phyllotis; species Phyllotis vaccarum. The sequence continues at coordinate 97,424,877 of JARWLC010000007.1, forward strand.
AAAGACCACAGAAAAACCGTTACCAGGCTGGGAAGTGTGGGGCTGTCAGGGCCCAGAGGAAGTTTCTTTACTGTCCTATCTCATCTCATCCAATCAGCTGCTGGCTGATTGGTTGTTTTAGGATGAGGAAAAGATACTTTGCAGCTGCACCAGAATGACCTCTGATTACTCAGGACTTTGGGTGCTTGGCCTTGGGGGTTTAGAAACTTCTCAGTTCCCAGAATAGTTCCAGGCTTCAAGATGGAGGGACTTTGGTTCTCACAAAATTTTATCTTGGAAGAGAACTTTGGTATCTCAGATTCAGCTGAGTCCCTAAGAGATCAGATGACCTCCCTTAGACAGTACAGCAAGCAAGATCCTACCCTCTGCAGTGTCTTTATGCTGGTTGGTCACTGTGACTCTCCACTTATGTCATTGTGCTGGTCCTTGAACTGGAAGCTGGTCGAGCACCCTTTTTGCTGTCTGTATCTTCTTTGTGTCATATGCACATTGATTTTTGCACAGTTCAGTTATTTCAACAAGTATGTCTTCAGGGTAGTATAAGGACTTGTCCGCTGATGAGTCTAGAAAACTTTCCCCTGATGACACATTTCACCTGTCCTTCCCCTGACACTTTGAGCTCTTACTGCCCCTGGTGTGAGATGTTACAGGATCTTTAGTAGACTCTGCAGAGCCTTTCCAACAGCTTCTGCCATAGCAAGGGAATGAGCCTGGAATACGACCGTGGATCCCATAGTGTTTCCTCAGAAGGTTCATAAGTCCTAACATAGTGAAGTCTCCACGGTGTTCCATTCTGATTAAAAGTATACTATGCCATCCCAAATCACATAAGGAGGGAGCCAGGGACTACACAGTTGAAAGGACTTTTAGTCAGACAGGGTACCTTAGCTCTTTTCCATTACCAACACAGACTAGGGCCATCTAAAGTAAAAAGGATTATTTTGGCTCATAGTTTTGATCCAAGATTGAGTGCCTGTGTCCTGTGGATGGATGGGCTCAGTGCCAGAATCCTACTGCCACATCGGGCTTTATCACTTGGTGCAAGACAGGGAATATGAGGGAGATGAAGTCGGCTCTTTTGGATGCCTACTCAGAGTCACCCACTTGACCTCTTAAAGGTCCCTCCTGGTCCCCTCCTTTAATACCTTATAGAAATTGCATATCAGCATGAGTTTCTGTGGGAACAAAACCATATTCATACAGTAAGCAGTGACTGCCGTTCTAACCACAGAGCCAGCCTTAGTTAATGGTCCTCTTTGGCCACCAGGACTGTACTCGCCATGATTCTGGGCAGTACTTCCCACTTCCGCTCTTTATGCTTCAGGTATTTTCCATGTCCTTTCCCTGAAGTTTGATGTCCCCTTGGAGAACAGTTTTGGTGAGCTTTTGGCCTCTCTGGGAGCATGTGAATGAATCAGGTAGGAGAAAGAAGAGCTGGAACAGCAGTGGCTTCTCTGCAAACTGAGGAGAGTCTGGGAGCCAAGGAGAGAGCACTGACCTGGCAGGGTGCACAGGCGAGGAGCAGAGGAGGGACGGAGAAGAGGAAAGACCCCAAGGCCTGGAGAAGGGCTATTCTCAGGGATGCTGCTGGAGTCAGGGCTCAGGGTACATTAGGAGGGAGAACAGGGTGCTCAGCAGCTAGTGGGGGTGTGGATTTTCAGAGATCAAGCCGTGTGTTCACAGAGGGCTGTGGTAACAAATGTAGATTTATTCATTCAGTCATTTATTTAGTTGCAAAAGGTACTGAGACAAGCAGGGCAAGTAGCTATAGTATTAGTTGGGACATTTCCCTGTAGGAAAGTTCTGAGCATGTGCCAGGGATGAGACTAAATTAGCTGCATGACAGAGGAGCCAAGCATCCCAGGAAGAGCTGGGAAGACAGGGAGGGCGGTTAGAGAGAAGGAAGCAGTGCGCCTCTCCTCTGAAAACCTTAGGAAAGAGAGAAAGACCCTGGAAATAGGAGTAGGGCCAAAAAACCAGAGCAAAAGGATCTGTGAACAGTATGTGCCTCTGGAGGTCCAGGCCTCTGCATCTTCTTTCAGGAGCCTCTAGAGTCTTGTTTTAGCAGAAAAGAAGAGGGGTGTGGAGGCTCAGGGTAGGGTTGAGATAGGCTGCCATTTCATGGGGCTGGAGTATACTGTTACGGTGTCTACGCTCAGGATCCAAGCTGGAGGTGGAGCTGTGATCCTGAAAGAGCTGTAAGAGAATGAATGACTTTGCAAGGCTTGCAGATCCCATCCCACTCTTTCCTAGAAACCATGCCTCAGAATTGATGAGAGTCGGGTACAGGAAGCTTAACCTTGAGATGTTAGATTCTTCCGTCATGGAGACACACTAGCTGTCCAGAATCCAAGATTATCTGACAGCAGCAAATTCGTAGGCTGTGCTGCTACCACCACTGAGTCTGCATTCTGATGGTTTATTTATTTAACTGATGAAGAGTGTCTCTCAGGATCAGTATGATAAGTAACCATCTTTGTCATGCTCTCACAAGCTTAGCCCTGGTATAGCTGCAATTTGCAGTCAGCCTCCCATATACAGATTGGAAATATCTTTGAAAAATTACAATAGCAATGAACATGTACAGATGCTTTTTATCAGTATTTCCTAAATAATACAATGTAACATCTATTTGCATACTGTCCATATCATATTATGTAGATAATCGAGAAATTATTTAAGGCATAGTATAGTGGAATTATGTAACATTGTAAACAATTGTTCCACCTACTGGCTTAATAAAAACTCTGATTGGCTGAAAGCAGACAGGAAGTGTGGGCAGGGATACCAGACTAAGAAAACTCTGGGAACAGGAAGAACAGAGCAGAAATGCCACAGAGTTGCCAAACAAGCCAGAAGATGCAGAAGACAACTACGCTGCTCTGAGAAAAGGTTCTGAGCCGCATGGCTAAACAGGATAAGAGTCATGGGTTAGATCAAGAGCTAGCTAGTAATGTGCCAGAGCCATAGGCTGATCAGCATAAAATTAATATGAGCGCCTGTGTGTTTCAGTGGAATTATGGGACTGTGGGTCTGAAAGTCTGCGCCAGGAAGCTAGGCTGGAAATTCCGGGTCAGAAACCTAATACAACAGCATAGGGAAGGGTACATAGGTTCTAGATGATTATATCACCATGTACAAAAGACACGAACATCCATAGACTTTACTATCCATGGGATAGTGTGTTCTGGCTGCCAGGCCTGTAGGTACCAAAGAGCAACTGTGTGTATAGTATGCCAGGTGTCCGAGTTTGTGAGAACTCCCAAGACACAGGAACTGTTGACCTATTATGTATCAGTGCATTGTGAGAACAAACATGTGACTGAGAAATCCCATCAGTACATCGTTCCTACGTGATCTTAGGATCTTTCTCTGTCTCATCTTTTATAACATCGTGGCATGAGTTTTTTAGTGCATCCCAAAGTTATGTATTGTGATTCTAGGACATGGAATCTTGGATGTGGAGCTTTGAGGGATGAGAATAGTGCTTTTTACAAGAGACCTTGGAGAGCTAGCTTGCCTTTCAGCTCTAGTGAAGACACAGTGAGGAGGTTCCAGGAACAGGATAGCAGGACCGCACTAAATACAGGCTCTGTGGCACTTTGATCTCCAATTCCCAGCCTTGAGTACTGTGAAGAATAGTTTTTCTACCTATAGACAATTCTACCTGAGGTATTCTGCTGCGGCAGATCAAATGGACCATGGCAATCACTGACTTAGATGAGTGGTGACTTCTTCTTTTCATGTTCTACAAAGCTAGTGCAGCCTCACTGCTTATTATGGGTTCTGTAGTTTGTCTACTATAAGATAAATGGTGATTTTATTTTATGGATTGTAGAACATCCAAACAACCTACATTTTGAAAACAAACTGATTCTTATTTCTTGCTGGTAAAGATGGGAAATTAGGAAAGATTATTGTTTACTTTGCAGCCTTCTGCCTCTTAGGCTTTAATCAGGACAGTTCTTAGACTACTGAGCATGAATGTAGTGTGAAATTTTTGAATTTTTTTGGATAGTCTCAAAACCCAATTTCTACTTGGAATTACCTCTTATCCATACTTTGGGGTGATGGACCTCCCTAGACTGAACGAACAGCCCTAAGCAAGGGTCTTGAATAAAACATGGTGATCTTGAGCTATATTGGTTTGAAGTTCATGGAAATTGGAACTGGAGAAAAGCTATAGCTTCTTGTTTCTTACCTAAAAGTTTCTAAAGAAGGGAATAGTGGGTGACAGGAGCCAAGACAGAAGATGTTTCCAAGTGTTCAAGTGTTTCAGAGTTCTTTTACACTGACGTACTCATGTGCTGTTTATAAACAGTTCCTGTTTTACCTAGTCCCGCAATGGCCTCAGCCATTTCATTATCCTGCTTATTGTATGTATTTGGAAATAGTTAGATCATGTCTTTGTAAAAATGCGTTCCATGGCTGTCTTGTCAGCAATCGGAACGGGAGTTAATAACATATACAATGTTGATTTTCCTGAACTTTCTGTCAGAGTAGCTTCCAAAAAGTCACATAATGTAAGTGAGGAAATTGTGAGTTCCTAAGTCCATCTTCATTGAGGAAGCCACTAGGAGTCTGCAGATATATAAGGACAATGCATACAGAAGGCCTTTGAGTTAGACATCGCATTTTCCTTATGGAAAAATCCCTTACAGTAAAAAGGAAATTTTATGTTCACAAAATCACTCGGGAAAGTGGTTTTGTTAGCTGTTGTTTGAAGTAATTTTCAGTCTGATCTTTCAGTCAAAAATATTTAATTACTGGATTTTTTTGCCACTTCTCTTTGTGGTTCATGAATTTTTCAGTCACCTCCTTTTTTGAGCTAATTACATTGAGCAATTGTTTTTAGCTATAACAGATGTTGTTGTTGGGTAGTAAAATAAAGAATTTTAAAAACATAAAAATTCATTCCCCTAAAATACAAAATAATAGAGGCCAGTTAACCTATTCTTTTCATCCTTGGGTATTGTTGATTATTAAACATAGGAGCAAGAGTTTGGATTCTGATAGCCAGTGGGCCCCTATTGATAGATCTCTCTCTCTCTCTCTCCCTCCCTCCCTCCCTCTCTCTCTCTCTCTCTCTCTCTCTCTCTCTCTCTCTCTCTCTCTCTCTCTCTCTCTCTCTCTCTCTCTCTCTCTCTCTCTCTCTCTCTCTCTCTCTCTCTCTCTTCGGGGCTGTTAGTCCTGTCACACCTGCTGCGCTCGCTGGGCTCCTCGACCTGCTGGACAGAAAAGCAATTTCTTCATCAGCAGCTAAACAGGTAAGTGCACATGCCCAGAAGGCTCCCATGGCTCCACAACCCCAGTTCCTGTTCGTGACCGGAAGCTTAGGTGCCCCTGACGCCGCTCTCATTTGACAGAGGTAAAAAGCCAGCCAAGTGTAGCACAGGGAGGCAGCAGAGGGTTTGGGGGGAGAAGTAGCCTGTTATCTGGCTTTTCTCCAAGTGTCTACCTCAAATGTTGCAGACCAGGTAGCTCCCCAGTGTCAGGGCCAGGAAGCCACAGCATGACCCCAGTCCACCCGCTTGTCTTCTGTCCTCACAGCCAAGATCGCCTCTGTTTCTATCACAGCCCCGGCCTTCGGGAGTTGGCCCTTAGTAAGGAGCTGGGGTCCTTACTGCATACTGTGCTGCACGCTAGAGATGATATTTTACGTGTGCACCTAGGTGTGGAGATATGGGGGAAAGAGCATCATATAAAGTGGCCTCCTCCCTAGCCACCTCCACTGCCAGGGCTAGGTGGGTGACTGACTCCTAGAACTCTACAGGGGAGTACCCACAAAGACAAAGAGCACTGCGGGCTGCCTCTTCTCATCTTCAGAGACGGTGCAGCTGGCAGCACTTCAGCCAAAACCTAATGTTATTTTAATGGTGCCTTCGCGTTTAATATTTATACACTCTGACAGGAGTGGCAGGTTACAAAGGGAGGCTTGGGGAAGCGGCTGCTCCTGGTTAATTATGAGACACCACTGAGCATTCTCCAAGCTCTGCCATGAAACTGGAGACAGGAACTGGAGAAGGTTCTGGGAGCCACCTCATGAGGCTGTCAACTACAGGGACCCAGCCGTCAGGAAAGACTTTACCTTTCGCAGATGTCAGAGGGTTACAAGTGTTTGTGGCAGAGTCAGCAGCTGTGGAAAGAGTAGATGGCTTGGGGGCAGAGAAGTGTGTGTACACATCAGAGCAGATGGATTGTAGCGTTTGGAGTGAAGGAAGGTAAAACCTTCCCCTTGTCCTTCCTACCCAAGTGTACTGAGTAAGACGGTTCCAGAGGGAGACAGAAAGGGCTGGAAGACAGAGACACGTTTGCGCCTTAGCAGCTTCCAGCACGTCTAAAGGAGCCCATGAGCCCTGGCTTCTGGGAGGCCATGACATGAAAATAAACCCGCCCCACAGAGTTAGTGTGTGCCTCTCCCTTGCGCCCAGGGCCTGGGGACTTCTCTTGTATTCTCTACTCTTTGCTATCTGTTTACAAGGAAACCATAGATCTGTCTGAGCAGAAATGATGAATGTTTATTGATTATAAAGGATTTAAGTAGCCATTCATGGTGCTATAAGCCTGTAATGCCAGTATCCAGGAGACTAAGCCAGAGTGATCCAGAGTTCAAGTCAGCCAGACTGCACAGGGAGCTCACAGCCAGGCTGGGTTACCTAAGAAGACCATGCTTTCAGCCGACAGACAGAACCCCTCAGTAATACACTAAATATAGAGATTCTCAAATACTTCCCTGAAAAATAATTGTCATTGCTGTTGTGCTGTTGGGGGAACAGCCTTCTCAGACTCTGCTCATGTGTGTGAACAAGGAATGAGAGAAGAAGGGAGGCGGGGCCAGAGGAGTCAGACAGACTCACAGACGAAGTCCTTAGAAGAGGCTACACTATGATTCTCATTAAACGCATAGTTGGCTGATAGTTTTGCTTATGAAGTATATACCATTTTTCAAAATAGTTTCTAATAATTTTTATTGCTGTGGTATCTGTGATTTGTTTGTTTTTTGTGGTGTGTGTGTGTGTGTGGTTCAGGCTCTTGACAGATGTGCTATCCTGTCGTCTAAACCCCCAGGGTGCTGGGATTTACAGCTTTGTGTCACCGCACAGCTTCATGATATTTTTTTAACTTGGGGTCATTTCTTGTTAGCTAAAGACTTGTCAGTTTAATCTTCTCCAGGCACCAGCTCGTTTCTTCTTTGGTTGTCTTTTATGCTCTTTCTGCACTGGTCTTATTAAGTCCTTCCCTTACGGGTTGGGGTTCAGTTTGTTCTAAATCCTTAAGGCACATCACTGGTTGGGCTGGGGGCTAGGAAGATGCCTCTGGATGTGGCCAGAACTTGGATCTTTAGCACCCATGGACAGGCACGGTATCTCACCTCAGTGTCCGGAAGGTGGAGGCTGGGCCCCTGGAGCCAGCTCATTAGTAAACTTGAGCTCAGGGGAGAGGTCAGGTGGAGAAGAACCCCACATCCAGACACAGATGTGCACCCATACATATGTGAGCACATACATACTGTCCGTGTAAAGACAGCCCCATCACTGAGGTATCTATTTTTTCCTTTTTTCAGTGTAGACCCTCATTTCTACAGACCTCTCTTCCTGCTCTTGCCTTAGGTCACAGGTCTTGGAATGCTGGCTTCTGCTTTGTTTCGCATTTTCACTATTTTAAGGAAAAATTTCCATTTCCTTTCTGACTTCCTCAGTGAGGCACTATTTGTTCAAAAGTGTATCTTCAGTTTCCACCCACTTGCTTAGTTTCCAAAGATGTCTGGTTTCCTTCCATTGTGATCAGAACATATAGAAGACATGGTTTCAGCTTTTAAACTTGCTTTATGGCTTTTGTGTTTTATTTGAGGTTGTTAGGATTGGGCTGTACCCCAGTTATACCTCTAGCTCCTAAGTTTAGATGGGGGAGTGTTCAGTGCTAGAGAGAACCCAGGGCCTTGTACCCACGGGGTGAGTGTTCTACCCGTGACCACTTGTCTGTAATATGATTTAACTCTGAATTTGAGTTCCTGGGTGATCTTCCATTGATGGGAGTGGGAAATTGAAATCTGTTATTACACTGGAACTTGTCCCTCCTTTTAGACCCAGTAGTGTGTGCTTTCTGTAACTGGATGTCCCAACACTGGGTGCATTTGATTTATAGTTGATTATGTTTGATGAAATGATCCCTTAATGATTATGTTATGACATTTACTGTCCCTTATGATTTTTGTTCTAATCCATTTGTTTGAAATACCATTTTCCATCCTTTATTTTCAGTGCACCGGCTTCATTTGTGAAGTGAGTTTCATGTTGTCAACATTTGTTGGGTCTTGAGTTTTTTAATTCATTCAACCAATCTGTATATCTTCATTGGAGAATTTATCTCACTTGTACTCAACTTTATTGAAAGGTATGAATTTATACCTTTTCATCCTGTTGATTTTCTTGCAGACAAATATTCTTTATTTTTCCTCTGTTCACTTTATGTCTGTTTGCTATGGTGATAATGTTGGATTCTTTCCTGTCTCTTTTGTATGTCCATCTAATGACAGCACATTATGATGGTAGCTGTCTTACTTCTGGACACAATTCCTTCAAGAATCTCTCATAGGGCTGGTTGCTTTTGCTGGCCCTACAGTTGTCTTCATTCTGAAGGACAACTGTGCAGAACATACTAACCTCATCTGGCATTTTTCTTAAGGCCTTGGAGTCTTCCCTTCTGTTTCCTCCTGACCTGTCTGGTTTCCAATAAGAAGCCTGCTGTAATCCTCACAGGGTGCTTTCAACTCAGCACTTTGTTGCTTCTGTACTTTTGACAGCTTCGCCACTAGGGTGAAGATATCTTCTGATCATTTCTGTATAGAACTGTGGCCCCTATTCCTGCTTTCCTGCACATCTCCAAAACTTAGAGGTGCCCTGTGCCATTGCCTCATTCCACGGGTCTCAGCCTGTGCCTCCTTCCCTCAGCTCTTCCAGCTACAGACTGTTAGTGGGGTCCCTCCCTCCCTCAGCTCTTCCAGCTACAGACTGTTAGTGGGGTCCCTCCCTCCCTCAGCTCTTCCAGCTACAGACTGTTAGTGGGTCCCTCCCTCCCTCAGCTCTTCCAGCTACAGACTGTTAGTGGGGTCCCTCCCTCCCTCAGCTCTTCCAGCTACAGACTGTTAGTGGGGTCCCTCCTTCCCTCGGCTCTTCCAGCTACAGACTGTTAGTGGGGTCCCTCCTTCCCTCGGCTCTTCCAGCTACAGACTGTTAGTGGGTCCCTGCCTCTCTTTCCTTTTTTCTCTCCTCACGGACTGTGATATTTCACAACACCATCTTGAGGCTTAGTTGTTCTTTATTTCACTTCATCAACTCTACTACAGACTGTTGGCTGAATTATTTGCCTTAATGAACTCTTCATCTCTGGGGTTTCTCTTCATTTTCCAAGTCTGCATCTCTGATGGATTTCTCATTCCTATTGTACATTTAACTGTTCATCTGTATTCTCACTGAGGCTTTTCTTTTAAATCATTCAATAGCCATTCAAGCAGGTGTGGTGTAGACAGTGCAATAAGGGGGGGGGGGGGAGCTTACTGTGGCTACTGCTGCATCTGGAAGCTGTTGTTCTCATCGGGTGACAGGGCTTCCTCAGACACTTTATATTGGATCTTAGTGTAAGGGTGTGTAGCATTGTCAGAACCAGCAGAAGTCAGGGACAGGAGTCTAGAGAGGTACCTGATGGGGAAAGGTGAGGTGAGGAACAGTATGTATGTGTGTGCGCACAAACCACAGCACTCACAGTCAGACCTAACAGCAGTGCAGCTAGGCAGGTCCTGGTGACCAGCAGTGAGAATCAGACAGGTGTAATGGTAGCTACTGAGGTGACACCCACCCAGAAGGAAGACCTTGGGGGTGAAGTCTGGCCATGTTTACTTAGAGTTAAGGCAATTCCTTCAGTGCTAACAGGACAAGAAAGTCCACCCAGCCTGAGCTGGGAAGAACTCCCCTCACAGGCTCCCTTTACTGTGTGGCCAAGGATGAGGTGACAGCCAGAACTTTTCTCCCTAGAACTCGGCTAAAACACTCATGGTAGCACAGTGTGGGAAGCTGCTGCTGTCAGACAAGGTTTTTCTCCAGGCCTCTTTAGATCATGCCCGCCATGGCCATGTTTGTGAGAGGAGCCAGGACAGGACCCTGGTGACAGAAATGTATGAGTAACTGCCTTCATACTTGGTACAGGTATAAATCCATAGCCCGCCCTGGTCACACCCCTGGTCCTGGTGAGGTGCTCGATTGTGTTGCTCTTACGGGTGGCATCTTCTCTGTGTCATCATACTTGTCCCTTTGTGTCTTACAAGGCCTCTGTTTTTCCCCTTCTGGTTTCCATCAATCTCCCATGGTCACTCACCTCAAAATTCAGAATCCACAGTCACTTGGCTTCTTTGTGGAGAGGAAGCAGTGTTGCATGTCTCTTGAAAAGTCTTGTCAGTGTTTAATCTGTTCTCAAGGTTAGTGTCCCAGAAGCTTTGATCACTTCAGAAAGAGACTTCCAGTTCTTCCCTACCTCCTTCTGTTCTGGATTTGTCTGTGGTTGGCTTCTAATGTAGGCCTCATACAATATGTGCCCTTATGTCTGATTTCCATCACAATGTTTTAAAGGTCCATGCACATAGTGACGTTCCTGAGTGCTTATCTTTTTACCCTTGTGTAAGTGCACATTTAAGTTTGGCACACGTGAATTCCATGGAACACGTGGAAGTCAGAGGGCATTAATGAGTGTCGATTCCCAGTATCTACCTTGTTTGACACAGGGTTTTGTGTTCTCCGTGTATGCCTATGGTGTGAGCTTCTGGGAATTCTCCTATAGACACCTCCTACTTCACTGAGGAAGCACTGAGCTTACAAATTACCCACACTGCATTTACAGAGGCATGCTACTATATTTGTCTTTATGTAGGTTTGGGGGATTTGAACTCAGGTCCTCAAACTTGTCCAGCAAGCACTGTTACCCACTGAGCTGTCTCCTCAGCACTTCATTTTTATGTCTGAATAATATTCCATCTTACAGATCTACCACATTCTGTGCATCAGTTGATGGGTAGTTGTATACTTTAGGTTTTAGAAACTGTGTGGTAGAACAAAATGTCGCTGATCCTATTGATTATTGGTAATAATTGGTATATTAACAGTATCGGAAAAGATGGCGTGTGTGATTAAAGTTAACTGCAGTGGCTAACTGGTGATAAAAGCTGTGCACAAAGACTCATCCTGTCCTGAGAATGTTCTGGATCCCAAAGGACCTCCTCTTTTGTGTTGTAATTTGTTATTAATCCCTCTCTCTCCCTGCCTCTTGCTGACATTGTGGCCAATTAGTTCTGTCCTTTTCACATATCCCGCATCCTCCCCCCAGGTGTTCTGGGGCTTTTGAGACTTCCACCCTTGGTCCCTCAGCTTCCTGAGGCCAGGGCAGTAAGAGGTTTCCACTGTGAAACAGCCCTAGTTTTCAGAAATAGACACCTGAGATTGTCATAATGCACAACCTCCTGGCCACTGTGGACAAAAGCACCCACGGTCCTCTTTCAGAAGCCAGGACCGTGTATTGAAGTGGCAGGTGGCAGTCTCGTCACCTGTCCTCACTAAGGACAGGGCCAACTGGGACACGTTGGACTCCAGAGCCATCAGTATGCATACAGTCCAAGGAGGCCCAGGCTGTGTCCCAACTGCTGGCCAAGCTCCAGCTCAGGGATGATGGTAGGTGTGCTTGCAGTATCTTTATGGAAATGGATGAGCATTGTCCAGTGAAGGCTGCTGGTGGAACCAGGCCAGATGGGGTCCATAGAGGTGCTCTGGAGTGGGCCTTTGAGAAAAGACACCAGAGCTTTAGTGACACTGTCACATGACTGAAGTCTCTAGGTGCTTCCATCCTCTACACATCCCACCCTGCCCTGCCTCCTCAGGGGCTTCTGTTGGGTTTGTCATTTCCTACAGGAATGGCCTCTTCTAACAGTTGCCTTACCTGGGTGAGTGTTAGGGTTCCCTTCTCTGTAGGGACATGGCTCTTTCCATGACATTTCTCTTACTAGGCCTCTCCTCTCTATCCTGACAGATGAGGGGCCTGTGTGCTTTCTTTCATCACTGAGTAGCAGTTGACTGTAAAGATTCAGTTCCCAGGGACATAGGCCCTTTCTGTCCCACCCGTGGCTCCTGGCTTATACATATGTGACTGGGGCTTCCCAGATTGTATTCCCTGTATTGTTGGTGTTTATTTACTACCTGAGATAACACTTCTCAGATTATGAACAGACACAGACAATAGCTAAGGATTATGCTGCATTGGGAGCCTAGGCCAAGGGGCCATATGAGAAGCAGAAGGACCAGGACAGTGGGGCTAGGCCCCCTCAGCAGTTTCCTTCTCTCTGGGCTCCAGCCAGGCATTCCTAGCCCTTGCTTAAATTAAATAGGGCTGGAAAGTAGAGTCTGCTGGGTCAGACCCAAAGCTAGGACTGTGCTGCAGAGCCAGTTTGTGAGGTGGCCGACAGTGGGTTCTGACTCTGAGGTACAGGGCATGTCAGCCACCATGCTCCCAGTGGCCCCTGGAAGCACTCAGTGATGTGACTGCACTGCCTTTCCTTCTCCAGAGCAGCATCCTGACATTGTTTAGAGGGCCCTACTTCCCAGGGGAGGTGACCCTGGCACCTACTGCAGTTCCAACCAACATTTGAGTCTCGGGTCCCAGTCATGGAAAGACTCCATTGTCCGCTTGTTCCTGGACCCAAGAAGAGGTTCCTTGGCCCAGGAGTGGCCTGGTGACTCCAGGATGGGTTGTAAGGAGCTGAGAGGGGTACCCCTTCATGTCTGCTAAACAGCTCTGCTTACTTACTGGGAAATAGGTGCCTGGCATGTTCTGTGTGACATGGACTTCCAGATGGATCTGTCCCAGGCTGGGCTGAGGGACTGTCTCCTCTAATGATTTTGGGACTTCTTTAGGAGTCTGTGCAGGTGACCTGAAGGATGGAGTTTAACTCCAAGTCATGAATATAGCAGGTGGACACTAGCGTTTGTTCCTATAGATGCTTCTGTAACAAGGGCTGGACACACATTCCTCTGTTGTCTAAGTCTCCCACTCAACTGCAGCTTTCCAATCTGCCTAGACTGCCTGGCCAGCAAGCTGCAGATCATCCTGTCTCCACCTGCCCAGAGCCGGGGCCACTCTCGGGTCCCCATACTTACTAGCAAGCTCACCCTCCTGCAGTCCTGTAGGCTCACGCACAGATAAACCACATTGAAAGCCTTCCTGGGCTGATTCTCTCAGTGGGGACCCTGAGACACAGAAGTCTGCCACTTTCTACCTCTCATAGCTCTCTCCTGGTCTAGGTTATTTTCCTATGAGTTAGATTTGAAGATCCATGTTGCCATTGAATATCCTACAAATGTTATTTAAAGGCCTGTGCCTCACATTTCTTCGTTTTTTCCTGTGCTACCAGGACTAGTTGGAGGTGGCCATAGCAGAGCCTGTGGCATCCTGGGCTCACCAGTATGAATCAGGCCAGATGAACAGAGGCGCAGAGCTTCTTAAGTCAGATTCGAACTTCTGGCTTGTTTCTGTTCTCACTGGGGGAATGCAGTCCTGCTGACACCCAGAGCACCTGTGGTGTGGCTACTGAAGAACAGTTTTTCCTGGAGGGAGGGGCTACATAGGGAGTGTCCCTGTGTCATGTGGTTGCAGGCTGAGGGCAGGAGCCAAACTGAGACAGCCCTGCATCCTCTCTGAGACATAAGAATGAGGAACCAACCCAAGCAGCAAATGCCTTCCACAATGTTCCCCAGGTCTCTCCCCTTTGGGGAGCTGTTGCTATTATTTAAGTAGAAAAATAAGCAAAGCACCAGCGTTAATGATCCTAGTCAGAGTGGACTCAGCTGACCTAACAGGACACAAGGAAGGAAGGCCAGAGCCCTACCCTCTGATATATTTTTAGTTGGCTTCTATTTTATATCTTTACTCTGAGGTCACTTTCCTGCCTCCCTCAGCCCTGCTTCCTAGCAGGCTGCTCTGGACTGTACATGCAATGGCTCCCTCCTACTGCTTGTGTGGCCAGACAGTATGAAATGTCACCTCCTTAATTAGTGGACTTAAGATAGATCCATCACCAGCCCTCTATGAGGACAGGTTGCCTGGCTTGAGACATTCAATGGGGACACACCTGGCAGACCCGAGTCCTCATCCTCTGCAGGAGAGGAGCCGGCCAACCCCAGGAGAGAGTTGAGTTTGCTTCGGAAAGATGTTCCCAGCCCTCTAGGAGTGCGGGCTTCTCCCTGGGGCTGGCCATGCAGCTGGGTGCTAATTGAACCTGCCGCTCCCTTCCCTGTGGTACAATACCACAGAGGCACGAGGAGGCGAGGAGGCGAGTCTTCACTGTCCTCTGTTTTTTCCCACCTGCAGGTGTTTGAGGAGCTCTGGAAGGGTGAGGGGAAGACGGCAGCCCAGATTGTGTCAGAACAGCAGTTGGAACTGATGGAGGATCGAGAGGCCCTGGACCAGCTCTGCCAGACCACCATAGATGGCCACCCCCAAGTGGTAACTATCCAACAGGAGCAAGGTCTTCCCATGCAGCTTGAATGCAACTCGGCCTGAGATCTGTCCCAGACCCTTCCTCATGAGGGCTGCCCCGCCCTATCACTTCTGCTTTTGTGGCAGTACTTGAAAGCCAAAGAAAAATCAGGAGAAAACCCAGCTTCTTATTCCGTGAGGAAAGCCATCTCTAGTGTTGGCTCTCTGCAGTTAAAAGGGCATTATCGAGTCTCCAAGCCCAGGTTTTAACTCGAGAGTCTGTCACTCTCTCCCAGAGTTGTCATTTACGTTGTGTGGCCACATCCACTTTGTCAGGAGGACCTGCTGCAAGGCAGGACAGACCAGGAAATGCTGTTTTCTGGCCTGAGGAGGAGGGAAAATGCAGAGAGGAAAATGATCTGCAAATTACAGAGAAAATCCTTTGACAGAAACATGGCTGAAAACCAAGTGATTTTTGTGTTCTTAGCACAGCACAGATAGAAAAGCCATGCCAAGTTACAGGTCTCCCTCCTCCCAGCCCACCCCAGGTCTAATCATATTGTCTAGAGAGATATTCTTCAGTGGGGAAAAAATTACTAGTATCTCTTTCAGAATAATGCACGCTGCCTATCAGTGTGCAGGGACACTGACAGCTCTGTAAGTAGCCCTTGATAAGGAAAATGAGCCACACCATCCCAGCAGCCTCCATCTTCCTGCCCCATCTGCGGTGACTGATAAGGACACACTTGGTTTCAGACTCGTCCCGAGGCACTCAAGTACACTAACTGCCCATCGGGACACTTGCAGAGAGGCCAGTACTGCGGTTATTTGATGCCACTCAGCCCCTCATGCCCTTACACCCCTCCCTGCCACAGCCCTCGCCCACCAAGCTGCCATCCTGGAGGTTTGTTGGCAGGGAGCAGGGGTGCCTGTCGGGTGGCACTAGAGAACTTGAGAGGCACCCCTGCCTGGTGACATCCGACTGGCTCAGGCTGGTCCTTGTGTCATTGCAGCCAGAGGGGAGTGTTTGGTTCTCGCAGCGATCATCTGTGATCACCTTTTCCTTGTCCATTTTAGTCAGAAGCAGAGGAAGCAGGGCCTTTGACAGGAACCTAGAGATCTCTCAGAAGTTACTCCCTCCTCTCTTCCTTCCCCACCTTACACCTTACATGAGCCTGAATTGCGGATTCTTGGGATGAGTCCCTTTATTTTCACCTCCTAACTTCTGTTCTCACAGGTGATGGATGTGAAGAAAAAAAACCCCAAAGCTATTAATAAGCTGATTGGGTTGGTCCGGAAAGCAAGTGTAAGCCGAGCAGACCCAGCTCTGATAAAGGAAATACTGGAGAAGAAGCTGTCATTGTGAGGTGTGGCGAGGTCCTTCTGCCTGAGGAAGGACAGTGTGGCCCTGAGAACAGGAGCCTGAAAACTGGTATTCGTGTGGCTACAATTTGTGCCTTTCAGTCCCTGGGCAAGCTCCAGCTTTTGGGAGGTGACATTTTACATGTGTGTGAGACGCTATGACCTGGAGGCAGCTGGAGGTCTGCCTCGCTCTCTGGAAACAGTCCTGTGAGGATGGCAGCGGGGATGAGAGAACAGAGCTCAAAGGTCGATCTCAATGCTCCCCGGAGCCGAGCACTGAAGGCCGACAGACTGGGGTGGCAGTGTGGGCTTAGTGTACTTGGACCAAAATGGGCGAATGATGATGGAAGCAGCAGACAGACATGCCCATCACCTGCTGTCAGGCAGGCGTGGGAAGGGAAGGGTGCCCTCATCTGCTGAGGGCATGCAGGCTCTGCTGTGGCAGTCAGCTCCCAGGAATCAAAGTGACACGAGTTTTCAGAGACGTTTAATGAATAAAATATACACTAAAATAACACATAAAAATTGACTTTTACTTTAGAGATTGTATAGTTTACATCCCTCCTCAACACATGGTTTAGCCAAAAAAAAAAAAAAAAAAAAAGATCAAAAGAGAAGCTCTGAAATCTGACGTTGAGCTGTTTTACCGGTGAAGATCTTAAACTGCTGAATCAGACTTTGACCTCTAACTGTCTTCAAGTGCAGCTGACAGAGATGACGGCCAGTTGCCTCTACCCCATTCTGTGATAGTGTCTGTTCCCCTCGTTTCTTACAAGCCTGCTACCTCAGACACACCACACTCCTCCTAATGACTGAGTTTTCAAATGTTTTTTCGAAGTATTTGTCTAACTAATAGTGAAAGAGGCGGTGGGGGCTGGGGGGATCCCTTGGAGACCTTCATCTTAGAGCAGATCCTCTGGCTTGGTAAGATCATTCCAGGGGCAGCTGATGAATAGGGGAGAGTGGACGCCCCATCTCCATCACCACACAGTAGCTCCTGGCTTTGCTAAGTAGGAGTGAAGGAAAGTGACCCCTTGCTCAGCCAAAAGCTGAGAAAGAGTGGACACCAATTCTGTGGTTTGTTTCTGACAAGCAGGAAGAGATGACATTTAGAATGTTGCTGGCCATTGACGTGCTTCCTGCTAACCTCCCTACGAGAGAGAAAGGGGACCCAGCCACTCTGCAAGCCTGGGTTTCAGTGACCGGGGCGCTCAGATTCAAATCCAACCAGGCCTTTATTTCATAAAGAACAGTAAGGGTTGGTTTTACAAACTCCCATTTCACCGAAAGCTATGGCTTGTCATCAACCCTTGCAGAAAGCGCTGGTGAAGCTGAAGTCCTGGGCTCCCCTTGGTGGGTGGTGAAGCTGGGAAGTGGTAGTTTCCAAAACTGATTTTGTTGACTGAAAGGTGCACATGGGAGTGAGTATTCCCAGAGGAGACACCATCCGCACAGTCTTTCTGAGGCTCTTCCCAGCTAGCTATGACAATCGCCTTGTCCCCCTTTGTTGCCTTGAAACCCTAAGCCAGGCTTTAGGAGGTCCTGTATAGCACAACTACCAGGGAAAAGCCAGGGCCAGCTCTGACTAAAACCTTACCGAGTGGGTCTCGGTTATGACCTCCACTTACCGCGTCCGGTTTCTTTGTAGTCCGAGTTTCGTCTCAGGCGAGGAGCGTCAAGATTAATTAAGTCTACACTCAGGAGTCGTTTAGGTTCCATCATTCAGGCTCTCCATACACTGAGAGACCTGAGCTTTATTCAGTACATGTTATCTCTTAGACCTGTCTGTCCCTTAGCCATGCTTCTGTCTTGCCACTGCATCTCGCCTAGCTTTTTCCCCTCTAGCTTCCTGCCATGCTGGATTCCCTCTGCCCCTTCCACTCACACACACTGACTCTAATCCATGCTTGTCCCCAGCTTCTG
Source organism: Phyllotis vaccarum (assembly GCA_033318265.1). Taxonomy (NCBI): domain Eukaryota; kingdom Metazoa; phylum Chordata; class Mammalia; order Rodentia; family Cricetidae; genus Phyllotis; species Phyllotis vaccarum. The sequence continues at coordinate 97,442,673 of JARWLC010000007.1, forward strand.
CCTCTTCTCCCGCTTCTGCCTGAGTCCCTCCTCGTGTCTCTTTTGTCTCAGCTCTCTGTCACCTTAACTCTCTTACACACCCTGCCTCCTCATCCCGGCACGCCCAAGGTCATAGAGGATCCCAAGAGACTAGCACTCAGCAGGTGGCAGCGATAAGGAGATTTGTAGTTCCTTTTTCCCCCAGTAAACAAGGTTTTAGTCCTTAGGGGAAGAGGATGGGCCATAAGGCCCAGAATGGCACTTATTCGGGAGACAACAAAACCTGACGAGATACATTTGAAAGACATGTTTATATAACACCTTAAAGCTCAGACAGTGTGGCTGTGCTGGTGCACAGGCCTGTGAAGGACTTTCCTTTCTTCCATAAGCATGTAGTCTGGTTCTGTGTGTACCAGTTAGGGGAAATCTCATTAAAATTATGAATTGGCACGATAGCTGGGCTACTGCCATCATCAATGCAGTCTACACACAACTATGATTGATAGTAGAAAGTGCTGGAAACTGATCTGCCTCTACCCCAAGCCACCTCTGTAGGCTCAGGCCCAAACCATGTACCTGCTGCTTCGTGGCTTGTCAGTAATTCTCAAGCTAACGCAGGGAATATACGTTCATCTAACCTAAGAACAAATGATCAGCTTTCCGACCCCAACCCCCTCTCTTTTTAAAAAGGGTGGATAACTACCAAGATTTTAAATTCTGGGTCATCTCTGTCCAAAAGCCAGCCTTCTGCACTTGCTAGTTCATGCATGGATGGAACTTCTGCTCTCTTTTCTCAAGGCACAATAGAAAAACTACCAGTATTTCTACCAATGAGTACCATTCCCATCCCTCTTAACATAACTATTGGTAATCTGGAAATATGCCATGAAAGATTTGAGAATGCACCTCTTCAAGCTGGTTATTTCAGGATTGTAGCCTATGGCACCCCACAGAGATACAATTTGCATTAAGAGTAATGAGGGAAAGAGTCCATCTGAAAGGCCATGTAATTTGCCTTTGCCAGAAGCAGTGTGGCTGTGGCCTCTGGGCTGCTTTGGCAGGGTCTAGACAGAAGGGCTAGATGGGTGGGAAAGGAAACACCACAGGGCGCCCTATCCACTGGTTCCCAAGGTCATCAGGTCATTAGCAAGATCATCAGTACCAGATCCCTTGTCAAATGTCTGCGGGGACAAAAAAGGTCTGGGTTTGGTGGTCCTTTTATAGACTTACCCCAGTAAAATGTCACTTAATATACTAAGGACAGACTTGTGTGCCTCCGCTCAGTGAAATTTATATTCTGGCCTAAGCACTTCCATCACCTACCTACCTACCTTTTCCGGTTCTGAAGTGATGCTGTCCATCCAAATGCCATAAAAGAACCCCCCCCCCCCAGATGAACACAGGGACAAAATCATGTGGTCAAGGTTGTGTGGCCAACAGTGACATTAACTCACGTCTTCAAAGACAAGAACACAGCTTGCTGTGACCAGTCAGTCCTAACTAAAGCCATCACATGAGCAGGTAGACTCTGGGACAAGAGACCACAGATACCGGCCCACCCCACCTTCCTCTCCTTCTCCCCTGGCCTTTCCCTAAAGAGCCTCACAGAAAATCTCTCGCTAGAGCTGTTTATACAGTTAATGAGCTGCCAAGATAATCTGTCCTCCAAAACAAGTAATGAACTAATAAAAGGTGGAGAGGGGATTTGTGGAGGCAAAATTATCCTAGAAATCATTCTGAGTCCTCCAAGAGCTTTTTGTGAAGCATTAGGTTATGATGGTTATTCAAAAGGAAGAAAAAAACCTACTCCATTCTCTTAAAGTATCTCCTTCCTTGAGAGACTTAAGGGTGGAATACGCACTCTTGACAAATTGTTCTAAGCCGGTATGTGATGGGGAATTAGTGTTGTGTGACTCAGACTGGTAGCTGAAGTGGAAAGGGGCTAAGATACACCCCTAGTGGTTTAATGCTGTTGTGGCCTCTGCTGCCAGAGGAACTGCTGCCTCAGGAAAATGACTTGAGGTTTGCAGCAAACTGTACATTAAGCTGTCCCAGGCCAGTGACTTGAAGTAGCATGTGCAGTTAATAGCTGCCCTGCAATAAAGCATCTCATAAAGATGGCAAACTTAACAGCCATCTCGGCAAACACACAGCTACTAATTAGCAATCGAACCAGCCTGCCCTTAAGTGAGAATTTGAGCATAGCCATATTTAACATCATACCTGTGACATGCCCCACCATGTTGGCTAGACTTCCCCACTGAGAGCAATCTGGGATACAGTAATCCAGAATGGGTAGGACATCACAACTTTAGACCTCTAAATGGCGCTGGAAGAAACACATGATTACTTCAGGGGTACAAACAACGGGCTGCCCAAACTAGAGCAACCCAAAACATTCACAGATCCAGTTTGCAGATTCTGTTCACAGAAGGATGCTTTGCTGACAACACTCAACAACTACATCTCACCTGAATAAAAGCCATCCCTAGCTACCAGGGACCTGCAAAGCACTGAATGGACAGCTGTGTCACACAACAGACATCACTCCACTCTCAGTATGTCACAGTACTTTCTACAAGGATGTCAAACCAAATGGGGACAATCACAGTGGCTCTGTCCGAAAAAGGGAGGGTTTAAAAATAAAACCACTTTTAACTAGTTCTTCCCTGCAACTGCACTTCAGATCTAGGAGACTAGCTTATCCCATGAAACCATTTTGAGCTGAAACTATGCTGAATTCTCTTTGTTCAAATTCTTACATTTACCTGGCTAATTTCAAGATCAATTTTAACTATCCCTGTGAACTCATATATTTTGAAACATAAAATTCACTCAGTCTAGACTTTAAATCAGACCTTGAATTATGGGTCCAGGTTAATGTTGTGATGTTCCAGGAACCCTCTACTCCCTGTCCCTGCTGAGTTCCACCAGGCTAGACACAGTGACGCCAACCCAGGGTCTGTGCCAAAGAGGTAGTATCTACTGATGATACCTGTCATGGGGAAGAGGACATAGTCCCTACACCATATTTTAAACACGTCAGATATTTCTAAAAGTTCTCTCCCAGAATGTATTATCAAGGGAGAAGGAGAAGAAAGGATTCAACCTGTAGATAAAGTCAAATGACTCAAATCATCTATGTCACGACTGTCACTTTCCCTCAAAGCACTCCTGTAGTCGCCTGCCTGCCCAGTGCCTCATACCTGCCTAGGGCAGCGCTCACTCTTTCAAATCCTCAAGACTTGCTCTTGGCATGTCCATACCATTCCTGCATGGGTGCTGAGGTGCTCAATGCTCTATTCAAGCTGTTTTCTGACTTCCATTTTGTAAACTCTGAGCACAGCCCTCTTAGAGAAGTCTGTAAGGATTCAGAAACAAATGAAGTTAGAGAATTGTCAAGTGAGTTTGCTATTAACATCCCACCCCAGGTAGTCTGATTTCCGGACCCTTCGCCTGAGACTCAAAGCAGTCATCTCTGCCCCCATTTAACAAGTCTACTTCAGTGCCTGGGGTGGGGTGGGGGAGAACCACACAAAGTCACTCTTTCCCAACAGGCACCTTCCACAAAGGAGACTGGGGTATATAATAAATTATTAAATATGTAGAAAATAGAGTATAGATAAGTAGCATGCTTGCTTAGCATTTTTTTTAAGAGAAAGAAAAAAGAAATATGAACTTGAATCAATACCAATACTGATGGGCATAAAACCACAAACCTAAGAACTTATGCAGATATGGCTTCAGCGTTCACAGACATGGCAAGCACAAATAACCAGACAAAGCGGGGCTTGAAGACGTAACAGTTAATCTAGCTGTTCTCTCTCACCAACTGAAGCTACTCTTCTGTAATGGAGACTTGCAGCGCTCATGAGGAAGGCAGCCAGTTTACTGTGCTTCCCATGTGCTGATGGCTAGATAAACTGGTTTTTCAAGACAGAAGTGACGCCAGCAGTGTTCCATGAACAGGTATTGGGGTTCTTGTTTAGCCTGTGATACACAGCCAGGCTGGCTCCTAACGGCTCACCCAGCCCAGGCCAGATCTCCTAGGTATTTGTCTCATGGGCTGGCTTCCCCAGCTTCCTCAATCTAAAGCTGCTTCAAGAGCCTACAAAGGACCGTCAGCTCTGCAATGCTCTCCTGTACCAGGACCTCACTGATATAACTGGTGTTCCTGAGGTACAGCCATTGGAACTGACATCACCCTTTGGGCTCAGCAGAGATGCCCACAAAGAACAGAGAGCTTGGCCTAGCACCCCTCCACTGGGGAGCCTCCACCTTCTCACTTCATAGCTGGGCTCAGAATATAAGGAAACTTTAATATTCATAAATACAGTTGCTTGTGGTCTTGTTTCTTGGGTTCTCTGTCTTTGTAGGGCCGCGGCTGAAGTACGACCATGCTGCTTGGAGCAGGCTGGTGGGTAGCCAGAGACACCAGTACATCTCCACTGGGACATCCTCCACAACTGGACACAAGATGTGCACCGTGGTCATGAGAAGGGAGTCACCAGCAGACTAGCTTCACAAGCTCCCTGGGACCTGTAAGCATTTCCATCCCAGCCGACATGGGCTAAACAGTGCTCACTTCTCTACAAAGTACAACTTATTAGCAAAATAAAATAACCAGTGTTTTTACAAGTTTTAGTTAGCATAATTTTATCTTTAGTACCCATTCCAAACTCTGCCCCCCAACAAAAAGAAATCCTATATAGCTTCACAAGTTAATATTTCTTTTCATAAAACACTCAAACAATAAGGATTGGGAGTCTTTGCATAAGTATATGATACCACACATTGTTCATCTTTTCAAATGCCTAAGACCCCAAGTTTGCATATGTGTGCTTCATTTTGTGCAGATCTTACTAAATTAAGGCTGTCTTGAGTTTTGGTTATGTTCCAGTGATTAGAGCAAACTCGAGCAACAAGGAAAAACTCCCCACATTCCAAATTCTCCATGTGAATTTTTGGGCAGACAGATGGGGCTGGGGGATTTTCCTACAGCATAAGGCAATACGCGTGGAGAGATTGCAAGTCCTAGAAGTAAAATTCAAAGTGGCAGATGATGTGTACCTTTGTGGCAGGTGGGGCTCCGAGTTGTTTTTGCATTTTACAGAGGGTATAGGATGGCAGGCATGTGCATGCAGCTCTGAAGGAGCTTCCTTAAGGCGGCTGAAAAGGTGACCCACCACAGGTGTCCAGAGATCACAGAACCTGAGTGTGTGCCTGGCACCGTTTGAGCTACAAACTGAATGACTCCTCTTCAAGGGATGGAAAAGCAACTACAAACCCTGTGAAGAGGAAATACTGGGCAGAAAGATCTGCCAAGGAGACAGCCAGCTCAGAAACTTACATTCTGTATAACAAGGGGAGGCCCGGCTAGAGAGAGGAGATGTACATAAAAACCCTCCCTAAAATCAAGTATTGTCAGGAAATATCAAAGTAGACAGTTTTTGATAAGCAGCTTTGCATTTAACATTCAGTCAAGACACTATAACCTTATAAAACTGAATCTCTATTAAAATAGTGATATAAAAAGCTAACAGCACGAGTCTTCAAAGTCCCCCAGGATCTTGTAACATAGAATTGAGTGTTCTTGGGCCAAGGCTGCCAGCTCCTTCAGGAATTCTGGGAAGAGAGCAGCAGCCAACATGGTGTTCTTCACTGGCAGAGGCAGGTTTGGGGGTGCCCCAGACACCTTGGCTCTGTTGCCCAGGAAGGGCTGAAGCACTCGCGGAGGGCCATCCATAAGAGTCTTGTCACTCTCTGTCCTGGAGATGTCCTGAATGGGATCTGAAAGCAGAAAGAAGGTGATCCTGGACTCTTAAATAGCAAGGGGGAGGGAGGGGCAAGTCCCGGGGGTAGTTCCTCAGCTGACTAGATCCTGAAGACAGCCCTCAAGTGCTCCATGACAAGCTTGTCCAGCAGATAACAGCTGGCCCTCAACCTGTAACACAGGACTGTTTACCTAAGCTGCTGTACCGGGAACCACACACATAGCTGGGGCAGGGAATGCAGATTGACAAATTCCCAGCAGACACTGCTGGCACCCTGAAGTCCTGGCTATCTGTGAGGCCAAAGAAGGATCATGTGCTCAGCCTGGCAACAAAGCAAAACCTTGATGGATAGCTAGATGATGGACAGACAGACAGACCGGCTGACTTCCAACAGCACCTGCTACCACTGGTGTCAGCTGAGTGAGTGGTGACCCAGCTCATGGGAAATTTATCAAGGACACCTGTGGCCCCTCTGCTCTCCTACCACCCCAGTACAGGGGTGTCCTGGGCCCCAGGTGCAGGTCCTTAAGCTCTTGTATTCTACAGCTGTTGGTATGACCTCAAGGGTTTCCCAGGAACCCCAGGTCCTTCTGTCTGGGTCCTCCAGCTTCAAAACACAAGGATAATTCCTCTAGATCACCAGAAATAACAGCAAGGCCCAGACTAAGAATCTCATGCAGCCACTGAGATCTAGTGGCAACAAAGGGCTAGAAACCAGCATTTACAGAGCACTGCCAGAAGACTGACTCCCCGTTTCAGTCACAGAAGTCTGAGGTGACAGGGCCCAAGTTGTAAGGTATCCAACGCATTTGCATTTTCATACCAAGTCAGTCCTACTAATTAAAATGGTCCAATATCCCTGACTTTAATTCCTGAGCTCTCTAACGTTCTTATATTTGTAGGAATTATTTATGCCACCTTCTGCCCCCTACCCAAATGATCTCATTACTCCTTCTAAATCTCTATATTCAAGCTCTTCATTATTTTGGCTGCTTTTTAGAATTCAGCCCCATTTTTCAACACTTTTCAGAGTGTTGCTTAATGACAGCACTAAAAATTCTTGACATTTATAGTACTTTCCACATCTCACTACTATAGTCTTTAGTGTTAAAAAAAAAAAAATCCTCCACTTTGCTGCTTTAAATATCCTTTTGGACTAAAGCTTATCACAGCTCGTGTCACAGAGAACTAGAAAAGTTGAGACTCTGTCTCCCACTACTCCTTACAGAAATTCCTCACATGCCTGGCAGGAGCATGAACAAGAGGGTGATCAGTGTGGAGGTTCAAAGGGCAATCTTGGCAACCCCTCCACGCTGGTCCTCAGGCACAACAGCTCTCCATGGGCCATCAGAGCTAACTGATGAAGTCAGCCTGGATCCCACTGGCAACAGGACCCTGGAGACTTCTTGCTCAGACCAGACTCCATGCTATGCTCACTGCTCACTCTCTGGACTTCTGTCTTCACATTTCTGTTCCTGCATCCTCTCGCGCTGCTTCAGAGGCACTGAGATTAGAGCTAAGAGCAGACTATCACCTGCTGGCTGGGGTACTCCAGTAAGTGGCTCCACCTCTGCCTGCTGGCCTGGCCTGGCCTGTCAAAAGCTCATGGAATGACTAAGGATCAAATGAATCACGAAATGTCAAGTACGCAGGGACCACCAGACTGCACGTGGAGTACTTCAGCTGCCACTAACCTGTGCAGTCCCTCCCTGCTCTGGTTCCTGCCCCACCTATGGAGGCCTGCACAGTTTTCAGCCACACACCGCTCCTTTCGTTGTGGAGTTCCTCCATATCTCCAAGGGTCAAGCCAGGCTGAGAATTTCTCACGGCCTCTGGCCAGTCTGTTCCTGGATACCAACAATGCTTTGCACAATGAGTGACTGAAGGAAGTTTCTTCATACTCCTGACCCTCTCTAGAGTGCCACACATTCTCATTTCCAGCTTTCTTTTTCAAACCCACCCGTCCTCCTCTACACCAGGCTTTCTGTGGATATTTATCTAGCATGACCTGTGAATTAGACGTATCACTGCTACTGTATATCTGCCCAGCTTGAATCCAAGAATCTTTGCTCAGGAGGCAGAAAAGTAGCAAAGAACTTGCAGGGACATCCTTCAGTCAGGGGTGCTAGGGGTGGGCCTGAGCTGGCATGTCACTAGAAAATGACCTTTCAGTGTGTCACAGTAGACAGACCTGAGTTGTCACCCTGGCTGGCTTGCCAGGTCCATTTCTTTCTCTACAAAGTGGGGTAACATCTAGCCACCCTTCTGAACCAGGGCCCAGTACTACTGTTGCACAGTTTTAAAGTATGTGGGTAGACTTTCTCCCCATCCCCACCCCTTTCTCTCTGAAAAGAGTGCAGAAGCTGGATGTTGAAAAGCTCTGGCTGCTGAATTATAAAAAGGGTCCACTAAGCATGCACACACCCAACGGGAGAAGCAGTGCCAAAAAGTGCAAGTCGACCTCAGGGCCAGGGCTGGGTTCTGAAATGGTGCCCTAGCTCTGAAAAGCTGCTGTGGAAGATATTCAAGACTGACTTGGAGTTCAGAAGCTGGACAGGGCAAACGCTCTCTGTCCACCTGGCAGCAGGGCTGAGCAAAGGGCACGGCACACAGAGCTAGAGACCCAAACATGTGGCTTTACCTTGCTTCTCACTGTAAACTGCTCTGGGCCCTGTGAGAACAGGACCCATTTGTGGCAATTATGTCACAAGACATCAGAAGCGAGCTGCCTGCTCTCACTGTGATCTGAACCTCCAGCGCTAGAGTGGAGAGTGTTGCTTGGCCAACCTAAAAGCAGTTGGAAAGTGAATCTGAGCAACTCTATGCTGACTGCCTTTGTGTCACCTCGACACAGAGTCACTTTGGAAGGAGGAACCTCAGCTGGAAAATGCCCCCACTGATTTGCCTGTGGTGCATTTTCTTGATGGATGATTGATGTGGGGGGGCACAGTTCACTGTGGGCTGGTGGTCCTGGGTGTTATAAGAAAGCAAATGGAGAAATCCATGAGGAGCAATGCAGTCAGCAGTACCCCTCCAAGGCTTATGCATCATTTCCCACCTCCAGGTTCCTGCCTCGACTTCCTTTGATGATGGACTGATCTGGAAGTGTAATCAAAACCAACACTTTCTTCCCCAAATTGCTTTGGTCATGGTGCTTCATCACAGCAACAGAAAGCAAATGGAGACAACCCCAATTAAAAGGGAAGTTTTCTTTCCCAAGAGAAGCTTCCTGCAAATCAAGTCCAGGTGGCTAATGTGATGACCTTCTGTGGTAGGAAGTTCTTGTGCACATATCCCCTAACCACAGCTGCCAAACAAGGTGATGGAGGACCAAGCTAGGGTTCAAGTGATGCCCACCCTGCCCACTCCACATATGCTAGTTTACTACAGAGTCTCCTAAGGATATGCACATATGTGCTTGTGAATACATACATGTGTGCATGCCCTGTAGGGGTGTGCGCGCACACGCGCACGCGCTTGTCTTGTCTCTGTGAATGAGGTAGGAAACTCTCAGATCCTAGAGCCTCAGACCTCTGGCTGGCTGACTGCCTTGAGCAAGCCATATTAGTTTCAATAGAAGTTGACTGTCTAGGAAAGCACCTTACAAACCATAAAATACAAAAGACTGACCTGAAGCAAGGAGACCGAGCTCCTTCTGTCTAGCAAACTGTATATGGCCACCATTCTTTACAACTCTTCCCACTTAGAGCACCCAAAGGTTTGCCTTAGCCAACCCAAAGCAGCAGACTTGACCCCGAGTGAGCTCTCAGCCTGAGCCTCAGGTATTGGCTCCCTCGTTCCTGGAGCTCTATAGCCATGTATGTTGCTGTCCTGAACTAACCTGCTAAGTGGTGAGAAACATCCTATCACCCCACTCAACAGGCAATGTACAGCCATCTTAGACATGCTGCTGATGGCACACATGCATGCGTGCAGGCCAAATCAGCTAAGCTGGCTGGGGTCAGGGCACACTCACATTCCCAAGCCCACATGTGCATGCACTTATACACAATCAGAGACAGCCGTGATTGAAGCCACTAAGTTCTGGCAGTGACCTACCAAACACAAAGGCAAATGAGACACATTCTCTCACAGGGTGAACAGCACAAATTCCCTCAGGAGCAACAGGGCTTACAGACCATCCTGTGGCTGAGAGGCCTCGGGACCTGAACACCACCTTCCCACCCAATGCAGTTCTTTATTAGACCATCAGGTGTTTTGGATAAGCAAATAACACCGCTTCACAGAGCTAAATAAATGCAACAGACAGAGTGTGATTGAAACGTCCCTCTCTCAAAGGCCTTGCCTTCACTTTTCAAAGTCATTTTACCAGTGGTACCGAGGCAACTTTCTTTTGAAAACTGCTATAGTACCCCAGTAGCTCACAACAACCAGAGTTCTTGCTGCGGCCAGAAAGTGCCTGAGAGATGAACAAATCCTTCCTCTAGAAGTCAAGGGAAGGGTAGGGAAAGTTGCTGAGTGTTAGAACATGTACTTAACACGTGGGGGTGGGGAAGAGAGCTGGGTTTCATCCATAACCCCACCTCCAAAAATAGCGAGAGATCCAGTGAAGCAAAGGACCAAGAGAGACGGGATCAAGTAGCTGCACACAGTTGCAGATTCTTTTCAACATCTTTTAATGATGTAAATTTCTCCTAGAGCTGTTTCTGCCCCTCATTCCTGCTGTAGAATGTTATATTAAGGTGTGCTACTCTTGGTTAACTCTGTGCTGCTGTGTTACTTGTCTGTCTAGAACACCTGATCTGATGGTCTAATAGAGAGCTGAATGGCCAATAGTGAGGCTGAGCTGGCAGGCAGAGAGGGTAGGAGAAATCTGGGAGGAGAGAAAAGAGAAAGGCACAGCCAGAGAAGGAGGAGGACTCTAGGGATCAGTCACCAGCTACACGGCAAGCTAAGGAGTAAGAAACAAAGAAAGGTGGGTGGGATAGAAAAGGAAAGCCTAGAGGAAAAAGGGAGAGAGGATAATTTAAGAAAAGATGGAAAGAAACAGGCCAAGCTAAGGCCAGGAATTTATAAGTCAGAATAAGCCTCCATGTGTGATTTATTTGAGAGCTGGGTAGTGGCTCCCCTAAAAGAGTAAAGAATACATTCCCAGTTTTGTTCCTGGCTGCTTGCTTCAGCTGTTAGGCCCACATCTCCTCATTGCTCACCTGCCCCATGGAAGCCTTGCTCCATACCTAGACAACTGTGGTACAGCCAGCGCAATACTGGACATTTGCTCATTTGTGCCCACCAGGGTCTATGTCATAGCTCAGAAGACAGTGGCCATCAGATCAGTCTAACCAGAGCTGAAGCAAGGCTAAGCAGCAGTGCTCACCAGGCCTAGAGGCTAGCAGGGCACTTCTGTCAGGAATCAGGCTGGGGACAATCTTCACCTCTAATCCTAACTAACAGTGTCTACCACCTAGAGTCCTAAAGCACATTTGTGTGTGTGTGTGTGCAAAATGCTTTGAAAAATATAATAAGGAGAACAGATGGCATCTGCAGGGCAGGGATGGCCAAAAGATGGTTCCAGGAATCCATTTAATGCCTCTCTGTGGTGCACAGGTGCTGTGAATTATTGGAGTTTGAAAACATCTCACACATCAGCTCCTGAACAACCTCAGCAAGAAAAATGAATGGTCAGACAAACCCTTCATGGAGGGTATGGTATGGGCCAGTACAGACCAGGAAGCCCTTCCTTCAGATTTGAGAAGAGGCTGTCCCAAGATGGACCCAAATAAAAATATCCTTTGATGCTTGTGAGGTCCAGATGCCAAGCAACACCTGCAAACACAACCAAGAAGGTGCAGGAGTAGGGGCGGGCTAGGGCAGACACAGTAGAGAAAGCTGCCTGACCTTTGGTGAGTGTCGCAGGCACAGGGGTCACATCAGACATGTCCACCCGGAAGAGCAGGTACTGCTGGGCTTGGATGAGGAGCCCTGGGAAGTCTCTCTCCACAGAAGCGAACTGTTCAATCTTGTTTTTCACAGATGCGAGGACCTGTCAATAACCACGTGAATGATGCTTTTGCTCCACAGCGCAATTTTACTGTTGTCAATAGATCTTTTGGGTCCAACCCTCATTACAGGGACTGTTATGGTATCAGATGCTTGCTCATTTTTAACTGCCTGTGTGGTCTTGGTAAGGAACCCTCAAAACATCAAATTAAATGAAGCTTTGCAGTGAGTCTAGAGTAATCGACACAACCAGCTCAATAGGACAGGGAAGAAAAGCAAATTGATTGGGATGTGGGATTTGGGAAAGGAAAGGAACAGGTGTGGCTGTGATATACCTGGTAGAGAGAGCGGACGCTGGGCTGGAAGACCATGTTGGTGTTGAGGAGGAAGGAGCGCAGGAGCGGCTGTGGGTAGCTGGCCAGCTGGGTGATGATGCCAATAAGAAGCAAGTTGACATGCAGAGAGTTCTCCAGCATGTTCTCCAGCTTTGACAGGACAACACTGATGAATGGACCTACAGGAGAACACACAGTGTCAGAGCTGGCCAGCCATGTGGGACGCAGTCATCCTACCTACAGACAGGAATATTGCTGGCCTTAAGTGCCTAGGGTTGACATGCAGAACCCATCACTACTTCGAGGGATAAGGTTATGCCATTAGCATCTCACTTGAGTGACAGTGCAGTAAGACCACACAGTCACAAACCACCCCGGGGCCTAGGGTGTGAGCACAGGTGACACACATCTGCTTTTCTATGTGAATGAGAGCTAACGTCCTGACTCTACAACTACCTTTAGTACTTTGAAAGCTGTTACAAAAAAAGAAAAAGAAAAAGGCTTTGGAAAGCTCAGACAATAAATGATTTTTTAAGATTAAAATTGCTTTTCTACACTGGTTCTTCATTCCTTGATTCTGTCAGTTTCAAAATGTGCAGTTCATTACCACTTGGTGCCATGGACTGCATGCAGATATAAGAGGCCACTGAAAGTGTCATAGCAACAAGCCTTTCTGTTAGTGGAGAGTACAAACATGTTTGAGCAATGCTTACCAAGCAACATGTGATCAGGGACTGTTTTCTATGCACCTGACAGGGGCTCTGCCTCAGTAAGTGTCATAATCTGAAGACTGAAACAGGGAGACAAGGTGAATGCAGCTGCCCTGGATGGAGCCCTGACTATACATGGCAACTTGGTATCTGCATTTTCTATTTCAGACCAGACAGAAAGAAGGGATCAGTCTCAGGAAATGTGGTCCAGTGTGACACAGAGGTCTCAAAAAGCAAAGCTATATGATTATAAAAGCAGTTTATAAAAATATATATATAAAAAGAAAGCTGTTTCTGCTCATATTGGTAGCAAGTTAATATAGTTTATATAATGATTTACTGAGGGCAAGGAAACTAAAAATAATGAATTTGGAGTTAATAAAATTACTTGAAGATGTGTTAAATTTTTAGCATAAAAGTGTCCCACTAAGAAAGATCGATGAGATTTCTGTATTTCCCCCAGTGGAGCTATTGATGATGCCACTAAGCCCAGGCATATTTATACGATACACACATAAGCCTTGATAGATAAACATGCCTTATTAAGACCTCACCACCATTAGTGAGTCTAACACAAACACACTTCATCTCCAGATGTTTCATGCAGAAGTCTGACAGCAGCTAATGACAAAATCCCTTCTAAGGACTCACGCTCTTTGGGATATGAGAGCAGCCAACTACAGTGAGCACTGACCTGGTGAGTGACCGGACAATGCAGTGATCCTGGGTCAGGGTCTCTAAGAGGCCCCGGAAGAGATAGCTCTTCACATACCTCAGCACCCCAGGGAAGGGGTGACAGAACACTTCACCCACGTTCTATGCTGAGTGGGTGATGGACCTAAGGGAAGTGATGAGCCTTGGAGAATCTTGACAAGCAAACATGGAGGGTCTACCAAACATCCAGAAACCCCATAGACTGGAATGCCAGTATGAAAGAAGCTAATGATTGTCCCTTTAAGAACCCCCCAAATGTCACTGGCATATCTTAGGTCACCATTCTCTTTCTGAATTGTTTTTCTTACCCTTTTCTACTCTGCACCAGTTCTGTCTGTCTGTCTGTCTGTCTGTCATACCCTCACTCCACCCCCAGTTGCTGACATCTCTGGTTCCTTATCTGTTTCCTTCCATATGAAAAAAAAAATCTGTTTAGTAAAGACATAATCAAGTAGGTTGAGCCTTCAACAAAACGTGTTCCTAATGGCCCCAGAATATTCTTGTCTGCATCCAGTCATCCTACCTACAGACAGGAATATTGCTGGCCTTAAGTGCCTAGGGTTGACATGCAGAACCCATCACTACTTCGAGGGATAAGGTTATGCCATTAGCATCTCACTTGAGTGACAGTGCAGTAAGTCAAGGGCAGGAGACTGCCACTGTAATTCACCAATGATGCTAACTATACATTTGTAGGCAGGGGCAATAAAAATATATACATTAAACTCGCAATCTTGACTTTATTCTTAGCTGGTTTCTAGCACATCAAAGAAAGCTGCTTAGTAAAAAGCAGTTGCCAGGGTAACCAACCATAAGCATCTGGATAACAGAAGACGGCACTACTCTCAGGAAGCCACAGGAAACGCTGGAAGTGGAGGGCAAATATTTTCCCTCTATTCCTAGGAGGGTAATAAGCTCCCACCTGCTCGTTTAGATCATGAATGTCCCCAAGGCCCATGTATTTATTGGCAGCTTGGACTTCCTCATAGCACTATAAGAAGGCGGAACATTACGAAGGAGAATTGGGTCACTAGGGGTATACCCTTGAAGAGCACACTGGGATCCTGATCTTCCTTGTTCTTTTTGCTCCCATGATACCCTGAGATGGGAAGCTCCTGGGCCACATACTACCCATCATGCTGTGCAGCCTTATCATGGGACCAAAGGCAATGGGGCTGAGTTCTCTGAAACAGGGAGCCAACATAGAGACACTGACCTCAGACATTTTGTCACAGCCCTACAAAGCTGATGAACAAAACAGTTCAATCTTCAGAAAGACTGGGACCTCACTACCCCACCCCCAGCACTTACTTCTACATCAGATGCTGAGCTCCTTGCCTATAGCAAGTCTGTTCCCTGCATTTCTCTTCTGTGACTCAGCTCTGTTCACAAATTCAACCTTAGAAACATCTAAATGTGAACCTTCAGTTACACCTCTGCATCTCTGCCTTAGGCACTGCCCTTTCTGGACTCTAGTAATAATCTTTCTATTTTAACAGCAATTAAAATTACACATGCATACATAAATACATATATTTAAAACAGTATAAAGGTATAAACTATAAAACAGGCCACATTCTAGAAGAAACCCTTTTTACAGATTCTAGTATATTACTAAAACATTGTATGTATATGTTAAAGTAATATATGAATTATTGTGGAAAACATTTATTAAGCACATGCTATACAGAAACCAGAGTTCCAAGTACTTTTCTTGTACTGATTCACTTGACAAAATCATCCTAAGAAGTATGTTAATTATTTATCCAATTCAAAAATAAGGCAGAATGTTCAATACACACACTGGGAAATAATGGAGTCAGAATTTCAATTTGGACCATCTGTTTCTAGGGCTGTTAGTCAGCATATTATCTTGATTCCCAGTTGGGGGGGTGTGCGTGCGTGCGTGCATGCGTGCATGCATGGATGGATGGACGGATGGGGCACAGACACATGAATACAGTTATGGAAATGGCTCTAGAAACAGAATTGCCAGGTCAAGGCAAAGGCACAGACCAAATTCCAATAAATAACTTGTCCCCCACTTGTTCTTCCTGTCCCCACCTCTCCCCAACCCCACACTCTCCACACTGTCTCCTTCAGATCCTGTCATGGCACACTCCAACTTTAATGCTTTGGCCAGGAGTACAAGGCTCCCTTCACCTTGGCCCGGTCTACAAGCACATATCAACTAGTCCTGGCTCCTCTCCCACCTCTGCCTTGAGATCCATACTCAGGTGCTGCCTGCTTCTCTTTCTGGGGAAGGTGGGAAGAGCCTAAGACTCAGAAGCTAACTAAAGTTATGCTGCTCAGAAAACTCATGAACCTGCAAGACTCGAGAGGCCTCTCTAAGTTACATGAGTAGTTAGTTATTGTGTGTGTGTGTGGGGGGGGGTCTGGTACAGCTGCTGGCAAATTGTACAGGGACCTCCAGGGATAAAGCTTATGGGAGTCACCATGCTCTTATAAGTAACCCTTCACATGCTCATGTAAGGAGCCTGTCAAACTCTACTGGTCAACTCTAGACCTGCATACATTTGTTTCCTTTGCCTCTGGGCCCTGTCTAGGGTAAACAGACATTTA
Source organism: Phyllotis vaccarum (assembly GCA_033318265.1). Classification (NCBI taxonomy): domain Eukaryota; kingdom Metazoa; phylum Chordata; class Mammalia; order Rodentia; family Cricetidae; genus Phyllotis; species Phyllotis vaccarum. The sequence goes on from JARWLC010000007.1 coordinate 97,458,729, forward strand.
ATCATGTATCCCCGGGAGAGGCTAACAATACTGCCTCCCTCTTCCAATCACCACCAGAGCCCCTTTGTGTGACATTTCCCCTCCCTACTTGGAACCACAATGGCTAATACCTAGTTTCCACTGAAAACAAAGTTCTTTGCTGGTGTCTCTGTGAACAATCATATAATCTTTTAATTTTGTGTATTTAGGTCCTATGCATGGAGCTCACCAAATATTACAGGATCAATAAAAATGTCCTATTCACGAATAAATGAAATTTTAAAAGTGGAATACTATGATGTTTCTAGGAAGCAAATTCACCTTGATAGAATTAATTTCTGCTACTGATCCCTGATGATTCTGTGGAGAAAGGGAAAGTGAGCTGATATCCCAGCCCATACTTGGAAGTTTAGAAATGTCAGAACTCACACATTTAAAGATGTTTTCTGACACCGTGTATAAGTTCCAAAAACAGGAAAGGAAAGAGAAGACTTTCCTTATAGTGAGCCATGTGGACCATGATTTTATCAGCTCATGGGTGAAGACACACACAATGGATGTTAGTAAGAAGGTCTTGTTCCCTATGTTTTCCCCTAAGCTGTACTTACTTCTCCCTCAATTTACATACTTCCTAGAGACGGAACTGCTTTGTCAGAAAGCTGGCACCCTAAATAGCAGCCTTCATTAGCCAGGACTTAGTCCTGACGTCCCACAAAAAGGCTGCAGGACATGGTTAGGACTTCTTCCTGCTGGGTGTGTCAAGAGGACAGGAAGCTCACTTTGGCCGTTACCTCACCTAGCTCCCTCAACCCTGTCCCTTCCTCATCAACTGGGAGACCTAAGATGATCTAATCCTGTTAACTTATGATTGACTGACTGGTTGGATTTTAATTAAAACTTGTTCACACTGAAATGTTATCTCAGCTAGAAGCTCAAGCCTGATAATTATGGAATTAAAAGCTTTCTCCCTATTTAAATACATCTTCAAGCATCAGTAAATAAGTGAATAAATACAGGGGGAGAAGAGTGAGTAGCCCCTTGAAATCACAGAAGATCTCTATGACAGGGCCGAAAGGCAATCTATGGTTTTTTTCATCTGTCTAGGGGATCCCAGGAGGTGGGAACAAAGTCCTTCCTCATCAAGCTACTCCCCACTGCCGAGGACAGACAATTCTCAACTGATTCTGAGAGGGTCACTAGTATGAACAAGAGTAGTATCCATCCTACCTCAGTCTGTCCTCACAGGGACTATGGGGACATGAGGCTACCAAGCCCTATACCTGCTCAGTGTTTAGAGCCAGGATACACCCAGAGTGTGACATCATCTGTCCCTCTGTGTCACTAACTTCTTCCAGTGCCTCTGTTTGCTATCAGATGCTGTCCAGGCTTTCCACTCCAACCTTCCCTGGGCACACTGAGTGCTTACGAGTGGGAATCCCCTCTGTGCTACTGTGTAGATTCAGACATTTCTGCTCAATAGTTAATGCTTCCTATCTACTTCCTCAGCTGAGATCCAGATCCTGCCTCTTACACAGCGTCTCCCTGTGGCTGGCAGTGTTCTCACTGGAACACATGCATCTGGGGAAGTGGTTAGTGTATGTGGATAGAGTATTACTGAGGTGGTTAAGTCTTTCCTTTAGGGCAAAAGCCCAACTAATGGCAGTGACATTCTCACCCATCTGTCATCCTGCAAGTGTTTCAAGCATGATGTCACTTGGCCACTGGAGACAGAGCATAGAACAAACATGTCACCATCTTGGAGCATGCCCTCTACTAGCAAAATATATTTTTTAACAATACACATGCAAGTAAGTGCTAAGGAGAAAAATAAATTACACTCAAGGAAATGCTGCTTTAAATAATGACTCCATTCTTGTATGGTCCAATCAGACCTATTGCTTTATCATGAGTTTTGGGAGAATATAATCTAGAACACAACTTAAAACCTTGACTTGCTAAACAACAAATTGATCATGACAGGAATGGCAAAAGAAGACCACCCCTTCACTCCTGTCAGGTACACAGACTCTGCCTTAGCACAAGCCGAAACCACAAAGCAACTTAGGTTGTCACCTGTGAACGGGGTGCTCTGAGTCCTCACAGGATGGCGACTGGTAAAGGTCGTGTCCTCTCTGACACCAAATGGGGAAGGCATGGTCTCCACAGCAGGAGTTTCTGCCATGAGAGAGTCAAAGTCCTCCTCTTCCTCCCCTCTGCCTTCTTCCGGCCTCTCTTCCTGGTTTGTAAGAGGAGGGGGGTCAGATGTGCAGATGCTCTGGTCCATCAAGCCCTCGGTGCCAGAATCCAGCTCTTGAATGAGCTGGTCATACTGTGCAATGAGATCTTCGCTTTCAGAGTTGGAAACTGCCAGGTCTGACTGGACTTCTGCCTCAAATTCGGGGGCTGTCAACTCCAAGTTCGATTCCAAGGCTGCGTCAGATTCACTCTCTTGCTTGGCTTCTGAGAACATGCTCTGACACAGGTCTGAACTCTCTGTGCTGGGTTGTGATTCTGCCTCAGGATCAGGGCTAAAGAGAGGTCCATTGCTCATGAGGGGACTCTGGACTTCAGGCTGAGCTTTGGGCAAGGCCTCCGCTGGCTGGTCAGCCGTGTTCCCCTGTGGCTCCCTGGTGTCCTCAGAGTCCTTCTCAGCACAGAGCCTATACACCATTACATCATCCTGGAAGTCTGACTCTTCTATGTAGGAGCCTTTGAAGAGGAGGATGGCATTTTTCTTCATCTCTTGGATGTGTTTTGGAGGATCGACAGGTGCTGGTGGGGCTGAAGTCTCCACATCATCATAAGGCCCAGGAGAGCCTGCATCAGCTCCAGACGAGATACCGGTGTCATAGCTGTCATCCCATTCCAGCTCTGACTGGTTCTTTTCCTTCGTCTGCCCTACTGTCCTGGTATGCTGCTGAGGGACTCTGGCCTCTGGCTGTGCTGAGTTTTCTCGGCTCTCATCTGGCAGACTCTGCAGAAAGGTCTCAGGATCAGGCGAGTCCCCATCATAGAGAGCTGACCACACCCTGCAGTCCCTCATGCAGTGGAGGATATTGGTGTGGGCCTCCCACAGATACTGCAGGTAGCTGATATCCAGGGCCTTCCCATACTCCACAATGCAGGCTGCTGGGGCAGGAGGTGAGGGAGGGGCAGGTGGAGACTGTGGGCAGGGCGCTTCTGGAGGTGGCTGTTCCTCGGGCCCTATGCAGGAACAAACAGCCATCAGAAAGAGAGGTGGGGATGAGTTAGGGACTTCACAGCAGCTTAGGTTTACCAACAGCTGGTTAAATTATTTCTGATGATTAAAAATCAATTAAGAGGGAAAGACAGCGATGGACCTCCCAGAAGATATAAAACCACAATGACCAAGTGACGGCTACAGCCAACAGAAAACTCTTTGGTGAGGTGACAAGACGGCCTGAAGATGGGTCCCTCCCTCGTGGTCAGATTTGAAGCCCACCTCCAATTTCCTGGCAACACCAGAAAGGCAAGCACCAGCCTATTCATTCCTCAGGCCTCCTGGTCAAAAAGTTTAAATGCCTCAGGTGGAGACATGAAATTCTGATCTACTCCAGAAATCAGAGCTTTGCATACTATTGTTTTCTCCCTCAAGAGTTAATCTAGCTAGGCCTGTCAGTCACCTGGCCTTGAGTCTCCCCCCCCCCCCCAAAACCTGATTCACCTGAAGATGTGTGAAGACGATGCATTATTCTCTTAAAGAGATAATGCATTTATCCCACCTCGGAACACATAGCCCACCCCACCCTGCCATGCAGCCTCTTACATACAGAGCTTCTGCTATGGAATCTGTCAGATTTTCAGAATCCCAAATTTTCCTTCTTCTTTGCCTCTCTTTATTTTGGATACTGGCCAAATACTGAGGCACACTTTCCCTGGCACTCTGGGCGCCCTCACTTTCTCTACTGACTGCAGCCTTTTATAGCCGGTGCCAATCCGCTGCAGGCTCCTATGGTTTTCTTAGACCCTAACTTGAAGGGCACAAGGAATGGCCTCCTCTTCCTCTTCCCAGCTCTGCCAGGATTGACAGCTGTGTGTGTCCTGGTGCTTCTCTCTCAGATTCGAATACAATTGTCTTTGAGTTTCCTTCAGAGAGCATTTCTAAATTCCTTTATTAACAAGACTGGAAATCTTAAATCTTTAAGGAGGAGGAGATCCTGACTGTCCTGGTGACAATGTTAGTCATTAAAGAAACAAGAGCTGAAGAGGGCCACTTTCCGGGACGAAGGGCCGACAGGTAACGCTCTGAATGTGGCGCCTGCCACAAGACATAATAATTTTAAAGTATTTTAGTTTTGACAATAAAGTGGAAGGCTAATTAAGACTTATGCGTTTGAGAACCAGGATTTCTGGTAGAAAAATCCTGGGTTTCTGGAAAAGGCAATTAACTCATTGCACCTTGCTGGCAACAATCAGGATGCTGACAAGTATCAGATGGTCTCTTGAAGCCAAGTCACAACCAATCACAACAGTCATTTCAACCTGAGAAGGTGTCATGTGTTAAAAGGCATCGACTTCATGTTACAAGTTCCAACCTTGGCACTGAAATAGTTGTGAAAACGCCTGAATTTACATGTGTAATTTTCCCAAAAACAAAATGTCTAGAAAAGACTCAGACATGAAGGGAAATAAGCTATCTACCATTCCTCAAACATCTAGAATTCTGTAAGTGCTTTATCACTGGCATGGACATTAATGATCCTATATAACAGATGCTGTTTGTCCCGCTTGCCCAGCCCTAGCTGTGGCAGAGCCATGGATGACTAGACTCCTCTGGACCCTCTCCATACTCGGGAGTCACATCTTTGTGAGCTCCGTGCCCCTTCGAAATGGAATCTCTACTGGACTGGATGAGGCTTGAGCCTTTAGGAGTATATAGGCAGCCCAATAAAAGAGACTCATACCTCACTGTTTACCACTCTACTGTCAGGAGGCTAGTGCTGATTCTCTTATGCATTTTAAAAAGACAGCGAACTAGTCCTAGAAATATTTCCTGAGCAGTGGCTACATTACGGGCAAGCCTCCTAAGAGTTCCGTGTGCCTCAGCTTACCTGCCCTTGCTATAGTCCTTTGGGGAAGGTACTATTTCACAGAGAAGGGGGAAGGGTAGACTAAGTAAGAAATTTTCCCTAAAAAGGGAAAAAGCTACGATCAGAATCCTCACCATTAAGTGCTGCACAGGAACTGTGCCGGCTGGCTAATCTCCCCACTGAGTCCCCTATCTGTGATGTCTCTGGAAGTAGGATATGGAAGAACATGGAGCTGTCAGTTACATAAAGAAATCGACTCTTCTCCCCGAGTCTGTCTCCTCATCTGCAGATGACAGCGCTACATTCTTCACATCCTTACATGTGGTTGCACAGAGAAAGTGGCAGACAAGTTCTGGAAAATCATGTTTAATCTGGAATTTTGAATTTTAAAAATTAAATAGTAAGTCTGTCTTGGTTATAGACTCAACACCTGTAACTCATTTTGTTTTAGAAGACATGTTAGTACACATTTTCATATTTAAACTCTGAAGATAAAACTAAAAGGAACATGTAAGATAAAAATCTGTAAGCACGACTAGATGACGGCAGGCACTTTGGTGAACACTAATTACAGATTCCGTAACTACTCATTTGCTCTTCGGTTATCTTGTCTACCCAAAGAGGCACATCATGCCAAGGGGGGGGGGGTTGGCATCATGCTTCAAGATCATTCCTAACACACTCCTACCTGAACCATCACTCATACACTTTGACCAGAGAATATAATCTCTTTCTTGGTTCCCAAGTGTCAGGGTGATGCCACTGGTGCAGCAGACAGGGGTCAAGGCGAGCAGCTTGGCTGCGGACATGGAGTAACAGTCTCTCTCCTTCACGGCCCACCTTTGACTCAGCATCATGTGATTGCAGGGGATCAGGTACCTGAAATGACAAAGAGCCAGCAATCAACGTCCTACAATGCCCTAAAACCACTATCACAAATGACCATTAGACACAGCTGGAACTCGTCATGAGCAGGGCATTCTTCTCCCCAACCTCAGGCCTCCTGGCAACACTGGACACTGTTACTCATGCCCTTGCTTAAACGCCTGCCAAGGGCTTCTTCCTTCTGACAGAACCGCTCGCTGCACTTCTAGCCCTCACAATATAGTCTCACTTCCCTCTTTAGCCCTGTGCCTTCAGACCCACCGCACCTCCATCTGGAGTGAGGCTTCCAGCTCCTCTGTCAGCTCCTTGTTGTGGAAGCACTGCATTCTCTAGGGAGGCTTCCCAGCTCCTTCCTCCAAGCAGAGCCCCTCCTCCATGGTGTGCACATGGAAGCATTTTTAAATCTCACATCATAAACATTTCTAATCTACCTCCTCAACATGTGTGCCACCAGAGCATAGACTCTCATGGGTTTGTCTTTTAATTCCCCAAACTCTGACTCATAATAGGCACAAAAGGAAGGTGGCAAGTCCCTCAACATCTTCTTCTCCGTGCCTAATAGCTCAGTGAGGTCCTGGACACAGATGCGCAGGTTGGTTTACTATTGAAGGCATCTTAGCATTAACAGGAACCCAGAGTAGATAAGTTCTGATCATCTGTTTCAGATGCACCTGAGCACGTACTGGGCTCTGTGGACAGAATGGGTGGGTTTAGTGGCTGCCTGTTCTAACAGGGAAACACCACGCCTGAGTCATTTCAACAAGGATGGACTAAGTGGGTTGAAGGACCTGAAGCTGGAGACAGTTTCCTAGCGACCTAAGCCCTCCTTGGAGCAACACAAGCTTTCCTTAAGCCAGCCTGTTTTCCAGTTTCCCATTCTGGCTCCTAAGAGAGAAGCAGCAGGAGGGACACAGCTGTGAGAAAGGACCCCATGAACAGGTGGGAAGCACAACTCCAGGGTATGTCTAGGGTCCTATTATCATGGACTCGTCCCCATGTCTGATGGTCCTGTTTGTTCTCATGGCCCATCTGTGGCGAGGAGCCCGAGTCAAGGAGAGGACCGGTCAATCCCCTCCATCCTTTCTAAGTGGTCAGTCACTTGAAGAGCACTCTCAGGCATGAAGTACAAACCTGCCGCTCTCCCCAAATCAAGCCATTTCCTGAGTACTTTAAATCCCTAGTGTAGCCAGGGGAGAGGGTATCTTTTCCTTACTCCCTCCAACCTCATGGACACACACACTGCTGTTCCGAGAGCCAGATTCACCCCATCAGTCACCTCTGCTGCGGAGGCATCTACTTTCATAAGCTGTTTCTTGAAAGCAGCAAGAACAAAGAGGAGCAGAGCAGGAGGGAAGTACAGGGAAGGAGGCGGTTTGTTCAGACTCCTTGGAGACCCATGTCTGAACCTTACAGGGGCAAGAATGCACGGTGCGGGTGGAAAATAAAGACATCCTTTTTCATAAGGGCCCTGTGAACTGAGATGCCTTAGTAATGGCGGGGAGGGGGGGGAGAGCACTCCCCACCTCTGTCTGAGCATAGCCCAGCTGCCCCAGCACCTCAGGGAAGTTGAGGATGGGGGCAGCTGGGTGAATTGCAGAGGAAGGCAGGATCAGGCAGCCAGGGGCCAGAATATAATGGAAGTAGGACAGGACCCAGAAAATGATCCAGGGCAAGAGAAGACACCACAGCAGACCCCATGTGGTACCAGCGGGAGAAGGACATGTTCATGAATGCATATAAGAGCTCTCGCTCTGGGAGGTAATGGTCTCCATGTCCCAGAGGGCCAAGGCCTGATAGAAAGTGGCAAGGCTGGAGGCAGGGAAAACTACCCCATAGAACTGATGTGAACTCTTCTTTTCCAGGCTGGTAAGGTCTACAACAATGGAGAGACTACACGGGACTTACTGTAGCTGCACCTTGATCATTAACTATTCAGAGAATCAACAGCTTCAGTGTTTTTATAGATTGCACAAACTCAATGCCTGTTTGCAGCGCAAACCAATCATATTTCATGACTTAAACTGATGTACATTCCTCTACTCTTTGTTTGAAGTTTTTTTTTTAATGTAACACTGGATCAAAGCTAATAAAGCTATTTATCAAATACCACCCAGTGGAAAGCTTGAAATTATTTTAGAAGAGTTGACAATGCACAAATTTAAATTACCTGTTCTCAAAGAAGCTAAGAATGTCCTCTTAAATAAGTCAATGAAGGGGGATCCCTGCTGGTTAAAGAAGAGGTTCTATGGAGCGTAAATGGGGATAGCCGCCCCAATGATTCCCAGCATGATTGTTCTGTCAGAATTTTAAATCAAGAGTAAGTAGACACACCAGACCCCCTGTACCCTTCCATCTTTCTGAGAGAATGATTGGGAACAGAATATATGTTAAAAACTTCTCAAATGGTAAATATCAAGATAATGTGGTTGTTTCTAGCGGAAATATCATGTAAGCATTCAGTACAGGTATTTTTTATTAAATCATCTTTTGACTATATTTTGTTTGGAGATTTCACTTAAGTTCAGAGAGTAATAGTTACAGATCTCTGTGTGTGTTTATTAACTGAGTGAAATGCCATACTTCTCAGGGTAGCCTCAAATTGCTATGTAGCCCAATCTGGCCTCAAACTCGTCATCCTCCTGCCTCAGCTTCCTGACTACTGGGATTATAGGTCTACAGCAGCTCACAGAAACAGTATTAGGAAACAGTTTTTAAATGTCCAGAGTAAGTCATTCCCCAATATAGCAGGGATAAAAAAAAAAAAAAATGCTGTCCCTATTACACTTACACACAGATTTCATTAGCTCCTCAGCCCTCTAAAACCTTTCATTGGACAATATCTAATAATAAGTCATCGCCAAAAGATGACATGAAGTTTGGAAGACATCGGAGGTAGAGTGGGAGAAGGGTCAGCACAGATATGATCAAAATACATTTTACATATATGACATTCTCAAAGAATACAGTTTTGAAAAGTGAGGCACCAGTGTGACAAAGAGCACATGCTGTTTATTGGTACTCTCAAAAGAAAGAACCAAATGAAAGGTGGAGGTGGCAAACTGAAGCCTGGAACACAGGCAGAAACCTGCAAGAACCATCAGTGAGCTTCCAAAGATCTTCACTGTGCATTAGTGTCCAGCTATGCTCTCCTCTCCATCTCTGTCACTGACCCCTACTTCTTTGCCAAACAGAAGTGGTCGTAAAATGTACACACAGCCTCTCTTCAAGTAAAAGTGCTCCTAACTGAACACAATAGGCAACAGGGATCATAACCTGATCAAAAACTAAACAAAACAAAAACACCCAATCAGGAACATTCAGAAATGGCAACCAAGGTAGAAGCAATTGGTTTTCACAGGAACTGGGAAATTCTCAGAGCAGAGGGGCCTGAGGCGTCACTACCTGCCAGTATTTCCTGTCTGCCTTGGCCTCTGCTCACTGGCCTACCCTCTCTTTGGGAATCTCTCATTTCTATCTAGCCCTCTCTGACATTTTGCCAGATGGTATGAAGAAAGCACTACTCTCAAGTATCAATATCAATAAGAGCCCTGAGTTATAGCAGAGAGAGAGATGCTGATTTATTTAACCCCTAACAACTCTACCAGGACGACCCACGCAGCCTGTGCTGCTGCGTGGGCTATCAGACCTCAAGCTTGTCATGCACAGCAGGAAGAAAGATGAAAGGAGAGGTTACAATCTATTTTTATATTCTTTCAAACAAAGTTTAAATGACTAGAGGAATAAAGTTTTTTGTTGTTGCTTCAGGGACAGATTTGAAATCAGAAAGACATTATTTTTATGAGTTTAAAATATATTTTCTAGAAAGTCCCCCTTCCTTAAGTGTATATAATACTCTGCATTATTTCAAAAAGCTTTCATGGATGTCACCACAATAATCCTCTGAGGCAGCACGTTTCAAGTAGATCTGTAGGCTCAGAGGGAAGGGTGGGAGCCAGAGGTCTCCTGTACAGGCCTCTCTGGGCCTCTGGTATTCTAGGTGGAGTTGGAAATAGAGGAAGTGTTCAGGAAAAAACAATTATGGTACTGTATTAGCATCATTGAGCCATATGAAAAAAATAGCCATCGGGAAAACCTAGGGCCAGGTAGTCACATGGTCTCAAACTTCCCACTTCTTCCATCTAGAGCTTGTAGCATCATGCCCTGCAAGCACCTTCCGGGACATCACAGAACTGACTAGACCTGACTTGGATATGTGTACATTCAAACACAAGCTAATTTCTCATCATCATATGGTCCAGGTCTGGCTCTCAGATACATCCATGTTTAACACCGTTGCTGAGGACAGATTTGAATACTGTGGGTAAAAAGTGATCAGAACTCATCTTGTAAAGGTCATCAGATGTACCAGATGTCCAGCAAGCAAACCTTCATTCTGGCCTTGTCATCCCTTAGTGACCCACAGTGGGGAAGCAATGACCCTCACACCTGACCAGGGACACTGCTAACACAGCTGTCTTCCCTGTCATCAACAAAGCAACATTTAGGAATTTAACATTCAAATGCAATCAAGGCTCTGCCCACCTTGAGTAAGAGCCTGGTTCTGAGCAATAAAAATGCTTTGCCGAGTGGTTCTGCTGGATTTCATTCAGGCCCCACTAATGCATTCTGTCTGTCCTAGAGACTTGCTGAGGAGCTGAAGTAATCCTTTTAAAACAGACTACCAGCTGTGTTCTTATGATCCGATTTGTTCTCTGCTAATGCCTTAAGATTAGTTACTGATGACCTGATTTAAACCCTAAAAGTTCAAAAACACTGTTTTACTTAAAAATCTTATAAATGGTAGTCTCCAATAAAGCAACAATTTGTGAGGCCCCGCAGAGTGTGCCACCAAGTTTCTCAAGACTGGGCTTTAATTCCCCCCTTTATAGAATGCTATACTCATGCCAGCCATCTCACCAGCCAGTGACACTTCAGCTCAGGCAGCACACCAAACCCGTCAAGTGTTAAGACACAGCTCACAAGCTCCACCTCTTGGGCTTCCAACTGACCAGGTTCTGGGGGAATCTGCATTTCTGACCAGTCCCAGGTAACAACCATTCCCAGATAGCACTTTCACATCCCCCGTCTTTTCTAGAGTGATCTACCATCTCAGAGATCCTGGATTCACCTCAGCAATCAATCATGCGCTCTCTCTCTCTCTCTCTCTCTCTCTCTCTCTCTCTCTCTCTCTCTCTCTCTCTCTGTGTGTGTGTGTGTGTGTGTGTGTGTACACAATACATACATACATGCATGTGGAGCTCAGAGGTCAACTTCATATATCATTCCTCGAACACCATCTCCCTTATTTGTTTTGAGACATGCTCTCACACTGGTATGGAACTCAACTATTATTCCAGGCTGTCTGGCCAGGAAATTCCGGAGATCCTGTCTCTGCTTCCCTGGCACTGGAATTACAAGCATACACTACCACACCAGCTGTTTTCAAAGTGTTCTGGGGATCCATTCAGGTCCTCAGGATTGCATGGCAGGCTCTTTGTCAAATAAGCCGTGCCCTCGCCCCTCTTCAGTCATTCCTACTCACGCCATGTCAAAACCAGTGGTGAACTGAAGAAAGGCCAGACCTCCCCCAGCCTTGTCCTCTCTTTCACTGGTCCCTCTTACACTACACCTATTGGCCCCCCCTCACCTCTGCTACAAAGCTAACACACCCCTCCCACCCCACCCCACCCCGCTCCACTGTCTATACAGCAGCCCACTTACATGAAGTCAATAGAACAAACACATCTCTATGGGAAGCTCATTTCTTTATAGTTCTGGCCTGTCCCTGCCTTGTCTGTGGCGGTCACAGAGGAGAGGGGCAGGTCATTTTGTTCCAGCAATAGCCTTTCCCACAGGGATCTCAGTTCTGTGGGGGCCCTGCAGCTCATGTTAGGGTGGGTCTCATTGGAGGAGTACATTCCAGATTTAGGAGTTGGATCCAGCAAAAGGAGGAAAGGCAATGACTGGAAATTAGCCTGGTGCTTCTGGAGTCTGGCATGAGGATTCGGGAGGAGACCATGTGTTACCAAGAACAACCACATTCCTTCTCAGAAGCAGGGGTCCCCGTGGGCAGGTGGAGGGGGGATGAGGCCAGACCAGGGGCTGCTGAACCTGCTGCCTAATCACCAAACTCAGGCCATCTGACAGCGCTGAGAACCCCATCCTCAAACAGCAGCATCCTCAGTACTTCCACAGAGCACTGGGGGGGGGGGGGGCTCTGCCACCCCCTGCTGAGCCCTGACTACCTGCTCCATGCTCTTCCACAACTGAAGCTCACAGACTCAACAGCCACAGTGTAATGTCAAGAAAGAAAGGGCTGAAAACTATACCCAAGTGTCTTATGTTTAGAAAAAAAGGCTGTTTTTAATAACAAGGGTCCCTTAAGAGAGCAAAACAAAGGTAGGGCCAGGAGAACAAAGTCCAACCATGACCCCAAAGAGCTTTAACACTTGCAAAATTTCCACCATTCTCACTATTGCTTCCAGGGGCACATTCATAATACAATACAAATGCCCCCACTAAAAACTTTTCATAATAAAACAAAATTAACTTTGGGAGATAACACTAAAAACATTACACTGGCTCTCTTAATAATTTTCTCCCTTAGAGACATGGTCCTTATTTCATTTACGCTATCAAAGTAAAAGGAAGCAGTAGTGCCACAGGGGGAACTTCTCTAAGGAGAACAAAGATGGAGACTTACCTTAAAACTAGTTGTAGCATCACATCTTCACAATGTAACCCGATGAGAGTCCTGAACAACGCCAGGGACACCACGCAAAGCTGGGAACAACCAACACAGTGCAGATTCAGAGAACTCCACCCAGACAGCTGACAACTTAATCAGAATGGCAGAACAAAATGGCCCTTCTCCCCAGCAGTATTCATAAAGCACACACTGCTCTCAGGAAAAATGTAGTCAGAATATCAGTTCCCCCAGGGGAACTGCTGCCTGCGAACTGCTATTATTATTGGGAATCAAAGATCCAGATAATACACACCATCTCCCCTTCCTCTTCTGTTTGTTTTTCTAAGTTGTCTTCAAATATGACACTAGTTATTTACAAGAGAGGGCTCACAGGACAATGCTTAAAACCTGGCTGCTCTCTTTAGAGTTTGCAACTCAAACCTCAGTATCTTCTTGGGGCAAATTTATCTCTTTGGTTCCATTTCCTATAGTTCTCCAAGTGTGAAAACCTACTTCCTTAAGGAGTTCACTCAAAAAAAAAAAAAAATAAATTTTTTTTTTATAAACACATGAATTCCTTCAACCTCTAATTTCTAAAAAGAAATGATGAACCACCGAATAGGGGAGAGACTCAATTATATAAATAATGGGAGCTACTGTGTCCCAAACTGCTATCAATCTCCCAGGCAGCTAAGTAATTTAGACCCCCATTCTTTGCAGAGGAGAGTAAACGCTACTTTATCTTCTAGGCAAGATGATCTTAAGACCAACAAAAGTATTGTAAAGAAACAGCTTTGTGTGACTGGCCTTTGCTCAGTATGGTGACAGGCCTATAGTTAGTCAGAAGAAACACTGTCCCATTCCAAGTCACTGCACAAGCTACACCCCTACCTGGAATGCCTTTGCCTGCCTCCTCTGAGATTAAGACTAGCATCACCCCTGCTTGGTTCTCTCTCACAATACAGCCACCCAACACTTCCTTTTTTTCAAATAGGTATCCTGCTTATCTATTGCCATAGTAACCCCTGTCAATCACTGCCAAAGCACTTGGTGAAGTGTATGTTTAATAACTGAGTTGTAGGAGTCCTTTATTCTATGTACATGTATTTTAAATGATCTAAACATTTCCAACAACTCTGTGGATTATTTTTTCATTTTTTAAAAATTTTATTTACTGTCAGGCAGTGGCACATTCCTTTAATCCCAGCACTGGGGAGGCACAGAAAAGTGGATCTTGGAGCTCAAGCCCAGCCTGATCTACAGAGGGAGTTCCAGAAAATCGGGAACTACACAGAGAAACCTTGTTCCAAAAACCAAATAAATAAATAAGTAAAAAAACAGAAATGTGTTACTTCTTTATTCTTTGAAACTATTATCACATATGTGTGCATAATGTGTGTGCACACACATATCATTGTGCACATGTGAAAGTCACGGGACTGATTAGCATTAATAATAAAAACCTGGAGTCAATGCTGAAAGATCAGAGAAACAAAGGAGCAAAGCACAGCCACCTCACCTTGCCAACTCCTCAGGGAATCCTCTGAGGTCCTGTCTCCTCCCCCCTTACATTCCTGTGTTCTCACCCAGCCATATCACTCCCTGTCTCAGCCATCCTCGCCCTGGGATTAAAGCTCTGTAGCCCAGAGTGGCCTTGAACTCACAGAGATCTGTCTGTCTCTGCCTCCTGAGCGCTAGGATTAAAGGTGTATGACACCACTGCCTGGCCTCTATGGCTAACTCTGGTTCTGCCCTCTGGTTTTCATATGAATTTCATTGGTTAGAGCATACACAAAATCTCACCACACAGGACAAGGTCGGCCCTCACCTTCCACCTTTATGTGGGTTCCATAGATTGACCTCAGGTCATCAGTTTTGCAGAAAGAGAGCCTTTACCCACTGAGGCATCTCACTGGACCTTAATTTAGATTTATTTTTGAAATAGGGTCATGTAATGTAACCCAGGCTAGATTTCAATTTGTGAAACTCCTGCCTCAGTTTCACAGACACACACCATGCACCACACTTGGTTTTCATGTCTTAGAGCCTTAAGGCACTAGAGATCTTCATGAATATGTCTAGGGTGTCTAATGTTTCTTTTGCTGCTCATGTTTTTGGTGTCATATCTTAGAAACTATTGCCAAGCTACAAAGATTTGCTTGTTTTCTTTAGATTTCAAGTCTTTGATTCATTTTGAATTAATGCTAGTTTATCACGTGAGATAGGAATAAGTCTTCCAGCCTATGAACATAGAAAGGTGTGTGTGTGTGTGTGTGTGTGTGTGTGTGTGTGTGTGTGTGTGTGTGTTATTTTTGATACTATTATAAATGTGACTGATTTCTTAATTTGATTTTTAGATTGCTCACTGCAAAGGTTAATATTAATTGCCAATGTGACAGAATCTAAGATCACCTGAGAGGTAGAGCTCTGAGCAAGTCTGTGCAGATCATCTTAACAACCTTGGTTGGTGTTGGAAAACCCATTTTAATCATGGGCCGCAGGAAAGTGACTCAAGCCCCCGCCTCCATGGAATGCTCCCTCTCTGTCAGCCTCTGCAGCTCCTGCTGCCTGAGGGTCCCTGCCATGAAGATCCACTCTGAAATGTAAGCTAAAGCAAACCTCGCCTCCTTTAAGTAACTGTCTTTGTCAGAAAATGTTATCATAGCAACAGGAAAATAGGCATTCAACACTCACTATTGTATAAAAATAAAGTTGATTTTGTACATAAAATTGTTTTGTTTGCAGCCTTATGACTCCACTGTGAGTTCTAATAGTTCTTTCTAGCACACCCCTTAGATTTTTTTCTATATAAGCTCATGCCATCTAAAAAGCGGG
Source organism: Phyllotis vaccarum (assembly GCA_033318265.1). NCBI lineage: Eukaryota > Metazoa > Chordata > Mammalia > Rodentia > Cricetidae > Phyllotis > Phyllotis vaccarum. Next base: position 97,474,167 of record JARWLC010000007.1, read on the forward strand.
CAGCTTCAATTACCTGGGTCTTAATTTGCTTAATTATATAAACGGAAGTGCTCTGCTTAAATAACTAGCAAGCACACTATAACCTTTTTCCGTTTCTTAAGGGAACACTCAGAGCTCAAGATAGCCTAGCACGGCTTAAGGAAGTCCCCACTACTCATGGAAGCCATGGGTCTCCTCTGTTTTTGTAAGCTTGACTGTTTTGTTGTTTTTAATCGACCCCAGACAACAACAATCAAGAAGTTTATGCTTTTGTTGCTGGTTGTAATATCTTTTGCTACTTTGTGCAATATTTTCAAGGTTCATCCATATTATAACATCTCAAAGCAACTATCCTTTCTCTTATAATTTCTTCTTCTTCTAGATATTTATGAGTGTGTTGTTTACAGGTTATATATCTCCCTATCTATGGACTTCTCGGGTTTCTGTCAATGTTGTTTTTAATTTAAACTCACTGTAATCAGACAATATATACTGCATGATTTTAATCCTTTTACACCATTGAGTCTTGTTGAGTTGGCTTGTGGTCCAACTTGGAGAAGGCTGAGTATGAACCCTGCTGCTCTCAGGTAAGATGGTAAATGGGATTTTTTTTTCCCCTAGTATAACACTTTAATTTCCTTAATTTTTTTCACACTTTTTTTTTTTTAAAAAAAAAATTGCAACAGAGCCCTGCTATATAGCCCAAGATAGCCTCAGATTTGCAAACTTTCTGCCTCTGCCTTCAGTGCTGGGTTATAGACCTGTGCTACCATGCCTGTCTCCTGGCTATGAACATATATAATACATAGTAGTTCTTTTGTTCTTCCTATAAACTAATCAGACTCTGCTTCTACTCTTATACTGAGAATTCAAACCAAATACAGAAATATATTCCTATATAGTTCTATTCTCTCCTCTCCCTGTGATATTATTTTTAAACATATAATACACATATACTATAAACAGATATACTGTTAGATTTTATAGTTTGTTTTTAAAACAATGGTTGCAGTTAAACAAAGGCAGTCTTTTGGGAGGGGCTACAGCGGACGCCATTCTTAGTAGTTCATGGATCTTCAATGATTAGTGGAGTTCCAAACCTAGACCCACAATTTCCTAGACTTCGCTTCAAAACAAGATGGACAGAGATTTGCTCCCGTAGGCCCTGGTTATCTCAGTCCCTTGGCTTTCCCTGCACTTAGGTCTTTATGGTTTCAGAATCTCCTCCTTTAGAAGTGCGTTTTACAGGTTCCAGAGAAGAAATCATTGGCACCAACAAAGTGAAAAATGGGGTGGGGTGCAGTTCCAGCTCCCTAACAAAGGGATACCTGATGGGGGGTAAGGTACCAAATTATCTCTACTCAAACAGAAAGAGGGTAATAGCTGCAGGGGAAGGGGAGGGAGGGAAATATTCCTAATTTCACTCCCAAAACAATTCTTTTTTGGAATCTGAGTTGAATGGATCCTTCCTTGGAAGCTCTCCTTACCCGAAAAGGGGTGTTGATTCGGCTGGTGAGAGTGTCCAGAATGTGGACATTTTCATGTTGGTGCAGCAGGATGAAACGGAGGAAGATCTCCAGGAGAGCTGGCTCAGAGATGCTGCGCAGAAAAAGGTCCAGGTATGCAGTTGTGGTCATGACCTCTTCCACCGTCACCTGGAGCCAATGACAGGGTGAGCACAGGTGACCATCTTCCTCCCATCTCACCCAGGAACACTGCCATGAAAACACCTGAGCACCTAGCTGAAGCCAACAATATGTCTGTCCATGGTAACAACACCTGCCCTGTAGCTCAGGCAGGGAAAGGCAAGGATAGAGAAAGCACCCATATGCTCTGATGGTTCCAGTCAAATGATGTTTAAACCCTATAAAAGTTTTAGTACATACTCAAAAATGGGGTGAAAGATTATGAAAAGTATTTAAGTGGCTAATAAAGGGCTAATTAGAGAGTTTGTCTAATTATTAGTCATTCAAAAAACATTTACTGATGTCCTCTATGTACAAGGGGCTCTAAACCTAAGAGCATGCTCTATGTTCAGCAAATTAAATGATAATGTAATAAATTGCAAAGGAGAGGTGCAGACATGGAGTGCTACAGATGTTCACTCAGATGTGTTTCTGGAAAGCCGCAAGCCAGTATTTTTACAAATGAGTGCCACACATAAAACATTATTTATAAAGTGCTATAAGAACTTACTGCTTAATAAAGTAATGGTGACTTTTTTATAACACAAATTGAGATTTTTCTATCTATGTGCTTTTCCTATTTGGAAAAAAGTCAGTCTTCAGTAAATCAGACTGGATTAGGTTTCTCACAGAGCTGAAGAGTAGAGGCTTAAAGTGGAGGCCGGAGTTCAATGTCAGGTGTATCCCTTGATTACTCTAAACCTGAGCCATCTCTTTCCATTAGGATGGCCGAAGGCTGCCTGCGTCTACTACCCTCGCTACAGGGATGCAGATGCACACTGCTACCTAGCGCTTTTACTTGGATGGCAGGGATGTGAACCTAGGTCCTCGTGGTAGAGACTCACCGACTGAGACATGTCCTCAGTGTCCCTCAACCTTAAATATATTGATTCTAAGGGCTACTCTATGCTCCCCGTTCTAAAAGCATAATGTAGCAGCTCATCTTCTTATCTAGAGGTTATCAGAAGGCTACTAATGTCTCTGCTGAGCACAGAAACATCCACCCTTGGATGCACCTAAGTCACTATTCCAACACCACACCCTGCAACGCCACACCCCACCCGCCATGCCCCACCCAATGTACTTCATTTTACGTGAGTCAGCAAATGTCTTCTCAATGTGCCTCCCCTTCTCCGTTTCTCCCTTAAAAGTGCTTCCTGTCACTTTAAGTGTACCACTACCAGGGCCATCCTTTTTATACTGCATTCCTCTTCTCCTTTCAATTTTCAGCTTTAAAAACCCACAGATCAGTTTAGAAACCAGATGTCCAGAGCTTGGAGATGAGTGTAGATAGGCCATGAATGACTGCATCTGTGAAGAAAGGCTTGATGCTATCTATTTTGGTGGTTTGAATTACTTTTTATAAGTTCTTGGAACTCAGCTGTGTTCTGGATAGATGAGTCCAGGTGGATAAAATATCACAAAACCAGCTGTCTCCTTCTTTATTCTAATAAATAATAGACTTTATGGAGATAAAGTCCATTCGAATTCACTCTTTCAGAATCCACTGGAATCCCCACATTGGTGTTCTGAGAGACAAGGCACAGCACTGGAGTGCACACATCCTTCCACAGCTTGGCAGCAACAGTGTGGGCACACAGCATTCAGACCACATGACGTCATCTGTCCACTTTAGAGGGCTCTGTGTAGCCCAAATATAGTAAAGGAAGCAGAAGCAGGGAAACATCGGCACTGGGCAAATACATGACACTGAGAAAATTGCACCTCTGAAAGCTGTCCTGCTGCAGCCAGCGGCTCTAGCCTGCAGAAAGGACCGGCATAGCACGTCTAAGGCTGTCCTGAAGTTCATACTTAACCATCCTCCTGCAGTGCACAAACCTGGGCACACAGAGGCCTTCCTCAGGGGTGATTGGCAGCTACTCCTCAAAGACCCAGCAGCTGGTATCTGCCAGGGTTGCACACATATACTCACTGTCACATAATATCCTACCATATGTCTCAGCACTGACAACTGTAAAATCTAAGCATCAAACAATTCTGAAAATACTAAAAATGTTCCACATCCCGCAGCATCAAATGCTTAGTCAAGAATTAATTTTTATGGGAAAACAGGCACATTTGTTAGTATGCAACTTTGATCTCATCTTAATAAATGGTAAAATTATATGTGTAACAAATAATTGTTTTAAAATAAATCATGATTTATTACTAACATACTCATCTAATGTGTATATCTATTTTATATACCTACTGTGGTAAATGTAAAGTGTCCCTCACAGACTTGATCTCTCTCTGGCAGTTCTGCTCAGGAGACTCAGTCTCTCTGGAAGTGTCGAACCCAACCCCTCGCTCTGCCCCACCCTCCCCCACCCCCTCCCCCACCCCCCACCCCCGCAGACGCAGACACCGTGTGACTGATTCCCTCTTCCTCTGCGCCCCTTCCCCACCACAGTGGATGGTGTCTCCTCCTAAACCCTTCTTTCCTCTAGTTGCTTCTTGTTAAATATTTGGCTGTGACAGTGGAAAAAGGAAGGGATGTACCTGTCAGGTAACACTTCTCAGGAAAGGAATTCCAATTAAGAAAAAAGCCCTGCTCTATGTGTGCCCTGGAGGCTTTCACACCTGTCCTTCCTCCCCCTCCCCCTCCCCCTCTCCATACTGGCATCATCCATTGTGTTCCACTCTCATCCCTTAGCTTTTGACTCAGGCCTCCCTGTGTAGACCACGCTAAACTCTAACAATCGATCACTCTGCCTCAGTCTCCCCAGGAGTGTGCTACTACACGGGAGTGTAGGTACATTTTTAGTGAAGATCTCCAAAATATTGCCACTAAACACAGCTAAACAGGAAACGGTGCTCAACCACAAACGTGGAGTTCAACTATTCGCATTCATTGATTGCCACACTGGGATTGCGTGGAGGAAACCGCAACCAAAAGGGTCAAGGCAAACATTATAAATAGACAAGTAGAGAAATGAAATCGTTCCGAGTGGGCTGAACGTTCGTTTCTTTAATACTAAGTCTCAAACTTTCCCGAGCACTGCTGGACTGACGTGCCATGAGACCTCCAGGAGTGCAGTATCAGCTGTCCCCACTGTGTCACACGTGACTTTAATAAGCTCAGAAGCCCAGCAATCAACTAGTCAGAATCTAAGTCTGTCCTTGGGGGCCAACATGAAAGAGGGGCATTGAGCAGCTATTGTTTATCACTCTTAGGCTGGATAAATGAAAAGATTTTATTTCTTTTTAGAAATCAAAGCTGTCATTAATAAGCTAAGAGGATTTAAGGAAGCACTTGGGGGGCAGCATTTACATAACGTGCTATAAATATTAGAAATCCAATCCCATTAAATAACAAGTTGTAAACTCTTTATAGATTGAGGTCACACTTACCTTACACTAACACCCCAGCCAGGGAAACCTAGGTGCCTCTCCTGCCTCTCCTCACCACAGCCTTCAGAGCCTTTTATCCCCGAAAATCTTTTCCTGCCCCATTATCATACTTTCAAAAACTTTTTTCTAATCCTCCAGAATAGGCAATGTCCTTAATGAGGATAAGACTTAGAGCCTAAGTGTGATCACTTGAAAGCTAAGGAAAACCACAGAGGAAAGACTTTCAGCCGAGGAATGCAAAGAGGAGGCTTGCACTGGGGCCCCAGAGCAGCATTAGCAAAACACAGAAGTCAGAAACTAACTCTTCAATGATCTAGGACAATGAGCTGTAACAGGAGGACCTTTACCTTGTTCTATAAAGGATGGCAGGTAGTTACCAACTTTCACAAAAATAGCCAGCTACATAAACTGCCATTCAAATTAACAATGTCTACACATACTGCAGTTTGAGAATGTTATTTCATATTAAGGTTAGGTCATAATGACTGAAGTAGCATAGTGCAAACTCAAATTCCACCCACTTCCAAGATCAGCCTTGATAAGACCAAGGCAGCTGTGAGCCTGCAGCATGAACCAGCTGCCTAGGCACAGCCCCGCCTGCTTGCTCCCCAGCCCAAGTGCTAGGATGGAGGCCTTCCTTGGGTACTTGGTTTTATTACAGCCATCCCAGTTTAGCCCACCTTTGAAGCAAATCTTTCTTTATCCACTTTTCCCATCTTCCTCTAGATCTTGCTTGGTTCTTTCTTCATGCCAACTTTTTTTGCCAGGCCCTTAAAGTTGTGTTTTCTAAAATCTGTAGCCTTGAGACTGGGTGAGTGAATTCAATTTGCTGGCTCACTAATGGTTTAGACCATTTTCAAATGGGAAATGTCAGTGTACCTGCATGTAGCAAGGGCAAGCACTGTTCTGTAGAACCTAGGCAAATATATTTGATAGAAATACATACAAATTGCATTATGTGCAGGTGCTTCACTGGTACACCTAGTAAATATGACAGGCCAGTCAACAAAATCCTGACAGTGAGAAGGACAGTCATCCAACCAATGGCACATTAACAACCTCCCAATTGCTTGTATCAGTCCATTGCCAGCACCTATCCATCCTTGGCTACAACTCACGAAGTGCATGGAGTTGACCCTGGCTTTCTGAACAGGGTGGAAACTGCATTAACAGTCATTCTACCTCTTATCTTAGCCCACAAGCTCTTAGAAGGGTTGCGCTCTCCCTGCTTTATTAGAATTTCAAGCTTTTCAGAAATGGACCAAATGAAATGCTTGGACTTGTTTGTTTGTTTTTTATTAAAAGAAGTGGATGCCACATTCTACTTCTACAAAGTTGAAACTCTATACCAAAAAAAAAAAAAAAAACAAAAAACAGGCCAGTCATCATGCCCACATTGCTGCAGTAGCACATTAACTTGATATGTAGGAGTGAAATTGAGCATATAGACACCCTGACCCTTCTGTAATCAGCTCTAGTTGGGTGATCCCATTTGCATCTAAATTAGCACCAGTGTCCTCTCTGTGATGGCTGGTTTATATGTGTCTTGAAAAATAAATTTCCCATCTGCTAACTGTTTTTTTGTGATCCAGTCACACTGGAGCAAACAGATGGATCCTACCTTCTGTCACTCAGGTAGGTGGCAGGCAGCAGGGGTCAGGTGACTGTGACATCCTCTGTAAGACAGAAGCCACCTTTCTTTGGCTTCTTCTCTGACATCACCAAATACTCAGTAGCTAGTGCCAGAGGTCAATGGTGAGCTCCCCCACTTCATGGAGGAACAGTAGGGCCAGCAGAGGAAGAAGACAGACCTGCTACACCACGGGCAACAACTGACAAAGTCTTTACTGACCCCATGCTGGAGCCCAAAAGCTGCTGCCAGAGAAGCAAGCCACTAGACAGGAAGCTTGCCGCTGTGGACAGCCAAGGGCAGCAGCTGGATGGGCTCTTCACAGCCACTTCTCCCTCCCAAGGACACAGACCACCCAGACATACGTTCAAATGCAAAAGGGAAGACAGACACCCTGGTTCCCACAGAGTGGCCCACCCCAACTTCAGGACAGAAAACATTCAATTACTCAAGGTCTGGAAACAGTCTGTGGTTGATGGATCAGCCCCTCCTGTCTGCCTTCTGCTCCTCCACCTTAGGGCACACAGCACACGGATGCCACTGCCAGAGGCAGGCTGGGAAGGACCGAGGTGACATTCTAAGTGATTAGGCTGAGTTACCTATTCCCAATATTCTTACAAAAAGAAGGAAATGAGAATGATGGCTACATATGCTAAAGAAAATATCTCAAAAATGAAAACTAGTCTCAGCCTTTTCCCTATACCCACTCTGTTTTCACTGCAGATAGAGATAGCCTGCCAAGCATACTGCTGACCATCATGGAGACTGCACTTTCTGGGGTTCCTAACTGTACCCACATTTCAGGAATGGCCCTCCTCACAAACATTTGTTAACACATTGAAAACTCAGCACTTACCGGTAGGGATGAAATACAGCTGAAACACCATTTTGTTTGTTACTGTACACAAAGACGTCAACTTAAACTAAATGAGGATGGGGTGAGCAAGGATACTGGTGACAGACACAACTTTGGGAAGTAGAGGGACAGTACAGCAGCTCTTTCAGAAAGAGAGCCCTTCCAATCTCTCCTTGTCAGCATTAGGAGGGACTGTGGTCACTACGACAGATGAGCCAAGGAGACCCCAAAGAGTAAGTGTGTTCTAGGACAGGATGAATTTACCAGGGCCATTGGATTCTCTAAAACATTTTCTGTTGGCCATGTTCACCATTCAAACCTCATTCTAATCCCACAGGACCAATTGGACAATAGTTTAGAGAAGAAATAATAGTGTCATTTGCCAACAGAAAATGGCCGTGTCCAAGAGACCTCTGCTTGACATGAGGATGTTGGCCAAGTTGGGGTTCCTCTTCTCATAACATCAAGATGTCTTTTCTCTTGCCCTTCACAAACCAGCCACCTCCACATCTCTGGAGAACTTAGTAAAGAGCTACTTCTAAAGCTATTTGTCCTGAATTATATGCACATTATTTGTACCCTCTAGCTTCATAATGTAATCTAACAAACAATAATTTAATAATGGCCCCCGGTAATTAAACTTTATCTAATAATAAAGTTCAGCTATGGCGATACTCCAAGCCAAGAATGGTGATATGTGTCTGTAACCCTAGTACGTGGGAAGCTGAGGCATAAGGACTTGAGTTCAAGGAGGCTAGCCTGGGCTACACAGGAATTTAGGCCAGCCTGTACATACTAAATAGAAAGGAAAGGAAGAAAGGATGAAGGGAGGGAAGGAGGTGGGAGGGAGGGAGGGCATACTACAAATAGTACATAAGAATGTATTTCACAGTCTAACTGTGAGGCCAGAATTAGTGAGGAAACTGGGAGAGAGGTTAACTCAAAAGCACGACAGGAGGTATATTCCAAAGAAAATTTCATCTATCTCTTTCTTGTTTACTAGTTGCTTGATAAAGACTCTTACTTTTGGATTCAAAGTGGTTGCAATTTACTGTTTGCAACATGAAAAATGATAATCATCATTGTCCATCAGTTGCTGAATATCCCCTCAGCATTAAGGAATTTCAGTCCATGGCATCCATGCAATCTTTTGAGAACTGATTCCAATGACCTGACGGGGAAAAAAAATCCCTCCTGGAAAAGTAGCTCCTCCAGGAACAGGGTTAAAGAATATGGTGGTTTGAAAGAAAATAGCTACCACAGGGAGTGGCACTTTTAGGAGGTGTGGCTTTGTTGGAGTAGGCATGACCTTGTTGTGAGAGGGGTGTCACCCTGGGGGTGGCTTTGAGGTCTCCTATGCTTAAGCTACACCCAGTTACACAGTTCTCTTCCTATTACCTGTGGATCAAGATATAAAGCTCTCTGCTCCTTTTCCATTTCTCTTCCAGATTAACACACCAGTCCTGTCCAATTCCGGTAAGGCTGACTTCCGACTCAAGAGTGGAGCAGAAATGTATGGGCTAGAGTCTCAACCAGCAGCTGACTACAGAAAGACAGAATCTATCTCACACCTGCATTTCACCATCCGCCCAGATTCCATCTGCCTGCTGGGCTAAGTGCATCATTTTGGGGTGACATTTTATATTTAGACCAATTTTCCCGGGCACAAAAACTATAGGAAATACAAGCTCTGATGACAAAAGACAGATTTCACTCCTGGCTTATTTTCCATGAGCGACAAAGAAATCTCTACACAATGCTGAGACAGAGACAGCACAGGTGTCTGCCAGAACAAACTCAATAATTCTAGTTACGGTCGTTTTCCTCTGTTTTCACCAGACCTGCTCATCATCTGGCACTGGAGAGTCCCAGCAGAGCATCACAGTAGAATACAAGTCACAAAGAAATAATGAGCAACCTTTCCTACAAGAAGCCGGTGTGGGGCAAGAGCCAAGCATGGCAAGATGGTAACAAGCAGGCCAACTGCCTCTGCTGAGTGCCTGACCCTCTAGTTTTCTTACAACCTGCCTGAAGATAAAATCACAAGGCGTTTGCTGCTGATCAATTTTGAATGTTCTCTTAGGATGGTGCATGGAAAAGAATAAGTGATCCACACCAGACTTCAGACCAGATTTTTCCCTCCTGTGTCTGCACTTGTTTCTGAGGTGAACACTACCTGACTCCCATAGATAAGGTGGGATTTTGTGTGAGTTAGGCATTGTACTTCTGTGGGAGGGAGGGGGGACCAGTCCTACCCATCTCATAATTCTGAGACTTGAGAACCAACCACATCCTTCGTCGCTTCTGTGCACAGAGAGAAATCGAATTTCCCATTTAAAATCAGAAGTAACTGGAAGCTTAATTTATCGCCCTAATTTCTTCTCGTACAATGGAAAAGAGGAGGCAGGAGACATGCTAGAGAGGTCAGCAAAGGAGAATGACTGTGCTCATCTGTGTGGTAGGACGATAGATACACTTGGGTCACTTGACTTCTGTGACTCTAAAAGTAGGAAAATCAGGCAAGAGCTGTCGCTGGAGGAACAGAATCAGTACACCTGGTACACCTAGAGGCAGCTGCTCAAGGCCACCTGTAGGCTTCCTGAGACCCACCTCTGAGCCAATGGCAATTAGTGAAAGGGTCTCCTATGATAGAGACAGCTCTCCCTGGCCTGTGGTTTGTTTAGGTGATGGTCTGGCCAGAGCAGAGGGTATTTTTTTACCACTCAAGGATTCCCCTCTGGTGCCCAGGGGCACAGCCCTTGCCAAGGCATTGGGTCAGGAGAGGAAATGTGAACTCATCTCTTCCTGCAGTGTAGCTGACTGCTCTTGTGCAGTGGAAACCCACACAAGTTTATACCATGGCTTTGCCATGCCTGGCTCTGTCCTGTAATTACAATCACGGAAACTCCCAGTTTCCCATCGAGAGAAACAGTTTGTTAATATCTAAGAAACTCTGAGTTTGTGGGAGACATTATGAAATGTCTTCCCCATGGGCATTCTGCCTTCTTTGGAAGAAGCCCTGACTTGATAGTTTTTTGTTTTTGTTTTTAAATATGTTTCCTTTGTATCTATCTATGGCTACCTATGCCCTATTAAGGAACTCTAAGCAGTTTCCATGTGAGGCATGGAAAAGGATCTTTAAAGGAGATTCCTATGGTCACAGCTTAATCTGTATAAACCAACACAGGGGTTTTCTAAAAGTAAGTAAATTTTAACAGAGATCTCCTCCCCAGCATTTGGAACAGTGCCTGGCATTTAGTGGGTGCTCAAAATAAATGTGTTGAAATAATTAATAATTGAATGTTTCATAATATAAGAAGAGCAGCCAACACTGACAGTTCATAATAAAGCAGAAATAACTTTCAGTGACCCAGCCTCTGAATAATCCTCCAATGCACAATAGCAATGTTTCCAAGACTGATTACACCATGACTCATCATAAACACATTTCAAACAACACACAGCACTCACCAGGACTAGCTACATTGTGCATTCTGATATTTATTGTTTGGTTCTATTTTAGATGCTAATCTTGACCCAAGGAGACTTTATAATTCATTAACATGATGACTCAGTACTTAAAAACTGTCTAAAACATATATACCTATATAACCTTCTCTACTGACGTTTCTGCAAACAATTAAGAGTCAGCACTAACACTTAATTTCTTAGTTATAATTCTAAAAAGTTTTAAATAATTAAAAGAAACAGTGGCACAAGTAACCAAAATAGAATAATTAGTTATGACTGGAATTTCCCTATAAAAGACAAGAATGATCACTGAGAACATGAAAACACACTACACTACACAACACAACACTACACGACACTACACAACACTACACAACACTACACAACACTACACTACACAACACTACACAACTACACAACACAGTCCTACACTACACAACACTACACTACACAACACTACACTACACAACACTACACTACACAACACTACACAACACTACACTACACAACACTACACTACACGACACTACACAACACAGTCCTACACTACACAACACAGCACTACACTCAGGACACAAAGATGCCTTCTCCCAACTCAGAGGGGCTGGGAGCTATCCAGCACAGCTAATGCTGGCCAGCTATCCTTCATCCCATCCCAGCTCAGGGTGCTGGTCCACACTGACAACAGCTGCCTCCTCTTCCTGCACCCATCAAAGCTGCTGGCCTTAGGAGTTTGGTTTGCAGTGACCTGTCCTGGTGACTAAGCACTGTGGTAACTGCCCTTGATCTTCGTTGATCAGACAATGCAAATGAGCTTCCTTTATCAGCTGGGAATCTCTCAGGGACTATTGGTAACAATTTAAGATAGCTGAGATCATCACGGAACAGCATAAAATGATCTGCATTGAGTATAGAAGATGCTGGAATTTTAATGCTTAGTGTCTGGACCACAATCACTTTTTGATGTTTTGGTGGCTACAGATATAGAACAAGTTTACACACTTTGGAATCTCTCTCCCTCTCCCTCCCTCTCTTCCTCCCTCCCTTCCTTCCTCCCCCCCCCCCACACACACAAAGAGGGGTAGCAGTGAAGTATAGCAGAAGCATCCAGATAGTACCTTCCTCCACAGAATTTAGCAAGATAAGTAGTGAGCTTTCTAAGACAACAAAAACATACTTTGGAAGACACATAAGACCATCGATAACTAATCTAAGGCCAAAGACTGACAGATGACTTACAACCAATAAGATGCCTTGCTCCATTCACAACTATTCTCACTGTAAAACAATGATGATGAACTAGAGGACCACTATCTCAGTTCTGAAATCATGAGATTTTCCAATTCTGTCAGTGGCTTGAAACTAAGAGCTAATGTGAATTCTGCATCTTAGTATCGTATTCCCTAGCATAAGAACACACAGCCAGTATAGTGAGAAGGATGACCACCACTTCTTTTGATAAATTCACTCAACCACTGGTGAATTTATTGAGTAAACCACATGTACACAACCTATCACCAGCTAAAGATACACAGAATAGAAGATGTATGTCCCTGGAGGTTCTCATACACTGGCTGACAAAGCTCATACAATGACAGAAGTGCTAAGCCCAAGCTTTTGATCTCACATGACCGCTCAGAGGTGGTTTAGCAATGAGAGAAATCAATGTGTGCTCAAGTGCAAAGCTTGCCTCAGTATTGGAACTTAAGTGAATACACCCTAGGTGGATGGGCAGGAAGTAGCAGGGACAATCTGTCAGGAACACAGGGACAAGAACAGACTGAAGAGGGTGGCAACACTGATCTCACTTAAGATTTGCAGTTGGAAATTACAGAGCAGCAGGCTGGATGGGGCCAGGTCAGATGCAGTTTGGAAAACCAGGAAGAGGAATCCAAATTGTCTTCTGCAGTAATGGGGCCCGTCATGTGTTCTTTGGAACAGGGAAACAACAGCTATTTTTAAAAAGTATTTGTAACTACTTACAAACTTGTTAACTAAGGAAGGTTAGGCTTTTGAAGATGAGAAGGGTGAAGTCCCAGTGTTTTTCCAGCACTCGCGATCTCCTGGCAGAATGCTTCTGGCTGCCCCTTTCAGCCTTTCTCCCCAGAGGATGAGGAGAGACTGAGTCCCTCCCTTCCCCCTCTTCTCTCTGGAAGCCAGGCTTCGGACAGCAAGCGCACATCCTCCTGTCTCCTCACCACAGCTCCTATGGCTTACCCGATTCTCCAGTTCAATATTAGGAAATACTATCTACAAAAATAAGCCCTATTCTCCAGCATGAATCGCCCAAGTAATGAAAGCTCCTATCTGGTGATCCCTGCCTGCCTGGCTTTTACTCTTTTCCATTTTCTCAGAACATGGGTAGGAAAGACTCAGAACTCACCACTTTGACTTTTCTAGAACTTTACTTCAGGTTACTCTGGTTGCAAACTTGGTCGACGCTGACTCACACTGGTCACTATTGTCCGGCTGAGGCCAGCAGTGAAGTGGCAGTGTCCCCACATATGCTAAGTCATGGCAAATGACAGAAGCAAGACAAACTAGTGACAGCACAGGCAACCCCAACAATGAGTCTATACAGAACCCAGAACTGATGGCTGTTGTACAGGCCCTCACCACCCTTAGTTACTCATGCTGACTTCAGCTTCCCAAATGGCTCTCACTTTCATGGATTCCCAATGCCGCTCCATGGCACCAGGTATAACGTATGTCAAAATAAACACTAGAACTTATATTTTTTCTCATTAAGTAAAATATCTGTATTCTAGATCTTCTGAATTAGCAACGGAATGTGTGAACAATAAAATTATTCTGCTAGGAAGCAACACGGTTTAATATAAAATGTCTAAAGGCTCTATGTGCTGATGTCCAGCTGGTGGCACTTTTGAGAGGTGACTGAATCATGTGGACAACTACTTCATCAACGGAACTCACTGATGAGTTAATGCATTGCTATGTTCACAGGTGAATGGGCTATTAGGAACAGGCCTGGTTGGAGGAAGTAGGTCACTAGAGGCATGAAGGGCATATCTCTTTAAATTGTTTTTAATGTATGTGTATGACTGTTTTTCCTGCATATGAATGTTTATCATGTGCATACCTGGTGCCCATGAAGCCAGAAGACAGCATCAGATACTCAGAAACTAAAGTTTCAGACTCTCGTGAGCTGCCACATGGGTATTGGACACTGGACCTCTGAACCACTGAGATATCTCTCCAGCCCCAGAGGGTATATCTTACTCTTGAATCTTGCCTGCTCTCTCTACCCCCTCCCCCATCTCTGTTTCTTTCCCTTAACCATATTTCCCACAAAGATGTTCTAAAACCATGGAACAAAACGAGCCCTTCCCCACCTAGGTGGTTTTCTCGAGCATTCTGTCACAGTGATGAAAGTGACTAATTCAAGTAACTCCATGTTAAGGGACTGATGTGATGAAGCTGTGGATGATCAACTGCCAACAGTGTAGGGAGACACATCTGAGTGTGCCTTTCCTGGCGGAGCCTCTATCAATACCTCTTTGTCTTCCCCACTAGACAACAACTACACATGGGCCATGAAGCTGCTATTTTCAAAAGAAGAAAGAAATGCTGTTGTTAATTATCATCTTAATTAATTTTACACAATTCCTGATAGGTCCCAGGTGACTGTTGTTCCCAGAAGCCTAGTTCTTTGTCAATAATGTGTGAGGTACTTGATACACATTATGGGGCGAATTTTCCTGGCCCTTTGAGGTAGTCAGTAGAAAAACTGGGACTCAAAATTTTGCCCCCAAATACACAAGACATGGAAGAGACCAAGTTCGAACCAATGTTTCCAGATCTTTATATCATTGAGAAGAGATCAGGACATTTTTCTCAAAACAGAGAAGAAATCCTTCAAGCCTGAACCTTAGTATCAACTGCTTGGACCAGGTAGGTAGAAAGGTCTTCTACAGTAAAGATGCAGGTCACCATACTCAAGAGGATTGGTGTCATTCCTAAACTCTCATGATTCCACATGTCCCCCTCTAGCCAAGCCAAATTGGTAAATATTTTAGGCCAAAGAAAACAGCTTCAAGTGTCATATCAGGCCTCTATTCCAGAAACTTCTTCCAAGAACTGGTTGGGCACACTACACATGGAATCCTCTAGAAAAGGTGAAGTTTGGCATTAAACCAGTAGAAAGGACAAATGCTTTCTATGAGACACCCACATCCCCACAAGTCACTGGAACAGAACCAACAGTATCAAATGGGCACTCTCTGAGGAGAACAACTTTAAGTTCACTCAGCTGCCACTCCCAGAGGGACATCTTTGTCCTCATACTCACCCTCCGACCGAGGTCCAACTCAGAGCCTATTCCAGAAGTACCTCTCATAGAGTAAACCTGGGGACTTCTAGATGCAGTCCCAATAGTAGTTACGCTAACAGCGGTGCAGTGCAACTCTGACTCCAGCCCTCTGAGAGGAACCTCCAAGGTGGACATGATTTAAAAGCCTAAGAGCTCACCAAACTTATTTGGACTCCAGTATTTCACAACCCATTCTTAATGCCACCACACTGAAACAGGCACTTAGAAGCTGATTTTGCTAACAAACACTGGCTCCTCACTTTGGCTCATGGGGTAACTGAAGACAGGATGAGAGCCTGCCATCTCTGTCTTCAATTTGTGTCTGTGCTTTGGCCAACATCACAGAGATAAGCAATTGTCCTTAATCTTTCCTCTTGAGTTACTTTAAATTCCAGGAAGATAAAAGCTTCCAGGGACAACTTACTCTCCCAGAGGAGGCCAATTCACTATGAAGGCAAGGCTGCACCCTCAGCATTAACAGCTCAGCAACCTAACACAGTTATTTTAGAATGTTGCGACAGAACAGACAGGAAACTGAGACCAAAGATAGGGGACCGTACTTCGACCAATACTGCTCCATTCTGTCAGCCTCTTGCCCACTATTAAAACCTCACATCCATACCCTAACTTGGTGTCACTGGGCCTATAATTGCTTTTCTCCCCAATGTGGCCATGCTGAATACGCATCCTTTCTCTACTTTTCAGACGTACTCTCCTTAATTCACATACTAGGGACAGGTGACTAAGCCAAACTGGTTGGGGTTACTAGAGCTCAGGCTTTCACCCTAAACACTCTGGTAACAACTTAGTGGTTGCTTTCAATCTCAATTCCATCTTTGAATCCCCCAAAAGACACCGATGCATACGACCCATCCTGACCCAGTTAACTCAGTGTCTCTGCAAGGCTAGCCTCCCCGCTGGGCCAATTTCTCTTTTGATTCTGATTGTCACCTGCACCAAACTATAAAGCCGCATGGTCCTTCTGACCTTCAAGTCCCCTATACCTCTCACATACCACCATCCCAGTGAAAATACTTCTGCTGGTAGGTGAACAGAGAGCTTTGGAAATGCTTTTGCTGAGCTGTACTCCTAACTATAAAGATGACCAAGCACTCTTTTCCAGGAAAAATCCAGTAGAAGAAGCTGAAAGACACCCCCAGTCACAGGGAAAATCAATGCTGAGAAGCCTGGCCCTGTCCTGGACATTCAGTTTTCAAGTTGTTCTGCAGATGAACAGAGCCTTCACCACCTGCCACTCAAACAAATCTTCCCCAGAGCATGTGAAAAGACTGAGTATCTCTATCAAAGGGCAATAAAGGATCAATTTGGAAGCTTCCAAAAACTAGAATATTGTACAATCCTAAATAATTGTCGAAAAGAACCATAGGAGGAATTCCTGGGAAGAATAGGGCTTAATCCATTGCTGACAAGGTTGGAAAGGTCTATTATAGTATTTCTGCATTAATGAGTGAAAGAGTCCAGACAAGAGCTGGGAGGGCCAGCAGGGTTACGTGGTTCCTTCTGTCTCACCTCCTCCCTGTTCCATAAAGAAGCATGGACAATAGTTGGCTCATTTCCAGTGAGGTACAAACTGTCCCGATGTGAATCCCGGGCTATAGACACCACTTCCAAAACACAAAGAATGTTTACACGGGAGAGAGTGGAGACTCATGAACTAAAACAGTGTTCCTTTCTTCTCTTTGGGGGAGGGCCACAGAAACCTTCACCCCAAAAAGCTCTTCTTCAATCCGCTAGGTGGCGCAAACTCTCCTTTTAGGGAAAAAGACTAAAAATGAACATTGGTGCACCCTGCATTGTGCCAGAGCCTGGACAAGAAATGGATTTGTACTTCAAGCTTATCTTGAGTTTAACAAAAGGAAGGGTTTTTCTCTAAATTCTGGTTTGGGGACTCAGAAGTTAAACTTGTGGAAGAACCCATGGACCTAAGACAGACGAACAACAAAGACTAACGCCAGAAGACAGACAGCTTGAAGAGTTGGTTTTGGTACAAGACTAGTCAATAATGTCTGTGTGAACATGGTTGGCCCAGGTCAACTCACCTCTCTAATTTATCTACTCTATTATTTATTCCATTCAGATTTGATAAGAACTCTGGACATGAAGAATGCTTCGTGAAGTTCATATACAAACATGTACAGTCTTTATCTGTTTTGTAGGACTGAGCCCAGGGCATCACACATTTGGCAAGCCCTAACACTGAGTTACATCCCCAGCCCACAGTTTATTTTCTGTGTTGTCTAGGGTGGCTTTGAACTCACTGTGATCCCAGCTAGCCTTGAACTTGCAATCTTCATACCTCAACAATTTCTCAAGCACCTGGGAGTACAGGTTTGGAGCATAGGACCCAGCACTCTGTGAAAAGCTTAAAACTAGTAATTCATTTACTGGCAAATAGTCCAGAATATCTAGGCACCAAGCACTGGGCAAACACCGAGCCAGATGACAACAGGAAGCAAACACGAATTCCTCCCCTTTATGCCACACTGTTCCTCTAGGAAACGAAAATCTACTGGACTCACGAGGTCTAAAACACCTAGACTCTTACACACACAAACAATCTGCACAGCTAAATCTACTAAACGTTGAATGCCACTGATCCAAAATTCAGTGTGCGGTTTCAGGGCATTCAGGAATTTGGGATTGATCAAGCTATGGTTATATTGAAAAATTTAACATAAATGTTGATAGTTGATATCTTGATAAATAACCGTGGCACGGCATGCTGCCAATTACCCTTAACTTAGTATTTTACAGGCACTCCAGACCCAGTATGAACAATTTCACTTCTACATGTAGAGGGCAGGTTGCAAGCATAATTCTTCAACCATCACTGCTTCTTACAGTAATATTTTAATTCAACTTTTTCCTTCTTTCTAGGAAATTTGCATCTTCCCTAACATTTTTAAAGCAAGACCTGTTTTAAGTCTTACGTTTCCATAAGGATTTGACAACTGTCATATCATTTTCAGTTCCAGTCACCTGTACAAATAAATTTGCTGTCTCCTCACTCTCTAGTTTAATTCTATTTACTTTGGCTAGTTTTATTTATTCTTGTTAAGCTCCACATTAGACAAAGCATTATAGAGATAAAGATGCTTCCAAGACACCACAAAATTGGCCAGGGGCCACGCTGCCAACATCATTGATCCTATGGTCACAGATGGCTATAATTGAATTAGTTCACCATTGTCCTGTAAACAAGATGAGTGGTAAGCTTTAGGCCTCCAGTCCCTGAATAGTATACTGAGTCTCAGATAAGAATGTGCCATGGGCCCTAGATGGAGCTGCCTTGGCTAAAAGATGCTCAACAATGTGATACTTAATTAGTCTGGAAACTCAATAACAAGACTTTAGATATTAATTACAAGATTTTCTTTAAAAAAAAAAAAGCAGCAAATGGTCCAACAGCTTCTATTACCATTATTTAATATTCCCAGAGGCTTTTCCCAATAAACATTAGTCATTTCTTTATGTTTCATGGTTGGCCCACAAGTGCTAATCAAGGCTACAGAATGGACTGCTACATTTGTCTATATATTGATGGAGAGGAGAGTGTGCTTGTATGTGGATCTGGACATCTGTATGTGTCATCATACATTAACTTGGACCAGCGGAGGTGGAGGAGCAGTGGTTGTAGCAGTGAGATCTTTCTGTCTCCTTTTGTTATGGAGTCACATTAAGAGGCACACACTTCCCTCTTCCTCAGAACCATCCCCTGATGGGAATGGGTCATGGTGGAATGGTTGAAACCTTACCATATTCTGTGATACATGTAACATCAGTGAGTAGCCACCACTGTCAGTACTGATAACTCTGCCCACCTAAACAGCACCACACAGAGTGTGGTGGTTTATTTAATAAAAATAGCCCGAAATATCAGAGGACAGAGCTGCCCATAAAACCAAGCTGTGAAAGTCAGGGAGTGGTGGCCTGTGCCTTTAATCTCAGCACTTGGATCTATAGTATATTTCTGGCCTGTCTGGCCTGTGGTCCAGACACACAGTCCACAGAAACACAGATGCTTATATTAATTTTATGCTGATCAGCCTATGGTCCAGACCCACTGTCACACTGACTTGCAGACCCGCAGAAACACACAGGCATTTGTATTAATTTTATGCTGATCAGCCTATGGCTCTAGCATATTGCTTGCTAGCTCTTGCTCTTAATATAACCCACCACTCTTATCCTGTTCAGCCATGTAGCTCAATATCTTTTCTCAGAACAGCATAATCCTCTGTATCTACTGGCTTCTCTGGCATCTCTGCTCTGTTCTTCCTGTTCCCAGAGTTTTCTTAGTCTGGTAGCCCCACCCACATTTCCTGTGTGCCTTTGGCCAATCAGCATTTTTATTAAACCAGTAGGCGGGACAATTATTTACAATGTAACAACATAATCCCACTACATGAATCTCTGTGAATTAAAAGCCAAACAGAGCCGGTGGGTCTGAGGACTCTTAGAGACAAGACCTACCCTGCTCGGCCTGAGGAGTCGGCTGGGTGAGAACTGGCTGTGGTCTCTGATTTTCCAGCTTTTCTCCAATATCTGTCTGCAGGTTTTATTATATATATATATATACCAAACAGAATTTATGCAATACAGCAGCACAGTTAACGTCACACAGTAAGTAGTAGACCTTGCCACCATCCTCAGCAATGGGAAGGACCTCTCTCAATCCAACACAATGCATACAGAGACGGAACACCTTTATGGAGCCAACCATCTCCTTTTACTACATACCTTCAGATACTGTTGCTGCTGCTATTAGTACTACCATTATTACTGTGTCCGTAAATAAAGCAAAGAACATTGGTCTATCAAGGTGAGACAAGAAAACTTTACCCACTCTAGCAATTCATTTTTCAGATCACTGTCATCATATTGTTTGATATTCACAATAATCTGGGGGGGCGTGCAGGGTAGGGTTAGAAATGACAAAGTGGATCTGTAACTGAGTGGAGACCCCTGGGGGTCACACATACAACTAAAGCCTATTGTGTCTCATCACTTTCTCTTCACTGGGTAAGATATTGACAAAGGCAGTCTGAGGGAGGAAGGTTTGCTCACAGTCAAAGTGAAGTTTATCATGGCAAGGAAGTCATGACAACAGGAGCCTGAAGTACAGTCAGAAGGCAGAAAGGAATGAATGCCTGCTCTTCAGCTCCCTTCCTCCACAGTACAGGGACTCGGCTGGCCAGGGGACAGCGCTGTCTGCAATGGAGCTGTCCTCCCCACTTGGGTTAGCAACACCACGACAACCCCACAGGCATGGCCACAGGCACATCTAGGCCACTCTAGATTCTGCCAAGTTGACAGACCACACTGTCCTCCGAATCCCTGCTTAATGAAATAACATGAATTATAAAGTGTGGTGAGAGCACAGGTCAGTGCTTCCAAGTGTGGCCCTTGGAAAACCTTGGGGATGGTTGAAACTCTCTCTCAGGCTTCTGCCCTACTGTCAAATAAGAACCTCCAAAGATTAAGAGTTTTCATTCAAGAAACCCAGTGTAACTGTCTTTGTCTAAAAATATTTGTTATTGAGAATCAGAATAAACAGATGTAACTCTATGATAGCTGAATTGATACCATATCTCTCCCCCCTCCCCCCACAAAAAAAAACAGGGAAAGAGAAAACACCAAGCTTTCCGTGAACTACAAGTACGGTATGAAATAGGAAGTATATTGTTTAAATTCAGAACGTCACACTGGTGAAACGGGGCAAGAGTTACCGGGTGTTCACACTGCATCATGTGTCAATGTCTCATTTTACAGAGTCCGCTGGTTATCTTCACAGAGAATGACAGGCAATATGTATTTAGTGTATTTAATATGTATAAGTATCAGTGACAATGACAGTTATTTCGAAAATAATATATACTTATTCTCCATAAGATTCCCGAGGAGGCAGATATCATTTGATCGCACACACAGATAAGGAAGGACCCTGCCACAGTCACAAAGCTGATTAAAGTAGTCAGAGACCAGACTGCATATCAAGGGCCAACTAATCCCAAAATCCATTTTTTGAGGTACATTTTTTACATCAATCTACATTGCTTCCACAAACTCTTATTACCTGAATGGATATACTAGATGACACATATTCATGGTTTTTGATTAATAAACTGGTATTTCCAAGACAAAGCCCCTTATATTTACCTGTAAACCCTTCTAGGTCCATTCAGAAAGTGTGACAGAGCCATTATTTCGTCTCTCCACAGATTCCTTGATGTCTGTGTGTTTCTCGGTCCAAGTCTAAGAGTGTCACTGCTGTCCACGTCACACAGCTTTAGACCAACCACAGGACTGGACCCTTTACTCATTTTGTTTGTCTGCATTATTGGCCAAACTTGATAATCTTTACATCTGGCCCATCCACGGTCACAAGTCTCTATTTAAGACACATCCACCATTTGGACCCACCCCTCACACTTCAACTGTCATGGCATTATTAATTGTCAATTTCACAAAATCTAGAATCACTAGGAAGATGGGCCTCTGGACAAGCTTGTGAGGGATATGCTAATTAAGGCTGAGAGGAGCCATTTTAGTTTGGGCAGGGACCATTCCACGCCAGACTGTATAAAATGGAGAAGTGAACTGCATGAATGCTGAGGGGAATGAAATCTCTCTCTGCTTTTGGACTGTGGATGCAATGTGCCAGTTTCCTTGAGCTCTTGCCGCTGTGACCATGCTACATCCTGGAAGTGTAAGCACAGCTGTGTCTCACTCCACCCTGGGAGTGCATTGGTGGTACAGTGGTGAGCACAGCTGCTTCTAATTCCATGCTTGGGCTCCTTTCTTTCCGTTTTGTATTGAAAGAATTTTTTTCAATGAAATTCCACAGCATTATTGGAAAGCAGATACAAAATGTCAAAGTGTCTTCCATCAGGAAGTGGGGAGTTGACAGCAGTAGAACACAAACACATCCAAAAGTACACCAGCAAGTGTTCCGGAAGAGCACGCACGGGGACTTGTTTACATACTTCCACCCTTGAGTCCAGACTAGGAAATCCAAGAGAGGCACAGAGCTGAACTGTGGTGAGGGGGCAGCCGCTCTGCTCCATCATTCTCCTCCTGTAAGTGAGGCACCCAACTGATGCCCATTAATATTTTATAATGACGACAACTTGAAGATGCTATCTAATTGTTTTAAAAACTGCAGTCATCACGACTTTCACTGGGTATAAAAGCTCAGAGTATATGGAGCCAGGAGAGTCAAACTGGGCTGTACTCAAGTCCTTGTCCCCACCTACAGAGTGCATCGTTAAGTGCAACCCTGTGTGGCCATGCCCAGCCTATTGGAATTTCCATCTTTTCTTTTCAATCACCCCAAAATTTCCATCCATCAATTTAAGTCAATAAGTCATGAATTATTTAACTTGCAGGATGCTGATCATGAATATGTATGTTTTTGTTTGGAAGGCAAGATTGTAAAAACAAATAGGCTCCACGGTGGCTTATATAAAGCCAACACACATGCCCTTAAGGAAGTGTCTGAAATTATTCTACCCATGTATATTGCTCAAGCACAGTTTCAGCACACAGAAAATGGTGGAAATCACTTTTTTTTCTGGTAGATTTCTTGCTTCTGTTTTCCAAGCACACATATACGAAATGAAATATAGCTGGCTGCTCTTTGGCAAAACCAAAGATACAGGCTTTGAGGTCAGAGTTTCCATGACTAATGCCTGTGAGCTGCATGCAGAAAAGGACTCATGTGGCTGATTCCCCTCACACCACTGCCTGCCTTAGCACATCCCTCAAGGTCTATAACTCCATCTCACAGAGACAGCCAAGCTTCTTTCCTCATGTCCTCAAATCTTATGAGGAAGAGGTCCAAAGCAACCACCAAAGAACATCCTAAATTGCATGATTCTGGAAACCATGCAATTGAGTCAGTGTTCCTGAAACAATCCTCTCCCACCCACACTTCCTACTAACTCTTTCTAGTCCTGCTGGAAACCAGGATAAGCACCAATATTGGCCAACTACTTACCTACCATTCTCCACCTGAAACAGGACCCCAACAGCATACCGGGGCAGAGACTGTAGGCTACTAACAGCCAGTCAGGCTATTTGGGTCTCCTGCTCCTTGGTCACAAACTCTGTGTTCAGAGAAAAGCCCTGATAACCTTTTCTCAATGCCTCTTACTACTTGGGGGCTTTAGTTCTACTATTATTACCTCAAAACACTTGCTACTCACCTAAAATGTACAGGGCAGCATACTGCCCCTACAACAGGGGTTGGCAAACTTTTTCTACAGATCCAGAATTAAATTTCTCTTATGCTATTACTACTCCTCGGGGTAGAACCCAAGGCCCCATATACCCCAAGAAAGCAATATACCACTAAGTTATATCCCTAGCACCGGGAATATTTTAGGGTTGGGGGAACATAGTCTAAACTATTTATTTTAGCATTTAAAAAGACTTGGAAAACGTAAAACGCCATTCCACCTTTTAAAATTGTAGGGCAATACACAGAACATAAACAGCATCATCATCACCATCATCACCATCATCACCATCACCACCATCACCACCACCATCACCACCACCACCATCACCATCATCATCATCATCACCATCATCATCATCACCATCACCATCATCATCACCATCATCATCACCACCATCATCATCATCACCATCACCATCATCATCACCATCATCATCACCATCATCATCACCATCATCACCATCATCACAATCACCACCACCATCACCACCACCACCATCACCATCATCATCATCATCACCATCATCATCACCATCATCATCACCATCATCACCATCATCATCACCATCATCACCATCATCATCATCACCACCACCACCACCACCATCACCATCATCATCACCACCATCATCATCACCACCACCATCATCACCATCATCATCACCATCATCATCATCACCATCATCACCATCATCATCACCATCATCATCATCACCATCATCAAGCACGCTGCTCAGTGATGTTAATATTGTTGCTCAACAATTCTCCAGAATTTTACATCTCACAAAACTGAGAACCTGTACCTATGAAACGATGGTTCCCTGTCCTCCCATTTCTTTTGCTCCTGAGAAACCCCTTTCTGTTTCCTGTGTGAATGTGACAGTAAGTGCCTTATGTGAGTGAGATCATGTACTTAGCCATCAATGTTCATTAACGCTACAGTATGTCAGAATGTCCTGTATCTATAAATGGCTGAATAGTATTCACTCAGCTATCACACTTCATCTATTCCTCTACTGATAAATGCAAACACCATTTCAAATCTGGGAACACACACACACACACAAAAGGCCACAGGCCAAAGTAGGCCCCTCAATTCCAGCTTACCACATCCTGCTCTAGGGGCAAATGAATTTTAAAAAAATACAGCAGAGGTTGCAAAATTTTCAGCCCCAAAGATCCACGTATAGCACAAATCATTTTTAGGACACATCCCAAGCCAAAAAGAACACTCATCCATCTGTACTAGCCACTAAGTATTTAAGTTGCAATAACATAACATTTAGTCAGTGTCTAACAAGCTGCTAGACATCCTCAACCTGAACAATCACTTGGAACCTGCAAACACCTTTCCTGTTCCATGCCGACTGCTCTGAGCCACTTGCTCTTAGTTATAGCACCCACCAAATTCTCATCCAATCACATGAAAGGAATACATATGGTTTAATGCCAACACTGCAAATCATTTGAGCTAGTGTCTCAGCTGGCATTTAGTGTATTTCCCTCATAAATCCAAAACACCCCAGTGTCTGTGTAAGTGTACCGAAAACCTTGGGGCTCCTCGGCACACACCTTGGGAACCACAGATCCAAGCCCTTCCAGGTCGGAGGACAGGCAGGGTCCCCACAAATGTGCCCAACATTAGAGAGATATGTGTGTTCAGCAATGAAGAACCAACGCAGGCCTTTGAAGTTCAACACCTCTAGAAAAGCAAGAAGCCCATACAGACAGTAGGAGGTGTGGGAACTTGCTGACACAGCACTAAGAGGACAAAGGAAGAGAGGTTCCAGCTAAGGAAAGCTTGAGCAGGCCCGGGGAGGGCTCAGCACGCCTAAGAGGCTGATACTGAGGGGAGAAGAGCTACCTAAGATTGCAGGAGAAGGGAAGTCTACTGAAAGTGTCAATAAAATGAATGGAGAGAAGCCGCAGTGGGCAACAATGGTGACGGCCAACCCTGGTCAACATGGATAGACATGACGCCCTAAAGTGACATTCTTGGGAGAAATAAGAAACAGATCAAAGAATAACTTTTTCAAAAATATTGGTCTATATTTAAGGGGTGTAAGAGAAAAGTTTAGAGAATAATCAAGCCTTCTAGGGCAACTGAAAAAGGTTAAGTTAGTCACAAAAGGGTCTGCAGAGAAGCCGAGCTGGCCTGGAACAAAGAAAGGTATGCTACATGTAAAGGGAACCAAGCAGACCAGTGGCCGAATGCCCAGGCCCACCAGACTTCTTCCCTCTGTGCAGGAGCCCATCAGCAGAGGACCCACCCATTCCAGGGGGCACACCAGCACTTAAGAAGAGCAAGACAGTGTAGCACACAGACGTAAAAGGCAACAAGAGTTCACCTGTGGGGTAACTCAGCCCAACTAAACCTATTCTTTTTCTGAAGGAAGGAGGGAAAGAAACAAGGGCTAACTTGAAGCCTAGGCTGAGCTGCAATTCACTATATATCTCAGGATGGCCTTGAACTCATGGGTAATCCTTCTGCCTGAGCCTCCTCAGTGCCTATCACACAGGCTCCTCCACACTCTGGCTCTTAGTGCTCTTCCTAAGTGACCTTCCCTCTAGCTCACCTAGCAGGGCTCTGCATGAGAGCGTCTTTTCCTAACCATTTACCTGTGTCCACCTTGCCTGGCCCTGCTTCTTTCTCTGTCACAGCACTTATTCTCTTTCCTGCTCCAAGTCTGTGGTTAACATCTCAGCCTCTCAGGCCCCAGATTATAAACTCCACAGAGATGAGAGAGTTTCATTTCCTGTGAGCGCTGACAGCACATAGCACCTGCGCATGCTCCCTAAGTGGCCTCTGAACAAACAGTCTTATCCTTCTATTGCATAGGAGATGGCAGGGGTTCTCCCAGAATAACCGTGACAGCTCCTCTGTATGCTTCTCAAGATGTGCAAATGATATCTTCATTCTCTCCGAGAGCAGGGAGAGGAAATGTATCCTCACTGTATGTCAGGAGAGACACATTCAGAGAGGTTACAGGATGGGCACAGGGTCACACCCCAGTAAAGAGAACAAGAGACCAGAACAGAGGGCTCCTAGCCCAGTGCTGTCCCTCTGCCTAAACTATGTGATCCCACATCATACGTGGCCATGGTCACCCGTGTTTTACACATTCCTTTTCTACATATTGGCATCTATCTAGTATGTTGTTAGCATTTCTGTCACAGTAAGTTTTAACTATGATGGCAACTCCAAAGAAGAATTCGTGAGTAGAAGCTATAAAAAGTGAAGTTTTAATGCCTTTCTAGAAAACTTTAAGCTGAAATCTATTTGAGCACCGAGTCCAAACACACTTGACAGGTGCCAACTGCCCCTGCTGATGAATGCTCTCGGATGCTAACACTGGGAGCTATGAGTTCTGAAGATTACAAGGATCTGCATTTCCCTTCAAACCCTATTCTGCTTCAGGCTGAAGTTCACAGCTCCCATGAGGTGGCCCTTTCTCCACAGCCCCCTCTGACTCTTTCCATACACACTCAGACCTCAGTGTGCTGCTCACAGTAAACTTGACACAGATTTCCTTACAGTCTTAAATCAAGACATAGGCTCTCCTGCTAAAGGAAGGCAGGCTGTGTGATGCTGTGGACAGTGAAATATAACAGAAGTAGCACTGCTCTGGGTCCCAGGACCCAGCCTTAGGACGCTGGCTACTTCTACCATACATCTTGAAGCCTTCAGAACCTCCCCCTCCAGAGTGCTAAGGCCCTGACTGAGTATCTGAGACTGCCACACTGGGAGAAGCCCAAGCTACCCCTGTATAGAGGGGAGGAGGCGAAGGGGAGACAAGTGTCCAGCCAGGCCCAAATGCTCAGAGCCTGGACACAGTAATGATCTCAGCTGAGACCCAGGCCTTGGAGCCAGACCGCCCCAGTGTGCACTGCCATAGTCACCACACAGTGGGTGATCACACTAACAACCAGTGGCTGCTTTACTGCACGAACGCTGCGGAGGTTTTCTAATACAGCTCTAAAGCACTAAAATGTCTCCCTCCCCAAACGACTTGCCTTCCTTGACTGCCCGCACAGCATAATCTGAGACCTGCATGTTACTACGGGGATCCTGACACAACATGAATGACAGTCATTAGGACAAATATTCACATCCTAAACATGTCCTCTGACAAAACAGTAGAGCCATGCTTCTTCTGAGGGAGGATATGACCTGGGGACTTGCCTAGCTTCAGAGATAAAATATGAATAGAATGACACATGTCACTACCAGATAAAAAGTGACATGTCTCTCCCTCAGACATTGTGACAGGTGATGCAAGTCCCAGTGATTATAGCTTTGTCAACCTGATCCCCGAGTACCTTCCTGCCTTGCACTCTGACATAAATCCCTGTTCCTTTAATCCTTCCTTAGCCTCTGCTTCTCTGAGAGTCAGGCTAATACAACCAACCAATGAGCATTCAGCTTTGAAATATTAGCTTGGGCAAATTAACCAAATGAACACAAGACAAATAGCTCTTACCATGTACAAAGTATCCCTTTAATCTCAAGTCAAAAATAAGCAATCAGCTTGGAATAACTACATATATTGATAGTAGCAGCTGAACTTAATTATTTACTGCATCTAATAATACCATTTCCTTTAATATGACTTTTGCAAAAGCATTATTTTAATCTATCTATAAAAATTTACTTATTCCCACATCCTATGTTCATGGATTGGTAGGATTAGCATAGTAAAAATGGCCATCTTACCAAAAGCAATCTACAGATTTACAAAATCCCAACACAATTCATTATAGATCTTAAAAGAACAACGTTCTACTTCATATGGAAAAACAGAAACTCAGGATAGCTAAAACAATCCTGCAAAACAAAAAAACTGCCAGAGGAATCCCAACCCCTGGTCTTAGGCTCTACTACAGAGCTATAGTAATAATAGTAATGCATGGTATTAGCATCAAAACAGGCACATTGATCAATGGAATTGAATCAAAGACCCAAGCATAAATCCACATACTATGGACACTTGATTTTTGACAAACAAGCCAAAATTACACAATGGAAAAAAAGAAAGCATCTTCAGCAAATGGTACTGGCAAAACTGGATGTGGGTATGTAGAAGAATGAAAACAGATCCATATCTATCACCCTACACAAGACTCAAGTCCACATGAATAAAAGATCTCAACTTAAGACCAGTTATACTGAACCTGATAGGAAAGAAAGTGGGGAATAGCCTTGAAAGCATTGACACAAGAGACCACTTCCTGAACAGAACATCAGTAGAACAGAGATTCAGAGCAACAATTAATAAGTGGGACCTCCTGAAACTGAAAAGCTTCTGTAAGGCAAAGGATGCAGTCAATAAGAAGAAATAGCAGCTTACAGAATGGAAAAAGATCTTTACCAACCCCACATCAACAGAGGGATGATATCCAAAATATATAAAGAACTCAGGAAACTAGAGGCCAAAAACCCAAATAATCTAAATAAAAATGGAGTACAAACCTAAACAGAGAATTCTCAACAAAAGACTCTCAAATGGTAGAGACAAACTTTAAGAAATGTCTACATCTTTAGCCATCAGAGTATTGTGAAACAAAACGACTCTGAGATAGCATCATACACCTGTCAGAATGGCTAAGACCACAAACACTGATGACAGCTTGTGCTGGAGAGGGTGGAGAGTAAGGGGGACACTCCTCCACTGCTGATGGGAGTGTAAACTTGTACACTTATACAGCCACTTTGGAAATCAATTTGGCAGTTTCTCAGAAAATTGGGAATTAATCTACCTCAAGATCCACTAGGATGCTCAATAATACCACTTGTTCAATTATGTTCACAGCAGCTTTATTTGTAGTAGAGAGGGCCCGGAAACAACCTAGATGCCCCTCAACTGAAGAATGCATAAAGAAAATGTCGTATATTTACACAATGGAATATAACTTAGCTGCTAAAAACAATGTCATCAGGAAGTTTGAAGGCAAATGGATGGAACTTAGAAAAAAAACATCCTGAATGAGGTAACCCAAACACAGAAAGATAAACATGGTATGTACCCACTCATAAGTGGATATAAGCTGTAAATAAAGGATAACCATGCTTCAATCCATGGACCCAAAGAGGCTAGGTACCAAGGAGGCCCAAGGTGAGACGCCTGGATCTCCCTGGGAAGGGGATAGAGAAGATACCTCCTGTGTGGACTTCAGGTGGCTAGACATGGAACTTGAGTGACTGGGTTGTGGGTGGATGGAGGGAGAAAGTAATGAAAGAGATGACTGGAGGGGGCATTTTAGGGTCAAGTAGAAACCTGATGCAAGGGAAATGCCCATGAATCTATAAGGATGATCCCAACTAAGACTCCTAGCAACAGTGGATACAGAGCCTGAACTGGCCTTCTCCTGTGATCAGATTGATGACTACCTCAATTGTTATCAGAGAGCTTTTATCCAGTAACTGATGGAAGCAGATGTAGAGCCCTACACCCAAACATTAATCTGAACCGGGAATCCAGCTAAAGAGAGGTGGAAGGATTGTAGGAGCCAGAGAGGTCAAAGACACCACAAGAAAAGGCAAAGAAACAACTAACCAGGCTCATAGGAGCTCAGAGTCTGAACCAACAACCAGGGAGCCTGCATGAGACCGACCTAAGCCTACACCACCTATGTGACAGTTTAGTTTGGTCTATTTATGGGACTTCTAACAATGGGAGCAGAACTGTCCCTAACACTTGGGCTGGCTCTTGGAAACGTATTCCTTATACTGGATCGCCTTGCCCAGCCTTAATAAAGGGAGGTACTTAATCCTACTGCTGTCTGACGCTTTGCTAATATCCATGGGAGGCCTGCCCCTTTCCGAACAGAAACAGAGCAGGAGTGGATGGACGCAGAGGGAGGAAGAGGAGGAGGAGAAGAAGAAAGGAAAACTGAGGTCGGGATATAAAATAAGTAGATAAATTAAATTTAAATATAAAATTTATCCTTTCCCAAATGTGCAAAGTAGGCTTCCCCTATCTTATTCCAAACTCTGGAGGCCATATGTATTTGGTAAATCAAAACTTTTAGAAGAATAATGTATTTATCTGTCATGTTTCATATAAAATCTTCAGAAGGTCTATGGTAGCAAAATAAATAAGGTATATTAGTATTTTCTTCAAAGAACATATAAATATTAGCACAATTAGGTTATGATTCAGGTAGGACCAGACACCAGATGCATTTAGCAAGGTTAGGAGGTATGCCAAATGAATCGATGAAAACATTCTGTGTTCAGGGCTTCCTGAGTTACTTTTCATTCTCATGCTAGACATTAAGCTCAAGGCCTCTCACATGTTCAGAAAATGCTACTCCCAGCCCTAGAGCTTTCTGTGTCCAACATGCACCTGATGCAGAAGGAAGCCATGCTGCCCTTGAAAAAGAACATGTGAGTCTTTGCACTGACCCAGAGGAATAAATGGCCATGTCTCCGTGTCAGGTGCAGAAAGCACCAGGAGAACAGCCATGGAGTGTAGAGTCTCACACACATACACAGCAGTGGGGAGGAACCTCAGAGACAACTTCATCCAACCCACATGCCCCTCCCATCATCCTTCCTACTCACAAGGTTGTATGTGTACGTGTGTGGTATGTAGTGTGCATATGTTTTATGGACCTGTTAGGGTAGGTGGAGGGGTATTAATCCATGTGTATAAGCCAGAGGTCAATGTCAATGTCTGTCCTCACTCTCTTCCTTTACTTCTTGAGTCACACTTTGTCATTAACTCTGAAGCTCACCAATTCAGATAGGACAGCTGGCTAAGAACGTTCCAGGATACACCTGTCTCCACCTGCCCCAGCGCCACCTGTCCCCCAGCATGAGATACAAGATACAAGACACCCAGCCTGGCTTTCTAATGCAGGTTGTTTTAGGGATCCGACTCAGATCCTCACACTTGTGAGGAAAGCAACTTCACTGACTGAACGTCTCCCCAGTCTTTCCCAAGGTTTTACAATCGTTAATCTCTAATTGCTGTGGACATACACTGATTGTAAGGTGGGAGAAATTTAAAGCATGGGTTTGTTTGTATGATTCATGAGGCAGAGAGAATAAGTTCACCTTTATAAGTTGCCTACACTGGTGGCAGGTAGCTAAAAAGATCCGCATGATTTAGGTGAGAGTGCACGAAGGGATTTCCTTTGGAAGACTGACTAAGGCCCTTTTGTTAGGGCAGCAGACCTGAAGTCTGTAAAACACAATGGAATTCCTGCAGCAGAGCGAGCCCAGACATGAGTAACCTTTGCAGCATCCAAGGAGGAGATGGAAGAAACAGGGTACAACTGCTGCCAGAGGGCTTCTCCGGGTACACTCAGCTCTGCCCTCCTCTGCATGTCTATCCCTGGGTTGATGCTCCAGACATGCTCCTGTCAACTGTCACTGGGAGAGCGAAAGACAGAGGAGAGGTTGTCTCTGCCTTCCTAATCCTTTCAATTCCAAATGATTCTAAATGACAAAAACACAAACACGCCCTTCACCCCCCCACACACACAATGAATAATAGGAACAAAAATTAATTAAAGAAGAAAACAATCAATCTCTGTTCTCCGTGGATACTAAATGGAAGAACTGTCAAAGATGGATAAGAATGTAAGAATCTTAATTAGAAAGTTGTAAGTTCAAATCTAATACAGTGACATTCATTTTCTATCTTCTGTAAATATATTGACATTTTAAAAATAAAATGTATTTTAAAGAACTTCATGATTTTAAAAATCCCCAATTTTAAATTATGGATATAACTCTAAAAATGAAGTCAGGTGATGTGCACGCAGTGCTGTCTAAAACCATCCTCTTATAAAAAGTACTGTCCGGAAAGCCAGCAACTGGCAATGATCTATCTGCCAGCACTTTGATAAACATTCCATGGTGTGCTGTTATTGTCTGGTTTGGTTTCCCATACTTCTCAAGTTAAGGCTACGCCCACACTCAGCAGTGACATATCCCAGAGGAAAAAAACCACATGGGAGCCCTCACTCAGAAAGTGTGCTTGCCCTGCGGATTCAGATGTTGACCATTCACACCTCAAGCCCATTCCTTATTCATTTCTAAGTGCTGTGAGGAAGTGAGGCAGGCAGAAAGGTCTTCACAAGAGTTCATCTCAGTTACAAATGGGTCACTGTTGTAAGCTATAGTGAGGTCACAGCAGGATGCCTTGCTGTGCTGGTGCACTGGAGGGTGTCTACAGATAACAGTGACTTGCTACACTACTGAAGAGTTACAAGGCAGGTTTTCACCACACACACAAAAACAGATAAATGTTTGGGAAGATAAATACGTTTAGCTTAACTTCAACATTATGTTAATATATACATGTATCAAAACATCACTTGATACCACATAAATACACAAAAAGAATTTGCATCAATGTTTATAACATTAAAGTATAATCATCATAAAAATGTGTGGAAATTACAATAGCTATCAATAGTATTATGTACTGTCTTGTCAGTAGGTCAGTGAGGAAAAATGGGAATTAAAGAGGAAGAAAGACCACGTGAGGGAGTATATAATTACTGCAAAGACTCTCCGTAGACCCAATGCATTCCACTAAAAAGGGAAGTTCTTCTCCACACACATTTAGTAACCTCAAAGCCGGACACTCATCCCATCCCAGAACAGCAGAATACTGGCCAGCAGAAGGACGCCATAAGAACACGGAAGGCACCTGTTCCTCAGCAGCATGCCTTACGTTTCCCAAGACAGCTCAAATTCCACAGACTTGGTCTCTTTGTGCCCATAAAACACTGAAGTGGCCTGAGGAAATCCCATACCAGGCCAAGTACAATTTGTTTCACAAAATGTGTCCACTAAGCTCAAAGAGCACTGAACAGTGTGAGAGAGAAACAGCTCCACAGAGACTGGCTGCTCGTGAATGAGACATGCCATCAGTGCACACTGTAGCCCTTCAGCATTTCTAGATTCTGGGGACTTTGACTTCATAAAATAAAAATACATAAAACATAATTTGAATATCCAAAAAGAAGGGCATTTCGGCCAAGCCACATTGTAAATTAATTCTTGCTCTTCTCCCAATCGGGGAAAGAGACTCCTTAACATTAGAATTCTAGGTCCATGGGTCTCATAACAACTCTCAATGGAAATGATATCAGTTGATTTATTAAATGAAAAATGAAAAATTAATTCACAGTAGTACTAAAGAGGCAGACAACCTTTTATGGGACTTTAACATGGCTTCACTTTAATTTTTGCCGTCACAAAATTGTTGTAATAAAGAATCATGTTTTATTAAGGAAAAGACAAGACCCTGCATTGTGCTACCTCTGCTCTCTCTGTGTCCACAGCAGCCCATGTCTCTGTGGAAGATGTGGCCTCAGAGGTCAGTTAACAGGAGGTTCTATCCACTGCTGAGTTGTTACACTGGGCTTGCTTCCCTGGGTTTCTCTCAGTTGTTCTATTAACAGACAGAAGATGCCCTTAGCCAATCACCAACCTTATGGAGGGCAGGAGCCAATACTGGTACCAAGAATCCATTGTAAATGTAGCTCACGAGCTGAGAGCGGATCAAAGGGTGAGCCACCTGAGACAGAAGCAGAACACAGGGTTTTATCTCCATGGTACCGTAAAATCAGCAGTTCTGTGTCTATCTTACATTCAAAAATGGAAACCCAAATTTGGGCCATGTTTTCAGTTGTTAAATAATACTTCAGACCACACAATAACATATTTTTTTTTCCTCAAATACCTTTTACAGTAAATAGCTAAAGTTATATTTCCAAATATAGAAAAATGTTAATTTTTTTTAAAATGTAACAATTTTTAAAATGTTAATTTATTTGAAAAAGACAATGAATAGATTGACTATGCATAAATATTTATAAGTTAAAATGAATAAATTAGAAAGTATAATTTTTTCCCCTTAACTCCCTCTGGGCTCCATACCCACTTGTGCTACCTTTTGAAGGGTGTAACCATATAAAATGATAATTAAATATGCTTATTTTGCTAACAGAGAATTTTGAAGATATATTTTCTGATATTTATATTAGGAAAGAATAGGATCTGTAAAATGTTCTCATAAAACATGAAGTTGTTCAAAAGCAGAAAACATTGCTGGTGGTACTGAACTTCCCAAATTTGATTTTTAAAATACATGGTAACATGGTCAAAGCTTCACTAATATTTTTATGAGTAATCCTTTCAGGGATTCCCTAACCCAAAATCATTACTTAAATGCTTTAAAATAATGTTTGCCTTTAATTTAAAGTAAATATATAATTTTCCTGTTCTTCACCATGCCCATCAGCTTGGGGGGGGGTGAGAGAGAAAGATGAGGGAGGGAGGGAGGGAGGGAGGGAGGGAGGGAGGGAGGGAGGGAGGGAGGGAGGGAGGGAGGAAGGGAGGGAAGGACAAAAAGAGAGAGATTCGATAAAGCAATAAAGTAAAAATCAATTTCTAGGGAAGTAGATCTCGCTGTTTAAATCACTGACATCTCTGTGTACATCTGAAGAAGAGCTAATAGTAGCTCCATCATTTTTATTTCTATACATTTCTGTAAGAAAACGTTGATAGTATAATATTAATATAATATATTAATATAATATAATATAATATAGTATAATATTAAAGGAAAAATAATTTAAAATGTAATCCATTTATCTTAAATACAAATAAAACTTCCTTTGACTTAGCAATAAAAATGAGATGGGAACTAAAGTAATTTACTTTCATTTTCTTCCAGAAGCTGTTTCTTTATTTGGTAGATAAAAAGATTATAACTAAAATTTCTCACCTTAAAAAAAAAATCACCATAAGACAAACCTGATTTCCTAATAAATCCAATATTAAGGTAATATTTATGCTACATAGGAGAAATTTTGATGAAAACTTAGTACACCCTTAAACATATATAAAATTGGATTTTTATTGAAAACAGTAACAAGAAGTCTGATGGTAAAAATCTAATCAAAAAGCCAAATACACAAGAGTTCAGTGGCTGTTTTTTCCCCTAAAGCAAGCCAATTTCAAAGCAAATTTAATTTGTGTAGCTAGGAAGATTGTTAACTTCTTCCAAATTTAATTGGGATAACAATATTCTTTATGTAGTGTGCACCATTAAGCAAAATAAAGTGTTTTCCTTTGTAAGCTCCCAGGAAGACCTTGAAGTAAAAGGGTTATTATTTGGCGTACTTAAACAGCCTAAAAATAACTATTTAACGAGCCAGCAAGTGAACTTATTTTTGATGGGGAAGTGGATAATCAAAACAGAATAATACTTTTTATAGAGAAAATAAAATCTTCTCATTTGCTCTCAACTGAAACTTTCAAAAGCCTACCAAACATGCTCACCCATGTCAGGATTTTCAATGGGATTCAAGCAGATTCAAGCAAAGCATCGTGATTCTCTAAGTATTTCTCAAAACCACGAAGAGTTAATTTTGAAGAAATGTGAATAATGAGGATGCTTATGCACACTCAGCCCTGCGGCTTCCACTGTTGTCGCACCTGGATGACGGCATTGCAGAACTCCAGAGAGTTCATGAACTGCACCAGAGCAGGCAGCAGAAGCCAGTCGTCTTTCAGAAGGCAGTGCCACTCTTCACCCTTTTCTTCCAGCTTCGTGGGCAGGGAGGAGTAGAGGCCACTGAGTCCAGTTGCAAGCACCTGCATTCAGAAATAAAAGGCAAAGTAGTCTTGTCTGAAGGTCACGGCCTACGCTTAACAACTTATAAGGATGCCTGTGTTACTGGTTCAACGACAGAGCTCTTGAGTAGCAAGAGACTGGCAATATGAGAAGGTAGCAACTAGCTATGGTGGGCTAATCCTATTCTGGGGATAGAACAGGAAGACTACCCCAAGAGACAGCAAGGCAAAACCAAAGCTATTTAGGTTGAGTTAAGAGGTTGATGAGGGTGACTCATCATTTATGTCAGGCACCATGATGGGCTGGGAGCCAAGCAAGTGAGAAGGCCAAACACAAAGATGAATGAAATGTGAGTCTCATACCCAAGAAGCTGAGGGAGGAGACAACCTCATATGAGCACGGCACAACTTGAATCATGTCAGTGTAAACACTTTAGTCTTTGGGAGGCAACCTTGGGTAGAGGTGGTCCAGGACTGGAGGCTGCACAAGGACTCTGATGAGAAAGATTGCTTGCCCTAACAAGTTTACATGTTAGAAAATA
Source organism: Phyllotis vaccarum (assembly GCA_033318265.1). Lineage (NCBI taxonomy): Eukaryota > Metazoa > Chordata > Mammalia > Rodentia > Cricetidae > Phyllotis > Phyllotis vaccarum. The sequence continues at coordinate 97,510,878 of JARWLC010000007.1, forward strand.
CTTTCATGTATGTTATTTCCCTCAACCATCACAAAGAATATAACAGGAAGGAAGAACTGGGTGGGGAGATACAGAGACAGAAGTTCCAACAGAGCTAATGTGAGTCTGCACTGAAGTATCAAGTGGAGTCTCACACACAAAAGGGATGCGGATAATCTAAGCAAGATGCCTACTTTTAAATCAAAGCTGTGATTTATTGTTTCTCACTTTGCATCCAATTCTTAAAACTATGCTGAAAGTATTTGGGCAAGTGAGATAAGAACTTTATAAACTGTCGATTTCTCCAACTTCATCATTAAGAACAGACTCACACTCCATGCCAAGTGCTTACAGGATAGAAGTTGGGGAAGCAGTGAATTCCACAAGGTCAGGACTTGACAACTGGAAAGGAATGATGGCTATGCAGCATCCCAGACATCCTGATTAGCAAATGTACAGAATGGCACAGACTGTGCACAAGAATTCAGCTATAGGGCTGGCAGTTGGCTCAGAGGTAAAGGTGCCTGATGCCTGACCTCCTGAGCTTTAGTCTTGGACTCGCACAGGGGAAAAAGAAAACTGACTCCTCCAAGCTGTTCTCTCTCCTCCACACACCACACCATGACCTGTGCATGCCCTCCCACATACAGGCACAGTCTCCACACACCACACCATGACCTGTGCATGCCCCCCCCCACACAGGCACAGTCTCCACACACCACACCATGACCTGTGCATGCCCTCCCACACACAGGCACAGTCTCCACACACCACACCATGACCTGTGCATGCCCTCCCACACACAGGCACAGTCTCCATACACCACACCATGACCTGTGCATGCCCTCCCACACACAGGCAGTCTCCACACACCACACCATGACCTGTGCACCACCCCCCACACACACAGGCACAGTCTCCACACACCACACCATGACCTGTGCATGCCCCCCACACACAGGCACAGTCTCCACACACCACACCATGACCTGTGCATGCTCCCCCCACAGGCACAGTCTCCACACACCACACCATGACCTGTGCATGCCCCCCCACACACAGGCACAGTCTCCACACACCACACCATGACCTGTGCATGCCCTCCCACATACAGGCACAGTCTCCACACACCACACCATGACCTGTGCATGCCCCCCACACACAGGCACAGTCTCCACACACCACACCATGACCTGTGCATGCCCTCCCACACACAGGCACAGTCTCCACACACCACACCATGACCTGTGCATGCCCTCCCACACACAGGCACAGTCTCCATACACCACACCATGACCTGTGCATGCCCTCCCACACACAGGCAGTCTCCACACACCACACCATGACCTGTGCACCACCCCCCACACACACAGGCACAGTCTCCACACACCACACCATGACCTGTGCATGCCCTCCCACACACAGGCACAGTCTCCACACACCACACCATGACCTGTGCACCACCCCCCCACACATACTCAGGCACAGCCTCCACACACCACTCCACAGCCTGTGCATGCCCCTCCACAGGCACAGCCTACACACACACACACACACACACACACACACACACACACACACAGGCACAAGCAACATAAATAAATAAATATGTCGTTAAAAATGAGAGAAAAAACAGAACAGAAGTCAATTACAAAAGATACCACAATACAATACAATAGATCCTGAAGGGACTCAAATGGATGGAAACACTCAACAAAGTATTCTGAGTCCGGCCCAGAAAAGATAAAGTGCACGCCACATTGATCTCCCAGCCCATCCAGAGACAAACAAGGAATTAGAACTGTAAGAAACATTCAAAATACACACAATAAGAAATTTAGGATGCTGTTGCTATACAAAAGCTCTTCACTCTGACTTGAGTGTGAGGGCTAGAAATAGGAATTGGTCTCGGAAATGCTGTCTAAGCTGCTCAAGAGTAACCAGAAGCTAGCCAGAAAATGAGCAGTAGAAGAAAAAAGTCTTTCAAGCAGAGGAAGCCTGTACAAGAGCTGAATGGAGAAAGGAGACTGTGTCCTCAGGACTGAAGCCCAGCATTGTCGGAGCAGAGAGGACTGACCACATGCACAAAGGTAAGTATGAGCCACACCCTGCAGGCCTGGGAGAGTGCTCTGGGCTTGAGGTGACCTTTTAGGGCCGTCCATGGGGAGGTGGCACTCCAGCATAAAACCAAAAAGGACTAGGAAAGGAAGACTGTGAAAAGATGAAATAGTCCACAGAGCCTGGTACTGGGAACAAAAGACAGAGAAGCCTGGCAGCCAGCAAAGTCCAGGGGGAAATGTCTGCAGACTCTGTTACCTCTCCTTTCCTCCTCGGTGACAGTCACCCACCTCTCCAGCACACACTAGCTTCCTACCCTCTTCTCTATCTCTCCTGAATTGATTTGGTCACATCAATCTACAATGGAGATATAGATGACTGACTGACTGATACAGTCAGGTGTGTGGAGTCTCAAATGTGACCTTCCAAGAACAACACAATGAATTCAGTGATAAGAGAATATAGGCCTGAGAGGTCTTAGCACAAAGAAGCTAAGAGCTGAGATAGCATAGGAGCCCACACTATAGACTAAAGGACAGTGAGAGAAACAGACTATATCAAAACTAGAGATAACACAGGGAGATTTCTGTGTTCTATTCTCTAGTAACCTTTATTCACTCATACATTAACTCACTCATTAAAAAAAAAAAAAAAAACTCCTGACTGCTTAATTTCAGGTCTGGTGCTAAGTATAGGAAACAAAACAGTAAGCAAGAATGATCCCCTATCTCTTTAAAAATCAGGGCATCTATGGCCCCCAAGAAAAATGTTCTCTATTTAAAGTACTTAATTCCTTGTCAACATACCCATACAAATCACTTTAATACTAGTTTTGAATGTGACCCAAATGAGTTGTCTGTTATAAATTAGAAACCTCTGGCAAAAGCATATGGAGCCCCAAAGTCCTCCTAGAAGAGAAGTGCAATCTTGATGCTACATTTTAAAAGTCAATTACATTTGCTAACTCATGCTAAATTAACCACAGAACAAAGACTTTAATTCTGTGTTCTCCTGGTTTCCTAACCACATTGAGGCTGTAAAGATGAATTCATAAAGACAAGCTTAATTTGTCTGACTAAAAAGCTGGGAATAACTATTCAGTATATCAATATAATTACAGCAACATTAATTTTCAAATTACATACATCAGTGACAGTAATTAAAAATAACACATACCTAATACTCACTTTTTAAGTGAGTACTCCATAAGGGCATGGCTAGAATGAGAACAGAAGAAAACCTGTCCAGACAGAAAGACACACCCCATGCAGAAGTGACAGCTGGTAGGGCAGGGTGTCCCCACCATGTTCCTGCCACTATTAGATAGTACTAGAAAATAGCCTAGCTATTTTACTCAGAGTTGCAAAAAAAAGAAAAAATATTAGAAAAAATCTGCAAAATAAAAAGCATGGCACATTCTTTGTGACAAGATTATGAGACTTCACAAGTATTGACAACTATAACCTTCCAAGGCTCTGAGCTAAGATTTATGTGTGTAGATTACACAAATTTCTAGAACATGGGCTGTGGGCTGTGCACAGGCAAGGGTGGTGCTCAAATGGGGTCAAGTCAGGCCAGGAGGAATATGGAGGCCAGCTGCCAAGTTAATGATCACAAACAAGACCCTCGGGAACGCAGAGGGAGCAGAACTAGAGGAAAAGGGAGGCAACATGAGATGTGTTGTCTTTGGTTTTTATTTTGTTTTGTCTTATAGGTTCAAGAATTGACATCAAATGTGATTTACTTTTCACTGTGTAATTTGGAAACTAAATTATGAAAAAGCACATATATCTGCATTCAACAGCTAATTAAAAATAAAATGCCACCTACTGTTTTAGCCTTTTATTGATTCAGACCACAAAATTGTAAAACATTATGTTTATTCTCAATATATTAAATATTAACCAGGTGCTTTTTACTTATCATCCCCAAAGGTATGCTTAAATGAAATTATCATGGGCTGAGGGGATGACCCAGCAGTTACAGCTCTTGCTCCACAAGCATGAGGCCCAGAGTCCTGATCTCCAGCACCCACATAAAAGCCAAGGAGGTGTGGTAGCTAGAATTCTGCTCAGAGAGTGGAGAAAGGGATCCCTGGGGCAAGGTGGATAGACAAAATGGCAATAGCTAGCCTCCATTATAAGACTCTGGGTCAACGGGTAAAGTAGAGTGATCAAGAAAGAAAGTTGCATCAAAACCAAGTATGTGTGTGCACACCACACACATGCACACACACACACACACACACACACACACACACACGTACAGACTCACGTCCACACACATATACACACACATGCACACACACATGCACACATGCATACACACACATGCACACATGCACACACACAAACACACAAGTACAGACTCATGTCCACACACATACACACACACATGCACACATGCATAAATACACATGCACACACACGCAATGCACACACATACACATGCACCCATATGTGCACACTCACGCACATGCACACACATGCACAGACACATGTGCACACACATAAATGCACACATGCATGCACACACACGCACATGCATGCACACACACGCACATACATATGCATACACATGCAACACACATACACACACGTGCTCACACACACACATGCACACACACACATATGAAAAAAGACAAAAAAGGAAGGAAGAATGATCATATAGGGCCATGTGGACAGCAACAGTAAAAAGGAATAACCTCTTGACAGTCTGGTGTGGTAGTGCTACACCAAGCAGTTTTAGTATCGGACAACTGTAGTTTTGAACCAGATTCCACCAATTGGTTATTGGCTTTCTAAACTTAAGTAAGCTATTGTAAGAATGAAAAAGGAGCCCATGCAAGATTTGTGCACTGGTTTGCACACGGTGAAGGAGGAAGGCCAGCCCATGCACACAGCACTGAGCAAGTTAGTCAACATTTAAACATCCTGGGGTACTCAGCTGATCTTAGCAGCTGAGTTTTTTTGTTTGTTTTTTGTTGTTGTTTTTGTTTTTTTTCCAGATGGCTTTACAGGTGGAAAGCTAGCAGCAAAACACTTGGTAGAGACCATTGCTACAACTTAGCAAAATAAAAAGGTCTCATACATTCTGGATATGTGATAAAAAAAACTTCTTACCTGTGGCTCTGTACCTAAAGGTCACCTGATCTGGTTTGCATTGCTTGATTTATGTATACTAGACTGCTGCTCTCTGTGCCAAAGTGTGACAAATGGTCTAACAGTAACCATCAACATTTAGTTTTAAAAAAAAAAAAAAAAAAAAGTGGCCAACCATTTGTTGGTAGTAGCAGCCAGCTCTTTCTATCAGCTTTGAAGACAAAAGTTTCCAAGACAGGTCGAGTTTGCTAAAAGAGTCACTACTCTTCTGGGTCTGAGGTTAGCACAGTGACAATCACACTAACTAGAGAAAGCTCTTTGTCAGCTGTGGCCCTTAACTGCTTGGCTAATAGACTCTGATTTTATCTGCAACACAAAGGGGGCTTTTTATGTTAATTATGTTGTCAGATGTAATCATGGAAAGCTAGGTATAAATGAGATTACGGGCTCTATCCTAGGGGCAACCCAACACAAGGAACTTGTCTTCCAGTTTAGTAAATAAGGTCAGCGGGCAATGTTGTTATCCTTCTGTCTTTATCAACTGTACAATGTCTTTAAATGCATTTTATAAAAGCAACAATTAGTGAAATCCGCTTAAACACACTTAATGGAAATGTAAACATTAAAACCATACCACATTCTTCTGCCAATCCATTTAAATTTTAAATTATGACATATTATAGACAAGTATAAAATAATAGAATTGAAAACCACCAGCAATACTTATCAGATTTATCATTTTGCTATAGTTTCTTCAGAGTACTCTACATATTTTTCAAAAACTGACACAGCACCAGCCGGGGCGTGGGGCTGAGTGATAGAGTGCATGCATGAGGATCTAGGTTCAATCAATTCACGGTGCCAAAACACAGAACAAATCCTGCTCCATTTCCATTGCCACCCCTATTTGTAGTGGGATTGTGTTCTGTTCCATTGTAAATAATTGTCCTGCTTACTGGTTTAATAAAAACATTGATTGGCTGAAGGCAGATAGGAAGTATGGGCGAGGCTACCAGACTAAGAAAACTCTGTGAACGGGAAGAGCAGAGCAGAAATGCCACAGAGAAACCAGAGAAATACCAGGAAACACAGAGGAAAGAAGTTGAAATGCTGCTCTGAGAAAATGTACCGAGCCGCATGGCTGAACAAGATAAGAGTCATGGATTAGTTGAAGAGCAAGAGCTAGCTAGCAATACGCCAGAGCCATAGGCTGATCAGCATAAAATTAATATAAATGTCTGTGTGTTTATGTGGGACAGTGGCTCAGAACCTCAGATTAGACTGGAAATGCTGGGCCAGAAACTACTACTACACCAATCCTTTTTCAACCTCAAGACTGACTAGAGTCTTAAAAGTTAATACATATTATTCTTTGATGCTCAATCCTAATTAGTCTTAACAGTAACACCCAGAGTCAGATATTGGGAGTACTAGAAGATCAGAGAAGTAGAGCAGCAGCAACTAAACTTCTTACCTCTACAAATCCTTGGACAAATGGGGAGCCACAGACCCTGTCTCCACCTCCCATGTGCTGGGATTAAAGATGTGAGCCTCTGGTGTGCTGAGATCACAGGCATGAGGCATCACTGCCTAGCTGTTTCTATTTTAGACTGGCTCAGTCTCCTGGAGCCCAGGGTAGCCTTGAACTGTGATCTTCCTGTTTCCTCAAGTGCTGGGATTAAAAAGGTGTGTGCCACCACTGCCTGGCCATCAGCTAGTTGCTAGCTCTGCCCTCTTTTATCTCCAGGCAAGCTTTATTTGTCAGAACACAAAGGAGCTTTATGTAAATTTTATGTAAATGATAACATGGAGAGGTAACACATTGCTACTTATTCATTATGCAACATGTTTTCAGATTTGTTGGTCTTCATACATGTAGGTGTAGCTACATGCTAATACCCATTATCATGGTCCAATTATCTTTTGTTTCATATATTCTTACTTTTATTTCCTTTAAATCACTGTTCAACTGAACATCCCTGTGCCAATGTTTATAAGAAAAGCTCCAGGGCCTCACAATATGCAAATATTTGATGTTAGTGACCACTGCAATATTGCATTCCTAAGTCATTTATCAATTCATATTCTCAGAAGTTCTTGTCTTTTCCATATCTTGAAACACTTGGGCACATTATAGTTACTCAGAGTCCACAGTTCAAATAAGAATTCATTTCTGCTGTACATTCTGTGATCTTGGACAACTATACAATGGCATGTATCCATATTAAAAGTACCACAGAGAATATTTTTACCTCCCTAAAAATCTCTCGTGTTTTGTCTGCCTACTTTGGAAGATGATTCTCTTTTTACTGATACCATGTAGTTTCCTTTCTCACACGTCATCTGGCATGCAGCAATGCAGCCTTTTCAGACTGTCTTCTCTCAACTTGATAATATGTATTTAAGGTTCCCATGGTCTTCTCATGACTTGGCAGCTCATTTCTTTTAGCTGAGTAATATTTTTATTATCTGGGTGGATCAGTTTTTATTCACCTACAAATTGCTTCTACAATTAAAAATATGAACAAAGCACCTAGAAACATCCATATTCAGGATTTTCTGTAGATATAAGTTTAAGCTCCTTTGTGTAATACCAAGGAAAGCATAGAATAAGAGCATGTTTTATAAGATAGTGCGGTGGTTAAGAACACTGAATGTTTTTCCAGAGGATCTGGGTTCAATTCCCAGAAACAACAGGGTGATTCACAGAGTCCTGTAACTTCAGTTCTAGAGAACTGAATGCCCTCTTCTAACCTCCACAGGCACCCATACACACAGAAATGAATAAATAAATAAACCACTTAAAAAGAAAAAAAAAGGCTATCAAACCGTCTTCCAAAGCGGCTGCACCAACTTGCATTCCCACTGGTAATGAATATGAACTCCTATTTCCACATGGTATTGATCATATGGTCTATGAACACTAACGGCAGGAGAACCCCTTCTTGGGAACATCATATCCCCATGCTAAGCACACACACCATATACATTTCTAATGACCCCTAGGGACAGTAACAAAATATCTTATCTACCTATAGCAACTTGCCTTGCCTATCCAACAAAACTCACCAGGACTCTTCAAACTATTCCACATCTGTAAGGCTACTTGATTTACAAAGAATAATAAGAAGGATAGACCATAGAAATGTTCACTGAGCTTAGAAAGTAGCTAAGCTATTTACCCAACAAATATAACACCAAAATCACCGAGACCTATGAATTCCATACTGCTCCCATCATTCCTGGTGCTGACTGGGCATTGCCTACTCCAATATATACAACTTTGTTTCCACACCATGGATTAAGAAAATATACAAAATAGAGAATTTTTTTAAACAAAAATGTGTATTCATGTTTTAGAATAAAATCAATGCTCTATATCTACAAGTAACAGTCATTATCTTGCTGAGAAACAAATTAATTTGTGAGAATAGCTGTGAGGGGTCTTACCATGTGCCTTGATTCAGTGGAGCAAAGTCAACCTGAAAGGCTATGAATTTTAAAAGCTCAATTTTTACCAAGCTCCATGCATATACTCTTAGAAAAGATAAAAAATGTTCCCAACACAATAAAAGTGAATTGAGAAACGGTTGCAAGTCTAGAAATACATTTTGAGCTGCTGCTGCTCAGCCAAATTTAACACTGAAACTTGGACACCTCTGCTGCCTCCAAGCAAGTTCCTTTGAGTATCTTTCCATGGAAGGTTCAACTTGGAATAAATTAAACAAAAGCATTTACTCTTGTTACATGAGAGGAAATATCTCACATTTGAATGGGACTTACTGGACAGAAGTAGGTATTCTCCACAATGTGATTGGCCACCATGCTGTTCTCTGCAGAGAGAGACATGATAAACAGCAAAGCATCCCGAGCTTGCTGGCCTACTGTGCCCTCTCGATGAATGAAGGGTATGAGAAGAGAGAAGATGAGGAAGTTGGCGGCCCCTTGGTCCTCACTGGTATGGAAGAAGAGTTCCAGGATGGATGGATCTTTGGCAAGGATAGAGCAAAGCTGGTTGAGCAGGACAACTAACTTCCCCTCCACAGCTGGGGTGGCTGTTCCCGAACAGGAGCTTAGCAACATCATCAGGGGCTTCAGGATGGGCTTGTGGTGTAGCAGAGGCTGGTATGACTGGGTCACCAACATCTCGTACATCTTTAGCTGCTCAATTTTGGTTTCATCGGTGAATTCCCGTCTCAAGCTCCAAAGGAAGAGTTTTTCCATGATGTTCTCACAGACCACAAATTCCAGAATTGGCCCCATTGCAGCATCCTTGGCTTGTTCTTCAATTAGCAGAAAGAGCATGTGCTCTACATAATTCTGCACAGCACTGGCCTCATCTGGGGGAATTGATCCATATTTTGCCTGGGTGTTCTTCAAGGGGTCATGCTTTTCTAAGATCTTCACAACCTGCAACATATCACACACCTGTCATCCACTGCTGTTCACCATAATTCCCAAAACACACCACCACTGTTTTTACCAAATTGGCACAAAAACACAGGAGCCACTGGATACAAAATAACTATGGTAATCAAATATGCCAATAGTGAAAAATTTTAGAGAAGAAAGAAAAAAAATGCAAAAGTAGTAATGACTTTTGGGTTTGAAGAGAAAACAAGTTACTTTGCCTCCAAATTATCTACAATACAAAATTACTTTTGAGTTTCAAATGCATTAAACAAGTAAAAGGAAACCTGGCTACCCAAGCTCTCCCATAAATTAGCTGTTCTTAAGAGTTCAACACTATGCCTCACTTCTCCACTTGAAGGGGCAGCCTCTCCAAACAACGCGGCAATAGGAACAAATGGCCAGTGAGAAACTGTAGGAAATGTAGAATCAATTCTGACAGAAGACATAGACATGAAAACCAAAATCTGGAGTACAAGCATTTTGTTCTTAAAGCCTAAATAAATAAATAATCAATTATGAAATAAATTTCTTAAGTTTAGAGTGATACAAAAGTTTTGGACATAGTGATAAAAATAATTAAACGAAATTGGACACTACCTAACACAGGGCCAAGGTAAACATATTTTGTTCAGTATCTATAACGGTCATGCCACATCCTTGATCTATATCCTCTCCTTCCCACTGCTGAAATCTGAAGTTTCTGACCTCACTCTGCCCACCGATACTTCTACTCGGATGCCTGAAAATTTAAACAATTTTATATCCTAATTTCCATTTACCTTAGTGACATGGGATATCTATTATAATCCCATTCAATTTACTCCCTTTAAAATACCTCACCTTGTATTTTTTAAACCATCTGACATTTTATCAGTGACTCTATCTTTGCTTCTGTTTGCCTTTCTGAACAGCATATAATGCAATGTTTGCCTTCAGCAGTTCCCTCCTGGCCCAGCTCTAGGATGTGTTGTTACATGTTCTGCATCTAGGTAATAGTTTTCTTGGGGAAGCTGGCAAATATACAATGTCATGTCAGCAAGCATGAGCAATCAAGAAAAGGTCTCCATTTCTTACCTGCCTAGAACATGTGGACCAGGTAAGCAAATCCTGACAGGATGAATGCATTTCCATCTATCTGTGGTCTATCTATATCAATTTTCACCACAAAGTTGATAATACTATTTCACAAAGGAAAAAGTGACCCCAACACTTTTGAGTTGACATTTTTCATGAGGAAGAACATTTCTTGAACGGCTACTCATATAATCTATGGCCCATTGACTGGTGGCCACAAGGCAGCCACTGGACATTCTCAAGGCCATATACATCCTGATTGCCTACAACTTCTTGGATGTCTCCTCTGAGAACATCTACAGAAAGGGACGCAGTATCACACTGGTCCTAAAGGGGCTTTCATGTCAACACACACTCTCCAGCCCCCACAGTCCCTAACTTGAAGGTTCTGCATTCTGAAGGACAAACTGGCTTGTGCTTTGTCGATGTTGGGATGTCAAAGCCCATGTGTTGAGTCTACCTGTGAGAACCTCCAGGCCTCCAGGTAAAATGTATTACATTTCTCACTCTGTTGGAACTATCCAAGCTGTCTAAAACTGAGGGTGCTTTATATACAAGTAGTGGCATGCTAAATCACCTCAGTATTTTTTTAAAAAATAATCAGGCATTATGGAACAACAGTTATAAAATTGTTCATGCCCTTTAACTAATCTGATTTGAGGGGAAATGCCTAAAATGTTTGTGTCAACACTCTTTTCAAATAAGGAGAAATAAAAATACTAATGACCTAGATAGTCAAAAATAAGTGAATTATAACCAAAATACATCAATATACAACATAACCAATGTAATGTAAGTAAAACATACCATCACACACAAATTGTGTGCGTGTGTGTGTATGTGTGTATGTAATATATATAAAATAATTTGCTAAAAAGCAAACATGGGGCCAGAGAGATGGCTCATCAGTTAAAAGCCCTGGCTGCTCTTACAAAGGTTCCAGGTTCAGTTCCCTAAATTCACATAGCAGCTCACAACCCCTCTAGAACTCCAGTTCCAGGAAGTCCAGCATCTTCTTCTGGCATTGAAGATACCAGGTACATTCATGATGTATACACATATATGCAGGTATACACTCATATGCATAAAATAAATCAGAAAAACTTTTCAGAAAAGCAAACAAGGCTGGGCATAGTAGGACATGCCTGTAATCCCAACACTTTGAAAGTGGGTCACAAGTTCAAGGCCAGCGTGAAGTACACAGTGAGATCCTTTTGAAACGGAAAGGGAGGGAAGGTAGAGAAAGGAACAAAGATAAATGAGATTTTAAAATCAATTAGTTCTTTGCTGTGACTTCATACCATAAATAAAAAACAAAAGTAAACAGTTTTTATATTAATGTCTAAAAAGAGGAGGAAAATAATGAGATAAAACAATTATTGAAAATCCAATCCTCTTAAATGCTTGAGCAATACAAACTTATAAATAAGGATATACATTTGTACTATGCATGGCTAGGCAAATGTTTATTGTGTATCTAGTGTATTTGTGCAATATACAGCAAAACAATTCCTACAACCGCAAATCACTTTCTTCTCACTAATTACCGTGTATTTATATATGCTACTGATCCCATTCAAGACCTCTACTACTGAGCTACATTTCAGGTCCTATTAAAAGACATCTTTAAAAAGAACTGAGCTGGCTGCTCTTGTGGAATATTATGTTAAGATGTGTTACATTAGTTTATTCTGTGGAATATCTGTTTAATGATACAAAAATGTGTTGTATTCTTTTATGTTGCATTTTTGAAGCTGTGCTACTCTGCCTGTCTAAAACACCTGACTGATCTCAAAAAGAGCTGAATGGCCAATAGTGAGGCAGAAGTGACAAGTAGGCAGGGCCGGGAAGCAGAGAGAACAGATGAAAGACAGAGGAAGGAAGGGGAAGTGAGAAAAGGAGGAGGAGAGGAAGATGCCAGGGGCTAGCCACACAGCCACAGGGCCACACAGCCACAAGGCCACACAGCCACAAGGCCACATGGACACAGAGAGCCACACAGCCACACAGTCACACACCACCCAACAACAAAGCCACACAGCCACACAGCCACACAGCCACACAGCCACACAGCCACACAGCCACAAGGCCACACAGCCACCGCCACACAGCCAGCAATGGAGTAATATGTAAAGAAATATAGAATAAAGAAAAGTAAAAGCAAAGAGGCAAAGGGTAGATGGGATAATTTAAGAAAAACTGGCTAGAAATAACTCAAGCTAAGGCTAGGCTTTCACAAGTAAGAATAAACCCCTGGGTATTTATTTGGGAGCTGGGAGGCAGGCCCTCAAAAAACAAAACAAAACAAAACAAAATAACCTAGAGGGCATGGGGACACACACCTTTAATCCCAGCTCTTCCAGGCAAAGACTGGCATATCTCTATGAGTTCAAGGCTGGCAGGTACACAATGAGTTCCAACTAGCCCAGGGCTACAAAAGAGACCCCGTTTCTGAGAGGGGAGGATAGAGGAAGGGAGAAGGGAAGAGAACAGAGACTTTTATGACAGAATGGAGACTGCATAGCCACTTTTAGTTTTTAAAATTATGTGTCTGTGTAGGTATGCGGATGTGCAAGCAGGACCTGTGGAGGTCAGAGGGTGTCAAACCCCCTAGACCCAAAGTGACAAGCATTAGTGAGCCCCTTCCTACAGACTTCCGGGAAAGTGAGAGAGAAACCTAAGCAGAAATTTCATAATCCACGGTGATGAAAAGTTTGTTGACCTGGAAGGGAGAGACACCCTGGGTCCCTTTGCTCACTCCCACACCTGGCCAGTAGTCTTACTTCATGGGAACTGGGTGTATTATAGCCAAGGCTATGAGTCACAGAGCACCCAAATTTAGCAAGTGCTGACTGCCTTTGTGCCCATGTTGTTTCAAATACTGAGCCTCCCTTCTCTGTAGGCTCTTCCCAGGCTCCCTCCCTTTCCCTTTCCTGCCAGCAGACATACTTGTAATCTGATTTCAGGCAGGTTCTGAACCACACCTGGGACTGGCCCTAGCCCCAAAGGTACCACAGTCCCCTGAGGTGCTGCCGGTTGACTCCTGATGTGAGTTGGACTCCCCTCATCTCCTCCTGTGCCCTATCTTACTATCAAAGCCTCATGTTCTTGTTTCCAGTCTCTCTGCTTGCTGTCTACTTTCCACACTAACTCTAACCTCCTAGACTCACCGGTGGGTGGTGAGGCTGCATCAGGGCCTCCTGCAGGCTTAGCCCTTGCCTCTTTTCAGGTGTTTACAGTCAACCTTGGGGATTCCAATCACAAAGGAAAAGTCAACTAATAAGGCTGGAAGAGTCACAGTAGGACAGAGACTAAAAGCAAACAAAGCAAAACAAGCCCACAGCATTAAGATGAGAATCATATTTAATAAACTAATTAGCACATTATAAAAGCCTGCATTCACAAAGTAAACCAGTTCAATTAAAAATAACAAATGTACTGATCATAACTAGGCATGTCTTTCATCTCTAGAGAGTGTAGGGGGTGGAGTATGAACGTGGATCATATTTAGCTCCATGTATAAATTAATATAATTTAAATACAAAATGAACAGTGTAAACAATGGCTTTCAAAGTGCCATCAGATCAAAACAACAACATTCACTTTCATTTCAAAGCCATTTGACCTTTAGATAGTAGTGCTATTAAGGATACAGTTTTAAAATAGCCTGTTTCTTTCATAAGGAATATCAGATGTTTCTACCCTTGGTCTCTGATATGGCTCTAGGGAGTCTGACACCTTCTAACTTCCACAGGTCCTGCTTGCACATCCGCATACCTACACAGACACATAATTTTAAAAATTAAAAGCGGCTATGCAGTCTCCATTCTGTCATAAAAGTCTCTGTTCTCTTCCCTCCCATCAGCCAGTAATAATGGGCCTGACTGTTAAAGAGTGATAAATTTTAAATAGGAAACAAAGAAAAAGGTACACACTAATTCCATAATTTTACCTCGAGCTAACAAGAATCATTCTTTGTGATAAATGCAAGTATTTCTCTGCCAGGAGTCCTGCTTCAATCCAGTCTTACTATTGGTCTATGCTTTCCAGACACAGGTCATCACATGACTTCGGCTAGAGCTTTCCATATTTCAAGAAAGCCTCAAGAAGAAAACCCACAGTTGCAAAGCCTTTGGAATGCTAGTTTAAAGTGGCAATTGTGGAAAAACTCAAGTTACAAAGCAACATTTTCCATTGCACAGAAATGGAGGAGGATTTAACTGTCATGAACCAAATCATATTGTATATAGTAAAAACTACAACAGAAACTAAGTTCCCAGTGTCCTTGTCATTACTGGTTGGGCCTTTCCACTTGGGACATTATTTGAGAAGCTGTCTCTTCAGGCTTTTACCAGGGCCACAAGCAAGCCAGCTACCTGCACTCCTGCCTGCCTGCCCTCCCCCCCCTCTCTCCCTCCCTCTCTCCTCCACTCCCTCTCTCTTTTTTGTCTGTTTTCCCTTATTTTCAGACCTGGAGACTGAACGCGGGCTTTGCCTTGCACTGGGCAAGCACTCTGCCACTAAAAGCTATAACCTCAGTCTTTCGCTGCAGTTTTGGGGCTGGCCTTGAACTTGCCATATAGCCCAAGCTGATCTTGAATTTGCAGTCTTCTTGAGTAGCTGGAATGACAAGCATGTGCCACCATGCCTGGCTTCATTTCTTCTAATCCTAAAACTATAATCCCCTTGCAAATGTGTTTACTTACCCCACTTGCGTTAAAATCAGCTCTAGTCGGAAGCTGCACAGACTTGTCTGAATGTGGGGTTTTAACATATGATAAAGGCAGGATGTGGTGGTGTACACCTGTAATCTTACACTTGAGAGGTAGAAGCAGGAGGACCAGAGCTCAAAGCTGATGTGAGCTACATGAGACCTTGTTCAAGAAAACAAAAAAGCGGCTGAAGACACAGGCCCCAGCAGGAACTGCCACTGCTGAGCTGCTAGGTAGATGCTTCCTAATCATTTGTTTAGGACACTGTCAGTTTGACTCAGACAAGTTTCTTTCTGCAGGGGTCAAGAAGACTGGAAGGAGGGCAGTGAGAATGGGAGAAGATAAAATAGTTGACACTAACGTAACAAGCTCATTATTATGTCTTATTAATATGCACTGCAGTTTAAAACAAGCCTCAAAAGAAACTACCACAACTATAAGCAGCTTGGGGAGGAAAGGGTTACTCCATCTCAAAGTGTGTCCCACATCATCCGGAGTCATGGAAGGAAGCCAAGGCAGGAACTGAAGCAGGGGACTCCAAGGAACACCCATCACTGACTGGCTCCACGGACAGCCCAGAACCAGGTCTAGGAGTGGCACTGCCCATAACGAGTGAGCCTTCCTCCATCAATCTTTAATTAAGAAAAGCACTAGAGACTTTGCTATGCACAAGTCTTACAGAGGCATTTTCTCACTTGGGAGGCCCTCTTCCCAGATAACTCTATCTCAGGTCAAGCTCACAATGACGCAGCCAGGACTCTTGCTAATAAAACCCTTTAAAAAGGATGAATAAGAGCTATGAAAATAACACAGGGAGAAGGACTAGGTAAAAGTACTGAGCAGAACATTAGCCTCAGCACATCACAAATGAGACTTTTGGGTGAGTACAACAGGAGGGCGGAGGCACTGCAGCAGGCTGGGCCCTCTTAGAGTCTCCCAGAAGCTCCAGCTGCTGCTACTCTCTGAAGAAGAGAGGCTTCTGTCCACTTTCAGCTGCCAAGTTTAAGGCCACTCATAAAGCTGGGAAGAGACTACGAGCTTTAAACTTTGGTGGACATCCGTTTTCTGGATATTCAGAAGATCAATCTGAGCTTTCTGAAGTTTTCATCTCCCTAAGGCCTTTGTTATTCTCTGCCATTAAGTCTGTGACAAGCCACATACCAAACGCAAAACTAAACAGAGCAAGGAAATAAACATGCAAACATGCGTGTCAAATGCATGCATTCTCTTCTCTATTCTTTAACGGATCCAGGGTACTCAGAGCTCTACACTATGTACTAGACCTAGACCCCATCTTCTAGTTTCCAAACTGTGAAAGGCATTCGACATGAAAACCACCTACATGCCTCTATTTCTTCTCACTACCATCCCTTTCTGAGATGAAGGAGAAAGGCCACGGTACGATCTTCCTCAAGCATCACAAGGGTAGTATGGTCCTGACGTTTGCTTGCTTGCTTTTGCACAGGGTTAGCATTATAAAACCCATTTCCTCTGTATATAATAGAGAAAGGTTCACATAGTCACAAAGTATGCTATAAAATTAAATAAATCTTTACGAACAGTCTTTTAGAGTACAGAGTTTTTGGTAAAAAGAAGCCCTAGATAGTTTGCTTTCAGATGGATAGAAATGCTTGGTTTGGTTTTGTTTTATTGTTTGTTTTTGAGACAGGTTCTTGCTACGTAGGCCAGTCTAGCTGGAGCTCACTAAAGAGCCTAGGCTGACTAGGAACTCTTGATCTTCCTGCTGTTGCTGCCAGAGTACTAGAAATGCAGACAGACATATACCACTCTGCCTACCACCCTCCAATTGCCCCCTCAATTCTCCTGCTTAAAAAGGTAAGGACACAATAACTGTTACAAGACCCATGTGGTCACAAAGTATAAACACGTCATGAAAGTGACCAGTAGGCAGGTGGTTAAAGTCACCAGCCAGTTTACTTGAGTAATGTATTATCTGTATGTCAGTGATTCCCTCCATTTGGACACTCTTCCCTTCAGAAAATGCAAAGACAGCAAGGAGATAAAAGCAATAAATAACCTGCCATATTATAAGTTGCTTTCATAAGCTACTATAAAAGTCTATCACAAGTACATACTCATCCTATCCCTGAAAGTGAGTCCAAATGTGCCCCTGGAAGGATGTTATACAGTGGTGAAGATTAGTGCATGTTTAAAGTGGCTTTCTAAATTGCCTGGGTCTTCTTAAATTGTGCTCCGTATTCCCTGCAGTGCTGCTGAGCAGTATATTAAGACTTATCACACTACAATATACCGTGCTCTGTTATGGGCACTGGAATCACATACACATCACTAATAACCTCTGATACTGAGGATCTTCACAATGATGTGGGGAGAAGATGTTACATTCACCAGTGGAGTCTCTGGAACAGTAAAAGAGAGTCTGCGCTGATGATGGGCGCAGAGTGAAAATGTTGGTCAAGGATCTGGGGGAAATGATGTCCCAAACGAGTCCTACTGTAGAAAGCATTTAACTGGATGGAGGAATACTCAAGCAGAAAGAGTAGAGAGTACTTTAAGCACAGAAGCATGAAACTACAGGACATTTGCCAAGGATGATGGCAGACATGAATGCCAGGCAACTTAAATTCTGGAGTCACGGAAGCTAGGATCTAAGGAACTGTCTAGCATCGCCCCTGGGAAGTCCATCTGGAGGAGTAACAGACAGATCTGGATTTTAGGTCTACTGTTATGGTGACTTAAGATACAAGACAAAAAGTCACCATTGAAGTCATCACTCAAGAAGGTAAGAAGAAGCATGGGCCAGATCCAAATTCCTAAGCCTACATTTTCCAGTGTCACTACTGGGAAGGAAGCTACTCCTGGGTGTCTGCAAAGAACCATCCTGCCGTAACATCATGCCCAGGGGATTTTGAAAATCTAAGTGCACTACCAGGCAACTCAAGGCCTCAGCCCTGGAATGATGGACTTCCTTGGATATAAGCTAAGCTACTTGTAGAACTAGCTGCCCTTGACAGTAGAGGTCAAGACAGAATTGAGCCACCCTTCTCTCTCCATCCATGCTAGCTTTATAGTTCAAGCTCTGCCATAGAAGTGACTCATAAATAGTAACAAATCCTACAAATGCATGTCAGTTATGTTGAATTTATACTAAAGTATCCTAACAAAGATGAATTCTAGCTAGCATGGATAGTTTTGCTGCCTTCATTTTTCCTAATCTATGGTATACAAAAGGATTGTACTGAGCAGTTAATGGCAC
Source organism: Phyllotis vaccarum (assembly GCA_033318265.1). Classification (NCBI taxonomy): domain Eukaryota; kingdom Metazoa; phylum Chordata; class Mammalia; order Rodentia; family Cricetidae; genus Phyllotis; species Phyllotis vaccarum. The sequence continues at coordinate 97,529,453 of JARWLC010000007.1, forward strand.
ACTCCAGTAAATACAATGTGGCTGTTCGGTCCTGACTAAGCCAGATTTCCAAGAGGCCTCTCAGGTTATCCTGGTTACCTTACTGGAATTGGGAGGCTGTAGGCACAGCAGGCACCTGTCAGAGTTTAGCTTGTTTCCCCTGAGTTTGCCTTTAGGCACCCTAGCAGGAGAAGCCACGGTGAAGAGCCACGGTCTGCAAGTCCACAAATGAGTGCACAACAGCCGTCCTGAGAGCTGAAGGACTCACTCCCATCCCACATCTCTGCCTTGCCCTCCATTTTTGCCTTCCTCGCCTTCTTTTTCACCAAGAAAAATGTCAAAACTGAGCATGGATTAGCATGTCTCTCTGAAAATGTTTCTCTCCTCTGACACCAGAACTTTCTCCACGGCCAAACCGCCCAACCTATGACTTTCTTCACCGCTCTCACCCATAACAGGCCCTTCTCTTGACTTAACTCCTGTAGCTGTCTCACCTAGGATGCTCCAGGAATGTACCTGAACTGTTGCACAGCTCAACCTCTAAGGGAAAGTAGCCTCTTAGATACCCACACGCATTTATTTCCCAACCAGTACTTTCATTCACACAGTTGGTAGTAAGGCTCAGAGAGCCTCTGCAGACAGACTAAGGAATTTTCCATATTTATTTAGAAGAAAACACTAAGTGTAAAAGATTAATAAAAAGTCTTTTCTTTCATTCTTAAAAAAAAAATCCAACCAAAGTTAAAGAAATGGCTGAATTATCATAAGACAAGCTCACACTTTATAAAGGGAATTGTTTAATGACTAGCATCATTCCTTCTGACAAGACAGCCTCATCCTCAACTCAAAATATTTCAACAGGAAGGTACTAAGCACCTGCACTGTGCTTCAGATAACCCACAGTGTCTGATAGTGATGAAGCCATTCATACAGATACGGAAATGACTAATAGAATACTGGGATTAATATTTACTCTCAACAATGTGGAAAAACAGATAGACACATTCCTGACACAGAACATTCTAGCAGCACCCAACTGCTCTGGAGAAAGAGACTGATTGAGCAGGGTAGATGATCCACCTACACAAAATCAAGAGGTCAGTGGTGTGTCTGTGTCTCTAAGAGCAGCACAGAAAGCCAAATGGATCACATCACAGTAACCTCAGAAGAAACGTTCATAATCAAATTTTGTATAACCAAACACAGTGAGCCTCAGAGCAAAGATTTCATCATTCCAAAGGTAGACTCCATCAAATAAATGAATGGTAAGCTGAAAATACCATCCACTCAAAAAATGGGCATAAATCACTAAGTCAAATAGACAAGCATGTTGTAATACACAGTACATTAAACATGAAAAAAGCAGAAAATAGTAAATGATTCAAACAGGTAAAGATAGAAGCAGACTTTCTGGGGACCTGGGCACACATCTCCTAGATAGAAGCAAGCCTTCTGGGAACCTGGGCAAATCTCCTAGATAGAAGCAGACCTTCTGGGAACCTGGGCAAATTTCCTAGATAGAAGCAGACCTTCTGGGAACCTGGGCACACATCTCCTAGATAGAAGCAAGCCTTCTGAGGACCTGGACACATCTCCTAGATAGATGCAGGCCTTCTGGGGACCTGGGCACATCTCCTAGATAGAAGCAGACCTTCTGGGAACCTGGGCACATCTCCTAGATAGACACAGGCCTTCTGAGGACCGGGGTACATCTCCTAGAGAAAAGCAGGCCTTCTGGGGACCTGGGAACATCTCGTAGGGTTCACTAGCCAACTTTGGAACCATTGCTTCAAAATGCTTTAAAAAGTGCAAGCCAAAGGCAGTTATCTAATTATCAAAAATAACCCTAAATTTCTCTTTTTTCCTTCACTATAGTTGAGATAACCTCAATGCCCATAAAAAATTCATTAAAATCTGAACAATAACTCAGAGTGATTAAAAAAAAAGGCAGGAAAAAAAAATCATGGAAGCTTTACATTGGATAGTGAAAAGCAACTACACGGTATGAACAATCCAGAAGCAGAATTGATTCTGCCCCTTTTGATCTAAATTGTCCCCTATAATTGCTGTGATTTATAGGCTCAGAGCCTTAACCCATGCATTGTTTCTGGACACAGGAAGGAACCTGATAGTCATTAAAAAACTGTCACATAAATAGTCACTTACCAGGTCACCTGGGGAGTATAACATTGGATAAGTAGTAAAGAATACTAATTGTGTTTATTTTACTACCTGTAAGCTCTCTGAGGAAAGGAGCAAACTGGTAAATTTTCTAAACATTCATCCTTTAATTATCCAGCATATCAAAGAAAAACCACAGAGAAGTCAAAATGAATCATCCATAAAAACTAATACACTTAGTAAAGAAGATGAGGACTCGGGCATACCCAGACAGCTTCCCTTACAGTGTATGGAGTCCACAGGTCTGACAATGGCAGAGTATTGAGAGTGCCCATGGGCTTTGGACTCAAGGGAGTGAGGTCTGAGTACCAAGGTGTGGCTTGGTGATTCACTGCCTGCAGAAACTCCAGACAGTCATCTAATCTATATAATTCTCCACTCTCTACTGACTGCCTTGCTGGTTTCTGAAGATTAACTGATAGACGGCATCTGAGGTACTCAACATGGTATGTAGTAAATGCTTCATAAATAAGTCCTTTGTAAAAACTGTTTTTAATCGGGTATATACTGTATGAAATCAAGAAGGAAAATCTGCTTTTCTCTTGACTGAAAAGGCCTGTCCCACCCAGTGTTTCTAGAAAGCCAGCTAGTTGTCACCAAGTAAGAAATCTTAACTCAGTGTGGCAGAAGCTGGAGGCTACTGAGACTAGCAGAGGAGGTGGAGATCATTTATTACCTGTGCCCAGTGGTTCTTAAATACAATCATGCATGTTTCTGGGTCAACTCCCTTCAGGCTGACAGCCTGCTGCTGGAGTTTGCTTTCTGTCGAAACTGATGACATCATAAACCTTTGACACTTCTAAGTCATATTTAATTTCCAAGAAAATGCTGTAGGCAGTCATTAACGTCAAGTATCATGTTAAAAATATAAGTTCTTCAGTCTTCATGGTCACTTTCCAAAACCTGTAATGACAATAACAAAAAAGACATCTTATGTTCATATATTAACTAGGACACTGACTACGAAATTTAAACAAAAGGACAGACATCCTCAAAGTCCAACACAAACAGTAGCTATATAATTTATACCATATTATTTACATTCAGTCTAAAGCTTCTCCTATTCTCTCACATTCTTACTAAAAAAAAAAAAATACAAAATAAGGTACCGTTGAACTATATACATGTATTAACTATATGGGGTTTGCTCTCTCCACTAGAAGCAACCACTACCCACAAGTTATTACACCAAATAACTTGTTAGTCTCCACAACTCAACAAGAAACTGTGCTATCAACTTTCTCAGAATATTAAGAAACAAATAGCAATAAGAAATCTGTGAATCAATAATCACACAAAAAAATGACTTAATAAGCCTTAGGTAAGCTGCAGGGGCTGGAGCTCAGAGCATAAAGTGTTCGCTGGGCAAATGTGAAGACTGGAGGTCACATTCCAAGGCTACAGAAGAGCTTGCTGGGTGCTGTGACCTACCTATCCCAGCATTCAGAAAGCAGAGATGGGGATCCCCAGTGCAAGCTGGCCAGCTAGATGAGCCAAAATGATGATTTCTGGTTTCAATTAGAGAGACCCTCACTCAGTCAATAAAGGGGACATGGATTAAATCAAGGAAGACACATGACATCAACTTATTTCCACGTGCACTTTCATATATAGGCACACACGCCAGCACTCATGTGCACCCACACACATGAACACACATGTGTTACTACATATGAGCACACAGACACAATCATTAGCATCATCATCATCCAGACTCCATCACCAAAAAAAAAAAAAAAACTGTTCAGTTTTGCTATTTTATTGCTTCTCAATTTTACAATGAAATTGAGAACATTCAGCTATACCTATATCTCAAAAAGAGGGAAAAAAAACAGAAGAAAGGAAGAAAAGAAAGGGTGATTCGAAATCAATCATTTTGTGGCTATAAAGTAGGTGGAGTTTTCTAGTTTTTTCTGAAATATAACAGTATTCTAAGTAGCTTGACAAATCAGATAGGAATGACCCATCAAAAACAAGATAGTGTCTTATTAGCTGTGAGAAAACAGTGGCAAATTCATAAATGTAAAATTAATTGAGTGGATAAGATATGAAGAAATCCTAGCTACAATACTACCATCACTGGAAAAAAAAAAAAAAATAAGGTCACAGACTGTCCCTTAAATACATGGGAATCTCTGAAAAAGGCAGTAAGATTGTAGTATTATCTCGCCAGAAAAGGACTGGGTAGAGTTCAGAATGTTATTTCTTTAGTGTGCAGATTGGAGAGAGTCTGAAAAAAAGTAATTACAATTATCAGAATACTGGGGAAGAACTCATGATAAGAGTCTTCAGACTTGGGCCTGCATGATATGATAGCTCAGCAGTATGGGCACTTGCTGCCAAGCCAGATGAACTGCGTCCAATACTCAGAACCCACTCAGCTGAAGGACAGAATCAGTCCTGTAATTGTGCTCCGACCTCTTCACACGTACCATGACGTGCACGTGGAGTGTGCGCACACATAGATGGATGGGGAGGAGGGAGAATGCTGAGGACTGATGCAGGTTGTGAGGAGCTGGCTATGTTCAACTTGTATGAAGGATGTCACAAAATGGTCAATTTCTCCTTTCCACCAACCGCAAAATGTGAGAACAGACAGATCATACTGATGCACACTTCTAATCCCAGCACTCAGGAGGCAGAGGCAGGCAAATCTCTGTGAGTTAAAGGCCAGCCTGGCCCACAAATCGAGGTACAGGACAGCCAGGGATGCTACACAGAGAATCTCTGTCTTAGGGGAGAAAATGTGAGGACAGATTTGGTACTGATTCAAGTTGGATTTAAGAGTAAAGTTCTTTGTGGGTGTAGAATTAAACACAAGGAAACATGAAACACTCTAAAACAAGTACTCAATAGGGAAGAGGAAACATTTTCAAAAGGAGTTAGTCACAAGAATGGAAAACTGCAAGAATAAATAATTTTGAGTATTCTCAAAGGAGAAGAGAAGAGCAGTAGACTACTGGGGTGTATAGAAAGGAAGGCCTATAAGGATTACACATTCATATACTTAAGGAAAACAACCTTTGAAAATGTTTCTGGTCACGTTTGCTATAAATATATGAGTTATCCAACCTGCATTTCCTAGTAATACAATGGTTGTTTTCAATGAACAGTCCACACTAAAGACCATGGCTCTCTGCCACAAGTAGTTGTACTTTACTGGCTCCAACTGATGTTTTATGGGGTGGCAAGCCCATGTTTGTAGAGCACGGATTTGCCTTTCCCCATAACTCTGGTATTACCTATGACGTCAATTCTTGATCTCCTTGCACCCCCTCAATTGCCTGGCTAACAGTGATCCACATTTAAGTTTGCAGCTTTGCACTGAAGAATAAAACCAGATTGTGAATCAACTTCCTCACTGTCCCAAGCATTGTATGTCCAAGAAACTGCCAATGCCTCTATTGAGAGGGTGCAGTGATAATGAAGAACACCAAAGCATGGGTTATCCCAGAGGTTAAACAAGTGCAATGCTTAAGATGCTTTCCAATCCCAGGATTGAAAACCCTTCTCTAACGCCAAGAACAGACATACACCCTGCCAATTGTCTCCAATGGGAAAGGGGAAGAACACTGTTATCTAAGATGCCTTAATTCAGTTCTCAGAGAAAACTTATATTTAGCCTTCTCAGAAATGCAAGAATGTGGTCCGGAGGTAAACACCTTAACCAATGCTCTGAAATTACAAGTCAGTTTTGATAGAAACAGAACATTAAGTTGCTGGCTCCCAAGTCCAGAAACTATAGTCTTATTTCTGGCTATGACATAGTCTCTGGTCCTATTCCCTCAAGTAATCCATCTTTTCTAGGAATAAATGCATCTTTTTTGGTTTATGTTTTTCTAATCATAGTTTTTAAGACAGGAACCTGAAGATTCAAAACGTATCATGAAAACAGAAACAACAACATAAAGAAAACCTGAGAGAGAGGGAAGAAGTGAAGCAAGTCAGATAACTCACATTGGAGACAGGCAAATCTAGGCTGGAGGGTTCACAAACATACTATGGAACACAAGCAGACATCAAGAAGCCGGATGCTTCCATCCCTCATCTCTTGTCCAGGCACTAGAGAATCAAAGCCATGGCTGTGGTGGTGCATGCCTTTAATCCCAGCACTCTCTATGAGTTCAAGGCCAGCCTCATCTACAGACTGAGTTCCAGGATAGCCAATGCTACACAGAGAAACCCTGTCTTGAAAAAAATAAAATAAAATATAAACAAAAGTAAGCCAAAAGCTAGAGACAGTGAGTGGTCACTAACTGGAATGTGTGAGTCACAAGCACGGTAGTCATCGCTCCCTCTGCACACCCTGTGTTCTCTTCAATCTATTGGGAGTGTAGGGTGCAGCTTGTCACATGTACACATAGCCAGACACTTCCCAGAAATACACATGTGCCTGGCAACTCGCTTTTCATGCTTGAGAGAGTTCTCTAGAATGCTCCAACTTTCTTTCTTCAAACAACTACAAACACACACACACACTTGTTTGTAACAGTGGCAGCACAGACATTTCATAGTGTAGTTGCCAAACTCTTTATTTGGAGGAGTAAGGACAGAAAAGAAATAGCTTATCAAAGTGCATTATAACAGCCTAGGGTTTTGTCACAAAATTATCACAACAAAGACATTAATAATTGGGAACATCTACCTCATTAATATTATGTATGGGAATATTTTATTGCATCAATATGGAAAGAAAATTCATATTAAATATTGATGGTTAAGGATCATATGTGGTTTTAATACTTTGTTATTCAAGAAATAACAAATATGTGCTCCATATCACAAAAAAATTATACAACATGGGATGCAATCATCAAAACGGAGGTCCTAAGGGTTCCTTTTCACTCTATCCTCAGAAGTAAATCATCAAGGAAACTGGATGAATGAAAGTAAAGCATATTCACATGTATGTATTAAATATCACAATGAAGACCAGTGCTTTGTAAGCTAACTCGGGGTGGGGGGAGGCAGCTTGCGATTCTGCAGTTTCCTGATCACAGGTACATCAGGAAACTACTTCTACCTCATGCCAGGTCGTCTGACTTCCTATCCTCTGGAAAGATACAACACTTAGGTGTGTGTCAAATATCACATTATTTTTCAGGAAGTTCCAGTAATTAATTTTAACATGTCACTCTCTCACTAGCAGACTAATATTTTGGTATTTAGTTACATATAATCTCATACTATACTTTGCTTCTTTTATCTTTTAAAAATAACTTCTCACAATGAATTATCAAAAAAAAAATTAAGGTAAAGCTAAAGGATGGGTACCCTCTACCCATATTTGCAAGCCTACTTAGAAGGACGGACGAGCATGGGGATTTTAAGACACCTGACAAAGGATTTCAGTGAATCAAAAGGAGCAGAGGAAAGGAGAGGGTCAGAAGCACAGGCCTGAGACCCAGAGAGAAAGAACATGCAAAGCTGCATCTTCCCATGTTGAGTTGCCTGGTCAGAGGAGCCTGGAACTTGATGAAAGGCAAGGCAGGTTCCCTTACCATTTCTGCTTCATCCCCTCCAGACAGTCCTGTTGACTGCAGAAAGAGAGAGAGCTAAAGTTCAGAGCTGTTTCCTAAGGCTGGAGACTAAAGCATTAAGTTTGACTTCAGAATTTGGCTGAGGATGTGGCAGACAGGACACAGGGTCCTGGCTCTAGTTCTGCCTCTACGAGCTGTAAGACCCTGAGGATCAAAGGTAGTTCCTTATTTAAAAATCCCTTAGGTAAGTGGTTAGGACTCAATCTTCCTTCCTTAGGTCTCTTCCAGCTCAAGTAATTATTTTATACACTTTATCACAGCTGTTACAATCAGATAATCACCAAAGAAATATAAATATCTTTGGACAACTATCTTTGTAAGCATTCTAGCTGTAAATGAATGTGTATCTGCACTGCTTTTACTTGTGAAGCACGTTTCCTTTAAGGAATCCATAGCCTAAAGCCAGCCACTCAAAGATCTGTAATCTTTGTCTTTGTCTTTCTCCAAGCAACTGTCAGTAGAAAAACTCATTGTTTTAGAATGCACATTTGGAATGCCCTAAATTGGTTGCTACTAAATACATAAAAAGTCTATTACTAGAAATGTGTTTACCACATAGAATTCCATCTAAGGGTGATGACTCTTAAAATATTGGGAACACCTGAAGAGAGGTGGACTGGTTGCCCTCAATTATAACTAATAGCAGAGAGGGGTCATCTGGGGGCTCAGCTACTCAAACAACTTCTTCTTTGAGCATAAGAAAACCTTATTAAACTGAAATCTTCCCCACACTCGAATCCTCTGGCCCAGCCCACGGACACCTCCACTCCCTGTCCCTCTCATAGTAATGTATGCTAATGCCAAGTCCCTGATTCTCCCATGTGTCCCTCACCCTGCAGAATCTGACTCTGACCCATTTTTTACTCAATGTCCTTCATTTCAGTAAGTGAGTAACCTGTTTTAATCTGCCACCTTGCAGGTCACTGGTTAATACAAAGAATATGCACAAAGAAAATTCTCAAAATACACACATTCCAAATGGCTTCAAGCTGTGATAAATGCAAGCTTCCAAACAGCTAACAAGATTGCACGGCACTGTTAGTACATCAAGTTATAATCCCACCATGTTTTGCACATTAATTCCACAATAATGGGCTTTTTCCCAACTAAGAACTTCCCTACAACTGAATGATAAGCATAATCAAAAAAAAAAGGAATCAAAATTAATATGTAAATTCATAACTGAAATTTGGTTTGGGACTTTTAAGGCTATTAAAGGCACTGTCAACTATTTATTCACTTTCAATAAAGTTTAGACGCCACTTCAAAGTTAATTCATTGTTAAAGTATGTAAGAGTACAAAAGACCCTACAAGGTGAAATATGAAAGCCACCACTTTAGTGACAGCTGTAGAGTTTTGTGAGTTCTGATAATGAAGATCTGAAGATCTGTACAAACAGAGAGGGAATCTATCTAACTCAGGCCTCAGATATGGACACATGGGAACTTTAAGGATATGGGACATTAGGTTGTCAGGGACTGGATGGAAGGTAGACCTACTGTCACTGTATGGCACTTTTCAATTTATAAATCACGTGCTTTATTTATGAACTACTATCATGACTTGAACATAAAATGTCCTCCATTGACTCACGTATCTGCACACTTGGTCTCCAGATGGTGATGTGACTTACAAAGTTTGAGTCACCTGGAGCAAGTGGGTTGCTGAGAAGAACTTGTTAGATATAGCCCATCCCCAGTTCTGAACCAACACTCTACATCTCGACTACCATGGCAATATAAGAAGCTGTGCACACTTCAGGTGTGACACAAACTCCACTCATCACCACATCCTCCTGCCGTGACACTAAATCTTCAGGACCATAAACCTGGATAACTCTTTCTTTTCAATTATTTCTTTCAGGTATTCTATCACAGAAATTTAAAAAGTAACTAATGCAGAAAATTAGTATCCCTGAATAAGGTTTGGTTGTGAAAATCTAACCATGTGGTTTATAGAAATATTGGAAGTAGTTTGCAAGGGGAATGTGGAAGAGTTTGGAGAAACAGGCTGCAGAAGTCCTGGGATGCTGAAAGCAGAGCTTATAGGTCATTCTGGTGGGAGCTCGGAAGACCACAAAGCTAACAAAAAATACACAATAAAGTCTATGCTTGTGCCATTTCAAGGTGGTACAAGAGCTCTTATTTGGTGGAGGAAATTTCATACAGCATAGCATTTGGGTTATTGTTTATTGCTTTTTTCATATTTACATAAAAAAGAGCAAAATACAGAGATGGTGTGAAAAATGTACAGCTTGGTAAAGAAAGGAGCATAAATAGGTTTAAGGATGCAGACAAAGAAAAGGTTGTTTAAGTAGCTGAGCCCCTCTTATTGCTAAGAGGTTAGTGCAATTAAAGAAAAACTTCCCACTCTATACTGGGATGACTGGAAAGATCCCTGGAGAACAGGATTCCAACCATACAGTATATGAAAACACAAACTCTCTTGAAAGGAGAAAATAGACATCACCTGAAAAAGTAGAGTTCCAGGATAACCTTGCATAGACTGCCAAGGGGAATGTCTTCACTGGCTCTGTCCTCAAAGGCCACTGGCATTGTGGAAGAAGAGGGATAGACTACATCACAAGCTGGTGGCAGGTCATGGCAGCAGGATCCCCACAGTGCCACTTGGCAAAGACTTAGAATATAAGGCTTATAGGGTTGTACAGGATTAGAACAAGCTGTTGAAGCCAGACAATGTGTAGCTGAGTAGTGTTCCCTTCATGGAGCTCCTAAGAACAAGTGTGTGGAGAGGTGTAAAACTTAAGCCCAATCTTCCATGGGAACCCCAGATGTTTTAGATGCTAAGAAAACAGCACATCCATTGGGACAAGCTGTATGCTTCCAGTCGCACTGACCCAAGGAAGAATCTACATTTGCTGCAGGTCATAGCTGCTGGAGTCCTGGTGATGTCACATTGAGCCTTACACAACTGACAGGAAACTGAAGAATCTAATGTTTGTCGTGCTAGGACTTAGTTTTTCCTCGCTATTCCCCATTTCTCCCTTCTAGAATCAGAACATTCCTTCTGGGTCATTGTGAACTGGACATGTGGATCTTTAATTTTACAGAGGCTCATAGTTAACAGATTACCTTGGGTTGTGAAGAGACTTTGGACAGTACTAGTGGTGTAAAACTATGGGGACTTTTAAAATTAGTGTGTACTCTACAATATGAGATGGCCATAGGCCTATGGAGAACAGGGGCAAATGTTATGGTTGAATGTAAAATGTCTTCCACAGATTCATGTGTTTGAACAGTTAGGACCTCTGCAATAAGTGGCACTGTTTTGGGAAGTTGTAGAATGTTGTTGAGTCTTAACAGTTTCCTCAGGGGAGAAAGTAAAAAGATGCAAAGCCAAGGACACTTACCCAATGAGTCAGGAATAAAACAGACTACGGACTCATTTACTCAGCAATGGGGAGAGCCTTATATACCCTCCTCACAGATCCTAGGCCATCCCTCATTGGCTGGTCACCATCAGGAGTTCTGATAGCCTCTGTGACTAGGCCCCCAGGCAGACTCCAGATTGACTCTTAAGAAAGTGCATTGTGTGCATGCTTTGGTAACTGGTTTGAGCCAACTGACCCTATGGACCTTAAGAGGTGAGACTGATATGTTGGAAGTAGGGCATACATGTCATGTTTTAACCTGGCCCTGGTTCCAGCCCAAGCTCTCTACCTCCTTCCAATTTTCACTATAATGTAACCAGTCGATGTATACTTCTGCCCTCACAGTCATAAACCACTCTGCTGCCATGCCTCCCTGACATGATGGGCTGAGTTCCCTTAATTGAGTACTAGAATAAACTATTTCACTCAAGTTCTTTCTGCCTGGTCTTCCATCACAACAATAAGAAAAGGAACTTCCAGTTAGCAGATGACATTTAATTAGTGTGTGTGTGTGTGTGTGTGTGTGTGTGTGCGTGTGCGTGTGCGTGTGCGTGTGCGTGTGTGTGTGTGTAGGTGAAGGGCAATGTACCATGCTACAAGTCTAATGGTCAGAGGACATCTATATAGAGTTGGTTCTCTTCTTCCATCTTCAGGTGAGCTTCAGGAATCAAGCACAGTTCATTGGGCTTGTGAGACAAGTGATCTTTCCTACTGAGCCATGTCATACCTAATCATTCTTAATTTATCAGACAAACAAAAATAGAAAAAAATCCTAAATGAAAGGAAAAGTTCCTAAATTCAACTGAAATATAGCAACAACATTCTTCAGTCTCTTCTGAGTCCTTGGAGAAAATCAAAAACCTAAACAAGAATAGCCGTCTGTTGGAGAGTGAGCAGCTTAATACACAATATGCTTCCTGGCTACAAAATGCTCAAAAGACATTTCAAACAAACACCTACAAATAACCTACTTCCATTGCCACTGAGCATGCTCAGGGGATTGGTCCCAGGACCTCTGAAATAACAAAGTCTGCAGATGTTCAAGTCACATCCTCCTGCCACACAGAGGACCATTTCTAGAGTAATTGTAACTCAAAAGCTATGTGAATAGTTGTTATAATGCACTGTGAAGGGAACAAAGACAAGGAGAAAAGTCTGTATGTGTTGAACACAGATGCAATGTTTTGTTCTTGAAGATTTTCTATCTATAGTTGACTGAATCTACTGGTGTGGACATGCTAAGAGAAAGCGGGCCAGCTGCACATCTGTAATCGTGAGGTGGTTAAAGTCCAGTGAGATAAACAAGGGCAAAAACACATGTTGGAAAAGGGCAAAGGATTCTGATGAATGGTGATCTCATTTTTACAGAGCACTGATTTTTAAGGGCTATTTAAATATCTCTGTGCAATAATTCCAGCAGAATTAATTTTATGCAGCTTATTTTCAATCTGTGGCATTCATAGCTCTAGTAATCATGAAGTTAATGTTTTATCAAGCTTCCCGTCAAACAGATCAGTGGATCTCCAAATAAAATCCCAGGGCTCTTCGAGATGACTTTCAAGAGACTCTTAGTAAATTTTTTTCAAGGACCTCTTGTTAAGAGACATTAAAATAAACCTGTGTGTGGTGACAAAGGCTTATAATCCCAGCACTTAAAAGGCAGAGGCAAGAGGAACATGAGTTCAAGACAGCTTGGACTACACAGTGAGATGCTGTCTCCAATTTTTTTTAAATATAAAAAGAAAGAGAAAGGAAAAAGGAAACTCAATATGGGTGAATATAAATATAGCTCACTACAAAGATTTCTCCCAACACAGACAAGACTCCTGCTAATGCTTCCCACAGTCCCATGACAGTGACTTTAATACCTCCCATTCTTCTACTTTGGACTTTAAGGGATTTTGTAAGATTTCTATAAAATCCAACTATATTTTTAAAGGCTAAAATTTGATCTGAAAACCAAATATCATTATCTAGATATGTTTCATTTCTTTTATGTGTATAGGTGGTTTTGCCTGCATATGTGTCTGTGTTGCACTTGCATGCCTGGTGCCACAGATGCCAGAAGAGGGCATTAGATCCCCTGGAACTGGAGTTACACAGAGTTGTGAGCTGCCACATGGATGCTGAGAACCAAGTCCAGATCCTCTGAAAGAGAAGCCAGTGCTCTTACTGAACCATTCAACCATCTCTGTAGGACCTACCTGAATGTTTCTTAAACATTCTCTTTTCAAAACATTCAGTAATTAAGAGCAGAGCTGAATGCTTTGAGAGTTGGCTCCTTTGCCACAGGCATCATTTTGTGGAATTCTAAGGCAAAATTTGGCGAGAGATTGGGTTAGCCCTTCACAGTGTGGTGTCATGCTGGAGTGAAGCACACAGACCTGTGCACCTGGTGGCATGCGCACATGCACATCTAGCTCGGCACACAGAGATGAGGACTAGCCATCAGTTGCTGACCCTTCTGAGACCTGACAACACAAAATCCCTTGTGTAATTTGCTGAGAGCAGTAATAGGGGCTCCAATTTCTGCTTCACAGTCCAGAATATAGGCTTCCTATTTCTGCTCTTGCAAGAAATAAGAGCAAAAGCTAAAATGACTTATATTAAGAAATTCCTCTGTCACAGTAAGGCTGGCTGGCTGCCACTACCACCTGGCAAGCAGACAAGCAAAGAGCCTGGTCTCCTGAGGAGAAAGGACCCCAAAGCAACTGGAGGTGGCAGCTCTCCTATGCCTGCCTCAGTTTGTGTACTCTTGCTGCTGGGGCAACTGGCATGGACTGCTTGGTTTAAGGCTATCTATACTCCTTTAACTAAATCCACTAAATTAGTACATGTGTGGTGATGCCTTTATTAGAAGGGAGGAAAAAGAAAAGAAAAATCAAAGACCATGTTCTAAATCAAGTCTGCTTCAGTCAGGTTTTACACAGGTTCTCACCTCTCCTGGAGTCTGAGCTTCAGGAGGGAATCATGTGTATGAACAGGCAAGGGTTCCTATTTCCACTACAAAGCAATCTGCACACTAGATGCTATTAACTCTGAAAAGCAAAGGAGGCCTGGAATGTAGCTCAGACAAAGGATTCTTGCCTTGCCCATGTAAGGCTCTGAGTTTGACTCCTGGCATCACAAAAATAAATAAATAAAGCAAAGGCATTGTGAGGGGAATATGAAAGCAAAAAGAAAACAGTAATTTTTCTTCTTTTGCAAAACCAATTTTGTATAATATTAGCCTATATATCTGTGATGGTTCACTTTATCCTCTGTGTAAGGATTCCTGGCACACAGCCACATGGTAAACCCAACATGCCTCTGGCAGAACACAGTGTGTACAGAGGGCACATCCCTAGGCATGGCTACTTAAATCTGTGCCCACCTGTCCTCTTAAAAGGAGCCACCACGTGAAAGTCTGTCTCTTTCTCTTCTGCTTCTCTCCCTCGTACCTACTCAGCAACTCCCCTGAATAAACTCTACTGTGGCATCTGGTAGTGTGTGTCTGATCTCCCGTGTGAAACCAACATTTTGTCTCTTCTGGGCTTAGGCGCACATAGGCCAGGAGATCCTGATCCAGGGCCACTGCCAGGCCATCTTCCATCTGTCCTGCTGGAGCTTGTTCAAACACTACCGGCTTTGATTGGTAAGTCTTTCCTTTTTAGTCAGCGTAAACGTGAACTATTGTCTCCAGAAAAGACTTCATCGTCCAGCTGTCCAGTAGGACTCTAGTCTGTCTTGAGGGGGACCACCCCCAGCCATAATCTCCATTGGTTATGGTGTTCCTTCTCTCCTGACACTCATTTCTGGCCTTCCCTGCTATTGAAGTCCAGCTCGGATCCTTGGAAACTGTGCCCAGACTCTATCCCAGGGCTCTGCCCTAACTCCTACCCTAGGTGCTGATCAGCTCCTATTGGTAGTTTGAGTTGCACGCCCACTCTAGGTGTTGACGAGTGCTGTGGTGGCTAGTGTCAGGTTTCTATACCTGTCTCTGAAAACTAAAGAGTTTTTAGGGGTGCCAAGCATTGGTTCAGGCTTTGCCCTGATTTCTATTAGAGGTGCTGATCAGCGTTTAATGATAGCTAACATGGTTTTTACGCCCACTCTCGAGGTGGCTAGCGTTACTTCAAGCTTTGTCCTAGCGCCTACCCTAAGAGCTGATGAGTTACTTAGTAGCCAGCGTTGTTCCCCCAGGACCACTCATTGGTTGGGTTACAACCAAGATTTAGCCGTTGAATCCCCTCCCCTCTGGGCCTCAATAATAATGAGTCAGCAGAAAATGTCTCTCCATCCTCATCTCTAAGATATGTTCTTGAGACTCTCAAGCCACTTAGCTTTTTGCCTTACCTAGACAACACCAAGCTTATCTGTACTTGCACAAAGAAATGGCCTAAGTACCCCTTAGATCCTAACTCAAAATAGCTGCCTAACGGCTCACTGGACCCTGATATTTTCAAGAGTTAACTTTTGCAAGCATATAGACAGATGGAAAGAGTTCCCCTATCTCTTTCCATATCTCAGTTCTAAACTTTCTCTTCTGGCTTTCTATTCCTCTGCCATCTATTTCTATACCAGATCTTTCTCTGGTACCTCCACCTCTCAAATCCCAACACTCAGCTGCAACTCCTCCAACTTCTTCCTTTCCAAGAACTCCAAACCTGACACTTACATTTACTTCACCAGTCATTCACTCTTGTGCTCCTACAGATGCTGATCCAGTTCTCTCTCTGTAGGGAGTGGCTGACATGGATAGAATAGAGAAAGTTATACCCTGTTTCCTCTGTCAGAACTTTCTCAGGTGGCAAAGGGGGGGGGGGCTCTTGAGTTTGGGAACAGGCCAGAACTCATGCAGATGAGGTTCATCAGACAAATGTAGCACACCCCCAGGAGCTGAGGCTGTCCCAAATGTAGACCCCCAGCAGAATTACAATACACTAAGGTGGGTCTTAGCTAGAGACAATTTTGTGACCCACTTACTGGCAAGTCTGCGTAGAGGTGCTCTGGAGCCTGTCAATTATGAAAAATTGCAAGAGATAGTACAGGATAAACAGAAGACTCAATCCCAGTTTTTAGAATGCCTCACAAATGCTTTCTTCTAATGTACTAACTTAAATTCTGAGAGTGCTAAAGAAAGACAACTTATCATGACCCATTTTTTACCCAGAGCTACCCCAACATCAGAACTAAACTTACATCTCTTGAGAGGGAACCACTGACTCCACAGGCAGAAGTCTTAGTGCTGGCTTTTAAGGTGGATCACAGCAGAGATGAGAAAACACACCAAGAAAGATATCTCCTGCTGGCCAAAGCTATCTGACCAGCTCCTTTGCCTCCTCCCATGGCAGAGACCTAGACCTCCTAGTGCCTGCTTTAAGTGTGGCCAGCTCAGCCACTGGTCTTGCTCTTGCTTAGCCTCACAGAGGTTGTTCAGGCCTTGTCCTGGGTATCATCAAGGAAAATACTGGTCTAAGTGACTGTTCCCAAGCCCCTCATGGCAGGGGAACATTACACACAGACCACTCCCTGACTGATCTCCTAGGCCTGGCCTTGGGCAGTTGATGCTGGCCAGGCTTCTCAACCACCGTCATCACAAAAAGGGAGCCTCAGGTAGTCATAACGGTATCAGGGTGGTCCATTTCCTTCCTCATGGGCACTGGTGCTGTATAATTGGTCCTGCAAAGAGTTTTGGGGTTCCACCTCTCTAGCCTCTCCATGTCAGGGTGGGAAGCAAACAATTCCGGCCTCATCAGATGCTGCCACTTAATTGTATTTTCAGAGATATCCCTATCATCCACTCATTTTGGTCATGCCAATCTGTCCTGTACCCATAATGGGAAGGGATTTTTTTAGCTAAAGTAGGAGCTTTCATTTGCCTGAATCCAGCCTCGCCAGCCACTCCCTTGCTTCTCAAGCTATCTGCTCAGCCTGTCACCACCAGTCCCCCCATACCCTCTTTTAGCCTCCCAGGTGGACCCCCAAGTGGGAACACCCAGAATCCTTGTGTTGCTAGACACATTTTTCCTAAAATTTCCCATTTGAGTTTTCCATTCCTGCCTGCTTCTCAGAGCCGAAGTTGAGACAGTTACTAGAAACAAAAAGCTCTGAGGTATTTCATGGCCTCGATCTTCCCCTCCCAGGGACTAACCCTCCAGCTGCTGCTTCTGAAGAATTAAAAAACAAAAACACAAACACAAAAACACAGAAGCCATCTTACCATTTTAACAGAAAACAGTTGACCGCAACCCCCTGAAGACTAGACAAAATGATAAAATGATCCAGGAGCATTTTTAGAGCTAATAACAGATTTAAAAAAAAAAAAAAAACACCACGCTCCTCCCACCCCCAGGACAAAAGAAAAGGAACCAGAAGCCATTTTAACCTCAGCAATGGGTAAACAAAAATCATGAGACATTTTGACCTTTTCCCATCCCCAGACCTAGAAAAGATCCACAAACCCTATTGTGCAGCCACTGGTCACTGGAGTCCCGTAGAAGAGAGAAACAAAAGAGCTGCCGCAGAGTTTATTAAAGTACAGACAAAGCCTAACTTACGGTCACACACGTCCCACTTTCAGACCTTCTTTCTCTTTCTCCTCTTCTCAATTTGACCTTCAGATCCCATAATAGCTGAGACCCTCACTGTATGTGTCACTTTCCAAGGTTCTCTTACTAACTCAGTTTTTATCTGAGCTCCAGAACATCAGAATTCATCATCTCATGCCTTAAACTCACCCAGACTGCAGGAAATGAGCCTCAAAACCAAGCAGACTGACCACCAGAAGACACAGCTCTCATCTTCCAAAAGGACAAACTTCACCCTTAAGACAGCTTAAAGCAGCCTTAAGAGATCTGTCAAACCTGTTCCGGTCCAACTCATACACCCCTTCCCCCTACATAAACCTGGCTTTCTTTTTATAATAAACTTAAAGGTGAGATGTAAGGATTCCCAGCACATAGCAGCCATGTGGTAAACCCAACATGGCACCAGCAGAACATGCCACGTATGGAGGGCATGTCCCTAGAGGTAGCTACATAAATCTATGCCCACCAGTTCTCTTAAAAGGAGCTGCCACATCTGTCTGTCTTTCTCTTCTACTTCTCTCCCTTGTACCCGCTTGGCAACTCCCCTGAATAAACTCTAGTGTGGCATCTGGTAGTATGTGTCTGATCTCACGTGCGAAACCAATACTCTGCCCTAGAGAATTACCAAAAATCATCAGACCCTATACTATTAGAATGTATGCCTGCAACTTCTCTGTGATTAGGTTATAACAGTACATAAGGCATGAAGATACTCAAAATTATAATGAAGTATCCCTTAGCAAGGCACTTTAAAGAAGCCAACATACTTCTCATTAAGTTGGATAAATAGTTGAAAACTCAATAAAGCAGTAGGTGTGTGAATCAGAATATACAAAAATCATGAACATGGCAAGAATTACTTTCAGGACAGTTATATGGCAGCTGGAAACTGCACCCAGGCAAGCACACAGGAAGTAAACACTTCTAGTCCCTCAGGAATACATTCACAATGGCTAAACTTCAGCGCTCACGGTCCTCTCTCCTTCTTCAACCCCTGGAGATTTTGTTTTACATTTTGCCTTTTGAGGAGGGAGAAATCAGGGAGAGAACAGAGACAGGAGATGAAGCGACTTCATAGCATGTTTTTCTTAACAGCGACCCCGGAGAAGCTTCGCAAACAGCAATTCTGTACACCAAAATCTGCACCAAGCCCCCTGTATGTTGCATATGTACATATTTTCTGCTTTCATATGCAAGGACTATAAAGCAGATACGTAATCCAAGAGACAGCTCAGATAAAATTGAACCAGATTTTTCCATTAAGTAAACATTTCTGTTTCTAAAATATTTTAGACTTACTCCTACAAATGTAGTATTAAAAATGCTGCCAATTAGAAATTCAGTAATAAACAAAATGCTCCATTGAAATATTCATCAAAAGGAAAAGAAAGGACAAATACAGAGCTGGAAAAAAAACCAAATATAAACAACTAGGTTTCAGTGTTAATATTTAATAAATAACCTAGGAAATTAGCAGTGATAAATTCCAGCTAACCTATGTCTTCTTTCTACGAACGTTATAAAGAGAATTTTTTCTTTCAAATCTGGTCATGTTTAATTCTTTGAGCTTTTAAAACTATTTATCACATTTAAAGACAGATAAAATCTGAGTATTTAGTTGGCATCAGAGAATACTGCACACAGATATTGTTTATTGAAACAATAAAAGGATTGTCTTCAAAACTTGCATAAGCTTTTCTATTATCTATTTTGGAATTCTAGCCATAAGAATTAAATATTATACATGAGTCTATCATAGTAACATCTTCCATCCAATATAATCAGCATTCTATATTTATCGCCTGTAAAAAAAAAATAATTACTCGTTCGTTGATTTGATCAAAATTACTAGGTGACTTGAGCAATTGAATCAGCCATCCGGTCTATGGAGTAATTAGTCAAATCAGTGGTCTGTCAACATGACTACCATTTTCTGAATCGTGGATTAGACTCTCTACAACATTAAGGCAATCCTTCCAACCTCAGTTGGTCTTGTTTTACTCACAGACTTTTTTCTTCATAATTTAATTTGCTTTGTATACCTATGAGCTTTTTCTTCCCTTCAAGGAAAGAAAGGAAAGTTACAACAGATGCCAAGGTACAAAATTCAATGAAATTTATTTCAGAAAGGAGGAGGGAGGGAGGGAGAGAGGGAGAGAGGGAGGGAGAGAGGGAGAGAAGGAGGGAGAGAGGGAGGGAGAGAGGGAGGGAGAGAGGGAGACAGGGAGACAGGGAGAGAGAGGGAGGGAGGGAGAGAGGGAGGATGGGAGAGAGGGAGGGAGGGAGAGAGGGAGAGAGGGAGAGAGGGAGAGAGGGAGAGAGGGAGGGAGAGAGGGAGACAGGGAGACAGGGAGAGAGAGGGAGGGAGGGAGAGAGGGAGGATGGGAGAGAGGGAGGGAGGGAGAGAGGGAGAGAGGGAGAGAGGGAGAGAGGGAGAGAGGGAGAGAGGGAGACAGGGAGAGAGAGGGAGGGAGAGAGGGAGACAGGGAGAGAGGGAAGGAGGGAAGGAGAGAGGGAGACAGGGAGACAGGGAGAGAGGGAGGGAGACAGGGAGAGAGGGAGGGAGGGAGGGGGAGAGGGAGAGAGGGAGAGAGGAAGAGAGAGGGAGAGAGGGAGGGAGGGAGGGAGGGAGGGACGGAGGGAGGGAGGGAGAGAAGGAGAGAGGGAGAGAGGGAGGGAGGGAGAGAGGGAGGG
The DNA here is from genome assembly GCA_033318265.1 of Phyllotis vaccarum. Taxonomy (NCBI): domain Eukaryota; kingdom Metazoa; phylum Chordata; class Mammalia; order Rodentia; family Cricetidae; genus Phyllotis; species Phyllotis vaccarum. The sequence continues at coordinate 97,549,808 of JARWLC010000007.1, forward strand.
AGGGAGGGAGGGAGAGAGGGAGAGAGGGAGCCAGAGAGGGAGGGAGAGAGGGAGGGAGGGACGGAGGGACGGAGGGAGGGAGAGAGGGAGGGAGAGAGAACAGGGAGGAAGAAAGAGGTTTTTGTTCTCAGAAGAGAGGAATAAAGTCAAGGGGGAAAAAAAAAACAAAGCTGGTTCTTACTAATCAAACCACTTCTCAGAACTTCAAATTCCATTAAAGAACACAATCCTGTTGATTTGGTGCCAAATGTCTCTAAAATGCTCTTACCCACGTAGAATGGGTTTTTTGGAAAGAAAGAAGAAAGCAATATATAAGGGCTGGGAAAGATTTTCTTCCATTTACTAGGGTCAGTGAAACATCCATCACACAGACACACAAACACCTTACAGAATAAAAGATCAGAGGCACTTCACAAAGGGATCAAAGAGACAGTATCTCTGAGGGCTTTAAACAAGTATCTGAGCAGACGCCCTGTGACTCCTTACCTCAATCTAGCTTATGCAACTGTAGCGAGAACCAGAAGGCAGAACATACTACCCATTATTTTTTTAAATGTGCTTAAAAATAATTAATTCTAGTTTGGTTCTCTCTCTGGAGAAAATTTTATCAAAGTCATTAAATAAGATAACTATATAGTGAAGGTTTTAAAAAAGCAAAACTGTTAAACTCATTACCTGCACTGACTGTGAGTAGGTATATAAAACTACCATCTACCCAGGACAATGGTAACACTCTTAGGAAATAGTTACGGACTTATCAGAAGGAAATGGTCACATTTAACGGGCACCATAAAATCTAATTCCACCTGTTTTAACTAAAGGATATTGTTACATACATCTCTGACCCATGGGTAGTTCCAAGAAAGAGTTGATATTAAAAGTTCATGCTCTCCCTGGGAGGAGAAAATAGAGAATTCCTTAGTAAATTTGGATCATAACAGGTGGTGACCCAAAAGAGGTGAGAGCAAACCATGAGAGAGGGAGATGGCTGAGTGAGAGGAGCAACAAAGAGGGAGAAAGAAAGAGATGGATATCTTGACAGAGGAAGCCAGTGTGGGGTTGGGAAGAGACTGGGTGCTAGGGAAACCTCCAAGAACTCACAGGACATCCCAGGCTAGGACTCCAACCAATAGTGGAGGAGGTACCTAAACAGGACTTCCCCTATAATCAAAATGAATGACCACCCTAAGTGCCGTTGTAGATTCTACATCCAGCAAGGAACAGAGGCAGAAGCAGGGATCCATGGCTAAGCACCAAGTCGAGCTCCCAGTACAACTAAAGAGAGAAGCTGGGAGTCTATATAAGCAAAGAGATAGGGGCTAGGGGGAGGAGCCCCACAGAGATGGCTGGCTGGAACTCCGGGGAGCTCACCAAATCGAAAGCAGCTACTCGGGAACCATCAGAACGAGGAACTGGGCCCTCCAAAGGTAGATGACTGTCAATTGTCATAGGTAGTATATGGAGCCTCATGGAATAGGATCAGACTATGTTCCTATGCATGAACTGGAACCTTGGAGCCCATTCCCTACAGAGGAACACCTAAACCAGTCCTAATATTGGGATGAGGGGCTCGGATCTGCCTCAAATGGATATGCCAGATTGAACTGACCCACCTTGGGACTCCTTGCCCTCCTTGGGGAGGGGATGGTGGGAGGGGGTGGGGTAGGGTGGGGGGAGGCTGAGGGAGGGCTAGGAGGAATTGAGAGAAGGAAAAGGAGGATTAACGGAGAGAGACATGGGGGGAAACCTTTTTTAATAAAAGAAACAAATATTTAAAAAAAAAAAAAAAGTTCATGCAGGAGGACTTGAGAGATGATGGTCCGGTGGATAAAGTGCTTGCTACAGAAGCGTGAGGACTTGATTTCAGATCCCCAGTACTGGGGAAAAGCTAGACATAGTGGCTTGAGCTTGTAACCTTGGTGCAGAGGAGACACATAAAGGAAGATTCAGGGGCTCGCTGGCTAAACAGCCTATCTCAAAGGACAAACTCCAGATTCAGTAAAAGATTTGAGCTCAAATGGTAAGCAATAGAGAAAGGTATCAGAGAGCTGGCCCCTACACACACACACATGAGTGTGTACGTACACTCAAACCACATACATATACACAGAGAGTTACACATATATAGATATACACATTGAAAGACAGACGGGGGGAAAGTTTAAAATAGAATATTAAACTATTACATTTTCATTTAAACTATTATAATTTCAGCAAAATATCCATCTGTTTGCCAAGCTAAAGAACACTGTGCTGAACTTAGGTGCCTATCGACTACACAGCATTTTCTTAAGCTTACTCCTTCCTTTCTAAACCTCTTATTTTAACTAGAACTCCCCATGGGAACACAGGCCCTGCCTGGTATAGTTCTTTCAAAACTGGACTCATGTCTTCTAGAAGCTTATCTTTTATTACAATTGAGTTGATTCCATGCCTTAGTCATGGTGTCTCTTCAAGGCAGAAGAACAATAACTAACAGTAACTAAGACACTGAAGAAATGTTTGATCCAGCAAGTGATGGCAATGGCCACCCAGAAGAAAGGCTGCCATTCACTGAGCATGTGCTTTATGCCAGATACGACCATGTGCATTCATCTTTACAGCCACCCAGTGAGTGGCTATATGGTCCAACTGGGATTGCCTTTCCTATTTTATAGGAGGAACCAAAGCTTAGGGAAGTCACATTGCTAGCAGGATACAGGGTCAGTACTAGAAGGATAGTCAGGGAGAAATCACAAATCAATCTGCAGAGTTCTTGGAATGGCTTCACCAAAGCAGCTCCTTACTTAGCACCTACCACATATGTGTTAACACATCAGGAAGCATCCCATGCGAGTCGATGAGAAATGTGTTGGTGAACACAGAGGGGATCCTCTCCCCTCCCCTTTTCTGAATGCTGAGAGTCACTAACATTGTAAGCAGTCCTGTCTTGGGACTGAAAGATTTATTCTCTCAGCTGGGAGGAACATTTCTACTGTTGTCCGCCCTTTTCTAGAAACTGATCTCTATTGAAAACAGAAGCTTTGCCTTCTACTTGGAGGCAGTCCATACTCGTGATTAAGAAAGCATGATAATCCTGTATTCAGAACAACTCTGAGAGACAGACCATCATCCCAGCTTTCTGGACAGCCAAGCCAGGTCTTGAGGCTCCATGGAGCCAGGCCAGAGGTAGATTCAGAGCACAGATCCTAAGTACAATTCCCACCTCGGAGTCTGCACCAAAGATGGAATGTAGCAAGCACAGCCACCATCAGTTACCTGAAAACCAACACATCTGAGGTTTCTAAAGGTAGTCAGAAAGGGAAAGGTTTTAAGAGTATTATTTTAAGTGGTACAAGTCTTTAAGCGTGGAGCTATCTCCATCTCTACTAAGAAAACTGACAAACATCAAGAAGAGAACAAACAACTAAGCTGGTACTCACGTTTTTCTTTCGAAAATAAACTAGTATAGCTAACTCATAGAGAAGGACCATAACTGTGGCCATCCTGCCACTTCTCCAGCATGAAACCAAAGGCCAACTGTCTTCAGGAGACATAGGAGAGCTAACCAGTGGCCCCACTTATAAAACAAAGTCCCACTAGTCTCTCCTTGTTCCCGAATAGAAATAATCTACTCCAGTCAGAGTCTGAAAAACTAAGGAAATATTCTGCCTCCATAATTTTAGTCAATTTTATTGGTAGTAATGGTGACATATGAATTTAAGATGTTTACAGCCTTGAAAATACTATCCCTTTTAATAGATTAAAATCATCACAATATCACATAAAGATTCAACAGCTAAGCCATTGCATTTACTTTCCAGCCGATGTTACTAACACTCAAAAGTATTTTACTACATGCTGTGCAGACCTTCCCAGTAAGCATTCCACCCTTCTGAGTCTACAAAGTGGGATTGTACCAAGACAATGGCTCAGAGAATGGGTTCCAAGGCAGGGAAACCCAAGATGAGTACATCTCCAATGTTTAGCTATATGCTATACTTTTTTCAATAAACAGCAGAAGGGGGAGGGGCACCTACTGTAACTATCACCCCTAAACATCCAACCACAAAGATGGTAGGAAGAGAATCTAGGAAGAGAAGGTAGTGACCTTAAGGGGTACCAATGCCTCTGTCTGAGGGACAGCCACATTCCAGGTTTCACACTCTTGCCCTGTGACCTGTTAAACACTAACAGAAAGCCCTATGTAGGAAAAAGAGGCTCTAAATCATGGCAAAGGTGGATTATCAGATTAATTTATTCTGAATCCCTTTACCTTAATCCTGAAGTGTTCAAAGAAAGCATCAGTTATTTTGTTCTATGGTCATAAGCTCCACCTCCTTATGTAAGTGAAGCCAGCTGTGTGACTAAAGTAAATAAGAAACACTGTGACATAGCAAAACCTTAGTGACCTTGACAATTTAGGGGAAGAACAAGTATTTAGTTTTCAGTTCTAATTCACTTAGTTTTTATTATGTCACATTGTTCTTAAGTCACTTAACCTCTCTATGTCATTCTTACCTTCAAAATGTAGGGCTAGGGCCTGGGTAAAGTGGTTGCCTAAAATATGTGAGGTCTTGGAGTCCATCCCTGGTACTGTCAAATAAAAATGACAAATTACAGGTCCTGCCTTCAGCAAACAATATGGTTGAAGTTCTTTGCAGTAACAACCTAGTACCAGTTTCCATCCTACTTGATTTCTGGGTTAGTTCTTTCTGTTAATCTGATAAAGTACCATGACCAGGAACAACTTATGGAAGAAAGTTATTTTGGCGTATGGTTCCAAAGGAAGAATGCTGGAGGAGGCACAGCAACAGGAAGCTAGGGTAGAATACTGAATGAGCATATCTTCAACCACAAACATGAAGAAGAGACAAAGTGGGTAAGATTATACTCTCTCAAAACACAACTTCAGAGATGTGCTTCCTCCAGTAGGACCCCAGCTCTTCAAGATTCCATAACCTCCCCAAGTAGCACCACCGACTAGGAACCAAGTGTTCAAATCCCCAAACCTATGGAGGCCATTTCTCATTCAACCACCACATTCTTCTCCCTGGCCCTCAATAGGCTCATGGACAAAGCATAAGGCAGAAACTCCATTTTTATAAGGTCCATCGCATCACTGCTAAAAGAAAAAACTAACCACATCATAGTCAAAGAGTGCCACATTTTTATTACAAATAGCATTTTGGGTTCATTGCAATTAAAATTATGGCCCTTGCCTTCATTAGCAAAGGTTTATAAAAATAAAAAACACAAAAATTTAACAGTCGACCAAAGCTGAAAAATACTCTGGTGCTTTCCTACTATAGAGATGGAGATAAGGTGAGTAAACTATTTAAAAGGTAATTTTACATGTTTATCAGAAGTCTCTGTAAGACGACAGCCTTGGAAATATTTCACTACAAAAATATTTGTAGTCATTGGAAAACTTGGATAAAACGATGATTTTTATAGATCAATTAAGCAATTAAACTGTTCATATCCAGTTATGATTTGGAACGATATTAAGTGATAAAGGCAAACTCTCAATAATTATGCATTGTGCACATATGCATGGTATTCTAAAATAAGACTTAAAGAACATATAAACTGTAAGTAGCAGCTACCACCAGTGTATTTATTTTTTTTCTTTGGTGTTTCCATACTACAAATTTTCTATGATAACATGCAACAATTATAATCAAGTAAGTCTGCATAATAGAAGCTTGTCTTTAGCAATTACGAACTTATTCTGTCTACTAAATGCAATAGAAATTCAGATAGAGAAGTTACTGTGGGCTGAGGTGGCCAAGGAGTTCTAGAAGAGGTTTTTCTAGGGCTGCAGAGAGGCCCGGGGATAGGTCCTTGTCATACAAGCTTGATCATCTGAGCTCAGACCCCAAGAACTACATAAAAGCTAGACACAGTAGCACATGGGTCTGTAATCCCAATACTCTTTTGAGAACATGGGCAATAAGAGGCAGGAGAATCTGTAGAAGCTCTCGGGCAAGCTAGGCTAGTGTGTAGAGCAGTGAGCATTAAGAGAGACTCTGCCTCAAGCAAAGTGGAATAGAGGCATGACACCTGACTGAGGTCTATGGTCTACGCATACGTCTCATACACACACACACACACACAACACACACACACACACACACACACACACACACACACTGTATTTATCAGGGACTTTATTACATAAATATAATCTGGATATATAGCTACTGTATAAGAGCACAGACTCTCTAGGGATGGAGTTCCTAGGTCCAGATTCTAGCTGGACTATTTCATCTGCCTGTGAGCATTGTGACAGACAATGTTAATTATCTACTTGACAGAATCTAGATTTACTTGGAAGACACCTGTGAGAGATTATCTTCATTGCACTGATTACATTTCATGACTGGGTCGTGGACTAAATGAAAAGCTACAGAGGGGAATGAGCTTCTTGACTATGGATGTAGTGTAAGCAGCCATCTCAAGCTCCTGCTCTCATGCCTTGAGTTCCTTCTCCTGTAATGATAGATTAACCATAATCTGGGACTATGAATTAAAATAAATCATTTTCCCCTTAAGTTGCTTTCGTTGAGATATTTTATGAAAACAACAAGAAATTAAGAAACTAAGACAGGATAATACAAGTTACTCAAATTCTTAAGTATAAAATGGAGCTGCTGCAAATTCTTTCCTCACAGAAAACCTTGAATAAATTCATCCACGGCGTGTAGGACAGTACCTGCCTAAAGGCACCACTAATGCAATCACTAGAAGAGCACTTAGTCAGCATGTATTTCATCCTCTTGCTAATGTCTTCCACTGTCAGATCCATACATAACTCAGGGCTCACAGATCTTCAGCAGGAAGACTGTCATCCCCAACTTATAGAGGAGCTAGACAGCCCCCAAGAGCAAAGGGCTCAACCTTGCTCCAGTGCCCAGGCTCCACCATGGTATCATCCCACAGAAGAAGTAACAACCTCATCTGCATATGGGACTGCTCTTGAAAGGTACAAGAAGCACTATGGGCAGAAGGGTGAGGCAGCCCAGAAAGTTGATCTCTAGCTCACTAGGTGGTTGCAAACTCATAAAGAACTCTGAGGAAACGAGTTACAGGAAAGGGGGGGGGGATAAAAAGAAATCAACCCAACACAGATAAGCATGCAGGGGACAAAAAGAGAAGTGTCCTGCTTAGGTGTCTATCAGTTTGACACAAACAAGGGCCACTTGGAAAACGGGAGTTCAGTTAGAGAAATGCCTCCATCAGACTGACTTGTAGACAAATCTGTGGAAGGCCCAGCCCATTGTGGGCAGTGCCATCCCTGAATAGGTGGTTCTGGTATGCATAAAAATGTCCAATGAATAAGCCAGGAGGAGGAAGCCAATAGTGTTCCTCCATGATCCCCACTTCAGTTCCTGCCTTCACATTCCTACGATGGCTTCCCCTAACGATGAACTTTATTCTGTAAGTCAAATAAACCCTTTACTCCCCAAGTGGCTTTCAGTCAAAGGAACAGAAACCTAAGTAACACAGAGGGACAAAGTATGAAAATGAGAACATACTATAAAAATCATTTGTGCTGCTAAGAGATAGGGCCAGATGAGAACACAGAGCTGGGCAAACAAGAAACACTTTGAAGGGAAACTAAGAGAACTTACAAACACCCTATCCTGGGAGCGAAGGGAAGGGAGGGCCAGTCACATCTCACAACCAACCCACTGAGGGCTGAAAAAAAGAGGTGTTTCCTTCCATTCTGATTTCTGTGCATTTTGTCCAATGTTTTATGCAATTACTTAATTTTAAAACATTTTATTTAAGACTAACAGTAAATCAAAACAAAGCACAATTGAACCCAATGTTCTATTCAAGCCAGGCCTGGTGTGTGACCAAGTAGACCTCAGTGAGTTTCAGGAGAGAAGAGCAGGTGAAAGCTTACAGCATTTCCTGTGAATAGAGGCTATCTGCAAAATCGGGATAAAGACTGACTAATGGCCAATACTGATAAAGAGCCTGTCTTTTAACATCGCCCAGCATCAAGACCAGCTGACTTTCCTCTTGTTTTAAAGATGCAGCTTTAGCTTGCCAACAAAAATATGTGATTAATATAATTAGCACTCTGAACTGAGGCCACTCCAGGATTACTCCTCCTTCCTTCCAGGACAAAGCAATGTTACACACAAGCCTATCCTTTGATTTTGACACCCACATTTGTTAAAGGGGATGAAACCCAACAGTCCTCCGTATGGAGGAACTTAATGAAGATTATTGGATGGTGATGACACAGACACAAGTCTCAAAAGAATGTGCTCCAAAGGTGGAAATGAGGAAACAGAAAGGGATGTAAAAATGTATGTGCAGTGGCTGAAGTCCAATTACCAGCTCAGGCTGGCAATTTCACTACATTATGCCTGCATTAGCATCCCCACTCTGCACCTCATGCTTTATTAACAGAACTGAAAGCACCTCTCTTTAGTCAGGATTATTAGCAAACAAGTCTGTGGAGAGTGGCAAAGTACTTCTTTCAGTCAACAAATATTCCTGGGCATTTACTGTTCACAGATAATAAAGAATTATCTAATCTTTTGTTATTGGTGCAAGAGACAATCTTAAAGCCACTTTGTATGGGGAGAGCCTTAATGAGAAAAGAATCCAGAGCAAAAAAAAATGACACTGAGCTCCATCTAATAGCTTGCTGAGCACAAAGGGCAGCCAACTGACTGGAAACCTTTAGGGGGTGAGTACATATCTAAAAGTAGATATTCTCTTTCAAGGAGGATATTTTTCATCTGTGTCTCTTTCATGGATTCTGACCAATGTCCATATGGTATGTAGAAAATCTTATGTGGTTGTCTATCTTGCTGCTTTGATTGTAACACTACTGCCTAGAAGGAACCTGGGCCAGAGAGACTCAGAGTCATGCTCATAAAGCCCTGGACCGAGTCAGAGGCAGGGGAGCAGAAGGTAGCAGAATACCCTGATCAGTCAGACCTCTGTCTCTGATGCAAGAGTCAGGATGCAGGCAAGAAACAGGGCAGTTTAGAACAGAGGCAGCCATGTAAGTGTACCAGGATGACTGTTTATCTATAAAGTTCTATTCTCATCACCAACATATTTTATAAAACTATCAGTTCATGTCTGAAGTAATACCAGTTTGTTGTCTCAATTTTATAGCTATAGAATATTTTGAAAATCTCTGAAGTTGAAACATGAATCCTTCTATATCACTCAATATCAAACAGCAGACATCATTAAATGAGAAATATTTCTTGAGGAAAGAAAATATTAAAATTTCCATTTTACTATATGTATATTTACTTGTATTTAAGTATTTAACAATTAACTATTTTATACTATAGATGTAATGTAGTACTGTAGGGGGATTATGTTGTTCCATTGTAAATAATTGTCCCACCCACTGGTATAATAAAAAGCGCTGATTGGAAGTGTGGGTGGGACTACCAGACTAAGAAAACTCTGGGAACAGGAAGAACAGAGAAGAAATGCCACAGAGACTCCAGAGTTGCCAGACAAGCCAGAAGTTGCAGAGGACAACTATGCTGCTCTCAAAAAAGGTACCAAGCCCCATGGCTGAACAGGATAAGGGTCATGGGTTCATTTAAGGGTAGAGAGCTAGCAAGTTATATGCCTGGGCCTGAGGCTGATCAGCCTAAAACAATTGAAAGAATTTGTGTGTCTCTGCCGGTCTATGGGTCTGTTGGTCTAAACCTTGAGGCTAGGCTGGAAGGTCTGGGCCAGAAACCTCCTACTACAAATGGCAGCCCAACGTGAGTGATATACATGATATATACCCGCATAAAGCTGGAGAAAGCTTAAAAACAGTCTAGAGCATAAAATTGAAACCAAAAACAGTTTCCGAGTTGTGTCTTTCACATGAGCTGTGGTACAGAGCTGTCCTGGTGAGGTGTATGGGCTTGGGCTACAATGGTGGGCTTTTGGCATGCAGCTTAAGGTATAAAATGGCTGGTTTGTGAAGTCTCACAGGAGCCTAGATGTAAGCAAAAAGTTGTAAATGATGTATTTAAGGTTTCTGTTCATAAGGACAAAAAGGGAACAGAATCAAAGATGGCTTCCTAGTGGTGGTGTTTTCTTGGATCAGCTCTGTATGCTGGAGGCAAACCGAGGCTTGGCTTTTTAAAGAGAAGCTTCCTGATTCAGCCTTAGAGGCAAAACACTTGTGAGTCTTTTATAACAATGTCTAATTGCAAACTTGAAATATCCAAAAGGAAGATGGGGACCCACAACGAAGGTTTCACATGAACTCTGACAAAGCCACTAGGCTAATCAACACCAAACCAAAGATCAGATTTGGACTACAAACTGCTCATGACAATTTCGAGGCAGCTCGCTAAGATGAACCAGCTTCACAGACTACTATAGCCAGGACTTGAGACAAGCCATGCACTTTCCTGTTATGCAGAGACTGGACAACAAATGACACAGCTACTTATTTCAGGACTTGACATTTAACAAAACTTTTCATTTTAGGATCCTCAAAAGATGCCATTGCCCTCAGACAGCAGGAAGTAAATTTAAGAGCATGGCACCCACATCAAGTGGTAGGTGGGTTGTTTTTGGCTGTTCAATGGGTTATGGATGATTGTCATTGTTTAGGTTAGTTGGTTAAAAACTGTTAATACTTGTGAGTAGAAAAAAGTTAAACAAGAATGATTAGATTCAAGATTTGTGTTTAAAATAATAGAAAGAAAAGGGGATACAGATATATAGGATATAAGGATAGATTATTGAATCTTCTTTTAAAAGGATTTACTAGCTTTAAATATTTTACATTGGATTGTATTTTTGTATATTGTATACAAATTGTATATATTGAGATTGTGTTATTGTACAAATATCTCTATGTTTGTTCAAGGTATTATACTTATTAAGTTCATCTAACAATGTAATACAAAGTTGCTAGTCCATGAAAGTTTTTATTACCAACTAATTAGAATATAAAGTAATGCAAGTTAGTAGTTAGATATTACATTAAAACATGGTCATATTAGATATGTTTTCAAGATCAGACAAATATATTTTAGATGAACAGATCTTTTTCAAACACTTCAGAGATCCATAGAACATGGTATTTAAAATGTTTTCTGGACAGTGAGACAGGTCTGCTCCTGGCAGCGCTGATCTACTTCAAGAGAAAAATGGGCACTGAAGAAACTCCATATGGAGTCTACTTACATTGTGGCAATAGACAGCCATTGGACAAGAGCCTGTTTTTGAATTGACTGCTTGACAGTATGCTGTTTAAACTGGACATGCAGATTCCCTAGGAAAGTAACCTCTAAACTTTGACATAACAAGCTGAGATGGTCCTTCAGGTTCCTGCTTTTCAGAGAAAACTGTCAGATATTCTTCAGGACACAAGGAGAAGTGAATGATGAATTATAAAAGAATGGACAAAGCAGATTTCTTGCTTCACTGAAATGAAAAGAGACTCTGGGCCTGTAGGCTGAAGATGGATGCCCCAACTTTATAAAGGAACTTTGGGTGACTGTCCAGGAGATAAGTGTCATCTCTGTCATTTCTAGTTTTTGGAAGTTGCTTGCACTTCCTGTTTACTTGGGCAAATATTATTTCCTTTGTGGGTCTCTGAGGTAGTTGAAGATGAGATAGTTATAGTTTTCTAGTGACAGTTTTAGAAAAGAAACTTTGAAGTTAAAGTGTATAAGTTTAAGAGACATCAAAATAATAGTTTTTAGTTAGTAATACAAGTTAGAAAGAAAGTGAATTAGGTATAATCCTTTGGACTCACCAGAATAGGATAATTAATGGAATATTTTCTTTGAATTGTCAATTGTTAATGGACTGGATATTACTCATTTATTGTTTGTATATATTGTATATAATTATTGTACCTATTGTATATGGTTTTTTTATGCTAGTTATAACCTTTTTTTTTTTAATTTGACACAAAAGGGGATATGTAGGGATATAATAAAACATTCAGAAATATCAGTGGTATCTATCAACAGTCCATCTAGGAGGATCAGAGAGTGGTGATTCACACTCTGTGTTTAATCCCAGCCCAGGGAGTATCCTGGGAGTGGTGACCTACGCCCTTAATCCAAACTGAGTTGGAGGGCATCTTAGTTTACAGAAGGAGTTTCAGACTGCCAGGGAGGCAGTGGTGGTGCCAAACCTTAACTGAGCGGAAGAGAGTATTTAAGGCAAGCATAGAAAGACAGAACAGGCAGAAGAAGCCATGGCTCACACTGTTAGTCCCAGCACTTTGGAAGCAGAGGCAAGAGAATCTCTGTGAGTTCAAAGTCAGCTTGGTCTTCAAAGCAAGTTCCAGGACAGCCAGGGCTGTTACACAGAAAACTCTGTCTGGAAACAAAACAAACAAACAAAAAAAACCCAAAGACTGGAAGAGACAGATCCACCTCCTCCAGTCTTTGTGACTGGACAGGATCAGGTTAGGCAGGAGAACCAGACTAAAAACACTGGGAAAAAGAGTAGAGTCAGAGGGGTGAGCCAGCTAACCATAGAAAAGAAACAGGGGGTGTAAGATGAAGAAGAGGTAATGCCACATGGCAGAATGTAGATTAATAGAAATGTGGGGCTGTGTTTCAAATATAATAAAAACAGTCTGAGATATCAGAGGACAGATCCACCTCCTCTAGTCTTTTTTTGTTTTTTCCAGAGAGAGTTTTCTGTGTAACAATACTGGCTGTCCTGGAACTTGCTTTGAAGACCAGGTTGGCTTTGAACTCGCAGAGATTCTCTTGCCTCTGCTTCCCAAGTGCTGGGACTAATAGTGTGAGTCATGGCTTCTTCTGCCTCCTCTGTCTTTCTATGTCTGCCTTAAATACTCTCTTCACTCAGTTAAGGTGTGGCACCACCACTGCCTGCCTGGGATCCTGAAACTCCTTCTGTAAATTAAGATGCCCTCCAACTCAGTTTGGATTAAGGGCGTAGGTCATCACTCCCAGGATACTCCCTGGGCTGGGATTAAACACAGAGTGTGAATCACCACTCTCTGATCCTCTTAGGCTGACTGTGGATAGATGCCTCTGATATCTCCAAATGTTTTATTATATCCCCACATAGTACAAAAAAAATTCCATGTTAGTAAATGTATAATTATTCATATTTAAGTAATTAAAATACTAGAACTCATTTTATACTGTAGACCAAACTATGGTATAAAATAAAAGTCCAACAAAAAGTCAATGAGAATTTCCTAAACATATTTATAGACACTGCTTTAGGTTAACTGTTGATTTTTTTTAGCATAGAGCTTTATTAACCAGAACCACTAAAGACATCTTACCACAATGAAATGATGGTTGGTAGATTAATAAACTGATTCATTTAAGGCACAAAAATCATAAACATAACACATATATGTGTAGCTTAAAGGTTTTATCATGAAAAATAAAAAAATATATTTTTCAGTGTTATTACATAAACCAATGTTACTTCTTCAACCACAGAACTATCAATTGCTGTCCTCTTGTCTTTCTTGCATAAGCTATACTCATAAATGGTGTAATCAATAAAGCCAAAGTATGGAGTAAGAAAATAAAATTCCCGATGTGCAGGTCAGCTTCTGTGCCTCTGTTACTGTAACAAACACCAGAAATAACCAACTCACAAGGAGGTAAGAGTTACTTTGCTGTGCAACTTCAGAGGTTTGATCTACATCGAGGCAGTGTACTCACCATGGCTGCAGGATAGAGTGTGTAACTCACCTCATGGCAGCCAGAAACAGACACCGAGGAGACTTGACGGGGGTTTCAATATCCCCTTCAAGAGCTCACCAATGGTAACCTAACTCTCTTCTACTAAGCCCCACCTCTGAGTTTCCACTACTAAAGGACTGGCTAGGGGCCAAGCCTTCAACACATGGCCCTTGGGAAGCATCCAGGATAATACCTAGAGCCTTAAATAATTCTCAAAACTCCTCATGTTAAATGTTTCCATTGGAGAAAACTGAATAAAGAGGCATCTCTTTGCAATTGTCTGTACATGTGGACCTATGATTGCCTCAATAAAAACCCCAGCAGAAAAAGAAAAAGCCATGCTCTCAAGCATATGCCAGACACTGCATGCTTTTTCACTAGGAACTTAGGGCACCCTTACCAATGGCATTTAGCAATGTTAGCAAAAGCAATATGTGTGTGTGTGTGTATGTGTGTATATATACGTATACATATATACACATATAAATAAATACACATAAATATATACACACATATATAAATACACACATATATGCACACATATATATAAATACACACATATATATACACATATATATAAATACACACACATATATACACATATATATACACACATCTATATAAATACACACACATATACATAAATACACACACATATACACACATATATAAATACACATAAATATATACACACATATATATAAATACACACATATATACACACACATATATATAAATACACACACATATATACACACATATATAAATACACGCATATACACACACATATATACACGTATATATAAATACACACATATATATAAATACACACAAATATATACACACATATATATAAATATGCCCACACATATACACACATATATATAAATACATACATATATATACACACATATATATAAATATGCCCACACATATACACACATATATATAAATACACACATATATATAAATACACACACATATATACACACCTATATATAAATACACACATATATACACACATATATATAAAACTTTTGCCAACAATGCTATTTTAATCCTAAAAATAATTAATTGTGATTGTATCTAGTAATCATAATTAATCTTTTTTCTTGCAGACAAGAAAAAAAAAATGAGAAAAGGTCCGTTCACATCACCAGGCATTAGCCAGTCATCAAAACAACCAAAAAGTTGAACAGTTGGCCTAGAACGATGGTCCAGATACACTCAGCTATTTCACAAGCGTTCATTCAATTCCTACTATTCTTACACTAGGATTTTATTTTGTTTTTGAAAACAGTGTTGTACTATAGAGCCCTGGTTGACTTAAAACTCACTATGTAGACCAGGCTGGCCTCAGATTCATAGAACTTTGCCCATGTTTGCTTCCCGGGCCCTAAGAGGCATGAGCCAGCATGTTGGCTTTTCTCATTAGATCTTTAACATGCCAAATAAAGCTAGGCCTCTGTGCTCATTAGAATGTGTAATCTGGCCAGATGTCTTCTGCTGGGGAAGAATAAAACAAATGAGAAGCTAACACACACATATCTGTGTCTAATTACTATACACATGTACATATGTGCAGTGCATGTAATCCAACTTCTGTAAGATACAATACGTCAGTCGTGGTTACCTCTGGAAAGTAAAATTATATGTGTGTTTTACATAATTGTACTAGTTTTGCTTATCTGCATATCATTTCTACATGTGCCATTGGCATTGCATGTTTTTATTTAGCAGAAAGGAAAAGGCTGGCCAATATAGAGAGTGCTTTTCCTTCTTATTAAAACATCCCGCTTTAATGGCACAATTACAATAATATTAAATATATTCATTCAACCAATCTGATAATGATTGGATATATAGTTTGCTTCCAGGTTTCGAGTGTCAAAATCAGTATGCCAAAAATAGTCTTCTAAGTAAATATCTAAGCATAACCATGACTTTGTCTTCAGTTAAAAAAAAAACAAAAACACAGAAGTACAAATTTTAGATCAAAAGATGTATGCGTGTAAATGCTTCTGGGCTCCCAAAACTACAACAATATTCTAGCAGTTAATCATGAATTCCACCCATGCTACTAATTAACAAAGGATTAACTGCTCTTGCATTTTCTAGAAGATCACTGGTGAGAGGAAAATTGTTTCTAACAGCAGATCAAAATATAAGTACTTGTCCAATAAATTTATTAAAATCTGCCAACTTTATTTAAATTGCAGAATTCTGTCAGATCTACTCAGGTATGTGCCTCACCCCACCACCATCTCTTATGTAGCACCCTAAAATCAATTCAGCGAGTATACTCAATTTTGCAAATCTTTGTGGATTCATGTCTCCAAATCTCCAGCCTGTAGAGATCTGCCTTCCCAACAATAACTGGATATGGACAGACATGCCTTTTAGCAGTAGCTACCGCATAAGGGAACATGGGTACAAATGAGACAGTGTGCGTTTGTGCCACGGGAAGACCTGTGGTAGTGCCTTACCATTACTACACACATAATACATCTACAATAACTAACAAATTCAGTATAATATGGTGAGGATGTCCACAGCAACTGTTTCAAAATTCTTTCAATTTCAGACTGAGTAAAATGAGGTTTGCAGAGCTGGGCCCAGAACCCAAAGTACCTCATGCCAACCTCAAGCTCTTTCTCTCGTGCTGTTTGTCAGTTGGGAGGTTTGCCGTGTGCTGACTAGAAGCCAGAGATACTTTAATTCTCACAATTACACTTAATCAAAGCAATCTGCAATTTGAGATTTAAGTCTACATGCTCAAAATATACTTGGTTTGTAGATGTCTGTCTGGTTACATAAAGCAGATATTTTAAGTTTCGGGCTAACAGCAAATGGGTTTATCTCTACCTCAGAAGGTGATGACGATTGATTGTAAATCTCTGCTCCAGTTCAGGGCTTCTGATTGCATTAGACAGAGGGCATGAAGACTAATTAAAAGCGCTCATACGTTCATCACTGTTGATTGTGCATAATCCACTACTGAAGATACAAGTGCCTCATGGTCTCTAAAGTGACAGCAAAAACAGATGAATTTCCACTCCGAACCACCATAGGTGATCTGTCTTGATTTCAGCATAAATGGGCTTTCTCTAATAACCGAAATCAAAAACAGAATGACAGGCAGGAAACTTTAGGCCAAATTCTACTATTCTATCCATGCAGGGTCTGGCCAGGCCTGTTCACATGACATGTGATCAATAAATAATTATGCTAGATTGGTAAAGAGGTCTGCAGGCATACTTTAAAGGTTTTTTAAACTAATTTTTCTAGACACCCACGTAATTGGAAGCCATGATCTGTGTTGCAGCAAGCTAAAGTAAATGCAGCTAAAAAGACCTAAAGCTGAATCTCTCATATAAATGGTCCAGTCCTTTAGCAAGTGGCTCCTACTCATTCTCTCCACCCCTATATGGCAGTTAGAGGCTAAATGCCATGGGTGAGAGAACCCCTCTTTTCTTGTTAGAAAAGACCTGCCCACCTGGGCTGTGGGACCCCCACTAAAAGGGGGGGAGGGAGATCAAAATTGATGAATAGAAGATATCTGAGGTATGTCTTTCAATTCACATGCCATATCAAGAATTTGGTGGATGGAAATGAATTTAAAATTGCATAATCTATACTAACAGCAAGGAAAAGACCTAATGGAATTATGACAGAAATTATAAACATAAGGTAGAAAAGGAGAAAATTAATGAAGATTCTATGCTTGAAAAGAAACCTGATTTAAGTTGTAAGACGATAAAACCAAAATAAATAAATAAGTCCAACAAGAAAGATCTGTAAGAGAGCTATTTAAAAGGAATCTTTATTTGTTTAGGGGAGCACAGGTGTGCCATGGTGCACATGTGATGGTCAGAGGACAACTTTGAGGTGTCCATCAGTACTTTCCTTCCACCTTTTTATGGCTCCCAGGAAGGAACCTGGGTTGTCAGGCTTTGCAATGCACTCTTACTGAGCTGTCTCAGCCTTGGAAGCCTCGGGGGAAGCAATCACATGGTACTGACTTCTGTGATGCCACAAGTCTACATAACTTGTCTCCTCCATATAAATTATTGGTGAGCAACGTTCACATTTTCTAATTTGCAACTTTCTTACACATTCCTTAAGTATCCTTATGTTAACATTTATTCTAAATTCATGCCTTCTTTACCTTCTCTCTTAATACATCTTTTACCAGGTCCAGGGAATCTGGGTTCCAACCCTATAATCATCATAGTAACTTATAGAGGGATCAGTGAGTCTCCAATTACCCATCAACTTAGGTACAGTAATCAGTACAAGGGACATGATACTAAAGAAGCCAAGCATTGTACCTTTCATTTTTAATTGGAATCAGTCAAAAATGGAGGGTTAAATATGGTATCAAGAGCTCCTTCCAGTCCCCCAGTTTTTAACTCATTCCTTTTCTTCTGATTTTTATGGCTCTAACTTCACATTTTTTTTTTTATTTCCATTACTAACTACCTCTAACATCAACAAAATAATCATTGTCATATGTGACGGTTAATCATCATTGTCACTATAACTGAAATCACCATGGAAACACCACTTCTGAGTGTGTGTGTGGGGGGGAGGGGGGTTTCCAGAAAAGTTTGACTGTGGAGGGAGGATTCACTCCAAATGTGAACAGCACCAAGCCATGAACTGAGCCTCAAGACCAAATAAAAAGCAGAAGGTGAGCTGGGCACCAGCGTCCATCTCCCTCTGTTTCCTGACTGCAAGGCAGATGTGATCCTCTACTCCTGACACCAGAGCCCACCACAACTGTCTGGAACCTAAAAGCCTCCCCTAAATCAGTTCTTGTCACAATAATAAAACTAAACCATCATATAGAACATTTAATACTTTAATTTTATTTTTTTGTAGGCAGGGTCTCACTTATAGCCCAGGCTACTCACAACTCCAGCCTCTAGTCCAGGCTACCCAGGCATGCATCTATACATTGAGCTTAGAGAATCTGTTTTCTAACAGAAAGAAATAGTCAAGTTGGTCCAGAATGTAAAAAGAAAGAGGAAATACAAGGCCCTATAAAAATCAAGGCTTCAAAAAAAAAAAAAAATAAGTGTACTGCATTATTTCTGATGAACAAGGAACATGGGTAAAGATTATTAGAAAGCAGGCCTGGGAAGACAGAAAGCATAGCCGGCTCTTCCACCTCAAAAGCTGGAGTCCAAACCCATGCTGGTCTGGCCACTGGGTCATTCCATCCTGATTGCTTAATGAAAGTGTGCAAATCAGCAGACATTATGCTGGAACGTTCCAAATGTCCCTAATTATGGCCAACTAGATGAGGGCCTTAAAAATTATACTTCACCCTATTTTAAAGGGTGTCCGGCACATCATTAATTAAGACACCTCAGCTCCCCTCTACATTATCAGCATGATAATTATCTTCATACAAAATTTGCTTTGTAACACTTGAAATGCTTCAAATTCAGATGACAACAGAATATAAACAAAAAGTCGATGAATTAAGGCTGCAGTCCAATATTATATTACTGCAGACCAAAGTTAAGAGCTCCCCCATTTGGGAATAAGGAGTAGCAACAGGCCAGGGAAAGAAGTACAGTAATTACCATGAGGATGATTGTAGTAATATTGGCAACATCTGAGCTTTCTTGAGTGACACATTGAACTAAGTGGTGTTTTATATACTTTACACTCTGAGACGGAAGCTCAAGCTAACAGAGTGTAGGATTCCACAGGCCCATCTGGCTTCAAAACCTATACCCCTATACAGTACAGTGCCAAATGGCCTTTGTTAAGAGAGAGTCCCAAAGCATAATATGCAAAATTAAAAGCAGAAACTACGCAAGATGAGTACTGACCCATAAGTGACATCCAAACAGGCATCAGATGCAAAGGACTTTGTCACAGGGCTGTGAGACCTGAACAAGAACAGCAAGCAAGATTGAGACTGTGAGAAAAGCGACACAGCCAGACGGATGTTGGGGTAAACAAGGGCCGCATACTTCTATCTAGTTACTCAAACCATATGTACTGCTTGCCAGTTCTGAGCCGGTTCTGTGTCAAAGCCCAAACACCGGCCCTGGCCTCCAGGTTCAGAGTGCTGGAAAGTACCATTGGACCCCTAAGTGAGAAAGACAGCCTGTGGCAGAGGACTGCAGGCCCCAGAACACCTGCCTGCTGATGAAAACTTTCCAGGCCACTAGAGAACCTTCTCCTGACCCTGATTCTGCTGTGATACAGTTGAGAACAAATCCACTTCAAAAGCACCAAGTTTTAACTATTTCTTCTCCATAACAGAAAACTTGTAATCTTTCTTAGAGGGTCTTTTCCTGGAGATGAGAAAGTGGGTACCATCCTAGTCAAATGCTGACAAGGGTTCCGTAATTGTAAACCCGCCCCCCATCCAAAAGCGGAAAGGTCCAGTGTTATCAGGATTCTTCAATCCAGCTCTGCTTTTCCAGTATTTAAAAACATAATCTTGTAGAGTCAAATAAATCTGGCCTAAAATTCCAGCTCTGCACCCTACTAAGTCCATAGCTTTAGGCACAGTATTTAACCTTTTGTGGCCCTAATTTCTGCTGTTTCAAAATGGAGAGTACAACCTCTACCTTATTGGCACCTTGTGGGCATGTCAGTATGCTCTTCACAAGGGCTGTGCAATGTCCTGCCACAGCCCTTCTGAGAGACACTAGTAATATTACTAACATTGCTTGTGGACAGCCTAGACAATGCTTTTCTGTACTAAACACACACACACCATCAACACCACCAACAACATAACAATAACAACAACAACCTTCTATCCAAACAGGAAAGAAACAAAGGAAACCAGGGTCCAATGGGAACCTGATCCAAAGCAATTCTAAGTTGGTTCTCAATCTGTAATATGCTTCAGAATCAGAGATGATGACCCACTAATTTCGCCATTCATTCCTATTTCAGGTCTAAGTGATAAAGTGACCTGGAGCAGGCAGTAAGCAGATAAGCCTGAGGCAGAGCAGCACCTTAGAAAATGGCTGGGATAATGAAGAATGAGAACCTGTAGGGATTCAACCACTTTTGATTCCAGTTCCCCTCCGCCCCTGCCCTTCCTGAAGCCTGCTGTGGTCTCTGCCTAGGATCTAACAATAAGCTTCCTACTATCTGGGTCACAGAAGGCTCTCTCTGTTCACTGTGACCAGAGACAAGACAGGTAGGAAGCCTACGCCTACCTGGGAGAGGCCACAAAGGGGCAGGTAAGCATTCACTGATATTCTTTGTCAAACTTCACTGAATGGGTGGGGAGGGCCAGACTGATTCCCTCAGTTGAAAAGGGCTAAAGATACCTCCCACTGACAGGGTCTACCACAAGAAAGCCCTGGTGTGTGTGTGGGGGGGGGGGGGGGGAATAGGGGGATGGTAGGAAACATCCCTGATGAGTGAATGACATCTTTAAGAAGTTCCATGAGGGCTGAAGGTGTATCTCAGTTGGCAGAGTGCTTTCCTAATAGGCATAACCAGAGCCATGCAAACCAGATGGTGGCATAAACCTATGCTCCCAGCACTTCGAAGCCAAGGCAGAAAGAGCTGACATTCAAGGCCATTCTCAGCAACACAGTGAGGCCAGACTGAACTACATAAGACTATATCCAAAAGATTAGATGCACTAAGAAGTTCCACAGCATACAATATCAAAGTCCAGAAGTGCTAGTATTTTTACCGCAATTTCTAGCTTCCCTTGAGTGGAAAAAATTCCTTTGAATGGAAAATATTTCTTGAGATACAAACAAAGCCACATTTTTCTGGCTTTATCTTTGAGGTAGACTATTGATTAAAGAATGATAAAATAAACACTGCCAAACATTCTTATAGCAACCCCTCAAACAACAACCAAGCTTAAAAACAACACTTCCCTCTATCATCACCCAGATAATTTAGAAAATGACAGTCAAAATCGTAAGAGCCCCAGGCCTGACACGTGCCACAGTGTCTACCTCCTGGTCTGGTATTTAGTACCACAGCAGCTTTCCTACAGCACTTTTGGGGTTCCTTCCCATTTAGCATTTATGTGTTGCCTGGCTTATGGCCCAATTTGTTCCATTTCATGCCATCTGGTTTAAATATGTGAGTTCTGTATTGCAGCAGAATGGGTGATGGGTTTCTCCAAGCACCCAGGATGTGCACCCAACAGCGACTTGCTTCAGTACCTTCTTCAAATCTGCTTATAACAGAGAAAATTTGTTTGCTATATATTCAAAGGCAGCAGCAAGCACTCCTGCATAAATCAAATCTGGAGATGGAGACAGGGGTACTCTAGCAAGCCAGACAATAATTTATCTCGATTTACTTTTTATCAGACCACTACTCAGTCAGGCCTAAGGTCAATTGTTCCCAACTAGCTTTTACTTCAGCCACCAAAAGGACCAGGTTCAAAAGCAGCTGCTATATTAATGAGATATTGCCTCTCACTGGGCTTGGACTGGGCAGGAAAATTCACACCCAAGGCCACTCACTGGCCTGGGTCTGCTGCACAACATGCTTTGAGAAATATCTGGCATGCCAGCACTCTAGCTACTGTCTGCAGCCACACAGTGCTTACTCTGTTTTCCCACTGCACAACACTCAACACCTTCCTGACACTGAGTGGCAAGAGCTCAAAGTGGTAAGCAGTGATTCACAAGCTTCAGGAAATGCTTTTTGTTTTTGTTTTTCCAGCCAACAAATAAAATCATAATTTTAAAAGCTAGGAATCCTTTTGAATCTGAATCTCAAGGTTGTTCAACACTCTTCTGGTCACAGTAGAAATGCAGGGGTTCAACAATACTGAATGTTGAAATAAGATAACCATCAAAACCCAGAGCCAGCCAGAAAGCCCACTTTGATCAAAAGAAACGAAGCTGAGCTGCCATTTGAGATGATTCCTATTTCTGTCAGGTATTTATTAGTTTCTCAGATCAAAAAACAAAAAGCTTTGAGTTTCTACATGTCAAGTACTTAACACTATGAAGGTCACTTCTAGCTGACCTCCCTGGCCCGACCTCAAGGGCAAGTTTCTTCCCTGGAATGTTAACTTGTTCATACTGAGCCTCTCAGAGCACCACAGTTAGTTCCCAGCTGCTTGTACCACAGCGTGTGTTAGTTCTATATTACCCAATCACTATTATAGCCCCTACATGCCTAAATTCACAGCCAGACCAGTGTCTGTACTCTTGTTCACTGTCCAAGGTCACATGAACTTCCAGTGCAAGACAACACTTGCTGGCATCTGCTTTCAGATACGGCCCAAGGAGAGCAAAGAACAAGGGATTGTGAACTGGAGTGTCTGGAGAGCAGTCCTGATCTTTCTGTTATTCGTTATTCCATCCTAAGTTAAATCTCCCAAACATCTCCTAGGAATAATAAAACACATAAGATTAGTTAATAGCATTTAAGGAAAAACATAGTCAGGAAAAATGCATGGGAAACTAATTGAGTAAAAGATTCCCAAAAGAGATTACTCTTGCCTTAGCTGGCCCAGTACTGGAAAGGTGCAGATCAAGAGTGGTCACTGAAGTTTATTTATCTTCATGTAGTTTATTGTAACTACTAGGAGGCTAAGGCTGTCATTCAGCTGGTAGCATATTGATACTTATAAGGCTCTGAATTCAATCCCCAGGATCCACACTGAAAACGCTGAGTGTAATGCTTGTAGTTCCATCCCTACAAAGGTGGGAAGCAGATGAATGTTCAGGGCCCACTGGCTAACCATCCTAGCCTACTTGGTGAGTTACTGACTGATGAGAGATAGTGTCTCAATAAAAAAAGGATGTATACATAGTGTCTGAAGAACAACATCCAAGGCTCTTCTCTGGCCTCTATACATACCTAAGAAAATATGTGTATGAGCACACACACACACACACACACACACACACACACACACACCTCCCTCTACTAGAAAACTAGGCATGGTGGTGCATATCAGCAATGATGAGACAAGAATCCAAGGCTCGCTTCATACACATACATATTACAGGCCATCCTACACTGCATGAAATTTGTCTCAAAGTAGTGAAGGGTAGGGAGTTCACTGGTAGAATACACCTGGATTCACCTCCTAGCACTACAAACAACGAATTACTGGGAGATACATACATTAGAGAACTACAAAGGATAAGGACAAAACAAGTATTGTAGGGGTGGGCCGTGGAGATGGCTCTGGGAAAGTCCTTGCTGCACAAGCATGTAGACCAAAGTTTGGGATCCTGGGACTCATAAATGCCAAGTGAGCTCAAGGTAGAGATCAGAGATTCCTAAAGCAAGCTGGCTATTTAGACTAGTCACACTGGCAAGCTCTTGGTTCAACTGAGAGACCCTTCCTCAATGAACAAGATAGAAAGTAACTGGGGAAGACTCCTGACATCAACCTTGGGCCTCCACATGCTCCTGAAGATGAATGCATCTCTACACACACACACACACACACACACACACACACACACACACACACACACACACAGTATGCACACATGCACACACAAAGAAATTAAAAAATAATATCACAGACATAATAAGAAAGTTCTCTTCAAGTCAAAGGGCAGCAGTCAGAAGAAGAGCTAAAAGCAAAGAGACACTGACAATTAGTGACTAACACCATAGGGGCAGGACCATATCTGTTTTGTGTCCTTGTCTCCCAGCTTTGTGGAGCTCCCAGCTGAATACTCAATGAATATTTACTAGAACAGTACATAAACAAAATGGCTTCCTCTAACATTTTGGAGAATTTGCTTTTAACAAAGAATAAAAGAAATGTCCTTCCCCTCAGAATCTCTACTAAAGACTCTATCAATTCTCCTTACTGGAAGCCCTCCTAAGGATGACAAAGGGAAGCATGTAGACCTCACACAATAACCATTTTAGGCAATAAATGATCAAATGCTACTGTGATAGCAAGTAAACACATCTGTCACTTCACCCATTCTCTATGTTGACACATTAGCTGAGAGTAAGCCTTTTAATAGAACAGTATAAGTCATTCTACAAGTTTGCCCAAGCACCTCCGGAAACATATATTCATTTGCTTCAAATGCCACCTCTTCCTAAATTGATTTTCTTCTCCAACCACATCAACCACAATTATATCACATATGTCAGATCCATGTGGTCCATATAATAGACAGGACTCTTAACCAAATGTATCACCATAGCAACAAAGGAACTACGTTCACCACTCTCTACCTGCCACAGTCCAATCAATATTTAACATGCTATACTACAGTTGTGCAGTATAAATGAACATGTTCAATAGAAGCAAGAGTCAGACCTGAGGGCGGAAAAGCACCAAACAGTAAACTGACCACAAAATAAGCACACTCTCGTTGAGGGTAGTGTTACAGAGCATAGTATGAAAGGATGGGAGGAGAAACCCTCCTTAGTTTTAAGCTTCTGGTTTAGAATGACACGAGCTTTTGTGCTTCCAGCTCTTATTCAAGGAAGGAGGGAGGAATACAGGGACTCAGGGAGGAAAAACACATTAACTATGTTTATACCTTCCATCAAAGGTTACTGGAAACAGGACAATTATATAAGACAGAGAGCCAAAGGATGAAACTCATTTTAAACGAGTCTTCTATACATTGATTTTGGTTTTAGTTTTGTTTATGGATCATTTCTGTTTTCTGGATTATTTCTCACCAAGAAAATACGAGACTGGTGATTCAAGGAATACACAGCAATCAACAGGCATCTTTCTACCTGGTCACATCTCCACTGACTTCCCAGGGGTGGGGGTAATAAAAAGAACCTCAGAGCAGTAGTATTCTTTGCTGACTTTGTTTTTCTATCATAAGAACAAAAAAGAGATTAGGTTGAATCCAGAGTGTCCAACCACACTGGAACATACCTCAAAAAGTCAAGACCAATACCACAAAACCTACCAGTTCTATCTTAAACTATCTCATCAATTAATCTGAACTGGGTCCAGGTTCTCATGAATTAAACTGAATTGGGTCCAGGCTAAGGTGGTCCTCAGGCGTTATAACCCACAGGGCTCCAGAAACTGTAGCACTGAAAAATGGAGTCAGCACTGGGACCAGAATGAGGCTTTTCCATTCATGTTATTGATTTTTTTTTTCACGTCACACCATAGAAAAGAGAAAGAATAAATGATGGTGGTCCTCCAAAAGATTCTGTTCTATTTATGATAAATAATAATCAAATAGAAGATTCAGAGAGGAAGTTTTTGCTTGGTTTCAAATAATTGACATGGCCCAGAAAGGACTCACTGACAAATTAAAAGGTATATGTAAAGTCTGCAGAGGCCATTCTTGCACAGCTTCTGGGATGCTGTCTGAGATAAGGTCCTTTGCATTCTGTGTGCTGATATCTAGCTTAGCACAAGTCAGAGCTGTCATGCTTCGATCAGACTACAGGATGACTAAATAACTTATTAAAACTATATCTTCCAGACAGGTAATCGTATTACAGATATTAATTTTATTATGGTAAACATAAGAAATCATATTAAAATACCATAATAAAAATCATTTTACTGTTCATATAGAAAAAGATGTGGAAAATAATAAGTATTCACCAAAAATAACAGTTTCTCTCTTAAAACCCATCTTCCCCCAAGAAAAAGCATCACAATACCTAAAATGAGATCTAGGGTAGCCTTTCTACTACTAATGGCTCCTCTAAGTAAATAAATGATCACATAAAGCAGGTAAACATTTACAAACACTTCACATAGCACTATAATTCTATGTATATACCCACATAAAATAAAAGCATGTACCTTGAGGATCATTTATGCAACTAAATGCCTTTCTGGTTAGAATATAAAAAAGCTTAAGACAGATAACCTTTCACATCTGACAGCACATACAGGGTGAGTTATGACCACTGTTCTGTTTCTATAATTGAGTGAATGCCTTTAGACAATTGGTCAAATATTCACCTCTTATTTTCAGTTAGCTGGCATGCATGCAAATGCATATTACCATATTATGATACCCAGGGAAAACAGTAAGTTTTAGTAAAGTGCTTTCACTGAAGGTTTTGATTTTTAAAATTTTCTAACAACTTTCGTTGTTGCACAAAAGAAACAATATAAAAATAAAATATAAAGGCTGTTATGACTTTAAAAGGTGTCATGTAAAGGTCCATGTGTTAAAGGCTTGGTCCCCAGGATGGTGCTATAGGAAGATGGTAAAGTCTTTAAGAGGTAGGCTCTTATGGAAGGCTCATGGGTCACTGGGAGCATGCCCTTGCAGAGACATGGTGCTCTGGTCTCCTCCTCCTCCCCTTTAGCTTGAATTCCTGGCTCTCTCATCAGCACTAGTGATGAGATAGTCCCCACTTTTGCAATCCAGCACTTCTACCAGATGCCCAAGGCAATGGGTCCATCCAACCTTGGATTGGAATCCCGGAAAGCAAAAATCAAAACAAATCTTTAATAAATGTTTTTTCTCTACATAAGTTACATTTATCATTTATTTCATTACAGAGACAAAGAGCTGAGTAGCCAGAAGCAAAGGGAACTGTCCTCTCCCGGATGGCAAGAGTGTCAGGAGCTCTGATCACAGCCATTTCCTACTTTCTTATAAACATCAGGCACTCTCATTTGCTGCAGAAATAAAAAATAGATTATACCAAATAAAGCCAAATACTTGGATTTTGTATATAAATTATTTTCCTTTTCAGATAACAATAGCTGAACAGAAGCTTCAAGACTGTTCAGTGATTCCATGGGACCTACAGAACAGCCACCTGTATGATAACTACTACTTAAAATTGTACAAGCCAGGAAGATGGATCAGGGGGTACAAATGCTCACTGTGTACACCTCAGTGTGGTCCTCGGTGGTACTCTGACCTCCACACATACCCTACACTCACAGATATACCCTAGACACAAACATATACACTACAATAATTTTATAAATGGCACAAGACTATCAATGAACAACTGCAAAACAGAGTGCTCCCAAAAAACAGACTCCCTCACACAAAATCATGATTTTCACAGAGTCACAAACATAATCCAACAGCTAAAGAAAAACAATGGAATAACTAGAGACATTGACTACAAATCCACCTCATTTGCAAAACCTAACTTCATAGGTAATATGCATAAGAATATAAATGATAAAATCATAAAGCTGTTGACGGAAAATAAAGGAAAGGTCATGATGTGGGTGAAGGCAGAGGTCTCTCTGGCAGGTGACAGAACTAGACAGTGACTAGCAGGTCTGACAGCAGCATTTAAATGCGCACTGAGGACATTCTTTAAAAAATGATGTAGCAAGAATGGGAGTCAAGAGCTTCAAAACACAGGTGGACAAGGACTTTATGAATAGGGTCCTACCTCAGGCAATAAGGCCAACTATGGACAAATGACATCTCATAGAATTAAAACACTCTTGCACAATGGAAACAGCTAATCAGGAGAAGAGACAGTTTATATAACAGGAGGAAAACATTGCCAGTGGACAGATTGATTGATATTTAGAACATACAAGGAGCTCGAAAGAACCAAAGAAATGGAATAACATAAACCAAAAAAATGAGCTAAATATAGTTCTCAAAAGATGATGTATAAATGGGTTAAAAAAAAAAAAAAAGTTCAACCTCACTATCCATCAGAGAAACACAAAGTAAAACTGCATTGAGATGCTCCTCCCCAGTCAGAATGGCAGTCATTAAGACAACAGACGACAAAGGCTGGCAAGGATGTAAACAAAGGGAACCTTTATATGTTGTTGGTGAGGTGGTAAACGAGTTTAGCCACTATGGAAATAAGTGTGAAGGTTTAAACTAAAAATAGATCTACCACATGATCCAGCTACACCACCCCCAGGAATTGCCCAAAGGACTCTGTCAACCTACAGCAGAGAGACTTGCACATCATATTTACTGCAGCACTACTCACAGTCTGTATTGGAACCAACACAGGTCCCCAACAACACAAGAATGGATGAAGGGTGATATCCACCTGCTGACCTGTTTCCCACTGGTTTGGTGAAGCCCTCACGACAGGACTCAACAAACTGAACATGCAACAGGAGCTGCTAAACAAAGTTCCACCATCACTTCTCTGGAGAAAAAAAAGATGCAGTTCTAACTCCATCAATCAAAGATTTCAACTCATCAGAAGGAGTTTCTCCACACTGATACCTAGAGGGTATCTGAACTGCCAAGCCTGCTGCTGGTGTTACACTGATGTGATTTAACAGGTTACAAGTGTTTAGATCATAGGTTTGTGTTTGATGCGTCACTTTCTATGTCTCATCTTGAATCTCTAGCAGGAAACAAGACACACAGTAAGACAATGTATGCTGGGGAGCGTGCTGCATACACCAGGTTGCCAATTGCTGGCTGATGGTGTGGAGCCCTCACCCTCCCACGCCTGCCCACCTGCTACTTTGACTGCTTCCATTGCTCCAGTTGGAGTTGCACCCATGAGAACTCACTCTCAGTCAACTACTTAACATGGCGAGGTGTGAGTTTGAGTTTACATAAGGAAATCTTAATGAAATGGTTAAACCTAGTCTCTTCCTTAGCAGATACATGCATGGCAGAAGGGCCTAACTACAAGGAATGCTTCTATAGAAACTGTTGATACAAGACCTGGAGTTCCCAATCTATTATGACGATGTGGCCCCATTTCCAGAACAGTCTTCAGAAGGACCACAGAGAAAGGCATAGAAGACAACACCTACTGATGAATTTATTTAAAAGGCTAGCTGATGGAGTACTGAATAACAAAGAAGTCTCTACACGCACTAAGTGTAAGAACACAGAAACACAAATACCCATGACAACACCTATACTCTACAAAGCAAACTGTAGACTGATATCCTTACATAACCAGTCCAAATGGACATTTTTTCCTAAGCAACATCACTTAAGTAATATATTAGGGTACACATATTTTGAGAGGTTCTATATACAATTATTTTCTAGAAAGTATGGATACCTGTTCTAATTTTTATATAAAAAAGTAAAAATAACTGTAAAGTAGTTATTTCATTGCTTTCTTATGACTGAAGTCTAATTAAACAAAAAAGTTGTAGAATGTGACATATTTATGTATATACTGTATGTGTAATTCTCCAAATAGGTATATGTGCTGACTTTTTTAAATAAAGTTTTGAAGTTGAAACTATATTGTTTATATACTTTTTTGTTCTAAATAAAGAATTCTATCACTGTAAAAAAAGAAATAGGTAAAGGCGAGCAGCAGGTGGTACTGGGAAGATAAATATAATCAGCACATCACTATATCTAATGATCATTTTAACTCTACTTATGGGGAGCAATGTACTTACCTCCTGATAAGAAATAACACTGACTGTCCTCAGAATTTACCTAGGCTATCGAAATTGTAAGGTTGGACTAAATAGATCAGATTGTTTCCATCTACCAAGAGTGTTTCTTCCAGGTGTTGCAGCCTAGTGAAGAGTACACCATAAGGGAGGGCCTCCATGCTCTCCACAGCACACTGTATGTACCTCCACCACAACGCTGGTATACTGCTGAGCCCTAGCTCAACTTGGTGTCTCCAGAGATTAGTGTGAACTGCACTTTTAGGGCAGTCACTAAATACTAAGTAAACAGAACAATCAATAAATGGTATTTCAAGACACCCCCCCCCAGCAAGGACTCTCACATCAAAATTCTCCTTTCATTCAATTCTACCATAGCTAAAATGCAACCACTAATGCTCACCACTTTTGAGTTCCCTATTGCTATTACCTGAAGGACATTTAAAATTTTTTAATTTCTCAAGAAAAGCTAGAACATTAGGTCACTAAAATCCACCCCACATTTGGAAACTCTTTGGAAGTTTGAGGAAGGTCAATGTCCACAGCCCCATTCCCGTGTTCCACACTTGTAAACAGCAAGCTCCCTAGGACAAAAGAGGTTAACTTTCAGTGAAGCCAGTTAGAGCGCATGTATAAGAATCCTCCATACTATTTTAGCAACCTTGCTGCAAATCTAAAATTATCTCAAAAATAAAAAAATGTTTCTATCACTGATGACAGGCAGGACACCAGGCCATATATGAATAAAGGAAACTAAAGGAAACCAGCCATATTTAGGAACACAGAAAAGCAGAAGCCTTAGGAGGAAGACCAAGTCTCAGCTTCCAGTTCCCAACTTTGCCAGGGATCAGACAGGCTTTACCAATACTTCCCACTGTAATGAAAATCATGGACCTCCCCAAAAGCCCCTGCCCTGCAAAGAATGGTAAATCATTCTTCAGCCAAAGTGATGTTTTCAATCCAAACCTTAACATTCCTTGCAGAGACAAACAGCATAGCAAAAATAAATCCCTTAAAAGTATATTTATACCCATAAACACAAGAGCCTTAGAAGTACAACTAATTATACTATACTATACTATACTATACTATACTATACTATACTATACTATACTATAGCATATACTAGACCACAATACAGTATTAAAAAGTGCTTCCAGGAGCATGAAGTAATATGGAGCACCCTGGGTGTCATCCATCTGCATGCTGGCCTCCTGTTGGCCACCATTATTCCTGTCTCAACCACTATTTACTTGTTTGACAGTTAAGAATGACAACAGAGGTAAATTTTACACTTCACACAAGAATGAGCTTGCAAATGCTGCCCTGAGCCTCCAAGGGCACAAGTCACATCTGCTAATGTATTTTGTGCCATCCCTGGCTCAGTGCCCCATGAAGGTAAAGAGTTTAATAAATGCTTCCAGTGATACCAACAGCTATAAGAGTCAGCTTTCTTCCCAGCTCATTTACTTTCCTCAAGTAATATTTATTAAGTATTAATTTGTGCAAGGTTAGCCCTATGCTAATGCTGTTTACATTGTTCCCAAATAATGTTAAGTACATCCCTCGAAGAAGAAGTCCCTAAAACTTCAGAGGAGAAACTGCTGTGAGGATTGCCTACATTTTCCTGGAGTGGGGAGCAGATACTTCAAGACTGTTTCTCCAAACTCATGCATAATTTCTAGGGAGAGCTCACTGGGGAGGCAGAATGGCTATAAGAGTGGACTAGTGGAGAAAGCCTTTTCCAGTGTTGAGCTGCTTAGGCCAAGCCAGAGAGTCAGCCCTTACTTTGTTTTAGGACTCTGTGAGCTCTAATACCAAATTATTAATTTGAGGTTAGCATATGATTCTAAGCCTTTCAAGAGTACAAATATCAAATATTGATCCCAAGAGCCTCTCTACTAAGTCTACTGTTGAATTTCTGGTTCTGAGTCAATGAGGTGCTGCTGATTATCTAGAGAGCACATGCAAGGCAGCATGTTCTTTACCACCCCTTCACCCAAGCTCTAGCCTGGGGGTTCAGCAATAGCAATTCTCCTTCAGTCCTGTGCTCTGGTGAGGGGTCTCTAGATTGCCAGATCCCATCTAAAAGCTAAAGACTCCAAAGCTACAAAAGACATGACACTAGCCAATGGTCAAACCTCAGTACACATTAGCACTAGTCTGCATGGAGGCAGGGCTCCCATAGGTGCACATCAGCACTAGACTGCATTAAGGCAGGGTCCCCATAGGTACAGATCAGCACTAGACTGTACATGGAGGCAGAGCCCCCATAGGTACACATCGGTATTAGATTGTTCATGGAGGCAGGGCTCCCATAGGGAAACATCAGCACTAGACTATGCATGAAGGCAGGGCTCCCATAGGTACACATCAGCACTAGACTGCATGAAGGCAGGGCCCCCATAGGTACACATCAGCACTAGACTGCATGAAGGCAGGGCCCCCAGAGATACACATCAGCACTAGAATGTGCTTGGAGGCAGGACCCCAATAGGTACACATCAGCACTAGACTGCAGGGAGGCAGGACCCCCAGAGATACACATCAGCACTAGACTGGAAGGAAGCAGGACCCCAGAGATACTATACCTGTTTTGTCTTTCCTACATGTCAAGTTCCCAAGAGGTTGGTTTTCACTCATAAGTGCTATGTCTTTGAGACATTCTAAGAGTCTATTAAAACTAAGTTATCAGAAGCACAGAGCCACATAAAATCAGGAAACGCTTTGTTACACAGTTCCTGCTTTCTCTCCTCAGTTCCATCTGTCTCTCCTTGGCTGTCTCCTACCTGTCTAGGTGAGAACTTCCGGGCTACTTGGTCCTCCTATACCACTTCCTCCAGCCTTTGCTTCAAAACAGTCTTTTTAGGCATTGCTTCTAGATTCTGTCTTCCTTTAAACCTTTCAGACTCAAAATACCTCAGGAAACAAACTCAGTGTTCAATACTACTCCTGTGTCCAGATCTGTTACCTTCTGCTTCACTAATATATAACATAATCTCTCTCTGATGAACTAGCCTGTGCCAGATGCCTTCCAGCTCTGTGAATGCCTCTTTTTCTCAGAGGCAAAAACTGGTTCTCAAGTTCTGCTAGGAGCAATGGAGCTTTCCTATGGGCCATTGGAAGCCTCAGAATAAATGCCAGGAGTGTTGGTGCAGCTTGATGGCACAATGCCTAGCATACTCAAAGTTCTTGGTTTCCCTTCTAGCTCCACAATTAATTGGTTAATAAGTAGTCATAGATGCCCTTTCATTTATTTAATATCATGAGATGATTTAAAAGCTGAACACAATGTCACATGCCTGTGGTCTCAGAAACTTGAGAAGCTGGCCCAGGAAGGATGCTTGAATTCAGGATGCAAGGCCAGTATAATAAAATACTAATAAATTCATATTGAATGGAAGAATGTAATGCATATTTAAATATTTGTCTTAATAATATTAATTATACTGTTGGCATATAGTATATATAATTAAATAAATATTAAAATATTAAATGGGGTTTCTAACTTTTTAAAGTTGTCTTCTGAGATATCTAGTGTCTTTCTTGCAGCATATCGTCCCTGAAAACTCAGATGTAGCTGTCCCAGGATAAAGGAAGAGCTGTAGGCACTAAGTGCTACTCTGGGTGGGAGACCTCAGCTAGAATCATCCAGCTCTTGTTCAACAATGGAAGCCTCAATTTTGCCTTACATGCTAACAGAATGTCACAACAGATTTCTTCTTTGGAAAGATGGGAAGATGTGCCTTCTGTCCTAAAAAGCAAAGTTGGTTTGTAAATAAATTGCAAAAACAATTGCCACAGTTGTAAATCTCTTTCAAATTGGTGTGGTTTTTAACTCTGAAATTCAGCACTCTTATAGAGATGTCTTTTTTTATTTGCTGAAAATACTTCCCTGACAAAGGTCATAGAAAACTCACTAGAGCCTTACAATGGTAGTGAATATTGTATTAACTATCCTTTCCCAAACACACCACTTTCCCCCAACTACTCACCGCCCAGGCCAATTCTCTCCCTCCACTTCCCACAGTTCCATTTGAATTCCACTTTCCAGATGCAGGTAGCTCCTGCCCTTAGTTCAAGCACATGATTTATTAATGTGTATGTGCTAGACTTTGAAACCTGATCTTTAGCTTTCTGAGAAGACCATATGGCAAAACATCCTTAAAGTAAAGTCACTGACCAAGTCTTGGCTGACTATCATTCTCTTGGGTGTAGCATCATCTGTTCTGCTTTGTCAAGAGAGCCTTTTCAAGTCTGACTTCTGATTCTTTCCATATCTGACTCAAGCAAATGAAATTGGTTTGCAGATGGTCCAGAGCTCAGAGATTATCAAATGCCTTCCCATTTTTAGAAACTCCAAATTATTCAGTGCTAGTTACAGAGTATAAAAGAACAGTTTTATTTGTGGCCACTCAGTTTATTATCAATGCCCTTGAACAACATATAATTTTGTTGTCGGTCCACAGCACGCTGGGACAGCTAACACACTCCATTGGATGCACACCAGGGCATACGGGAGCAGGGTCATTTCCCTGTCTCAATACGGCCATTACACGGTTGGTATCAGCCCACATTTCCAATACAGTTAAAGAGTTTAAGGGGCTGCTACACTGAAACATTTGCTTTACTACATTAACTTCACATTCTCGTCCTAAAATTGTACCAGGCCTGCTCTGTCGCTTTGCACTTGTCCCTTATTTGTCTTTGAAGAAACAAGTAAAAGTTGTAACTTTACTAAAATTTCAGAAAATTGAAGAAATGCTGAATTCTGACACACTTATCCAATCCAGGCTTCATTTAGTCAGGTGCCAACGTTCCCAGATATATTAAGGTTCAAAGTTCTAAGTATTTTATTGTGGACATGTCAGACACAGAGGGCCTTCACACTTCAAATACCTAGGTTCTCAGATCCTAAATCAATTCTGTTCCTGCCCTCCATGCTTATTTCTGGGGGTATATTTTATATTTAGTAAAATCATCCTGGAATATCAGAGAATAGAATCACCCACAGTCAAGCCATGGGAGTCAGAGAGTGGTGGTCTACGCCTTTAATCCCATGCTCAGGAGACAGAGATCTTTCTGTATTTCTATGATCTCAAAGTCTAAAAACAAAACAGAAGTAGCTGACACCTTTAATCTTAACTCTAGGTTTATGATGCAGAGTTGAACCTGGGTGAAACAACTGGGCGGAGAAGATATTTAAGGCAGGCATTGGCAGACATTGAGCTATTCAGTAGGAGCGACCAGCCAGGTTAAGAACTCTTGAAAAGAGCTTTGACCCTGTTCGGCCTGAGAAGTAGGCTGGGTGAGAACTGACTGTGATTTGTCTCCTCTCTCTGATATTCCAGGCTGATTTTATTAAATATAAAATATATCACCACATATCTCCTTTTGTGTCAAAAATTTATTGATACAAATTTAAGGTTAATTCTGTTATACTGTGTGTATATTTCTACTCTGTATTATGTTTATGCAATTCCTTTAAATTTGTAATATATAATTATATTACAGATTAATAGTCATCTATGATAACAAAACTTATAGTCATGTTAGGTTTTTTAGGAATACAAAGACATATTTCAATTAGATAGGTAATCTTCAAACACTTCAAAGACCTACAGAATATGGCATTTAAAATATTTTAAGAACTTACGCTTTTCTGGACAGTGAGACATGCCTGCTCCTGGCTACTTCAAGAGGATGATGGGATTAAAGGTGTAGGTCACCACTCTTATTCTCTGCTGAGATTAAAACATGTCAGTTACCACTTAGTTATCTTGTGCTGGAATTAAAGGCTTGAGTCACCACTCTCTGACCCTCGCAGCTTGACTGTGGGTGGATCTGTTCTCTGATATTCCGGGCTGACTTTATTAAATATAAAATATATCACCACACTTATTAGTTAGAATTCCACTCAGACATAAAAATTCTACTCAGAGCTTAAAACAGGAAGGTCTCCTGAGTTATGAATCTCAGATTTAAAGGACCTAAAGATAAGTGTGCTCTTTTTTTTTTTTTGAGACAGGGTTTCGGTTTCTCTGTAGTCCTGGGACTCAACAAACTCTGTAGATCAGGCTGGCCTCAAATTTAGAGATCTGCCTCCCAAGTGCTGGGATTAAAGGTGTGCTACACCTACCATCATCACCACCATCACCAGCTTTCTTATGGTTATACTACATCAATCTTGGGCAACCCAGACAGGCAGCAACTGATACCAAGTCAGCCTCACCAAGAGTTCAACTATTTAAAAATTATTCCACTCAATCTAGTAAGTCTCCTCAGATATTTTTAAAACATATGTCATCATATACATCTCTTAGGGGGAAAAAAATCTTTCAATTCACTTACCCAGAAGCATTTATTGGAAACAAGCTACAGTGCTTAAACTGGCCACTGGCCATTTCTAGATTGAGGCTATTTTTCCTATGATCTTGAATTAAACTAAACATGAGTGTGCTTTTCACCACAGACCAGGGGAATTCACTAAGTGCATTAAGTATTGAATTGAACCTTGTAGAGAACAGCACAGAACTACCATTAGATATCTTCGTGGATGCATCCTTAATTAATCAGGATGTTGGAAGCTATGGGTGACAGGGACCCAACTCACATTCACATAGGCAAACCAGGAAGGATTTCAGATCTCCTAGCTGCACAGAGAAATCTGGAATTGGGGTTGTGCTGCTCCAAATTCATTTGTTCTTGTCTGCACCTTCCCCTCTGCTTACCATGCCTCTGCCTCTCTGCAGGAGAGGCTTTCTTCTCTCCTACACCATGGGCAGCTTTGCCCCTGTGACCTCAGACTTCATTTGGCTTTCATTTCTATCCTAAAACCATAAATGTTTCAAACACTCTCACAAATATCCTGAGAATGGCTCTCAAGAGTCTAGACTCTCACGCCTTCAACATTGCTGCCGTCTGGAAAATAGTGGCCCTGACTAGCTGTGCTTAAACCACATGCCTAATCTCATGGCTAAGAGAAAGAGAAACAAAAATAGAACGTTATAGATTAGCACTGCTTTTTTGTTTTTTGGGTTTTTTGGGTTTTTTGGTTTTTTTTTTTTTTTTTTTTTTTTTTTTTTTTTTTTTTTTTTTTTTTTTTTTTTTTTTTTTTTTTTTTTTTTTTTTTTTTTTTCCTTCAAAGGCACATGAAATAGGAAGGAAAACCCCAAAGGGAACTAAATAACAATGAGAGCAAAACTCTCTGGACCACCACCATACCAGCTGCTCCAGACTAACTGACCTTCCCATGCAGAGGTGGGAATGCCTTCCATCTAGGTGTGACTGCTAGACTTCTACAATTTTTCAGAAGGGCAAGACAACCTGCCTCTCACAGTGAGTGTCCATTATGAAGTAAATGAGTGCATTCCTGAGAACAATCCCATACTCTTATCAGAAGCTTAAAGTGTACTACAAGAAAGATCTTCTGTGGCTGTACAAACGGGTGCCATTACACCAGCAAACTTTTCCTCAGCTTCTTGAGGACAGACTTTATTTTTGTCCTAGCTTGCTTACTACCACTTAAGACCAAAATCAACTTGAGGAGAGAAGGGTGTGTGTGTCCTGTTCCCAGTCCATCACTGAGGCAAGCCAAGGCAGACTCAAACAGAGAAGGAACCTGAAGGCAAGAACTAAAGCAGAGGCCACAGAGGAATGCAGCCTACCTGTTTGTCCTTCAGACTAATGGTCAGCTACCTTTCTGACACCTCCCAGGATGGCCTGCTATGGGTTAGCAGGGGCCTGGACCCTCACACATCAAGCACTGATCAAGAAAATATCACACAGATCAGCCTACAGGGCATTGCGATGGAGGGATTTTCTCAACTGAGGTTTCCTCCTCCCGGGTGAATCATTGTGTGCCAGGTTGACAAAACAATCCAACCAGTATGGGGCGTCATTAAGGAACTCATCCCTGCCTCAGGTGACTCAGGTCTGACTTGATCTTCAGGATTTGTCAGGGACAGGTTAAGTGTGACCCTTTTCAGATGATGAAACATGTGGCATCTGCACAGGAGGTTCCAAAGAACGGGTAGGACTTGTTTTACTCCCAGACATATCAAAGCCACTTTGGAATTCTGCCAAAAGCCCGCCTCAGAGAAATACATAGAAGGCAGTTGAAGGAGGGGGTGTTTCCTTATGACTGGGAAGCCAGTCAGTCCTAAAATCTAGCATAGAAATATTTGTTGTGAGTCACAAAGTCCTTTAAGTTAATGAATTAGCGATGGAGTGCTCGGATTTGTGGTGACAGACATGTCAAAAAGCTTTACCCAGAATGATCACAGTAGACAGTTAATCATGAATTTAAAAAGCGGATTCGTCAATGGTGCTATAAAAATTATATAAAGGTTATTTTCACTTCAACATATGGACATACATTCAGTTCACATTTTATGCAGTTGTTTTGTGTATGAGATGCTGGTGATTGGTACTGATAACATCTTCCTAACATAAAACATATTTTCATACTTTACAGTTTGGTCTTTCATAAACTGGTAACTTTAATGTAGATTATAGATACTTAAACTACAATATGTGTACAGAATCCGTACAAAGTTCCTACAAGTTTCACAGTAGCTTATGGTTTATACACGCACAATTAAAAGGCATTTTTTGTTGGCACATTCTCAAGTTTTTCTAAAGTGTTCAAGTTTGTTTGCTAAGAAATATCTTTTTTGCTCTCGTATTTAATTGGTTCATATACTATTTAACCAAATGATTAATTTGTACAATTAAATAAAGTTTGCATAGGTACACACAAAGCTGATTACTGGTGAACAGAAGGCCCAACTAGAGAAGCTCTAGAAAGGCCTTCGCACTCAGCCAGGTTGCTGATATCCCAGCAGGTGGTGATTGTGAAAGCTCATAACTTGAGTTCCCATGCTGCCTCTGCTGGGTGAATGTAGCTCTCATCCCTCATCAAAGAAGCCTGCTTTTACAGCAGATGGAAACCATTACAGAAAGATACAACTGGACCAAGTGCAGCGAAGAGCTGACCACAGGCCACCTAACACTGACTGATTCATCTACAACACAGCCCCTAAACCTAAGAATCAAGAAACGTTGAGGGAGACGATAAAGA
Source organism: Phyllotis vaccarum (assembly GCA_033318265.1). Taxonomy (NCBI): domain Eukaryota; kingdom Metazoa; phylum Chordata; class Mammalia; order Rodentia; family Cricetidae; genus Phyllotis; species Phyllotis vaccarum. The sequence goes on from JARWLC010000007.1 coordinate 97,588,839, forward strand.
GTGTACAGGTCAAAAGGCCATGGCACTTGCTGTAAGAATAATGTCTTCTATAGATAAGAAAATAGCACACACGGAATCTCAATAACACAGCTGCCTAAACAAAACCTACAGAATGGTAATACCAACTGGCAGACGATATGAATGGGGGAAATCCCACAAGGCCCATCCCCAGATGAAGTGCTATAGGCAATCAAAGATTGATGAGAAAGATTCAGTCTTCTCCTGGGATGAGTCCTGACAAGGGATCCAATCTTAAGTCGTCCATCTTAAGCAAAGATGCAGACGAACAACACAAAATGAACTCAGCAAGCTGTGTTTATAAATTTATATGGGTGTGTGTGTGTGTCCATCATAATTAAAGAATAAAAGCCCATGAATGAGCGAAATCAGGGGACACAGAGGAACTGGAGGAGGAGGGTAGAGGAAAATGATGTGAGTAAATTATTTGAAATTCTCAATAAATAACACTTTCCATTTTTATTAGTTTTATTTTTAATTAAAACATAATTACATCATGTTACTCCTTCCTTCCCTCCCTCCAACTTTTTCCATGCACCACTCATGCTTTCTCTCAAGCTCTTGGTGTCTGTGTGTGTGTGTGTGTGTGTGTGTACACACATATATCCCTAAATACATAAATACCCATCAGTCTTGCATATGTGTGTCTGTCCATTTGGTATTGAACAACCAACTAGGGGCTCTTCCCTGAGGAAGACTCTTTCATCCAGTCTCAGCATTTCCTACTTACCTGTCGTTCTTTCTCTAGGGTTGGTCCTGAGGAAGAGCATCCCTGTCCATGTTAGTATGTCTATTGCTATATAGTCCTTGCTCAGATCCTGTCTGTTAGGTTAAGCTGTCATGTTATTGAGCATTGATGAGTACAGCTCCCTGCACTTCTAGAAGACACGATCTCATAGCCAACTTCCTGTTCCTCTGGCTCTTACAATCTTCTAGCCCCTCTTCCAGGATTTCCCTGAGCCTTCAGTATGAGAGCTGTTACAGATGCATCAGCTGAGGCTGGGCCCATGATCACTGTTCTCTTCAGCTTGATCAGTCATGCCTGTCTGTAATGCTCTTCGTCTCTTGCAAACAGCTTTATTTTTAATGAGAAATGAGAGCTACACTCATCATAGGTATAAGGACAAATGTTTAGAATGCAGTTAGAAATTGCAGTAGCTAAGTAAAGTGGTATCTGTAAGCTCTCCTCCAAGATCCATGACATCACTTGCCTGGCATGGTTGTCTATGAGTTCTTTCTTCTGAGTGGACCTTAAGTATGATTAGACAACTGTTGGTTGGTGATTGCCAAGATATGCACATCACTATCGCACCCTTAGGATTACCCTGCCATGCCATTTGTTTTAGTTCATAGACATGACACCTGGGTAGCACTGTTGGTTGCTTCCCTCCCTGAAGCTTGCATGCCATCTTCTAGTACCACAAAAGCTAGTCATCAGGGGAGAGGCCTTCAGATCAAATCAATTGGAGGTCCTCTGGATCCTGGGTCAGAAGTGCATGTGTCTTCAGCAATAGGGTCTTCTCTTCAACCTCTGAAAAGAAACCAAGGGCAACAGCAACAGCCCATAATGTGTGGGGACTTTCTTGGACTCCCCTGACCATAATGTGAAGGGGGGGTTCTCATTCCTAGCATCGGGGCTTTTGTTGATAGTCTATGGATCCCGAGGGGTGCATTGTCAGTCCAGACAGGACAGGTAGACATGATTTATAAAAATTTCCCCCTATTCCATAGATTGCTTTCTCCCTTTCTTAACGTCTTTTGATACACTGTGGTAGCATGACTAAGAACTGCCCTCGTAGGCTCATGGATTTGAATGCCTGGTCATCAGGGAGAGGCACTATTAGGAGGTGGCTTTGCTGGAGGAAGTGTGTCACTGGGGATCGACTTGGAGGTTTCAAAGGTGCAAGCCAAGCCCAGTGACGCTCTGTCTTCCTGCTGCCTGTAAAACAAGATGCAGACCTCTCAGCTCCTTCTCCAGCATCGTCTCTGCCTGCATGCTGCCTTACTTTCTGCCATAATGAAAAGGGACTAAAACTCTGAACTATAAGCATGCCCCAGTAAATGTTCTCTTTTACAAGAGTGGCCATGGTCATGGTGTCTCTCCACAGCAACAGACAGTATACACTAAAGTTTTGTGGTTTTGTTAGAAATATCAAAATCATTTTCTTGCCCAATTTTGTATTTCAGTCTAGATACAATGTATAATATACACAAAAGGCACTTATTGGTCAGTTTGTATATGTTATGCTTACATGTCTTAATCTCTACACACGCTTCTACAATGTTCTGGCATAGGGCCTGAGAAGTAACTCAATTCCTAGTGCTTGCCTAATGGATGCAAAGCTCTGGGTTCTATTGCCAGCACTCTGTAAGCTGGGTATGGTGGTAATGCCTGTTACCCCAGCACTCCAAGGGTAGAAATACCAGGACTATAAGTTCAAGGTCATACTCAACTTACATGTGAGTTTGAGACTAGCCTGGGTTTCAAAGGTGCCTGCCACCCTTAAAAAAAATTTTCAAGTATTTTCTAGTCATAGATGCACTAAGTGCTAAAAATACTTAAGAAACTTAAAAATAATAGTTGCTAATACAGTGTTTATCCAAAAGATTTTATGGAGGGGCCGGAGAGAAGGGTCAGTGGTTAAGACAACTGGCTATGAGGCTAGAAAATGGCTCCAAAGTTAAGAGCACTGGCTGTTCTTCCAGAGGACTCAGGTTCAATCCCCAGCACCCACACGGCCGCTCGGACTCAGGTTCAATCCCCAGCACCCACACGGCCGCTCACAAGTGTCTGTAACTCCAGTCCAAAAGGATCTAATTCTTCTTATGACCTCATCACTATTTTTAATTATAAAAAATAGATATTCTTTCTTTCATATAATATGATCCAAATCATGGTTCCCTCTCCTCATCTCCTTTGATACACTGAAGTGTTTAACTGTTGTGAATTCCAACTGTTGCTTGTGTTTCTGAGGGTTACCTTGTTTCCTACAAATGGGTCATAATTTACTATTTCATCATATGCTCTTTTTTCTTGAGAACTACCTTAACATCCAACATATAAAGAATTCTTAAAATTCAACAATAAATATTGATGCAATTCAAAAATAGGCAAATAACTCAATAGGATCTTCTCCAAAGTAGACAGACAAGTAACCAATGGACATATGAACAAAAGCATCTACAGTATTGATCAACAATAAAACATAAATGGTCACTGCAACAAGACACTACTCCACACCTACCAGAAAACCTACCACTAAAAAAAAAAAAACAATTTAAAATACCAGCATGTAACAATTGCTGGTAAGGAAACAAAAAGATGAAGCCACCATACATAATTAGTGGAAATGTAACATGGTATAGCTACAATGAAAGGTTTGGTGGGTCTTTAATAAGCTAATGGAATTTCAAATACTGTAATTGCAAATAAGTCAGTAATTCTAGCTATATACAGGTATCCAAACATACGTATGCTCATAATAACCAAAAGGTGGAAATAACCCTAAGTTCCATCAACAGATAAAGTAGACTGTGATATACACCTACAGTAAAATATTATTTATCCATAAACAGGAATAAAATACTGAATGAACTTGTAAATAAACTTCAAAGCTTGGTGCTAAGTTTTAAAAACACACACAAAAATGGTCACTTATTGAGTATCTTATCTGAAACATCCAAATAGACCATTATGATCACAGAGACAGCAGATTTGCCATTGTCAGAGGGCTGGGGAGGAAAGAAGGCAAGAGTACAGAGGACTCCTAAGGAGTAATAGAAATAGAATGATTTTGAAATTAAAAAGGCCGTGGTTGTATACCTTCATACACTCCGTGCTACGGAGTTTTCTTGAAGTGTTAACTATACTGTGTGATGTCTACCTGTGTTTGAAAGGAAACATATTTCTGTCACTGAAAGTGTATCTCTAAATTAGCCCTCAGCATCGGAGCCTCAGAAACTTCAGGGCTGCATATTCAGACAGGATTGCCTCTACTAAATTTTACTCTACACGTGCTTGGCTTCAATTCTAGGGCATTCATTAAAAGTAGTAGCAAGGTGTAAACCTTTATTGCAGTGTCTCAAGTTCTGATCACCACTGCAGGACAATTGTAGAGATACATTTCTCTCGGGCCTCAATTCCTAAAAGGCTTCCCTGATGACGACTCTGCTGGTATGTAAATGGTCACATTGTAGATGTCCTTGGAAGCCATTCTACTCCATCACTTTCCTCCATCTCTAGAGTGAGCATGGAGGCCTTGAACCTGGCACCTTCAGGAGCTCATCATCAGATCCCACTGGGAAAACATGCACAGGACACCCAACCAACTGTGACTCATGGCCTGAGTTAGAAAGAATGGATTGTGGATGATGACGTCCTTTTGGGTATTTGAACTGGGAAAGAAAGAGAAGAAGAGTAAAACACAAGCAGCCAGTTGGAGAAGGCTGGAATAAATCTTAAATGCTAAAAGTGAAGGTTTGTAAATACCAAAGACCCAGGAGCTGCCTCCCTCAGGATCCCTGCTCTCAGAGCCATGTGCAGCTCCAGCTTCTTCACCACAACACTGAGAGGCGCTTATGTCCACAGCACACTGTGCTGATGTATTGTATATTTAATAAAATCAGCCTAGAATGTCAAAGAACAGAATCACCCATAGTCAAGTCATGAAGGTAAGAGAGCAGTGACCCACACCTGAAATCCCATGTTTCTCTATTTCTTTCTCTATTTCTGCCAAGCAGTGGTAGCTCACACCTTTAATCCTAACTCTAGGATTATGACACAGAGCTGAACCAAGAAGTAAAACAGCTGGGCAGGGAAAATACATAAGGCAGCAGTAGGCAGAGATTCATTGACTCTGTAGAAGCAGTCGGTCGGGCTGAGGATCCTTGAAGACAGCATTTACCCTACTCTGTCTGAGAAGCTGGCTGGGTGAGGACTGTTTCCTCTCTCTGATATTCTAGCTTTTCCCCAATATCTGGCTCTGGGTTTTCATTCTATGCTAACTAGAGTTGGTGCGATAGCACAAGGAAACCTGCTGACCCCATAGCAGCACGTTCTCAAGGGGAAGAGAAACAACAGGGAAATAAAAATGAATGCCATGTTACTGGTCTTGACTGAAAGGGAAAAACCTCTCTCCAGGTTTAACTGCAGTTTACCTCTGGGCAATGCCAAGGTGGCCTTCCATTTAGGTAAGGATATTAAAAATAAATTATTTAATTTTCCTTATAAAATATTGGCTCAATTTCCCATCCATAATTATAGCTTTTATCAAAAATCGTAATTTTAAATGATCTCCTGTCTAGAGCCTTTCCCCTCTTTAGCATCTATTTTTATTTAGTTGTTAAAGATTCGATAATTTTATATGTGTAAGTGTTTTGCCTATGTGTATGTCTGTGCACCGCATACATGCTGGGTGCCCATAGAGGTCAGAGAAGGGCAGTGAAGGCTCTGGAACTGGAGTTGCAGATGATTGTGAACTGCCATGTTGTGCTGGAAATTGAAAAAAAGGGGGGGGGCTGCAAGCATTTTTAACCATTGAGCCAACTTTCCTGTCCCTCTTAAACCCCAGAAACCTAATAGCACTGGTCAGGACTAGTCTCCATGGTAATTATTCTTTCCATTTTATCACATTATTTTATTATTTCAGTAGTAGTTCACTAAATGGGTGTTTTAATGCTGGCCTAAGTTCACTGAATAAACAAGCACCATGGAGCAGATTTTAAACATGACTCAATAGCTTTGTTTCCTTTCTCATTTTCCAGCCTCTCTCACCATTAAAGAGCCAATATACATTTTTTTTTTAATCCTGAGGAACAACTCTCTTATTGCACTTTGGTAAAACATATGACTGTTAATGCATAAAAGCATATGAAAAGTTTAGATGGCACAGTTCTAAAACCACTTGGAACAAAGAAAAAAACCTCAAGAGAATTTTATTAAAGATTTTGAAGTGAACGAGAACATACAAAGATCTGTGAGATGCAGAAACATCACTGAGAAGGAATTATAGCACTGGTAGCACTGAATGGGCACGCTAGTGCAGAAGAAATACTTAAGACTGATGAGCTACATAAGCAGAAGCTGAGAAATAATAAAAACTCAACAGAAATCAATAAAACTGAACATCAAAAAACAATGAAGTCAACTGAGCCAGTGGCTGCTTTTCTTTTTTGGCATAATCAATAAAATTTATAATCCTTAGCTCAGCCCCATCAGACAAAAAAGACAATGATAAGAACACAAATTATTGATAACACGAAGGTTGGGCCATCACTGTTGATCTCTCCAACCCTGAGGAAATAATGAAGGGATGTTATGAATAACTTTGTCTGTAGATTTAATAGCCTGAATAAAATTAACTAAGTTCTTGTAAGAAATTCTACCAAAGCTCACATAAAAAAGAAAAATGATCCAAGTAGGCCTGTATATACTAAAGAAACATGCAGTGTCCAGCAATTTTACAGACCAGAAAGGGCCATGTACAGATGGGTTCACTGGTGCATTTATTGGAGGAAGAAGTCATACCACTTATCCATAATCTCTCCCAGAAAACGGCAAGAAAATACATCTAAACTTCTATGAGGCCAGCGTTAACTTACCAAACAAAACGGGAAAACTACATGTAAGTATCTTTTTATAAACACAAATGCAAAAATTCTCAAGAAAAGAGTAACAAACAGAACCCAACAATGTAGACAACAGAATGTAGAGTGAACTGTAATAGCACACGGTTATAGGCACAACTACCTGGGAACCTAAGGCAAGAGGGTGTTGTGACCCAGTTTTGAGGCCAGCCTAGGCTCAAGAGAAAGAAAAAACATGTAATGTAAAGGGATAATAAATGTATTTGGAAGCCAAGTGTGAGAGTAAATGCATTTAATCCTTAGTGCTGACTTCGGAGGAAAATAAGGGCCAATTTCTGAATTCAGAGTTAGGCAGGTCTATACAGTGAGCTCCAGGACAGTCAGGGCTACACAGAGAAACTGTCTCACCCCAGTCCATTCCGCCAGAAATGAGGGGGTACAAATGTATTTGGGTTTGGAAGGGATGGGCTGGGACTTATTATGTCATATACTATTTAATAGCACTGTCCAATTGTTTCACTTTATAATTGACAAGTGTCTGTTCATATAACTCACTTGAGAAAAATATGTTATTCATATCAAATTCTGCTGCTACCTTAATTTAAGAAGCAGCAGCTTTATGTGTCCTAGTAACTAGAAAACAAAGCATTATTAAAATCAAAATAAAAGGTTTAACTTTGGATTGGCTTCATATCAACCTTGGTGTTAACGGTGACAGACTGCAGGTTTGAGCCTACGCAAATACCTCAGTAAAGTACAAGAATCTGATACAAGCTCCCAGGAAAACAGACTTCAACCGTGGCAAGACATATAGATCCCAAGCAATGGACAGCACTGTGGTCCTGTGCTTTTGTAGAACATGTATTTATTTTCTTTGGTGTTCTGGAAGACTGTTTTATCAATTTGTTTGAATAAAGCAGAGAAAAGAGACCAAAAATGTTATTGCCCATGGCATTTGTCACAGTTAATAGCAATTAATCAATTTTTTTCTGCTGGCATAGAAAACCAGCCACACAAACGACAGCCTTAAGGATCAATGGAGTATTTGTTTCTCCCTTCTGAAAAATCAGCTGGTAAAGGCTGGAGGTGTAGTCCAGTGACAGAGAACTTGCCTGGCATGTATAAGGCCAGAGGTTTGAATGCCAGCACCAAAACACACAAAATAAAACAGAACGCTGACTGACACAATGATATGCACACTTCGGTGGATGTTTGAAAAATCACTTCCAAAGAAAGAAGCTTCATTTTTATTTAATAAAAAGAAGTTCAGGCCTGGAAAGATGGCTGGTGAGTGAGAACCTGGGTTCCATTCCCAGAACCCACATGGCTTTCACAACCATTTGTAACTCAGTTCCAGGAGATCTGATGCTCTCTTCCGGCCTCCATGGACATCAGGCACACATGTGGTGCTGACATACATGCAGAAAACATTCATACGTGTAAAATAAAAATTTGTAAAATACTATTTGTTTTTTAAAAAAAACAAAAACAAAAACAAATCAACCTAGCCCCTTTCCACAGTTTGGTTTTAGCATTATTATATTCTGTGTATTATTATATTTATTCTGTGTATGCATTTACATAGTAACACAGGAACATTTGACTATAAGGCACATACAAAGTATGCAGGCCAATTTGAAGATAAAGCTTTAGCAATTGCCTCTGGTGTTTTAAGTAAGAACATTTCAATTGAAAATGTTCTATATAACAAAACAACAAAGATGTAGTTCTTACAAATGTTTAAGCTTCTAAACTCATGTTCTACCAACCTAAGTTAAGAAAGCCACAGTCCCGTAACTGGACAGTTTATTCAATAAAATAACTTGAGTTTGGATGTTTAAATTGCCTTTATTACTTACTGCTGAAATCGGTGAAATCTGAAATCTGCATATTTTGCTACCCACACCAAAACTAACCCCACGGGAGCTTCACTTCTCCGTTCATAATAGTTACAAATCCATATTTGCATAGTGAAAATGTGACTTTAACTGACAGTCTTTCAGTCCGCATTCCTGAGACACTCGGGGCAGAGGCAGCAGGACTTTCCTGTGCCATGACAATCTGTCAGCTAGAAAGGCTTTAAATACAAGGCACACAGTGGTGTAGCCATAGTGGCTATCCCACTGAAAACTATGTAGTGTCTCCTACAATGTCAGTCATCAAATTAGACTTAAGTTTCTTTCTGGAAATGTTTAAATATACTGCCTTAGATACCTTGATAATAATAAAGCAAAATTAGGTACTTTACTCCAGGGCCACAATAAGCAATAAAGTAAGTAACAATCGATGGGGCTCCAGCAGTAGTTAAAACAGGTTAAATACCTCCATGTAAACTACCACACACCTCAGAATAGGCCTATGAGATAGGGATACCATTAGTCCACTTTAGAGTTGAGGAAACTGAGATGGAGAGGCTAAATAACTTGTTTCAAATGACAAAGGAAGGAACAAGGATTTAAACACAGCAGAGACCATCTCTGGAGTGAGCACTGTTTTACAGTATTGTACAGGGTATCTAAACATTTCAATTTTTGTTTAAGATGGACAGCTTTAAAAGAAAAAAGAAGTAAAATGACTGACCTAAATCTAATTAGAGAGGGGGAGAAATATATTTCTGTATGTCTATTCGCCTAATAACAAATATAAATTAGTAGGCTCCATACATTACTTAGCAGTTACAGAAATCTATTTCTGTATGTCAATTAGCCTAATAACAAATATAAATAAGTAGGCTCTATACATTACTTAGTAGTTGTTTTATTCAGTTGCTGTCAAATCAAATGGTCTTTTGGAGGCCCAGGAAAAAAATATAAAAATTGGCCACCAAGTTCCCACTGTTGCTAATGAAAATTGTCTGTGTGGTCCTTTCCATTCTCTATATAAATTTTTAAATTTCTCTATGTCCTCTGGCCATTTTCTACACTGACAATTACAAGTCATTAAAACTGCCTCTCATAATGGCCTCATAGTGACCATAAAGTCCTTCTGCCACCTGAAATAGCTGAAAGCCTATAAACAGTAGCAGGGGCTGCTCTAATGATTTCCAATCAATCAAAATGAAGAAAATGAAATTCTGTGGAAATGGAAGGGGATGCAGGGTGACATTCTACACAGCATGCACAAAACACTGGCCATCAATAATTGTTCTTAATTTATGAAGTCAAAGTCAGGACACTGAAGAAAAGTATAGATGCAGAATCAGCAGCTGTAATGGTCCAACAGCTGAACTTTTACTGAGCACATCTAGTCTGAGCCATCAATACTAAGAAAGAGAAAAAAAAATCCTTTTTGGCTTTTTGAAATAAAGTCTTAGTATGTAAGCTAGACTGGCAAGAACTCACCACATATCCTGAGCTGACCTTGAACTGATAAACATTCTGTCTCAACCTCCACACAAGCATGCATTACTATGTCCTGGGGGGGGGGAGGGGGATGGATTCTTAAGTGGTAAGAAAATTTTTCTTGGGACAAGTAAAATAGGTGTTAAGATTATTTACTGCAGCAAAGTAGAGAGAGAGAGAGGAGAGAGCGGAAAGAGGGAAGGAGAAAAGGAAGAGGGGAGTAGGAGAGGGGTCAGTAGACAGAAAATGACTAAGAGAAGACAGTGAGGGTAGGAAGTTCTTGAGGAAACAAACTAACAGGATTTTGATTAAAAACAGACCAGAGTGATCAGATATCAAGGGCAAAAACTAAGAAATTTTGTAGTGTGTGTTTCTGGCCCAGCCTAGCTCTGAGGTTTAGACCCAGAGACATAAATAATCACACAAAGGCTTATATTAATTACATGCTGTTTGGCCTATGGCTCAGGCATATTATTGCTAGCTCTTACAACTTAACCCATTTCTATTCATCTGCGTCTTGCCATGTGGCAAGGGGCTTACCTGTATTCCATTAGATCTTGCTTTTGGGGGGGCAGCAGCTTGCAGTGCCTCCATCTGACTTTGCTCTCTTCACTTTATCTATGCTTGGATTTTCTGCCTGCTTTTAAGATACCTTGCCATAGGCCAAAACAGTTCCTTTATTATCCTATTGTAATTCACAACATACAAAAAGGACTTCCCCTTTTCTGTCTAATCAAAATACAAAGTTTCAATTTCAACATAGCAAAATTACATTTAACAAAACAGCTATCAAGCAAGAATTATAGCTACAATATCTAGTCTATTTGTATTTAGCAAAATTAAAGAAAATATCCTATAGGTGCACAATCTCCCATGGAAGATGATGGCTGCTTTAGATGGGGGTCACAGACTTTCTCCATAAAGAAACAGGCAGGAAATATCTGTTTCTGCTATTCACATTGTCCACGCCTGATTCTTCCCAGTTGTTAAATCATTGAAAAATAAAATACGTGGCTGGTCATATTTGGCTTCTGGGCAATAACCCAACACCATAGTGCCCCATCCTCAAACAACCTGTGGGAAAGAACTCTAAAATGTTCCCACAGACTTTCCTTTTCCCTGGATGTACTCCAAACTTTGCATTCTTGCTTCTAGCTCCCTAAATTCTAAGATAAATCTTGTTGGCATGTACTGACAGTATCCAGGGTTATATTTAGAATTTTCATACTCTTTCCTTATCTCATATTCTACAATATATCTCTAAAATTTATCTATTCCTGGCAACCAACAGTATGAAGTAGGTCACTGGAACACTGTATCTTCTTCACAGTCCCCCATGAAACTCACCACACACCACAATCCCTCAGCTTTGCCTCTAAGGCAATTATACACTCATATATTATTAATAGGATTACCCTAGAAATTATGGCATGGTAAGCCTGGTAAAGAGTATACAAGACACCACTCCTGAATGTGGAATTTTAAACTTCACAGTGCATTTATGTCCAATAGCTTCAAGAAATACCTCAACAACAAAGTAAAAATGTCCCAGATATTTTTCTTAAATTTCAAGTTACTGGGTTCCACAGGGTGACATCTAAATTACTAACAGAAAAGGCCTCTTTAAAATAGCAGGGAGAATGTTTAATATGTAAATCACAAGCCATATAGACTTTTTTTTGCCATGCTTGTAGTCTTCATTGATTAAAATATCAACATAAAAATTTCAATACAAAGTCTCATGTCTGTAGTCCCAGCTACTCAGGAGGCTGAGGCAGGAAGACAAGAATACTTAAACCCAGGAGTTCAAGTTCAAGGCTACACACAAGAAGAGCTGCATCCCCATTCTCATTCTCTCTCTCTCTCTCTCTCTCTCTCTCTCTCTCTCTCTCTCTCTGTCTCTCTCTCTCTCTCTCTCTCTCTCTCTCTCTCACACACACACACACACACACACACACACATACACATAGAGAGAGAGGGGGGAAAGAATGTATATATGTATATATCTTCCACTATGTGGCCTGCTGCCTATATCTTCGTAGAGTGACCCAGTCTCAAACTCATAGAGATCCACTTGCCCTTGCCTCCTGAGCACTGGCTTTAAAGCTGTATGCACCTAGCTAAGAGCTCATTCTTGAAATCCCAAGTATTAGGCAGGCTGAGGCAAGATAAACACTGTAACCCTGAGTGAGATGACAAGCTCTTCACTAGCAGGAGTGACAGAAGACAGCTTTATCTCTAAAATAAACAAACAAAACCTTTCCCACAAAAACATAAAGCAGAAGTGTGGTGGGATTCAGGTATCAGCTGATAAGGTCCTAAGACACTGATCCAGGGTCCCAGGCTCCTAACGGAGGAGTGGCCAACCCGATTACAGAAGCTGATCACCAAAATAGTAAACATTATTTTTAACTGAAAATTAATTTTAAAATGATCTAACAATAGCCACAGCAGAAAAAGTACAGAAAGCATATAACGTAATAAAAAAATCACTTAGTACCACAAAAGACTTATAAAATTCCTTTATAATTTCATATTCCTATCAGTTTAAGGTTACAGTAATTCTTTGCAGTCTTTAGTGTGCTTTCAGTAACTGTACCTGTTTTAAAATTGGAAACATAACACATGTGTATATACACACTCCATCCTGATTCTTGTATATTTAAGCTAATACTATAATATGAGCATTATTCTAAGTCATTAAGCAGTACTCTTAACAAAAGATAATCCTACTTCCATAGTGTTTCTCCTCCATGAGCATCCCTCATTTATATGGCCCTTCTCTTATTACTGAACGGCTAGTTTGCTCCAGTTTGCGACTACTAGAAATACTCTTCAAGAAATAACTATAATTTCTTTGGGTTTCTGACTTCTCGTGATGTTGGTATAAAGAATGGATGGGAGAGACTACAGATTGCTTATTTCTTAATATCTATTGCCAAATCTTCAGCCAGTGTTCTATCAATACCCTTCTACCAATTTGGAGTAGGGCCATTCCAACAAAATCTTGAGAAGGTATATAATGAAATCAACAAGTGAAAAGTCCTAGAGAAAAGATAACATTGATAAAAATAGTCATTTAGATTTTGTAAGTGTCTAAAAAACAATTAAATAATTTTATATAAAGTGGTTAAAAATCAAAACTAAAAGGTGACCTCTGAGAAGTAAATACTAGAGAATTATTTACAGAGCCCGAGGATATGAGGGAGGAGGTGGGAAGAGGAGGAACATGGGCAGCTGCATAGGAGGAAGAATTTTTGTTCTGCATGTAGCACAGTGGAATAACTATGGCCGACAGACAATTCACTGAATTACTTCTAAATGACTGAGGTTTTTTAATGTTTTCAACCAAATAGAATGATAGATGTTACTCGGGGTTTTCTACAGTAATGGAACTTATAGAATGAAAAGATACATTAGAATGTTTTAGAGGGGCTGAGCATTGGCTCGGTGGTTAAAAGCACTACTTGTTGTAGCAAAGGACCTGGGTTCAATTCCTAGCACCCATATGAAGGTTTACTACCTCCTCAGGCACCGAACATGATTGTGGTATACAGATAGATACACATGCAGGCAAGACACTCGTATACATAAAATAGTAAAAATAAATCTAAAAAATTTTTGAATAGAATGGCTTACAGGCTGTGGTCCAGCTAGTCCAACAATGGCTGTCTTCCAAAGAAAGGTCTGAGAATCCAGTAGTTGTTCGGTCCACAAGGCTAGATGTCTCAGCTGGTCTTCGGTATCTGACAGAATCTTGAATAAATAGGTTCTAGTATTAGTAAAGGAATGGGTTTGCCAGCAACAGGGAGAGCAAGCAGGCAAAGACAGAAAGCTTCCTTCCTCCATGTCTTTATATAGGCTGCCAACAAGTATGGCCCAGACTAAAGATGAATCTTCAAACCTCAAAAGATCTGGATTAAAAGTGTGTCTAATCACCTCAAAAGACTCATACTAAAAGTGGGTCTTCACTTCAAATGATTTAATTGAGAAAAAAACCACTTGAGTTTTAGTTAATTCCTGATGTAGTCAAGTTGACAACATTGACAATATCAAATTGACAATTCTTGATAGCCGTTACAATGTCTAAGATGATCAGTATACCCAGAACAAAACCTGATCATTACACATAGTGTGCAGGCATTGAAAGTGGAAAGGTGCGTGGCTCTGTGGGAGAATGCTTGTCTAGCATGAAAAGGGTCCTGTCAATACCCTGCATTGCAAAAAAAAGGGGGGGGGGAGAGGAACACAAAGGAGGGAGAATGGGTAGACCTGAGGAAAGGGGGAGGGAAGGGAAGGGAGCAGAGAGTAGGTGGAAAGAGGGAGGGAGAGGAGGAAGTTACTCTACAAATTACTCACTAAAGCTGCCTGCCTGTGATCACTTAAGAGGGAATCATTAACCTATGTAGCAAAGAAAGCTGGTTAGCATCTATTCTTTTCAACTCTGTTAACACAGCACCAATCAAATCACAAGCAGCAAAGGGGCAGGCAAAGTGTCAATCACCTGGTTCCTCTGGAGCTACAATTGATACTATGACAGGCCTCCTGAAAAGCCATTGAGGAATGTCCCAAGAGAGGGTGTGAGCAGGCAGAGACAGAAGGCTGGCAAAGGCTGGCATTTTGGCTTTTCCCTTGATTGCTAGAAGGAAGGCCTACAGTCAGCCAGGTTCTGCTCCACCTTCAGAGCACAGTATGAAGACAAGTACAATAAAGCAGAGAGCTAGAGACAGTGGATTGTAGTGGATTTATGATGTTACATTGTAAATAATTGTCCTGCCTATGAGTTTAATAAAAAGTGCTGAATGGTCAAAGACAGACAGGAAGTGTGGGCAGGGCTACCAGACTAAGAAAACTCTGGGAACAGGAAGAACAGAGCAGAAATGCCATAGAGACTTCAGAGTTGCTAGAAAATGCAGAGGACAACTATGCTGCCCTGAGAAAAGGTACTGAGCCCCATGGCTGAGCAGGATAAGAGACATGGGTTAATTTAAGGGTAAAGAGTTAGCATGTTATATGCCTGGGCCTTAGGCCAATCAGCCTAAAATTAATGTAAGCATCTGTGTGTCTCTGCAGATCTGTGGGTTTTTTGGGTCTAAAACTTGAGGCTAGGCCTGAAAGTCCAGGCCAGAAACCTCCTACTACAGTGGAGCCGATAGTCAAAGAAACACTCAACTCCATGAAGAGTCAGGACCCATACTCATTTTCCTTAGAAGAAAAATAGCCCTTAATTTGTCTGGTCATTGATTCTAGTAGTTACTTAAAGGTAAACCTAATCCTAACCTGACATCACCTGCTAGGTATTTTATTAAGATAAAAGTATATGTAAGTGGAAGTCATTATTTAGCTCATTTAAATACTCACTGACTCTTTCATATAATCGATACCTATTGAGCATCTGTACTGGGTGACAGAAACACAGAAATAAATAAGATCTAGCCCCGAGTCCAAAAGAGACAGCTAGACAATTAAAACAAAGTTTAACAAGTCATGAGAATGGGGAAAGAATAGGTCCTCTGGCAGCGGCAGAAAGATGGCCCACTCAAATGAAGAAGTCACAGTGGGATCTGAGAAGGCTTTCCAGGTGGTAGGAAATTTCATTTGGAACCCAAACAATGAGGCAGTGCTGCTTAGCCCTGAAAGAGGAGCATGCGCTAAACAGAAATATACATGCAAAGGCTCAGAGGCCGAAACAGCAAGATGTGTGGAGTGGAATGGAGCACCTTTCTTCTGGGGACCCACAAAGAGTACAGACTATGTTTCCTCAGCTAGATTAGATAATTTCTTCATTATGATTTTACTATAATAAGAGGAAATTGAGGACCAAAGTAGGCAAAGACTAATCAAAACCCATCATTTCTCTAATTTTCTACACCTCAAGAGGACAGGTATCACGAAGGTATGAGACTGATTCTCTTGCACAAGAACTGGGCTGTTAAAAAAAAAAAAAAAGTGCTCTGAACACATTCAACACTAGGAAGAATAACATTCTGGCTATTAGAAAACAGGGTGAGGTATGAATGGGAATTAGTTGTAGTGGTAAAGAGAGAGATAATGGAGACCCAATCTAGAATCCTAGGAACACATTTTAGGAAAGATGAAGTCAAAAGGCTCAGCCAGACAAGCATGGATGAGAAAGGAAAGAGTGATCCTGAAATTCTGCCCTTGTCACCTGTGCTGACTAGTTTTCTGTCAACTGGACACAAGCTACAGTCGTCAAGGAGGATATTATTGAGATAATGTTGAGATGAAGAAAGCATCATTCATAAGGAACTGTTGTAGAGATGCTACACAAAGGACTGGTACATTCCCTAGAACCACTGTTTAAACTGATTATTACAACTACCTACAATAACTGCTTAGGAACCTCTAGTTTGCAAGAGTTAAAAAGTTCTTTTTGTAGTGAACTGCCTTACCATGGAGGATAAGTCTCAGAGAAGAACATAAGCTGGATAGATTATTTTTTTAAAAAAATCAGACTTTTCAAGGGAAGAAATCAGAACACAATTGGCTTTTGTAAAAAATAATCTAATTGCAGTTAATCAAATCAAGTTCTGACCTCAAGGTTTCAGTTATCAAGCCCATAAAAGCCATTTAAATGACACTGGCTTTGCTGGCTTGGAGCTGGAGGAGGAAGGTAGATAGCCATCTCCTCTAGACCACAGCTATGAGAACCATTTTGGAAGCTGGCTGAACTGCACAAACTGGGTCATCTGAAACCAACCAAACTGCCAGCAGGGCATGAGGTTAGAGTTATTGATCCTTGTGGCTATGAGGGGAAGTTTTGTTTTTTGTTTGTTTGCTGGTTTTGGTGTTTTGCTTTTGTTGGAGGGGATGACTTGGTTAAGTTTTTGAACAAGCTCAGAAAGGTTAGGAACACCTAATCTACCAGCCCACGGGACTAAGTGTGACTTCATGAGTGACCATGAATGACTTCAACAATAGCACATAACCATCAACTATGTCTAAAGCAGTTGTCAGGCTCCAACAGTATTAAAGGTATTACCAGGACAGCTTGTTAACACACACTTCTGAGTTCTGCCCTAGGAGCTTCTGATTTAACCCAAATGTGCATTTTTTAAACAAGTTCCTAAGTAAGAATGGCAGGGCTCATCTGAGGCCCACATTGAGAGAACTCCTGTTATGGAATTGTTAGAGATGTTAGAATCATTTTCTTGGCCTGAGCACTTAAAACACACAAAAAAAGCATAAAGCCTTTCAAAAACTATGCCGAAAATAAAACAAGAACCCAGTATGGGTCTCACAGCTGTAATCCCAGTACTTGGGAGGCTGAAGCAAGAGGACTTCCATGAGTTCAAGGCTACCCTGAGCTACTGAGTAAAATCCTGTCTTAAAACAAACAAAACACAGAAAAGTAAATAGGAGCAAACAAACACTCTAAGCCGCCCAAGCCTGTTAGAAGAGACAAATGCTGAAAACAAGCAAAACTATGATGAAATAAAATTACGAAAGTCGTTCACTATGTGCAGAAGCAAAAGGGCTAAACAGACACTTCCTTCACAAAAGACTCAAACCTGTGAGGTTATAAAAAGATAGATACAAATAAAAACGTTAGAACTTCATATTTTCAGTATCGAGGGAACTCTGACTACCCAGCCAACTCATACAGGAAGACCCTTTGGTGTTATTTCTTAGAAAGCCTAGCCCAACCAACTCTTGAGGACAGATTTTTGTTTAAAATCATCTTTTAAAATGGCCTCCCACTGGCTCCACACAGAGCCTGAGAAATCACAGAGGAATTTTCCTCACCATGACACGCCCACTCTGCATGACTCACATTCCCAGCATTCTAGTACAGAGACCCCACTCTGAAGCTGCTATCACTGCTCTGGTCCTATGTAGACAGCTCCTAACCCTGAAATAGTATACTCAAATATGTAATTCTCTCTCACAACAGCTCAGGATATCTGCAATTGCCTCTGTCTACTTGCTATTTGTCTTGCTGTTCTGAAAACATCCAGAATTCATATACGATCACCTGATCACCCGTGCTTTATGCCATATTGTCTCAGAAGCTTTAAAGTCCATTGTCAAATCCATTAGCATTTGTGACTCCTGCTGTGCTCCTTTGGTATCAGCTATCTTCTCCTCCCAAGACTGAAACATCTGGATGTTGGAGCCCTTCATTACCTGTCACTTCATCTCCCTACTCACACTGTTCCCTCTGACTTCTAGGTAACCCCACTCAGATTGTAGCCATAGATGTATATTTGGTATAATATTTACTCCCATATTCTCTTTGCCCCTCCCAAAGTCCTCCTGTCCTTGACCAAAACAAACAAACAAACAAAAAATACTTCATTTCATCTATAAAAGTAAAAAAATTTAGAGTGTGACTTTTAAAAACAAAAACGCTGTTAGGAATCATTCTTTCAACAAATCCTGCCTACTGAAGCTTAGAGGTAAACAGGCCAAACAGCTTGCACACAGGTGAACAGGTGGAGATGGGTTCACATCTTTGGCAGGATTCCTTAGTGACCACTCTTGCCATTCTTTACCATCACAATGCTGACTCCACTTAGGCCCTGGAAACTAGAGCTTTCTAAACATCAGAGGCTAATAGAACCTGGAATTACAGGAGTAGAATGAAAATAGCTTCCTATCAAAGCAGCTGCTTCATTTCATGTTAATATTTCCTTTCATTTGGAGGGTTTGGAGCATTCACAAGATCTCAGGGCAACAAAACGAAAGCATTTTGTCTTTCCAAAGCATGAGCAAAGAACAACCTTCAGCATAATGCTTACTGAGAAACGCTGCACTGAATGCTCAGTGTGGGGCAGTATGATTCCAGGGGCCTCTCCAGACACCTTTATTCTTTGCCCTAGATTTCCTGGGACATTTGAAAAGCAGATGTTAATACAACTTAGTGTATCACATCTGGATGAGGAAAATGAGACTTACCTACTTACATCCAAGGGAAGACATAGCCCTTTCAAATGTAGCTATAAAACTCAAATATATTATTCAATTTTATCTTATTATATCTTCAATTTGATCTTACACGCTACTTGGAAATACAATTCTTTTTCAGACTAGCATAAAAAAATACCGCATTCAAAACAAAAACCAAATAAATAACTATAATACAGATGTATATGGGTATATATATGCCTGGGTGTATACATACCCTCACATATACATGCAAACATAAACACAAATATTGAGTAGAGGTTTGATTTTATTTTTCAAGGTGTCAATCTTTGGTGACACACTCATAAAATGCAGGTCTCCAGCCTTATCCCACCATTCTGACACTGATGTGACAGGAAGCAAGCTAGTAATCTGAATTTTGAATGTGTAAAAGATTGAACCAGGGTTTCATTCATGCTAAGCATGTCCTCCACTGCACCCCAGCCCTGTAATTTGAAACTTTTAATGTGTATTTTAACAAGCACTCTGATAACATTTTGAGAAACATCCCAAAACACCTGCAGGGAGTCATTTATAAGAGGCAAATTAAAAAACCCAAGAGGTATGCAGTATAAGAGAGTTTGGGTATCACTTTATTTCACCTGATTAATGTAGGAACATTTCTAGAATCGTGGCAGATTGATTGATCTTAATAAGAAGGAACAGCAATATTTATAAGCCAAATAATGTTTCTCTATAAACTACAAAGTGTAATTATTTATTTTAACAATGCTATCATTGTTTAAACACACACTTCTTAGAATTCAGCTACACAAAGACAACAAAAAGGAAAAGTAGTTGCTTTACATTATTTCTCTTTTTTTGGTTTTGGTCAAAATAACAGTGTTTCTACTGACCACCCTACTCTAAGGCAACGAGACAGTGTTCACAGATACTCCTACAGAAAGCAAGACTTTTAAAGTAGACTTGACTTTAGAAACGGTTTATTAAATATTACTAGACACATACCAATAGTAATGCATAAATATCCTAGTTTGCTTTCTGTCTCTATGATAAAAACTATGACCAAAAAGCTACTTGAGAAGGCAAGGTTTTATCTCATAGCTTAAAAGTCCATCAATTGACAGAAGGAGCCTAGAAGCAGAAACTATAGGAGAACATTGTTTACAAGTCTGCTCCATGGTTTGCTTTTTTTATACAATGGAGGACCACCTACGAGGAATGGCACCAGTTACAGTGGGCTGGGCCCTGTCACATTAATCATTAATCAAGAAAATGCCCCATAAGACAGTCTGGTTTTATTAAAGCAATTCTTCAACTGAGGGCCCATCTTCCCAGGTGTCTCCCAGCTGACACAAAGTCTGGTGGTTCTAGAGTTAGTAACTAAGATTAGCCACTGCAGCACCCATAGGTCAGAGCAGCTTATTTCTGTAGTAGCTAACGGCTAGAACAGAGACCCGCAACTGGTAAAACAGCTGAGACTGACTACTGAGTGCTTCACCCTAACTGAGCCATCTATATCATCTTCATCCAAGGTTCGGGAACATCTTGATATGACATGGCCACACTCATGGGAACAGCCCTAAGAAAAATGTCCCCTAGGACCTATCTAGATAAGAAAAAAATGAAAGCTGACTTTTTGCTCTCCCCTGGCCCAAGTCTACTTTATTCTTAGACATGTGTTTCCTATCATCAGGCCTAACAAAAGGATGAGTTTTATAACACATAACACATGACTATCTGTACTGCACAACAGAATAAGCTGGAGGTATACAAACAGAAATAAGAATACCTAAAATGACTAACTCCAAATACTCAGACGCATGAAAAGTAAAAACTGATGTAAATATGAGGCAAAATCACAAACTATCATTCAATATCACAATACAGAAAAAGCTGGGAGAAAATATGCAAGGTAAAAAATGTTTAAGAAAATAGAAAGGACTGCAATAATAATGAAAAACATCTAAATGCTCAGTGATATAGAAACAGTCAATGAAATTCAATACTGTAATAACTTATTTCACATAATTCTGTCAGCTATTAGTAAGTCTTCTGAGACTGTAAGATGATGAAATGGCATTCATTCTATAGAGGAAAAAGAAGTGACAGTCCTAACAGTACACACCTTCAATGCCAGAGCAGGAGGCTCACGAATGTGAAGTCTGCTTGGGCTACACAAGATGGAAGCAACACCTCATAATCCAATCTTGGGGGATGTAATGGTGAGAAGTTTTGCTAGTAACAAGTAACTCCCTTCATAACCCCACACAAACAATTTTATCATCATGTACTGGAGAGATACAGGCTCTTTGGCTGCCTCTTAAAAATTACAGATTGCTTCCAGATGCTTTTCAGGTGATTTCATGTCTTTCCTCAGCCTGCAGCTCATGAATTATGAAAGGGCATCCCTAATTCATGAGATGAGTTCTCCCTCTCGGTGTCCGTTATCATATATCCGCTCCACACACTCTGGGTCTTTAGGTACTCACACACACGTGCTTTTACGCACATAATAAGGCATCACCATGTATCAGCAAGGACTCCACTGAAAGCCTGCTTATATTTTACCATCATGACTCTGCCAGCAGCAGGGCTTCCCGACTTCAAAGGCAGCTGGTCTTTTGACAGTAATGCACAGAATGATATCAGAAGCAAGGTTAAATGGAACTTGAAGAAATTGAAAGAAGATTCTTAAAATTCACCGAGTCTTGATAATTCTCTCGCTTGTCATCTCATTTAAAAACAAAATATGTCTCCTGCTAAAAAGGGATGAAGAGGGCTGTTAGGAGTTCAGTCACACTCAGCTCTCTCCCCAGGCAAGCACTTCTCTTCTAACAAAACATCCTACCTCCACATAACAAAGTCAAATTCAGGCTCACAGCGGCCCTTGTAATAGCTATGTCACACCCCTAATTTCAACACAGGAACAACATTTAAAGCTCATTTCCAGATGGCCGTAAATCCCGTGAATTGAGACCTTAACTGTGCTGTTTAGGACTCTGCTGACAGGCAGAGATTCACAAAAGGACATAAAATCATCAAGTGAACACCGACCGAGCAGTGCTGGCCCACATCATGCATTTCCCCTGCATAAGAGAAACAAGAGGACAGGTTATTATTTACTAAAGAGACATGGCTTTATCTGTAGCAGGGTCTCAACAGACTAGTGACATAAACATGTGCTTTCCCAAAAGGGTGATTAAGAAACCAACCAACACAGAGAAAACTGTCAAAAATTCAACAAGTTCCCATTACATAAAGCTGACTGTGAGCTAATTATTGAATAGTTTCTCCAAAACGGCTGCACTGGGGCGAGTGGTAAATGATATCCACATGTGGAAGCCTACACAGACACAATCTTCACTGACTCCATTCAACACCCTAATGATATCCTCAAGTCTTAAACAGATGAGTCCATAGTGCCCTCCAAAATCTAATTCCTAAATTTATATGTGGTAAAGCTGATGCTTGAGTAGCTAAGAGGTCTGTTCAAACATTTAAATATAAGGCAATGGGAAATGATGAAGACAGGTTAGGATCCAGATCCTTCACTTGATACTGTGTCCTAAGCAAGATCAGGATCCTCAACAATTGATTACTGATCTCCCTTCCATAGTAAGAGGTTTCTGGCCCAGACTTTTGGGCCTAGCCTCAAGGTTTAGGCCCACAGACCCACAGAGACACGCAGAGGCTTACTATAGTTTTAGGCTGAACGGCCTAAGGCCCAGGCATATCACTTGCTAGCTCTCTACCCTTCATCTAACCCATGACTCTCATCCTGTTCAGCCATGGGGCCCGGTACCTTTTCTTAGAGCAGCATAGTTGTCCTCTGTTTCTTTCAGCTTCTCTCTGGCATTCTGCTCTGTGCTTCCTGTTCTCAGAGTTTTCTTAGTCTGGTAGCCCCACCCACACTTCATGCCTGCCTTTGGCCAATCAGCGCTTTTTATTAAACCAGTGGGTGGGATGATTATTTACAATGAAACAACACAATCTCCCACACCCTTCACTCTTCTCATGACCAGAGCCCCTTTTAATGCCTTCAGAAAAGCTCAACTGAATGGAGATTCAGCCAATCCCTGAAACATCCTATTAGTGATACAGAATCCTTTTCTGCAGCCAGGGCATCTTAGTGTAATTTGACCTAGTTTTGTTCACATCACCCACACTGGGCAGCTCACAACCACCGGTAACTATAGCTCCATGGGATGTAACATCCTGCAAATGCATATGGTATGAATCTGAGGAAGTCTCAGTTACACAACCAACTATTAAGTTGAGGGATATTACACAAGAGAAAAAGGCAAGCCCACAGCATCTTGAAAATGAATCAAGAGCACTGATTTATAGGTAACTTCTAAAAAAAAAATTTTTCTACAGAGGAAATAGAGCTTTGTACACCATTCATTCATTTAAAATAGTTTATATTCCATCGATGATTTATTATAATAAAAAGCATTCTCCTAGTTTGCTTACTATTCCTGTGGTGGTGGGGGGAGAATCACGACCAAAGTAATCTGGGAAGAAAAGAGTTTGTTTGGCTTATATGTCCCCATCACAGTCAGTCATTGAAGGAAACCAAAGCAGGAGCTCAAATAATGCAGGAACCCAGAGGCAGGAACTGAAACAGACACTACAGAGGACCACTACCTCCTGGCTTGCTCTCCATGGCTCATCAGATTGCTTTTCTTATGCACCAATAACCACCTTGCCCAAGGGTGGCACCACCAACAGTGGGCCCTCTCACATCAATCATTAACCAAAAAATGCCCCCACATATTTGTCTACTTGCCAGTCTCATAGAAGCATTTTCTCAGTTGAGATTCCCTTTTCCTAGATGACCCCAGCTTGTGTCAAGTTAAAAATAATGATAATAATAATATTAATAAATAATAATAAAATTTTAAAATCCTAGCCAGTATAAGCACAACGGTTTATTAAAAATAAAAATAAAGCCAAACAAAGCTAAATTCAAGTTTTATGTGATATTTCCAATGTTACAGCTACTCATGTTCCTGTTTTAAGAGCTATTACTTAAGGCTGGAGAGATGGTTCTGCAGTTAAGAGCACTGGATGCTCTTCGAGAGGACCTGCATTCCACTCCCAGCACCCACATGGCCACTCACAACTGTCTGTAACTCCAGTTCCAGGGATCTGATGCCCTATTTTGCCCCTGCTTGAGCATCAGGTAGGCACACAGACATACATGCAGGCAAAACACCATATATATAATTTAAATTTTCTTTTAAGTTAATGTTTGAAGTTCTATGATCAAATATTTTTTGAAAATGCTGTGTTCTGTATATGCTTCCTGAACAGTACAGAAAAGCAGCTTAGTTTTGTTCAACCCAGTGTTTCAGTGCTTTGGGCTAGCTTTCATTTGCAGGACTTGTATTACCATCCATCAGGAAACACACTTCAGGAAGTGTATTCCTGGATGAATAACCTGTGTGTGACTTCTATTAGACAGTATTTACAATCAGCTTTCCTCTCTACTTGTGAGGCAAAGGAACCTTGTTGTTAAAATTAAAACTAACCATTTTCCCCCATAATAAGAATAGGACAGTCTTCAGCTAGCAATCATTCTCCCCAGAAGCTATCACTGGCCTTACAAAAATAAAACATCTTGGCTGGGTCCTACCTAGTATGATGGCACACACCTTAACTCAGCTTTGTGGTTAGCTTGGCTCATAGTGAGACCTTGTCTCCAACAAACAAATCTTGTATGTATACTTTTATACAAATAAAAATACTATACACATACTTCACATTTTTACCAAACAACATGTATTAGCAAGGCTTACAAGTTACTAGCTACTCAGTGGTACTTGGTGATTATGCCTTTTCTGCTGTTCATCTGTAATATAATGAATTTACTGGGTATCCCAGTTAAACACTTGAATTATTTCCAATCTTTAGCTACTGTCAACACTACAATGAGTATTTTCTTATATAAATCATTTTCTTGTGCATGTAATATGTATATATGTGAATGATTTTTGACAGAATATATTAATGTAGGCATATCTAGGACTGGTCTAAGGAATATGGCTCTTTTCATATTGTAAAACTTGCCAAACTGCCCACTAAAGAGGGGCTGCTGGTTTGCACTTGTACTCTGGACAAAGATTATAAACTTTAATGACTTCATCCACTACAATAGGCAGTTCCTCCATAAAGTGAGGGCAAAGTGACTCCTCTCCGTGTGTCTAACAGCACTGTCGATTCTCATCCTGCAAACTATTTGTGTATCCTTGGCCCATCGTCCACCAGACTTCTGCACTTTTCTTCTATACCTGTAAGAGCTCTTTATTCTGAAAACTGACTCCTTTAGATAAAAAATAAAATCCAAATATTATCTCCAGATTTCTTATTCCTGACTGAAGAAATGGTTCAGGGTTTGTTGTGGTGGGTTTTTATAACTATTGTGAAAGTTACAAATCTCTTACCTGTCTTAAGTTTTATGAAAAGATCGTATATATTCAAAGGTTATAGAATAATTTTCCAATCTCCTTCTCTAACCTAGTTGACTTTTCAGTTTTCTATTGAATATAGATTGATTTGGGCTTGACACTTGAGGTTACTGCTCCAGACCAGCACTTTCTCCCACAGTAACCTGATTGTCCTGCTACCATGTATTCAACAGAACATCATTCTCCCACAAATTTGTGATAGTGCCTTTCGTCCTATGCCAAATAAAGCATGTAGGAATATCAATGCTTGTTATCATAACCTTAAGGCTGGATTCTGATCTCTCAGATTGTTCTGGCTATTTGTGCTTATCTTCCCAAGTGAACAGAGCATCAGTCAGACTCCAAAAAAACCTTCTTGCTGTTTTCTTACCACACTGACACGGAACATAGCCTTTTAAGGAAAACTGGCATCTTCTGGTCCAAGCACATGACAGCCCTCCTACTCTCCGTAACCTTGTGTAACTCTTGGGTGTATGGTTGGTGCCTTCATAAACAGCATACACAATGCTTGAGGAGCCCGGAAGACAATGTCTAATCCACTAATAGTTGACAAATTCAGAGAAAATACTTCATTATCGATTCTATCTTCGTGAGTCCAAAGTGTTGTACCTAATTCACTTTCTTTATAAGTTGCATTACCATATAACTACAGCAGCTTCTTGGCACAGGAGCAGAGACCATGCCAGTGCCTCTGGGGCAGGGATGAGACCAACACAGAGCCACAATGGCCTGTCACTTTGCAGGGAACAGTGTGGAGCTTGCCAATCTTGTTCCCTCAATAGCCTCTGCACAGGGACAATGGAAAGCTTGGCCAAGATGACGGCCCCTCAGATGGCAGTGACTACCTCCTTGGATCACTTAACACCAAGACCAACATGACCACTGTAGTTCCCAATAGTGACAAAAGCTTTGAACCTGGTCCTCTGGCCAGCCTGAGTCTGCTTCTGCACTGGCAGAATCTTTAGACCGTCTTCCTTTAGGGGCGGGCCAGCAAGAAGTCAGCAATCTCAGATTCCTTGCTGGGCAGAGAGAACAGGGAAACCTCTCCAGAAACATAACCTTCACGTCCTTAACCAGGTGACCTGGCTTGGTGACAGGGATCGACTCTGTCTTCAGCTTTACTTCCACAAGCCCTGTGGCCTTAGCTACTACTGTGGCCCCTAAAACTACAACCTAGTCCTCTGCTGAAGCAGCTGTGGTCCCTAAGACCATTGCCCAATCTTCCGCTGAAGCAGCTGTGGCCTCTTAATTCTGGACCCCCAGATCCCCTGCACCAGCAACAATAGCCATTTGGTGTTTCTCTTAAGTTAAGAAGTTCTTATTCTTTATAATTAGTTTTCACTTGATTCTGTTAGAATCTTATATCCCATTATTTGCAAACAGCAATCTTTCTTCTGGTTTTTAAGCCTTTATGATTTTTTTCTTGTACAGAGGCACTGACTTGTTATTCCAAAACACTACAGGTCAATAGTGAAGACACTGAATTATCCTTATATGGTACTGAACTTAATAGCAATGTTCTCAAACTTCTTTATAAGTCTGAAAAGTTTTAAGGGTTAAATGAACATAACTTACATTCCTGGGATATTTCCTTATTATGTTTTTAGGGGTTTTTTTTAAACAAAATCAATAATAAATACTGAATTTTATCAAATGCCTTGACTGTAAAAATAATATTTTTCTATTTATAATAAAATGTCATTAATAAATTTTACAGTATTACATTTTCTTACATTCTTAAACCTCACTTGCTATAGTGTTTTATTCTGTTTAAATATACAAAGTACATATTTAATATAACCTCTCTCAATTTTCTAAGCAACCCTCTAGACTAGGTCTTCCCACTCTGTATGTTCTGCCCCAGTCACTCTACTCCAGCCAGCCAGACGACCTCATATGCCAAGATTGTTCTTGACTCAGAGAATAAGCTGCACCTGCCATACATGCTGTCCTCTGACTGTCTATCTCCAGATGTCCCCACACCACTGTCTTGTGTTTCTGTTCATATGTGACCTCATCACAGAGGCCTTTCCTGCCTGCCCCACATAAATGCCTTCCAGTCGAGTTCACTCTATCCTGATTCTGGCTTATTTTTGTCTGCAGCCCTGTCACCATCTACCAGGTAAAATATTATACATTACCAGATCACACTGTGCCCAGCAAAGAGTAAGCCCCAAGAAGACATCTTTACTTGCTGTGCCCCTTGCTCTAGCTTCCCAAGACAAATAACAGGCCCAACACCTCCAAACACCTTTGTAGGGGTATTGTGTTGTTTCATGGTAAATAACTGTCCCACCCACTGGTTTAATAAAAAGCGCTGATTGGCCAAAGGCAGGCAGGAAGTGTGGGCGGGGCTACCAGACTAAAAACTCTGAGAACAGGAAGCCCAGAGCAGAGCGCCAGAGAGAAGCCGAAAGAAGCAGAGGACAACTATGCAGCTCTAAAGAAAGGTACTGAGCCCCATGGCTGAACAGGAAGAATCATGGGTTAGATGAAGGGTAGAGAGCTAGCAAGTGATATGCCTGGGCCTGAGGCTGATCAACCTAAAACTATTGTAAGCATCTGTGTGTCTCTGCGGGTCTTCGGGTCTGTGGGTCTGTGGGCCTAAACCTTGAGGCTAGGCTTAAAAGTCCGGGCCAGAAACCTCCTACTACACACCTCAGTGTGCATTCTATGTACCAATGGAAGAAAGCAAACGGGGTCCTGAAGCTCAGAGAGCCTGCTAGGTCAAACCCAGCGGCGGCTTTCATCTTCCTTTCCATTTCTTCCCTTTAACCATTACAACAAATGAAGTGTGATTGCAGGTCGCAGAAAATGGATGTGCAGTCTTAGAACTACTACAGCATCAGTGAGCGTCAGAGCAAAGCTGGGCAGACAGCCCACGTGCAAGGGAGGAAAAACCATCAGTAGGTGTTTCCCAAAGACCTCTTGGGAATTATAAGCATCATATTAAGTAGCTCTCTTCCAACACCATGGTCCTCATAGCAAGCAGCATGACCTAATCTCAGAGCATTCATGTATGTCCTCAAATAGCCAAGAGATAAAACTAAATACTTTAGGACCAAGGAAACACATATTAGTACTTCTACCTCTCCCCTTATTTAACTACATTATTGCCAATGATGACAAGGAGGTAAGTGCTAACTTCTTTTACTTTATTTTGGTGTCAACAGCCAAGTTAGAATTAGGTACTCCTCATAAGCTTTTGTCTTGTGTTTGGTTTGGTTTGGTTTTTCTTACGTTCTTTCCTCAAAGAAACATTAGGCTAAAAACAAAACTGCACAAACATTTATGTATGATATTGAACAGCATCTTTAATTTGTTTTCAAAATTTAATCAGACCCCATATTTTAGGAACCTCAGGGTTGATGCAACATGGCAACATGTCACATTTAATTGCATCAATGAGAAGCATATTAAGCAGAGAGTAAGCCAATGAGGCACAGCTGAATGTCTGAACCTCTGAAGCCGTGGCCCACTTGTGGCATTTCTAAACAGTAAAAATATCATTTTCCAACATTTTGCTATCAAATTATAGTAGTTTTTCTGCTGGCACTCACTTGAGAAAAACCACAAAAAGACTTTTCTAAGAGTTTCTCCTTACTGGCTTCTATTCAAAGGTAAATGGAAGGCAGCAAGATTAATGGGAAATATATTCAATTACTTAAAATGCATCAGCCAAAAGAAAACCTGTTTCAGAGCTGCATTATGAGCTGTGATATTACATCACCTTCACTTAATCTTCAATTCCAATGACAGGTAGCAAAACTGAGGACTAGTCTTCTGACAAAACACCTCCTTTGCAGAGCCTGACTCTACCACCCCAAATTCTCATCTTGGTGAAAGCCAATGTAAACACCTGTCCCTCAGCCTTTTACATTCTGTGTGTCACAGATGTAAAGTTTCACATGGGGGAGGAGGCAGATTTAAAGACACCCAACAATGGTCCATCCTCTCAAGCCACCTGGTGACTGGTCCTGATTTTCTCAGCAATCAAAATGGTGAGAAAAACAAAGATCTTTCTGTATAACTGTGAAGTGCCACCAGGTATGTTTGGATTTAAGTCTGCATACAGTGACAACAGAAATCTAAGATCTTAAATTCACTACAAAACCATATTCTAGCACTTGACCCAACTGTTTCAGAATTTTAATAGGTTATTAAAGTGAAGTCAAATAAACTCTTTTTTTTTACATTTTAATGGGCCAAAGAATTTTTAAAGCAGCATTTTTAAATATCATACTTCATTCAATTAGGGGTGTGACAGCTACACTAATTCAGAAATTGCTTAGCACTGGAAAGTAAGGAATCTAAACAGCATTTGCCATTTTTTAATTAAGCCTAGTCTTAAATTTAAAAACAAACAAACAAAAAAAAAAAAAAAAAACAAGCAATTGAGAAAAACTCACCTTCATGAAACTCAGCTTATGACTCTGGCAG
Organism: Phyllotis vaccarum; assembly: GCA_033318265.1. Classification (NCBI taxonomy): domain Eukaryota; kingdom Metazoa; phylum Chordata; class Mammalia; order Rodentia; family Cricetidae; genus Phyllotis; species Phyllotis vaccarum. The sequence goes on from JARWLC010000007.1 coordinate 97,618,585, forward strand.
TGTAGCTCAGGTGGTAGAGCTCTTGCCTATCTTACACAAAGTCCTGGGTTTGATTCCCAGAACCACATAGACCAGCTGTGAAAATGAACACCTGTAATCCCAGCACTTAAAGGTAGAGCAAAAGAATCAGGAGTTCACGGTCATCCTCAGCTCCATGGAGAGAGAGTTCAATGGCAGCCTTGGCTATGTGAGACCTTGAAAACATAGAGAGGTAGGTACAGGAGGATAACAAGAAGGGGTGAGGGAGAGAGTAGGAGGGGAAAACAGACAGCGCTTAGTACAGGAAAGTAGTCTATTCATCTTGATTAATACTATCATTTTGTCCTTTAGCTAAGGGTTCCAAAGATTATAAACATCATCCAGTACATGTCTTGTTTATGATTATCAGAGGAGAGGATATTGTTATTATCATTTACAAATAGGGAAGAGATTTTAGCAATGAGATAAATAGGGGATCTGAGTTGTAAGAAACTTCAAAGAAAAGGAAATAAGTGTAGTCTTTCCTTGGCTTGTGCTTTTTGGAGGGAGAGAGACAAGTCATTCTACAAGAACAGAGACGCATGCAATTGAAGGTATTTGGAGTTTATGTGCTATGACTGTGGAATAGTCCTTTACACTATGTGAACATATGTCACTATGATTGGTTTAATAAGGAAGCTGACTGGCCAGTAACTGGACAGGATAAGGTTAGGCGGGAGAACCAGACTAAGAACACTGGGAAGAAGAAGAGTAGAGTCAGAGGGGTGAGCCAGCTAGCCATAGAAAAGAAACAGGGGGTGTAAGATGAAGAAGAGGTAATGCCACATGGCAGAATGTAGATTAATAGAAATGTGGGGCTGTGTTTCAAATATAATAAAAACAGCCTGAGATATCAGAGGACAGATCCACCTCCTCTAGTCTTTTTTTGTTTTTTCCAGAGAGAGTTTTCTGTGTAACAGTCCTGGCTGTCCTGGAACTTGCTTTAAAGACCAAGCTGACTTTGAACTCACAGAGAGTAACTTGCCTCTGATTCCCAAGTGCTGGGACTAACAGTGTGAACCATGGCTTCTTCTGCCTGCTCTGTTTTTCTATGCCTGCCTTAAATACTTTGCTCAGTGAAAGCGTGGCCCCACCACTGCCTGCCTGGGAGCCTGGAACTCTCTTTGTAAACTAAGATGACCTCAAACTCTGATGACTGGATTAAGGGCATAGGTCACCACTCCCGGGATAGTCCCTGTGCTGGGAGTAAAGGTCTGAGTTACCACTGTCTGATCCTCAAAGACTGACTGTGGGTAGATCCCTCTGATATCTCCGACTGTTTTATTTATATTTGAAAATATCCCCACATAGAAATGTGTTAATTTAAGTTGTAAAACTAGTTAGTAGTAAGTCTGAGCTATGGACTGAGCATCTACAATTAATATTAAGTCTCCATGTCAGTTATTTGGAAACTGGTAGGTGGGAAAGAAAAGTCTGCCTACATGCAGACTTGCTGGAAAAATAGTCTTGGCAGAATCACCCCAACATTCAAAAATGCCTTACTCTTATCAGCCTATGAATGTGCTGTTTTATAATCCCAACAAACACACTAACAGCATCACTACATCCACTTATGCCTTTAAATCATGGAAGCAGGCAATATTCACAGATGTAAGTGGCTGACAAAAATCCCAACTTTCCGATGCAATCTCTAACACCGAAAACATTAAGGACCAAGGGAGTACACAGCAGATGACAACCAGTATTTTATAGGTTGTCCTACCAGTTGAGTAACTCTGTGTTGGGGACCCCACTAGGCAAAGTCCATGGAGAAGTCCACTAAACAAAATTTGTGGGGAACCCCACTAGGAAGAGTCTGTGGAGGAGTCCCGCTAAAGAAAATACATGGAGTAGTTGCCACTAGGCAAAGCCTGTGGGGTGACTGGTTATGTCTGTTGCTTTGTAACTGTAAACTTTCTCAGGTGCCACTAACATGCCTCCCTAATAATTGCTGTGGGGTTCTTCCCAGAGCCCATTGTTAGTGTGTTTTACGTCTTTAGGCACACTCATAGTTGTGGATAGTCAAGTCTTATGTATAGAAATAATACAAGAATATTCTTTACTGACATGGGAAAGTAACTATTTTCAGTTTCAAGGACAATTAATTTTAGACTTCAGAAAAAATTCAGACAGACTAAACTGCCCCTGCAGAAAATACACAAAGACTAATTCCCAGGTGTGGTTTATTGCTAAATCAAGGCTGGGCTGTTTTGGGACATATTCCCCTTGCAATAGTTAACTTTCTGCACAAACCCTGACCACTCAAGGTTCAACCTGCTACTGTTATTGTTACATCCTGAATTTCTGTCTGGGAAAAAGCTATGTGCAAAGGCCAAGCATTTACACTGGCCAGTCTTTGTGACCTGACAGCCTGAGAAAAACTATGTGACTTCATGTGTTATGAGAATGGATTGGACCCTGAAAATGTAGCATATAATTGTCCAGAGTTTGGCTGAGGAGAGGGGGACAGCAGCAATGGAGGGAGAGAAGGAGGAATGAGTGTGTATGAATGAGAGTGTGTAAGATCAGCAGCGATGTGGGGGAAGCTGTGCAGAGTGAGTGTGTGCTGAGTGAGAGATGAAGCCTAAAGAGAGGGTAAGAGATGAGAGAATGAATGAATGATGTAGATGAAGCATATGTGTGTGAGAGAGATAAAGCTGTGAGAAAGGGCTGTTGCTATGTATAGGAAGCATGCAAAGAGCTGTATGGAACTGTAAGAACAGTGTAAATGTTGTATGGTGAGAGAGCTATGAATATGAGATGACTAGATATGGCTGTACGGAGATTTGTAACTAAGTGGGGGCAGGAGGATGAAACTGTATAAAAGGGGATGTAGAAGAGAAATGTGTGTAAAAGAAAGATTCATAGACATGTGAAAATAGATGTAACTGTGTACTGAGACATATGGCTGTATGTAAAGTAACCTATGTAGTTGTATGTATAAAGAGCAGCAATGTGGAGATACGTAGCTGAATAGAGACAGAGTCAGAGACCATTTTTTAGGAAGTAAAAGAGAAAGTTATCATCAGAAGGCATGTATGTTTCCTTATTGTACCAGTCAGTTAAATAGTTCATAATTATCCCAGATATAAAAGTTTCTTATCCAATCCCTTCACTACTGTAAGGCATTTCTTTTATTACTCTGAAGCAGATCATGGGAGCTGGCCTCTCAAGGTCTGTGCTATTCTAGCACCAGGATCAGGGACCAATGAAAAGATAACCAAAAAATTAACCCGGGAGAAGAGGTAATTTCCATAGACTTTGTCTAGTAGGATCCCCAACACACAGAGCTACTCATCTAGTAGGACAAGCTATAAAATAGTGGCTGTTACCTGCTGTGTATGCCCAGGGCCCTCGGCTAAACACCATGAGCAAAGGCAGCTTGGGGAGGAAGGGGTCTATTTCACCTTACTGTCACAATGAGAGGAGCTCTCAGAGCAGGGACCCGAGGTAGGAAACTGAGGAAGGAACTGGAGCAGGGACCATGCTGGACCATTGCTTTACTGGCTTGCTCCTGGTGGCTTCTTCAGCTTTCTTTCTTACACAAGCTAGAACCACCTGCTTAGGGATGGCATTGTTCATAGTAGGGTGGGCCTTCCCAACTCCATTGTGAATAGAGAAAATGCCCCACAGGTCTGCCTACAGACCAGTCTGACAGGAAGGTTTTCTCACTGAGGTCTCCTCTTCTCAGATGACTCTAGCCAGTAAACTGATAAAACACCCAGTGCTAGCTCCTCCCACCACGGCCTCTAGAGGAGCAGAATTTACTGTCTCTATTCAGATGCAAACTCATTCTGTCATCCCAGCTCCCACAACATAAAGCAGAGATTTAGAGGGCTGTTTTGGTTTTGTTTTCTTATTGGAAAAAAAATTAAATTAAAAAAAAAAAAAGAAAAAAGATGTTGGTCACAAGAAGGATTCAGAGTTAATAGGAACTCCAGAGGCTCTCAGAGCAGCCCACAGCTGTAATCCCAGAATTTGGGAAGTAGAGGCAGGAGAATTGCTGAGTTTGGCTTTCTTCTGAGGCCAGCCTCAGGGTACAGAGTGAAACCTAGTTCAGAAGAGAAAACCTATGGGAAATCCAGAGCCAGCGTTACTTCAGACTCTCTCCTGAGCTAATCCTTGACCAGATGCTGCTCCATAGAAACAGATTCCCTACCAGAGACTGAAGCATAAAGCTCCATAGCGCCTGAACCCAAACCCTCTGACCCAAGTCCAATGACTCCTCTGCATATGCACTCATGGTTCCCCCCGATAATACACTCTCACCCTCCTAGATTAATACAAAAAACCCCATTCAAGTAAAACTGTGATCTTTGGCATCATGCTCCAACCCAGAAAGGCCAAGTCCACACCAGCCAGCATTTGAGGCAATAGCTAACATCATATGCACTGTCTCTTTGCCACAGAGTAAACTCCTGGAGCAAAAATATAATGTGGCCACAGGCCAAATGAAGGAAAGCAAAAACTTAGTGGACTGTAGAGGGCAAAGATATCAGCATCAATTACCATCCTAAATTCATAATGCTGACACCAAGGATTAGACAAACACAGGAGCCCTCACCTGACCAGCTGGGTTAGACCAGAGGGACCGTGAAGGCAGGGCAGGTAACCCTTCTCACCTTCATTACCATTCAACAAACCATGGTGAAAACACAGAAGTTATAGATATTCTATATCCACCTACAAAAAAAATGCCAACATGGCATTAATATGCACATTCTTGATAGAGTTCCCTAACTCAGAGTTATCGAACCCCTTGACAGCTAGCAAAAGACCACCACCCACAGATACATTTCCTACCCACTTGCTAACAGGGAACTAAAACAGATGACTGACATTGTGATGTCCTGAGTGAAAGTGATTCAAGAATCTTTCTAAGACAACTAAGCACAGAATTCCTTCTGGAAAATGTTCTAGCCCAAGCCTCATCACAAATACCAATCTGGATTCACAGAATAAAAGCAAATGAAATGCCTGCCTACAAAGCTCCATTTCCTGCACTATTAAGCAAAGCACAAGTAGAAGAAGCAGAGGCTTTGACCTCTGGCTTGAGCACAAATGGAATTACCCTGCCGCACATTACTTAAAAATGCAAAGCACAAGGCTCCAAATGTAATTTGTCACTTGGAGAAAGCACTGCGCTTTTATGATGAGAATTCATTTACGAGACACTCTAAGAATAGTTTTCCCCTTAACCTTCCCAATTTATCTCACCTTTGCCATTCTTCCACAGCAAACTTTTATGTGCAGTTTTAAAGCTATGTAATGTACATCATGAGGGCACTGGTCTCCGAAAGCAGAACAATGAGAACGAGGTGACGATACCAGCTGCCAGTAGTTTGCCCTCTCCTAACCTAACATGCTTAAAAACAGGATCCGCAGGATTTTGTAAGAGGACAAAAGAAGAGAGCTGGGGCCAGCTTTTACTGGACTGAGAAGTAAATTAAATCTATAGTGTTTTGCTCTTTTAAAATCACAAGAAACAGCAGAAAGAAATTCACATTTTAACATGATCCACTTCCTTTAGAACAGTGGTTCTCCACCTTCCTAATGCTGTGACCCTTTAATACACTCCCTCATGTTGTGGTGGCCCCCAACCATAAAATTATTTCATTGCTACTTCATAACTGTAATTTTGTTATTATTTTGCATTGCAATGTAACTATCTGTGTTTTTCAGTGGTCTTAGGCCACACACCCCCCAAGAAGGTGGCGACCCACGGGTTGAGAACTTTAGTTCTACCATTATGACTATACATAAGAAACGATCTTAGACACAGTACATTTTTTCGACTTCTCTAAGCATTATCCAAGCTGCACTTCTAACCTGTTCTTCTGCCTCATACTAGCAATGGAACACGGGACCTTGTACGTACCATACTTTACCAATGAGCTTCCCTTGCCCACCCCCCAGCTTAGACCATTTAAAACAAACTACAGTATGAGCATACTAGGTATATCCAAGCTTTTACACAGTAAGCAAACCTATCATGCTGCTTCCCTGTTACCACTGGCCTCAGAGCACAATCTATAAACAGGAATAATTTTGTCTGCTCTGTACACTTTACAAAACTGAACTTTAAAAACAAACTTTGGAGACTGGAAAACTAGAGGTTAAGAGCATTTACTGCTATTCCAGAGGACCGGGTTTGATTCCCAGCACCCACACAGCAGCTCACAAATATCTGTGTAACTCAATTTCTAGGGGTTTCAATGTCTCATCTGGCCTCCGCAGACACCGGGCGCACACATGGTTCACATACATGCATGCAGGCCAAAAACTCATACATGTAAAATAAACACTGAAAACAAACTTGATGCCAGTGTAGTGGCACAGGCCTTTAATCCCAGTACTTGGGAGACAAAGGCAGATGGATCCCTGTGAGTTCCAGGACAGCCTGGTCTACATAGTGATAATGAATTCCATGACACCCAGGGCTACAGAGAGATCCTGTTTCAAGACAGACACCATTTTCCCTAAACCTAGACAACTACTCACTGCCAGAGGATTCACAGGCCCTAGAGGAGATTGTCCAACTGCCATTTTCCTAAATCAATACAGCTTCCAATTGATACTAAGTACTTCTCTTTATACCCACAGATAAATGTAGCTCTCACCCCTCATCAAGAAAGCTTCTATTTTCAGTACATGGAGGCTTCTACAAAGATCCACAGGGGGTCAAAATCAAGAGAATAAACAACCCTGGTGAGCCCACCCCAACTGGCAAATCCACAGGTAACGGAACATCAGGCAGGAAAAAGTGTGAGAACTGCAGAAGCAGGACCCCTTGGTGCCATCTGGACATGACAGGGACGCTACATCCACTAAATCTCAGCAACATGGCTGCCTAAAAAACCCCATGTGAGGACCATGCCAGTTGAATGGGGTAAATTTCACAAGGTTCCATTGCTATGGGAAGAGTTGCAGATAGTCAACGGCTGCTAATTCATTCTCACCAGGAACAACTCAAGTACAAGTGAAAACACCCAGTGGTCTCAGTGGGGTCTATATGCGCGACACCAGCAATTCCAGATGTGATGCATTCCAGAGTGAGTGGGCGGGACACAGGACACAGGAGAAGAGGGAGGAAGAAGGAAAGGGTATAGAGATGATATAAACACAGGGCACTCATGGCTGCATAGAGCAGGAAGCACCACCAATGCATGACTAAAGATCACAGCAACAACTGTGCATTCTTCCCAAATACCAACAGCACAAAAGCAACACTGCACCAGTGCTGTGACAGTCTCGCTCTGCTTCATGCATATAGCACCGGAAAACTTCTCAGAACCTCAATCTTGAAGAAAGAGTTAATCTGATTTTTTGGTGGGGGAGGGAATATAGTGAGTGCAGAGGAGTAATAGATCCTTTCCAGAATGTGATGAAAATTCTAGACCATCTACACACATATACACACACAGACACACATATACACATACAAACATATACATACACTCACACACACACCCCACATGAGCACATACACCCATATGCTCAAGCTTTTCTGTTTGTAGAGTGATGGAGATAAATACATCCCTGATATGCTCTACCACTGAGATACACCTCAGCCCTAAGGCTTATCTTTCTGTTATCAGAGGTTCCTCTGACCACAATACAGGAATCCTTAGTTACAGCCTCCTGAGTAGCTATCTAAGTAACCATAAACACAAAATAAAAAAGGATAGGCTTATGAAAGTGTCCTGGCTAGGATGATGGTGGTCATACAGGTTTTGTGCTGAGGAAACCCTCCATCAAACCCCACTGGATACACAAAGTTGAAAAAACTGAACCTAGGCAGTTTTCACACAAATCAGGCCCTCATAAAACGAACAGAAAAGTCATTTCCTTTGAAAAACAGGCTCCCCAACTAAAGTATCATCTAGAAATATGTTTATAAACAACCGGTAGCTGCTTCAGCATCTCTACGTAACAGGGGTCCAAGGGTAATTGTCATCCTAGAGGTCTGGGCTAGTGGAATTATATTGACTATGGAGCTGCTTGAGCCCTAACATTTTTAAAACAATGAATTTCCACAGTAATTCAAGAAGCATGTCAGAGGATGGGGAACCGGATGAGGTACCCCAGGACAGTGTTTAGCATTATCACTGGGCTCACTGGAACTAGTTCTCAAGCTTTTACAATAAAATCACCCAGTTTATTAAATGCAAATTCCTAGGCTTAGGCTTCACCCTCAAAGATTCTGGTTCAGCAGTTCTAGGGATTTACACTGTGACAAATTCTAGGGGAGGCTGGTTCTTGCAATCCCAGATCCTACTTTGAGAATCACCAAGTGTCATGGTTTCTTTTCCTTTTCCATGTTTTCAATTTGTTTTTGTTGCTACAATAAAGCATCCCAACAAAAGCAACTCATAGAAGAAAGGGGTTTATTTCAGCTCACAGTTCAAGAATTCAAAACAGCAGGAACTTGAGGAAGATGGTGACATCAAACCCATAGTCAGAAAAAATTAATAAATGTCAAAGCATAACTCAACCTCTCCACTATATAAAGTCTTGGATTCCTACTATGGGCATGGCCCCACCCACAGTTAAGATGAGTCCTCACATATCGTCAACCAATCAAGACCATTCCTGGTGGATTTTCTGAAAGATCAAACCTTTCTTCATAATCCCCACAGGCATGCCCAGGGCCCGTTGCAGTTTTTGGTCTGTCTGTTTTACTCTTTACTCTTTGGAGGCCCACCACCCAGCTCCCACGTAATTACATGGTGACTTATTATTGCTTATAAATGCCTGACCTTAGCTTTGTGATGTGGGGCGCCTTTCTGTACTCTATGAATATACTCTGTTGCCACTTGTTAGTAAAGAGGCTGTTTTGGCCTATGGTAAGACAGCTTGGACACAGGCGGGAAATCCAAGCGGAAAAAGGAGAAGGGCGGAGTCTAAGAGAAGCTGCAGGCTGCCACCCAAAGGAGCAAGATATGAAAGTGCAGGTGAGCCACGAGTCACATGGCAATACGTAGATTAATAGACATGGGTTGAGTTAAGTTGTAGAGCTAGTTGGTAATGAGCCTGAGCCTTAGGCCAAACAGTTTGCAAATAATATAAGCCTTTGTGTAATTATTCAGAACTAAGCAGCTGCAGGCAGGTCCAGACCTCAGGGGGAGGCCAAGTTGGGCCAGAAACTTCTGATTACAGCTTGGCTTATTTCTAGCCAGCTTTTCTCAACTTAAATTATTCCATCTACTTTGTGTCTCTGGGGCTTTTACCTTTCTCTAATCTATATTCTCTTCTTTAATTCTTAGTTGGTGACTGGCTTTGTTACTGCATGGCTGGCCCCTGGAGTCCTCCTTCTCCTCTTTTTGCTCCTTCTTCTCCTTCTATTTATTCTCTCTGCCTGGCAGCTCAGCCTATCATTTCTCCTACCTACCTATTGGCTATTCTACTCTTTATTAGACCAATCAGGTGTTTTAGGAAGTCAAAGTTACATGGCCTTACAGATTTAAACAAATGCAACATAAAGGAATACAACACATCTTTGCATCATTAAATAAATATTCCACAGCATAAAAGAATGAAACACGTCTTTAATATTCTACAACAGCCCATCCAGGTGAGTCCAGATTCTGTCAAGTTGACAGTTAACATTAACTATTACACCAACCTATAAAATTGAAGCCCAACTCACTTAGAACATCTCAACCTCTTAAACACTTTCACAGCACCATCCAGAGACCAAAGCAAATTTAAAAGGCAAGCAGTACCACTCTGCCACGCAAATCAGCTCCTCACTGGCAGTGCCCACTGCACATGCTGGTAAGCCTGAATATTCAAGGCACACAGCGAGTTTCCCAATAAACTGGTAGTGGCTGTTAGAACCTCTCACCACAAACAGATACAGAGGAAGGAATTGGAGTGGTTTTGTATAAATTTTCACCCCCAGGAAACAATATAACAGCAAATTGGTACTCTGAGGATTTACTCAACCATTTAGAAATCCCTTCATGGCTACATGAGCTGTGGTTTGCAAATTGACTTCCACAGAATCCCAAATACCTCAAGGAGTGGGATGGAAGGGAAGTAGAGAAATAATGGCAACTTTAGTTTTCCCTCCCTGCGCCTCTCGGAACCAGAAGTTCAGCTTTTCTCCAGCTAACATATTGGCATAAATTACATTTTTGCTAATAATACTACCATTCTTTGGTAGGAGTAAAAGGCTGTAAAACAACCACTGAGTTTAATTACACCCAGCCCCTCCATTTCTGACTCTACTGTACTGCAGCTTGTATGGTCTAGATCTCAGATGTGCACCAAAAGACTTGTATGTTGGAAGTTTGGAAGGTTTTTCCACAATCCAACAATGATCAGAAGTAGAGAACTTTGGAAATTCCTGGATTATGAGGGCTCTGACCTCATTTATCTTCTTGACACTCTAATAAGATGTAATCATCTGCCAGATTCATGGTTGAAAAACACACCAAGTTTTTTTAAAAAAATTACATACAAAAAAATTCATTATGTTATTGTTGGTTTTGCGCGTGAGATCAGACACACACTAGCAGTGCCACACTAGAGTTTATTCAGGAGAATTGCAGGTGAGGGACCAGTACACGGGAGAGAAGCAGAGACAGACTTTCTCATGGCGGCTCCTTTTAAGAGAGCGGGTGGGCATGGATTTATGTAGCCACGCCTAGGGACGTGCCCTCCATAGCAGCATGTTGGGTTTACCAAGTGTCTGCTACATGACAGGAATTCGTATCTCACCCTGCGCCATGTTGGGTTTATGACGTGGCTGCCACATGCCAGGAATCAGTACAGTTATAAATAAGTTTACAATTTTGCATTAAGGTCCACATTCATCCTTTGCCACATGCAGCTGATGGGCTGCAGGTTGGACATATCTGATTCCATTGATAGGCTCCTAACTTAATGACAGATTGGGAAGAATAAAGATTTGGGAGGCAGAACCATAATTAAAGGAAAGTGGTGATTGTGGGGCATTCCCTTGGGGACTGTATCTTATCCTGACCCCTTCACCTCCCTGGCTGCCATGTGGTAAAGCAGTTTGCTCCACCACGCCCTCTCTCCCCACCATGATACCTCACTACCATCACTAGAAAAAAGTGCAGCTAAGAAATGATTGACTGAAATCTCTCAAACTGTGAACAAAAATAATTATTCCCTCCACTAAGTTGAAGTTCCTCAAGAATTCTAGCAGCAGTAGAAAACAAACCCAAGAAACAAGAATTTGATAAAACATTACAAAAATTACAGACCAGTCCAGGAAGGTCACAAAAGCTACATGAAGCCTAAGAAAAAGTGACAATCAGCTAACTCACATTTGTGTCTAGATTTCATTCACAGGAACTTCCAGTTCACTGAAGGCTGCCGCTGAACCCCCGTAAAGAGAGGGTAAAGATAGACCTAGTCCGGGAGGGATTACCTTTACTTACTCTGGTCCACTCACAAAGACACCCTTTAGAAGCCAAGGCCTTCTCAGTGTCATAGGATACTGTGTCCAAAAGAAGCGGCCACATACCGGTGCTTATTGCCAAATAACATCAACTACTACACAACTAACCCTTTTCTTTGTAGCACATATTTGTAACCTACTGACAAGGGTGAGTATAAAGCACCACGATCATTACTGTGACCAACACCACCATCACAGTTGAAAGGAAAAATAATGAGTAGGTGGAGGGAGAATGGGCATATTGGGAGCTTTAACTTACAAGTCACCCATAATGCTAGCATTCAAAGCCATCTGTGGCAGACAAAGGAAGCAGTGGGACCTTCTAGGTAGAACGTACTTTATTTTCCTGGGATACTGGAATTTTCCACAATCACGAAGATGTCCTAACCTATGAACACCGTCTGTCCTTTATTATGTCATCACCATTTTCAGTTAAGTGAGTACCCATTCTGGGCTTCCCCCATATCTAATCCCATATCTAATCCCTCCATCAAGCTTTATTCAACCTTTCAACATCCGAAGACTTGGCCTCTATTTCCTAGAAGAAGATGTAGCATGTTTAAATGCAAAATTTCACAAAGAAAACTGCTTATACCAGTCATACAATCTTCAACATATTTTCATATAACTACATAATTTAAGAACTGCCCCATTTCCTTAGCTACGAGTGCTTCAGAAATCTGCCACTCCTCCCCGAGGGCCTTGAAATCATCATCTCTTCACTTGCCTCCTTCAGTGAGTACCTATCTCTTCACATTTACTGCACTTGTCCTTGGTTCACACTCGTCACCATCTTAAATTCTTCAGCTGATTGTGGAAATGAAAACTTTGAAGCAAGCAATTAAAAAAAGACTAGAAAACCTCATCTCGACAGGACTAGACTTAACTAACGAGACACACTGACAACTGCATGACTAGCTGCCAGAACATCATGAGCCGTACGAGAACTGGATCACAACAGCCGATAGAGCTGACCGAGCAGCCTCTGCAGTCTGCTTGCTGTTTGGTTGACACGTCAGGTTTGTGATGTAAAATCTGCAGTAGTTTAGGAAGAGACCGTCAATTCAACATTTAGTAAAAGGTGGCCACGGCTGGTAAGGAAACAAAGATTTAGTGAGTAGATTAACTATTTTATCTGCCCAGATTATCGAATATATGACATATAGTATTCTTGCATTTTTCAACTTTGGAGAATAATGATTTCTTAGCTAAAAGTGTTTATTCCTCATAAATTTAGACCTAAGAAGACCTTTAGCCTAGGATATTGAACATATTTTTAAATGTACCTACATTTCAATAATGTCAGTAATAATATAATATATCCTCTACTTTTAAAAGAAATGTAATTTTTACCAGTAGATATAATTTCATAAATAAGTATTCCCTATACTGGGAGAAAATTAAACACTTAAAACATAAAAGTTATGAGTTTAAAATCACTACCTTAAGATTCCCTTTATTTCATAGTATCCATAAAACAAATAACAATCTGTCTTAATATGCAAAAAGGAAATAAGCTGCTAATTGAAAGTGGAGGCAAGTTCTTCCTCGTTCCCTTGCTGCCAGCATTAGTGGAAGGCTGTAGCTTGGGGTGGCTCCACAACAAAGGTATTAATACTGTAAGCCATCCCCCTCATCCCTGCTCTGCTCTGTGCATTAGAAACCGCTGCTGCAAGTCCACACCGGAGATAAATCAGGGAGATTAACAGTGTTACCTTCAAGAAGCAATTAAAAAAGGCTGAAAAGCAGCAACTAAACCTCACACCATTTGCTCCTTCACAATAGGAAGCTGAAGATAATCTTATTTGCTAAACATAAATCACTGAGATCTAGCCAAATTCTTAAATGATATTCCAGGTGGAAATGCTGCAGAGCCAGGAGCTGGTTACAGAAGCATTTACTTCCAGCTCTGAAAACAAACTGGACCAGTTTGTCTTGTGGCTTCTAAGAAAGTGATCATTCAAACCAATGAAACAATCAACAGAAGGGCTTCCCTGGAGTGGCTCACTCTCTGTTTTTGTCCCCACCCTCCCCAGCTTCTTCAAGCAGTGTTAGGTTTCTTGCAACCACGTTTTCCTTCTTCCTCTTCCTTGCTTATATTAAAGCCTTCAGAGACCAGAAAACATACTCCACAAGTTTTACTTTCTCATATATTTTTGGAGTAAAGTCACTTTTATCTTTTTAAGATAGAGGTGTAGGGGGTTGGGAAGGGTGTACACGCAATCATTTTTCATCCTGATTCTTCTTAAGCTCTGTAAGGTGTATAAGGCAGTTATTTCTTAGAGTTCTTGTTCACATGCAGCTGAGCGGCAGCACCTGACTTTTCATTTCCTCGTTCTGAGTCCCAAGGACAGAGAGGCTTTAAGAGCTTCAATGCCCAAGTCAGCTGTCTATTTGACATTAACAGCAGAAGGTTTCAGAGGTGCTACTGAGTCCAACAACTGAAGGCTTGAGAGGAGACCTCTTGAATAGCAGGGGAAATGCCATCTCCCGATAGAGATCCACTATGCCCCAGAAATGCGACTCAGCTTCGTGGAGTAGGTGCCAAGGAGACAGACCAGACAAAAGCCAGTCCCTGCATCAGACTAAAGCTCCATTTAGCTGTACAGTTTACTGTAACAGGAAGCCCTGTATTGGATCTCAGACCCCACACATTTTAGATCTTTATTCTCCAGCTCCATTCTCTAGATAGTCCCTCATATTCGGTTAAGGAGCCAAGAACAAACTATTCACGCAGACCTTGTTCACATATGCCAAAAGCTACATTACAACAAAAGCTTCGACATTTTGATTTGCTCTGATTTTCCACTCGTATGGGCTGTTCGGCCCACACATACCTTTTCTGTACCACACAGAAACTATTACTTTCTTTATTCCCTACCTACCAAGGGAACTGCCTCCCAAAGCAGCTAGTAAACACTTTTCTAGAACTTGACCTCCCCATCAGACCTGGTCAGGATGCTGTTTCTTCCCCAAAACAGATGTTTAAAGTGATTCATTGCTATTTATGCCCAGCTGGCTGCCCAACAATTTTCCTATCTCTGCCTCTCATTTTCCAACCACTGCACAGGACACCTGCAGACAGTCAAGATGTTAAACTTACTACCTTTGCCCATGTCAGGAAGCTAAGTAGTCTGGTTCTTACTATGTGTGTATTTTTACTAATTTAGCCTATACAGATTTCCATTAATGATGGAAAGATTAAACTAATAATTAAGAAATACATATAAGCCAAGCATTATGGTACACTCCTTTTAAAAATATTTTTATTGCTTCAAGTGTTTATTTATACCATGTTCACATTTTTTCCTTTTATTGAAAATAGTTTTTATTCCCACAAAATGTATCATGATTATTACCCCACCCTGCTCCTCTCAGCTCCTCCCACCTCCCTTCCCATCAGGATCTGTCCCCTTTCTGTCTCTCATTAGAATACAAACAGGCTTCTAAGGGATAATAATAAATAAGCTGCAATTACATAAGGTGAAAAGGACAGGTCGTTGTGGTACAAGCTTTTAATTCCAGCACTTGAGAGGCAGAGGCAGGAGAATCTTTATGAGTTCGACGCCAGCCTAGTATATAAGGCAAGTTCCAGAACAGCCAGACCTGTTACACAGAAAAATCCTATCTCAAAAAATAAAATAAATAAAACAAAAACTAATACATCAGAATAAAACAAGCAAAAGGAAAAGAGCCAAGAAAAAGCACAAGAAATAGATATAGACACAGACCCACTCCTTCCCACACTCAGGAATCCCATAAAAACACTGAACTGGAAGCCATGATATTATGCAAAGGACCTGTAGGGTATAAAGATATAGATATATAAATGGAAACATCTCAGTTAGGGCTGAGAGATCCAAGGTCTCTTAATTCTCTGGATGGTACACACCTTTAATCTGAGCATTTGGGAAGCAGAGACAGGCAGATCCCTGAGTCTGAAACCAGGCTGGTCTGCAGAGCAAGTTCCATGATAGCTAGGGGCTACACAGAAAACCAGTGCTTCAGGCAAAGCAAGGAACAACTATAAACAGCATCTTAACATTTATCATTTCTTGAAAAAGAACTGCAGAAAGCACACAAAAGTTACATATTGGGCAAGCCTATCAAGATACTTCCCTATTGCAAACATTTATCCACATCATAAATTTTCTTTATTAGAAAAAGATATTCTATTTTATATCAGAAGTGTATACACCTGTAATCCCAGCACTTTAGGAGATGAAGGCAGCCTGGAATGTACATAGTAAGTCCATCACAAAGAAAACCAAAAATGGAGAAAACTTCTCTCCATCTCTTCTATCATTTCTCAAAAATCTATCCATTAAAAGCTCTCTCTCCCTCCCCTCTCCCTCCCCCCCTCCCCCGTGTAGATGGCCTGTGTGTGGAGATAGGACAACCTTCAGTGTTTGTCCTTCCTCTCTCTCTGCCTACCATTCTCCTTTCTCTACATTCCATCTTCTAGCAGGAGCACATGAGAATTGTGGAAGCTAACACTACTAGCTGGGGTTGTAGGTATCCAAACTCATTTGTGTAGCCAGGACCATCTCTTCAGCCCTGGGTTCATTTTCTCTAAAACGAAATTATCTAGTGCTAGAGGTAAAACTCGGTGATAAAGTGCCAGTCCAACCTCCACAAGATCCTGACTTCCAACTCCAGCATCACGTTAAAACATACATAAATAATTCCATTCACTTTCAAATACGAAAAATGTAAGAACAAAATGGTGGTTATTTCCAGGTTGCTAGACTATAAGTGGTTTACTTATTAATCTATTGATTTGGGCAGTACTGGGATTGAACCCAAGGCCTCAAACACTCTACCTTTGAACTCCATCTTCAGCCCTCTTTTTAAAATTTCTACTTTTTAATCTTGAGACAGGTGTTATTGTATTGCCCAATAGTCAGAGAAAGGGTTTAGAGTTGAGATCGCCAAGCTTCAGCTTCCCCTGTTGTTAGATTACAAACCTAACAGCTTTCTTTTGTGTCCTCTGCTCTATGGAAGTAGAAACTTCATCGTGAGATGAAAATAGCTATTTATGCATTACAAACAATAATGTACAGAACCAGGGTATACTTCCCAGGGGGCACTGAGATGTAAGGAACTGAGAAGCCAAAAAAAAAAAAAAAGCTGGAAGTAGCACCTTTCCTGCTGAAAGGAGCAGGTAATCGTCCTCTGCTTGCCTTGCTTCCTCTTACAAGGGGTTCATGACCAAGGCAGTTCTGTATTCTCAAGCACTGCTTGTGCCAAGTTTGACTCTTATACTCTTAAGACTTCAGGACCCCCAGCCTACAGAATGGTGCAGGGGGCTGTATTGGACAGTGGCCCTTTGTGCTGCTGGGGGG
Source organism: Phyllotis vaccarum (assembly GCA_033318265.1). NCBI lineage: Eukaryota > Metazoa > Chordata > Mammalia > Rodentia > Cricetidae > Phyllotis > Phyllotis vaccarum. Next base: position 97,635,382 of record JARWLC010000007.1, read on the forward strand.
GGGCGGGGCGCTCAATGCCAAACCTTCTGTCTAGACTTTCCAGGCTGCTTTCAACAGGAATTGTATTATGTTTATTTTTACCTGTCTCCACAGAACTTAGCTTTCAACACACAGTGGAACAGTGATATCTATTTGTTAAACATAAACAAAACAACTCACCAGTCAATTAATGAGCAGTAAGGTCAGCTCAGCCCTCTGTTTCTCTGCTTTTAGAAGCAATGATATATTCTATATAATAACAGAGTTGAAATGTGTCCTCTTGACTAAAGTCAGGCCACTGGAGCTCACAGAACATCCTATAGCCTGGAAGAGAATATGCCTTCTTTTTGACTAGCTCTATGAAGACTCATGGATCTGTGAGCTTGACAGTTTGTGGCAATGATGTAATCTACGTCTGTTCCCTCCTTTGTTCCTGGTACAGGCATATAATGTCTGTGTGATGGTTGACTTTGATTGTCAACTTGACACAATCAAGAATCACCTGAGAAAGAGATTTGGTGAAGTCTCTGTGTTGGGCTGGCCTATGGGTACATCTCTGAAGTACTGCCTTAATTGACTGATGTAGAAAGAACCAGCACCCTGCAAGTGAGACCATTCCATAGACTGAGGGTCCTGAAGTCTTAAGAGTAGAAATGGCAAACTTAGCACAAGCAAGCAAGCCAAGTGAGCTGACTTGCACTCACCTCTCTTTGCTTCTGACTGTGGACACAATGTAACCAGCTGTCTCATGCTCCTTCTAGGTGACTTCCCCACAATGGTGGACCATAAACAGAAATTGTGAGCTAACGAAAAGAAACCCTTTCTCTCTTGGTTGCTTTTTGTCAGGGTACTTCATTACAGCAACAGAAATGGAACTAGAACACCCAGTTCTATATCCCAGAGAAAATTAAGCCAGCAAACACTGCAAGGCAGGAGCAGCTAACCCTGCCAGGGGATGACCCATCTTCCTTTAATGACAGTGGTGGCTGTCTCCGTGTACAGAACCCACAAAGCACTGGCAGGGCTTCCAATCTCCCTAGACAAGATGCTATTATCCCAATGATGCTGAAGCCTAGCTAATAATAGGGGAAACATCTTTGGCTTCAATAGCTCTAATTATATTTCTGTGAAACCTCAAACCAGTTGGCATACAAATTACATAAAGAAAAATATGAGTTGTGTGTGCTAAAGTAATTTTACTAGATCCTGTGATGGCACTGCTGTTATTTTCTTAACACAGTGAACTCCTAATTAGAAAACTGAATGGCTTAAAGGTCAAACTGTCATCTGTACAAACTGGGAGGAGCCTGGGTGACTGGGATTTGACCTCCCAATGATACCCATACCCAACAGCTTTTTCTGTCCCAAACCACAGAAAAAGGAAGATTTGTGGTTTGTTGGTCTTAGCCTGAAGAATATACCATTGGGGTGAGAGTAAGCCATACAAGTGAGAAAAAAATAAATAAAAACCTATGTAGTCTTTTGCATGTTCACATACAAGCTAAAAGTTGAGGGCCATATTGATAAGTATCCCTAATTCAACTTCAATCAGTTGTAATGCAACTTCAAGATCAATAGCTGTGATTTCAAAAATGCCCTCAAGGAAACACCTCTGTGCCTCACAGGTTTGTGTTTGACTATAAACTCTGTTTCAGATTCCTGAGACCTGATGTGCCTAAACCTTGTTCTGTTTTCTTCCCTAGACTATAATTTTCAAGTCCATGAATGTTTAAAACAAACACAGTGACAAACACACAGTATGTGACACAGGGAAGGAAAGGCAATCAACCAGCCTTAGTCTCAGAGAAGTCCCTGCAGTCTGAAGACACTACATTCTCACCTACCAGGTCCTATAGGACACTTGCAGGCTCATTGTCTCTTCTAGAACAAAGTCCTGAGCCCAGAGAGGAGGCAGGAGATGACCATCTTCTCCAATCCAAAACTCCAGTGGCCCCTGATGTGCCTCAAAGGTAAAATGCCTGAATCAAGTGGCAACCTAATGCCACAGAAAACCCTCTAGGAATCAACAGGTTTGACTAGTAACAACTAAAGCCCAAATTTTATCATCTGAATACAGAAAAATTAAAAGGGAACTCTGTTATGCCTTAACTGGGGGTATAGATCCCCATTTCTATGTCATTCCCTAGAAATGCAGTACTAAAAAAACTACAAAGAATCTCACACAGCTCTAGGTGTAACAATAAATATATGGTTTTTAAAGGTATCCAATAAATAATGTGCTAGATATATTACTGTATAGTCACATGATGAAATACTACAGAACAATTATATACCATGCTATTAAATAAGAAAAACACATACCTGTAACCCCAGGACGATTGCTAATTCAGATAACTTGAGCTACATAGCAATGTCTCACCTCAGACAAAAGAAAGAGGGGAGTTTCCTAACACTCAAAATATGTCAAGCCTGTTCTGAATACTTTAAATACATTAACAAATGCACTGTAAGGATTACATTACTTTAATGGTTACAAACTTGTAAAGGTAGGTATCATTAGTCTGTCCTGGTGACAAATGGCTACAACAAGACACAGAGAGGTTAAGTGACTCTCAGAAGCTGCACAGTTAAGTTGCAGACTTACGGACAATAATATTTAGTGGCATAGAAAAAATGTTTATGCCATAAAAGATGAAAATTTTCAATTACATTCTGATTTTATAAAATATCAATGCATGCTTGTGTGCATATATGTGTTTCAGTGACTGCCTGCAGGCACAGAAGAAAAATAAATGCTACAAAGAAATGCATGGCAATTTTTCTAGTTGATGAGAATACAGTGGGTTTTTACACTTTCTAATATTTAAGATGTTCTAGAATGTGTGAATGTATATATATGACTTTTATAACAAGAAAAAAATATGTTTGAAAACTATAAAGTTTGTTTAAGGCCTGCAAGCCATGCACTCATATTTCCTCTCATTAATATGCTCATATTTTCCAGGCTCATACACATTGGTCTGGTAGCATCCACACTGAAAACCAAGGTGTTTTTCAAATGAGCACTGACATAAAGTTAACATCTTCAAGTTTCATATTAAATAAAATCTCCTTTAAGAACTCTGTTAACCATATTCATACACTGATTTCCACAAAGCTCACTTATATAAGCTCTGTAAGGTTTGACATGAAAATAAATCTAACTAGAAAGAAAATGACTTTATTATAAAAATGCCATCTAATGTACTTGAATTTTATTGAAATTAAGGATTAAACACGTGTGTTGCCCTGCTTACATCAGAAGAAAAAAATAACCAGCCAAGTTATGAGCAGGTCAACATATCAATGGGAAAAAGCTAGCTGCTTGGTTACATTTTCATATGCACTTTATGCAAAGGTGTGGGGGGAAGTAGAGCCTTCTAGAAAGGGGGAGTATCATAGGAAATACCAAAAAGCCAGAGAGAACAATGGATTTCTTAGATTCAACCTCCTATTTAAAATTATACTCCAAATATCTAACCATTTCTTACAAATTTCCCTCACTACTCAAAATTCAAATGTTAAGAAAGCATCATAAAAACACTAGAAAAAAACACTGGTGAGCTAAAATCTCCAGGTCCATGAGGGGAAAAACTGCTGCATCTCACTCCACAAAACTTAGGGCTGAGAAGATTATCCAGTCAGCCATGTTCTTGCCCTGGAAGCATAGAACCTGAGTTCATGTCCCCAGAAGCCACATAAAACCCATAATCCCAGTGAGAGCAAGATCCTGATGAGCTTGAAGGTCAGCTAGGCTTATCGTGATGTGGGATATTGCTCTGCACACTGTAAATATCTGTCACTTGTCTTGGTTTAATAAAACACTGATTAGTCAGTCACCAGGCAGAAAATACAAGCAGGGCTACAAAACTAAGAGAATCCTGGGAAGAGGAAAGGCAGAGAAGTCGACCCCAGCCAGACACAGAGGAAGCAAGATGAGAACGCTACATTGAGCAAAGGTACCAAGTCACGTAACTAAACATGGGTTAATCATGGGTTAATTAAGAGTAAGAGATAGATAGTAATAAGCCTGAACTACTAGCCAAGCAGTTACAATAATATTAAAGACTCTGAGTAATTATTTCATAAGTTGGTTGAGGGACAGGCCAGGCTGGACAGAGAAAATTCTCACTACATTATCTACTGGTGAAGCCCCACGCCAAAGAGAGACTGACTCACACAAAAGATAGAAGGCCTCTTGTAGGGGTATTGTGTTGTTTCGTGGTAAATAATTATCCCACCCACTGGTTTAACAAAAAGCGCTGATTGGCCAAAGGCAGGCAGGAAGTGTGGGGCTACCAGACTAAGAAAACTCTGAGAACAGGAAGCACAGAGCAGAATGCCAGATAGAAGCCAAAAGAAGCAGAGGACAACCATGCTGCTCTAAAGAAAGGTACTGAGCCGAATGGCTGAACAGGAAGAATCATGGGTTAGATTAAGGGTAGAGAGTTAGCAAGTGATATGCCTGGGCCTTAGGTCAATCAGCCAAAAACTATTGAAAGCATCTGTGTATCTCTGTGGGTCTGTGGGACAGCGGGTCTGCAGGTCTGCGGGTCAGTGGGTCCTAGACCTTGAGGTTAGGCCCGAAAGTCCAGACCAGAAACCATACATATTTTTGAAAGTTAAAGCAAAATAAAGCTGAAAGAGAATCTAGGAAAATATCTACAGTGTATACTGTGAATTTTACTAATATAAGATAACTTGCAGAGCTAGCAAAAACAGTACTTGTCTAGAACATGAAAGGCCTTGGGTTCAATCTTCAGCACTCTCAAAATATAAACAAATTAAAAGAGCATTTACAAATCAGTAAGAAAAATACAAAAAAATAATAATAATAACAAATTAAAAACAGCAAAGGAAGTTGGACAAATGGTACAAATATAAAAATCCAACTAACCAATAAATATATAAAGTAACTAGTACATATGCTTGCGCACACACACACACCACACATACACAAATATATTTAGACTTATGAGTGTTGGGAAGAAGAAATAACCAATAGTTATCACTAAAAAGAAAATAGCATATATAATCTTATCTGATTAAACTGAAAAATATACATAAAGTAACAAATATAAACTAGTAAATTCAAGTATGATATGAGGTTTCATTTTCATTTTATACTTTGCCATATTTTGGACCTCTTATCATGTACAGACATTGCTTTAAAATCATACAATTTTTTTAAGCCAGCCATAGTGGCTCACACTTGTATCCCAGTACTCAAGAGACTGGAATGATAGAATTCCAAGTGTAAAGCAGGCTAGGCTGGGCTACACAACAAAATAAACATACATACACATCATTGATGTGGGAATGTCTTTCTGTATGCTGTGAATATCAATCTTTAAATAAAGGAGCTGTTTTGGCCCATGACAGGCACCATAGAAAAAGTAGGGGGGCAAGATCAGAGGTAGGAAAGGAAGGGCTGAGTCAGAGGCAGATAGTGCCAGCTGCCCAAAGAAAAAACATGTGAGGAACACAGGTGAACCACAGGCCATGTGGCAGACAGATTAATGAAAATGGGTTAAGATGAAAGAGCAAGCTAGCAATGTGCCTGAGCATGAACTTAATATCATTGTCTGAATCGTTTTGGGGGGCCTAAGCAGCAGGCAGCTAAGGGGTCTGGGGCGGCAGGTCTGTGGATCTGGACCTCTGGCCGCCCTAGGCCAGGAAACCTTATTGTAACACATCTTCAAAGGCTATTCATGGATTTCATGACACAGTCAACAAACATACTAAGCCTTTTATGAAATGTCTGCTCGTAGTAATTCCAGCAACACAAGTACTTTAAATTTAGAAAACTCCAAATTTGGAAGGATTTTTTTTTAGTAAAAGAGACTGTTCCCAGAAACTCCTGAAGATTCAAACCATGTCCTCTGGTCCCTTGTGTGTCACCGTGAGGTACTGGCACATCCTCTGGTGCCCTTTAAGTTCCTCTAGGTTACTTGCAATACCTAACAAAGGAATACTGTGGGAATGCTTCCTATGGTATAGTGTTTAGAATAATGGTGAGGAGGTCTGTATGTGCTGAGGACAGACACAATTGTTTTTCTTTCAATGTATTCAATGTGTGTATTTCACATCGCTGGTTCACCCAACGATGTGGAATACACACATACACACACACACACAAAAAAAAAAAAAAAAAAAAAACCAGGAGACTAACTATATTTTTTAAATCATCACAGAAAAACACATTTTAAAAATATATCATAGGGTAGGCATGGCGTACACCTGTAATCTTAGCACTCCAGAGGCTGTTGAGACTCTGAGCTACCCAATGAATTTGAAGCCAGACTAAGCTAAATAGCAAGACCGTGTCTCAAAAACTGTATTAAAAACTTTTATAGATAGTAACTTGAAATCAAAAATTAGTGTGCAACATTACTTTCCATCTCAACATACTCCAAGAGTACAGCGTGTCTACTACTAACAATGAGTGTTAGGTACGAACTTTGGAATCATAAATGCGTATTAAAATGTCACCTCCAAAGGCTAGAGAGATTTCATAGCAGCTAACAAGCACTGCCCTACAAGAGAGCCTAAGTTCATTTGTCAGGACCCATGTTCTATGACTCACAACCAGTTGTAGCTCCAGCTCCCAGCTCCAGGTGATCCAACACCTCTGGCTTCTGCAGGTCTCTCTCTCTCTCTCTCTCTCTCTCTCTCTCTCTCTCTCTCTCTCTCTCTCTCTCTCTCTCTCTCTCTCTCTCTCTCTCAATAAAAATAAATCTATTTTTAAGCTGTCACCACCAAGATGTATTAACTTACTTAAACCTGAGCAAGTGCATCTGCCCAAACCTCATGCCTATACCTGAGGAACCTTCTATAAAATATAGTCATGACAGTGTCTTGGAGATTAAGAGTACAAACTACTTCCCCAGAGAATCCAAGATCAATTCTCAGCCTCCATGTAAGGTGGCTCACAGCCATTTGTAACTCCAGCTCTGGAAGATCTGACAGCTCTAGCCCACACACACATACACACACACACACACACACACACACACACACACACACACACACACACACACACACACACACACACACACACACACACACAACTTCCAATAGTATGCATGCCAAGGAAGAAGACATTCTGTGTTACTAAAGACACTTTCACTTTCTCATCTAGAATTGCTTCACACAGGGATAAGATGGCGGAGGGCAGTAAAAGAAAGGTTACAGTTTTAACATTGCCAAAGCTTACTTCCTAACTGAGTCTAAGATTAACCACCCAAAAAAGAAATGGAAGGGTGCCATGTTCGCATTCGCAGAAAGCCAACTATCAGATCTGAGCACCACTTGTTCCCCTGCTGCAATGGATCCTGCCTACCCAAACCAAAAATCTGTAACACTAAGAATGTGTATAGAACGCTAAGTGGGAATATATGGCAAAATTTCAAGAAAGAGAAAGAAATCTTAAGAGCTACATGAAAGCATATTCTTAACCTCATTAACAAACAAGTAAATTAAAATTAAAGTGCCAAAGGGTAGACTTTACTACAAAAAAATACATATTAAGTTTAAAAGCATGCACTAAGGAATTATTATTCTAAAAGGTATCCCAGTTAGTTTTGCAATCACCTTAGTACACCCAGGAAGAGAGAATACCAGCTGAAAAATCTACCATAGATAGCCTGTGGGCATATCTTTAAGGGATTTTTTTTTTTTGCCATATATATGAATACATATGAACATTCAGATAGGCGCTTTGCCTAAGTGGATATCTGTACACCACATGTGTGGATGGTATGCACAGAAGTCAGAGGGAACACCAGATCCTCCATAAGTACAACTGTAAGCAGCTGGGAGCTGCCATATGGATGCTGGGAATTGAGCCCTTGTCCTCTGAAACAAGAGCCAGTGCTCTTAAACTCTGAGCCATGTTTCCTGCCTCATTTTCTTGCAGGGTAACTGACGTAGGAAGGGACAGCCCAGTGTAGGCGATACTATCCCTAGGCAGGTGGGTCTGGGCTATATTGGAAAGGAAGCTGAATGTGAGCCTGAAAGTGAACAGTGAGCAGTATTCCTCAGGGCTCTGATTGGTTCCTCCCTCCAGGTTCCTGCTTTGACTTCCTGCTTTGGCTTCCCTCGATGACAGAATGAAACCTGTAAACCAAATAAACTCTTTCCTCCCAAGAGTTGTTTTTAGTTGTGGTGTTTATCACAGCAACAAAAGAAAACCAGAACTGCTAGCAAAGTAAATGTAAAGTCTCATCACAGTACGTACTGTCTGGCTGGGATGAGGAAGAGATTCAGGCAATTTAATATAACCTGGTATGATCACGGTATCAGATGGCTGCCATCACTTAATAAAAATAAATATGCATTGAATCCATGCCCTGAAACTTGCACTCTGAAGTTAATACACTAAAGAAACTGGGGTCCACATGCAACATAAAAAGGTGCCCATACCAATTTGTCTCATGAGAACAAAAAGCTACAAGTATCCATCCACACAGATGTGATCTTTTATAAAGCAGAAAGACTTATCTGCACTTCCTCCATGATTTTCTTCCATAGAATTCTTAAACCTTCGGAATTTTCTAAATGATGGAGTGAGTTATCTTTTGTAATTTGTGCTGAGCTGAGGAGCTCTTAGAAGACAGAGGATAGCTAATAGGTGAATGATTACTGGGTTAGAATTATTCCCCATCCTCCACCCTGACCCTCCAATCCAAGACCTCTTACAAGGGAAGAGAGGCCAGAGACAGACTTCAAGGTAGGCATGGTGGCACTCAAGAAATTGGGGAAACCAGATTTTTAAGTTCAAAGACAATCTGGGCTATGTGCATAGCAAAACTATATCTAAATGAATGAATGAATGAATGAATGAATGAATGAATGAATGAATGAATGAATGAATGAATAAAATCACCAATGATTGATGAGCTAATCAAACACACATAGTAATGATAAAAAAGCATTAAACAATAGAGTTTTGAAGAGTGAACAAGAACATATCCAAATGCTGGAGAATAGGAAGGAGCCCCAATTCCCACAGCATAGAGAGGTGTTCCCAAGCCCAGACCCTTTCAGACTTCACCTGCATCGTTTAGATATTGATTTGTACATTTTACACACTACATGTTGGCAACTGTCAACTTTCTATGGGAGCCTGAGGAAGGTACTCATAGAACCCTGATTGTAGCCGGGTTGGAGAGAGTTGTTGGTAAACTGGAGGGTCCATGAGTTTCAACTGGCATTTGAAGTGAGAGAGCGACCGTGGGACTGAGCTGTCAGCCTGTGAGGCCTGCAACACAGTCTAGGAACTGAGTTAAGCTATAGGGCATGTACCCAGAACTAAAGAACTCAATTGTACCATTTTGTATGCATATGGGAGAAAATGTACCCTCTTTAAATAATGAGGGAGAGTTTGGTTAAAGAATAATAAAGTTTTTAATTAGGATGACTAAGTTCAAGAGATCTATTGCATAATACGGTGACAATATGTAGTAACATTGTGCTCTTGGGAAATACAGGACTTCGGAGATAGCTCAATAAAGAGGGCTCACGTAGAATCCATGAGGCTTTAGTTCCATCCCTAGCAGTGCAAAAGGAAAAATAAAAAGAAATATGCTAAGAGAGTACATTCTCACAAAAATATATGTGAGGTAATGCATATGAAAATTATCAAGATTCAATTATCCTACACTATAGGTAAACTTCAAAATATCATGTTGTACATATAGATACATACAAGTTTTCATACATTATATGTCCAATCAGGTACATGCTTATGCACAGACATGCATGTGTGTGGAGGCCAGAGACAGTCTCAGGAATCATGCCTCAGACACTGTCTCCATCACATTTTTGAGGGGGTCAGTCTCTGGCTGCCTAAGGAGCTCCAAGGATCTGCCTGTCCCTGTCTCTCAAGAGCTGGAATTATATATCTGCCATAATATCCAGCATTTTTTCTTTGATATGGGTTCTGTAGATTAAATGCAGGTCCTCACACTTCTAAGGCAAGCATTTTACCAAATAAGCCATCTCCTTAGCCCATAAATACATGCCCATAAATATAATCCTGTCTGTCAAAGTCTTTAGTTGGTCGCTGGGAGAAGAAGAAATAGGTCTTCTCAAGAGTTGAGCTCCCAAATAAGTTAGCCAATTCCAAGAGGTCAGCCCTAAACACAGAAGACCAATAATAAATTACCTCAGCAGGTTTCATTTGTAAGTGTGTGTGTGTGTGTGTGTGTGTGTGTGTGTGTGTGTGTGTGCAGCAATTATAATTAAAGTATTAGAAGCCATAAATTTGAGAAGAATTGGAGGAATGGGGAGGAATGGAGAGAATGGTAAATATACAGTACTCATAGATGAAATTCTCAAAAACTAAATTTTAAAAACTTGTGGCATAGGTAACTGTTTATAGTGTAACAGTAAACAGTAGCAAAAGTAGATAAAACACAGCTTCATGAATAAATGGATGAACTTCAAAATACAACCTTCAGCAAAACAGTAAGGTAGAGAAGTGGATGTGCTATGTGAGTCCATTTGTAAAGAGAAAGCCCAGCTAAAATTAAACATACCATTTGAAAGCAAACACACAAGAGGCAAGTCTATTTCTAAATAAAAAAAATACAAAACTCCATTTCCTAGTCTAATGTTCATTTTACTAATTTTCTGTAAATTATACAAGTACCTTTGTGAGTTTTGTTGGTGCTTCGGTTTGGGGCTCTTTTGAAGCAGGGTCACTCTATATCCCCGCTGTCCTCAAAATCACAGCAATCCTTCTGTGCTCCAGGTGCACAGCATACCCAGCCTATGCATTCACTCATGTGTACCTACATGCAAATTTGTCAGTTTAAAAACCAAAATGGGGCTGGTAAGGTGGCTCAGAGGGTAAAGGTGGTAGATGCTGAGGCTGAGTTCAATCCCTATGGCCTATAGGGTAGAAAGAGAGAAACAACTTCTATAAGTTGTCCCCTGACCTCCACAAGTGCACCATGGCACATGTGGCACACACACACAGACACACACACAAAGAATAAAACATCTTAAAAGCCCAATCAAGTGTTACTTTTCAAAGTAACTGCCTAGAAAGTATGCCTGGTAGCCTGCTTGTCCCACCTGAGTTCCTAATGAAATAAGCATCAAATACAACAGATTTCCATAGGATTAAAATAAGATGTTGAAAGATAATTTTGAGTTTTTAAGTACATTCATTCATTCATTCATTCATTCATTCATTCATTCATTCAAGGATGTCTGTGCTGCAGCTCATGTGTGAAGGTTGAGGGAGATGGTCCTTTCTTCCACCATGTATGTCCTGGTGATCTTACTCAGGTTGTTAGGCCTAGCTTTATCCACTAAGCCATCTCATTGACCCTGAAAAGAATTTTAAATGGACAAAGGTTTCCAGTAAATTTTTGGCAACCAAAACCTAAGGTGAGAAGGTGCTGACAGTGAAGCAGGTGAGAGCTTCTACCAGAGGCCTTGGTGGAAGGAACCTGCTGGGCAGGATCCCAGAGAGCTCTTGGCCAATTAACAGGCCTCTGTGGTGTGGTGGTTTGAATGTAACTGACCCTCATAATCTCATAGGGAGAGGTACTATTAGGAGGTGTGGCTTGGCTGGAGTGGGTATGGGCTTGTTGGAGGAAGTGTGTCACTGTTGGAGCAGGCTTCGAGGTTTCTGATGAGTCTTATACCCAGAGGGTCAGTTGACTTCCTGACTCTCAGCTGCTCCAGCACCATGTCTGCCCGCATGCCTTCATGCTCCTCATCATGAGGATAATGGACTGAACCTCTGAACTGTAAGCGAGACACTTCAATTAAATATTTTCTTTATTAGAGTTGTCATGTTCATGGTGTCTCTTCATAGCAATTAAAACCACAACTAAGACACAGGGTAAAGAAGGGACAACTATGTGGGGTAGAAAAGAGGGTTAAAGTGATGAGTGTTACCATTCCTACAACCCTCCCCTTCTCAAAAAAAAAAAAAAAGTGAAACAATTGTGCAGCAGGGAGTGAAAGGTAGATTTTGATGTGAATTTGGAACTCAAAATAAATTCTTTGTCCTTGGGGCTCTGGAGGGTGAAGCAAAGCTGCCTATCATATATATCAGTATTGTACTACAGACACACACACACACACACACACACACACACACACACACACACACACACGGAGGGAGACAGGGGGAGAGAGAACGAACAACAGAAAAATCCAAGTAGAAAGAAAGGTACAGCACGAGGGAAAACAAGAAAAAGAAAGGGGAAAAGTAGAGGAAGTGTGTGTGTCTGTGTGTGTGTCTGTGTGTGTGTGTGGTGTGTCTGTGTGTGTGTGTCTGTGTGTGTATGTGTGTGTGTCTGTGTGTGTGTGTCTCTGTGTGTGTGTGTCTGTGTGTGTATGTGTGTGTGTGTGTGTGTCTGTGTGTGTGTGTGTCTGTGTGTGTGTCTGTGTGTGTCTGTGTGTGTGTGTGTGTGTGTGTGTGCGTGTGTGAGAGAGATGATGATGATGATGATGATGGTGATGGTGATGGTGGTGCATCTTCCTAAGAAGCCAGCCAGCCATTTTTGCCTCCTGGAGCTGGGATTACAAGTGAGTACCACACACCTAGCTTTTCACATGAGTTCTAAGGATCAAACTCATGTCCTTCTGTTTGCACAATAAGCATTATACCAGTCACGCACACATACTACAGCACTAATGCTTCATGTTTAATTATGAACAGGTGACCAATAACAATCAGTAACAGGAAGAAGGAAGAAAATGGACACTCACCGGTGGCATAGATAATTCTGGAAATACAAGAGCACTTTTAAAAGAGTAACTACCATACAGTTCAGAGACTCATGACACTGCATCCTTTAAACGCAAATAAGATGCAACAAAATAAAATTGTGGACAACAATAAAGTATGATCACCAAAATAAAAATTCAAACAGTACTAAAGTAGCAAAGAAAGCTCTCAAAATGTGAAACCAAATCATAAAGAGCACAGGACATATGAAAGAACAGATTGATAACAGAGATCTTAAGAAGGGGCTGGAGAGATGGCTCAGCAGTGGACCGCTGACTGCTGTTACAGAGGACCAGAGAACCGAGGTTCAATTCCCAGCACCAACACCGCAGTTTATAACTTTCTGTAACTCCAAGACCTGACACCCTCATGCAGACATGCAGGTAAAACACCAATGTACATAAAATAAAATAAAATAAAAAATCACTGGAAGGAAGCACAATATCAAACTGAAAGCTGCCCAATTTCTACCTTGTAAAGCTTTCCCTGCCCCAGCCCCAGAAGACTCCTGAACCCAGGGTGACTATCCTACCCAGGGATTGGATCCTCTGGTTGAGTGCGTCAAATTGTGTTTTGAGAATTTGATTTATGAAAAACATAAGTTCTAATAAATTCCTAAAACCAAAAGATTATGAAGGTTCCATTGGGTGCAAATAACTTGAGAGAAGATCCATGAAGAAACACTAAGGAATGAGGGGAGGCCAGGAAAGAGCGCCTCTGTCTTGCTAGCCTCTGCATGTTCCTAGTGGGAACTTCTAGTGTATTTGAGTCCTACATTCCTTAAGGCTTTGGGGCTTTCTTCTTCCTTGTCTGGACATCTGTTCTCTACAACATGGAACCAACACACATCTCCTGTAAGCCTCTGCTCAGCAGCTGTGCAGCAAGTCTTGGCTCCTGCTGCCTGTCACTCTGAGCTGTTTGATAGTGTTAACATCATTAGAATTATGTGATCAAACACTCCTAATAATTAACATGTCAAAATCCAACAATAAATATACAGTAAAATTGATGAAATGTTCAATGAAAACGTAATATTGTAGAACAATTAGGAAGAGGAGAATGTTAACTTGCCTTACAATAGGGAACAGGAGAGCAAACAGTTCAAACTTTAGAAAGAAAAGGAGTAAATTAGTGTCTTATGTATCTCCAGGTTCTTTAATCAGCTGAGAAGTTAGAACGCTGTGCAAATTTCTTTTGTGGTTATCTGTATAAATCTGATCTACTTATAAAGGGCACAGGATGCCATCGTGTATATTAATCTGCTCTGAACAAGAAAAAATATATATATATTCTTTGAAGCTCACAAAAGGGAAGGAACTCTTGTTGTTTTGCATATAGGGGAAGTGACTCTTTTGCATATGGAAAAAGTTGCATTCATTCATCTCCTGCTGGATAAGCACAGTCAAACCATAGCCCAAGAATCTTGAGCCAATGTCTAACAGACCCTGAGAGGTAATGGAGCAGAGTAGTCGTGGACTTGTATGCTCCTGGGATTGGCTGCCATCAGGACTTTGGTTGGGTGTTTGATCTCACAGAGCAGTGAATTACTCTAAATATGTGGGAGAGGGGTGTTCTAGTCTGCTTCCCTGTTGCTGTGATAAGACAATGACCAAGACCAATTTGGGAGAGGAAAGGGTTTCTGTGGCTTACAGGTTTCATCATGGAGGGAACCAAGACGGGTACTCAGGCAGGAAGGAGCATGAAAGAGAAACCAAAAGAAGGGGCCTGATACTGGCTGGCTTTCTCTGGCTTTCTCAGCTATCTTTCTTACACTGCTTGGGCCACCCTTCTACACCAATTACAAATTAGGGAAAGGTGTAAGAGGCTAATCGGATGGAGACAGTCCCTCAGATGAGGCTCCCTCTTCCCAAGTGTGCCAAGCTGATAACTCAAGCTCATGATGCCAGAGTAGGAGGCTGGGGGTTGGGAGAGTTGAAATGTACACATACTCATCAGATGAATTGCCCACTTCCTATTTTTCTAAGCAAAGATAATTCGTTTGAAGCCATTACTATGGTTAGATATCTTAACAATTATGTTTAAAAGGATATTTTAATACCTCGCAAAAGGAGGAAGGACTTGATCTTAGAATTTTCTAAACTCCTGAAACTTTATGACATGATAGTAAGGTTCTTAAATCAGATCAGTTTTGTGGCACAATTTATCCAGTTTCATCTCAGCTATGATTTAGGACTCATTTACTGATCCCCATTATTCAACTGTCCCTCAAAGGGTAATCCTAAATTGGGAAAACAATAAATATTATGATATAATAATAATATAAATAATAAATGAGATGGCTAAGAATAACGGAGTGTTTGAGAGTACACAGGCATGATCTGAAGGTCTTAGGCAAGTGAGGCATGAAAATTTTGTTTCGCTGAGTAAGAAGGAAAGGTCTGAAGGTGGAGGACAGAAAAAGAACATAGTGAAACAGAGTGAAAAGCAGGATCCAGAACCCTTCAGGAGACACTTGATGTGGAACAGAGAGTAGCAAGGGACTCTAGTATGGGACAAATCATCAAAGCTCTGGAAGTTCCACTACACTTGCACTGTGGAAGCCATAGCCTCCAGTGGAATTACTATGGCACAGGAAGCATATCAGAAAAACCCAGGAGAAGCTAGACTTTATTAATAAATTCTGGTAATTTGAAATAGATTCCAGCTGCCTCTTGTTATAGCTCTTGAGGTTCTGTTTGAGAAGACAGCTCCAGCTTGTATAGCACTATTACTGACAGCTCTATCTCATAAGAAAGTCCTAGCAACTGCATCTGTATCTAGAATCATGTGACTGCCCAAATCATCCCCACAGTCACCCTCACCCAAGGCCAACTCCATTGTCAGCACTTGAATCTAGCTCTTTAGAAAAAAGGGAGAGATGTAGTGGAGAGCAGGAACCATCATTTTGACAGAGGGGCATGGCCGCTTAGCCAGCATAGATCTAAGATTCACCTATGACCTTGAGACACTAGTATTAGGGGCATAGTTAAAAGGAATCTTAAGATCAAGGTACACATACACAAAAGCCCCTTCTTTCTGTTCTCGAGATCTGACCCACTAAGCTTCAGCCTCGCAGACCAGTCCAGCTTTTCAAGAGGACGAGAAAAAACAAGGGGGAAAAAACGAGACTTTTACTTACACATGCTCCATCTTAAGCTCTCCTAATTCCAGTGCCTCGAGGTAAATCCCAACTCTACAAATACCTGCTCTCCACTACAACCACTTTTTAATAGTTTCATTGCTTTGTCTTTGTGTTTGAGATGTTTGTTTATTGGGAGAAGCAAGTGGAGTGTGAGCCAAAGTCTCTAGCCCAGGCTAGCTTCTAACTCCTTATGTAGCTGAGGGTGATGATGAACTTCTGATCGTCCTTCTATCCCCACAAGAGTGAGCCACACACCTCACTTTGCAGTGCTACAAATCAAACCCAAGGCTTCAAGCACGCTGCATGAGCACTCCACCAACTGAGCTATGCCCATACCACATTCTCATCCACACAAATCCTAGGGCCCTCAGCATATCTCAAAAGCTTCACGGGTAGAACCTTTTTGGGCAGTGTGCTAAATCCTCAGCCAAAGAGCTATTTTTAAGCGGTTTCCTAATGCTCATTCGGCCATTGTCAAGGCGTGAAATATGTACAAAGCATGTCAAAGAATATAAATAGTGGAAGCGCTGTCTTCAAGCAGATTTTAAAGATGTAGGGTATGCAGGTGCAGTACCACTGCAGCCACAAGAAGTGAGAACCAGGAAAAATAACAACAACCTGCTGTAGGAATGAATCACAAAGCACAGGAACTCTGGGCTTTGTTGCAGTCCACATGGAAACAGAAATGTGATCTGCTCCAATATTCAGTGTCCACGGGGTAAAAATAAACCAGTTGGCCTAGAGAAAGAACAACTATTTTTGATATTGAGATCAGAAAGAAATTTATCCTGGCTCCTTAATAGAAAACTCTGTTTAGTGTAATAAAAATCCTACAGATTTTTTTCCTGCAATAAACAGTGATCAGTTTTCATAAAGATGAGCAGTTCCAGAAAGGGGGGTGGGGGGAACCAGGTCACTTAAGGTGCACAGGATCAGAAGAGCATTCATCTCCCTGCCTGTGCCATCCACAAAGATGACACTGCAGTGTTGCCAACTCTTTCAAACAACGGCATCTCTCCAGCTGGAACCAAACTTAGCTAGGGTCTGAAAATGCCACTGTGTTGTTGAGCTGACCTCATTTCCTTCTCATATAAGTTAAATCACCAAAACATTGTGACCCTACATAGACACAGAAAATAGGCCACCAGTCTAAAACAACACCTATTGTGTTTAGGAATTTTTACTTTTATAAAATGGTAAGCAGCCATGCAGTACTAGTGAGTGCCGAGCCCCCTCTACAGTCCAGGTTTCATCCCCTTCATCAGAACTGGAAGAGCCTGATGGTGGTGGGCACACCTTTGATCTCAACACTTGGGAGGGAGAAGCAGACAGATCTCTGAGTTTGAGGCTAGCCTGGTCTACAGAGCAAGTTCCAGAGAACCAAGGCTATGCCGAGAAATCCTGCCTTGATCTAGTTACACAATGAGAATGCAGACTGTGCTAGCTTTGTTCACAGTTACCACCTTGGCATCTAGAACATCATCTGGCATAGTGAACAATCAAAAAAGTTCAGGATGAATTAATGAATAATGTCTAATCCAGTCCTGGCACACATGGGCATAACATAAATGTCCACTGGAATGAACGATCCTCCCTTCTATAGAAGTTATTTTTATGTATTTCATAAGTTCTGACAGCTGATAGTCTTGGCATCGTCTCTAGCATTTCACACAGTGCTTGGCATATACTATGCCTTCAATAAATTTCTATGAGATCAGAATGCTGATTGCAGTTCCCTGAATGTGCATCTATATTAAAGATGCTGCAGGATACCTAACCTTGGCTGATATGGGTTAGTGCAAGTATGAAATAGTGCAAGTCAAGAGCCAAAATTCTTTAGAACTCTTTTTTTTTTTTTTTTTAATAACACCTCCTCTACCCCCAGTGCTGAATATTGAACTCAGAGACAGGCTATTGCTCTACCACTGAACCACAACCCCAGCCCTCTCTCTATGTTTACCTTTTATTTTGAGATGCCCAAAAAGGTGTTAAACTCACTCTGCAGCCAACGCAGGCCTTGAACTTGTGATCCTCCTGCCTCAAGCCTCCTGAGTAGTAGGACTACAAGCCATGCCACGGGACCTGATTTGATTCAGCCCTTCAAAGATCAGTTACCTTAACTGCTATGTTTAACCTGACATTCTAGTGGTTAACAGGCAACCTTCTCAGAATATATCACTTAGCTGACATACCTCTGGGTACACCAGTCCTAAACTAAGAGGCCTGCAGGATTCTGAGAACATCTAAAGCCTGTAGAAGGCACCCCAGCTGTGCTACAACCCTCCTACAGATGCTCCCTGCGGTAACTGTATTGACTTACAGCTTTCTTTTGTTCTGTGAGTACAAAAGTTCATGTAATCTCTTCCACAGTGGAACATGTAGTTCATAGTAATCGGGGTCAGTGTTCCAAAACATTATCACTCATATTCGACTCAGAATAAACAAATTTCTTATTTCCTTGAAAACAGTCACTGTTTTACATTCATATTGGCTCAGCCAAAGCTCAAGAACTTTACTAATATACCTTCTAAACCTGAATTTGGCTTTTCCTTTCAGTAAACATTCTGGTTTTGTGTTGTGCTGAGAATGAAAAGTTAGCTCTCTGCTGGGCTACATGGCCAGCCCAGGATTCTGTCTCATTTCTTATGGTACATAACACCTCCTACCCAAGGTGGCCAAGGAGAGTAATCAGGGTTACCAGCTGTGGTGTCAGAGAGATGGGTTCAGGCACCAGCTCTGTCACTGGCTACCAGCATCACTCTAAAGTATTTCCACCTCAGCTCCCTAAAAGATTAGTAAATCTGCTGTGCAAAGCAGCTTACTGGCTTCACAGCCAAATGGTTGAAACTGAATCTTTTATTGCCCCTTCCTTACCAGTTTTAAATTGTTCAACTGATGTCAGAAAGATTATAAAATACATTGTCTGAATTTGAGTAGGTCATGATTTGAAGCAGTGGGGAATTATGTTTACAAAGCATTAATTCTCCATTAACTTTTCATGACCTCATAGCACTTCAGTACTCATCCACTAGGCACAAGTAACTTCAGCATGTTACTGCCATCTTGAGACTTCCTAGAGCCAACAAAAAATAATTTCCCTAGATGTCACTATGTCACCAAGAAGAGTAATTCCCTTTCTTTTAATGTCTCACACAGGAAATAGCAGGGCAATCCGGTGAGAGATATGCACATGATCTGTGCCTATCAAATACATTACATAATAACATGTTCCCAGCTTACCAATGGAAGATTAAAGAAACAATAATAAACAACTAAATGAAAATGTTAAGTGCATCTCAGTCAAAATGCATGCATGCGACATCATTTAAATCCCTCTAGGGACAATTCCATTTGGAGGCAGGGGGGTGTCTGCTCAGGGCTCCAACAGATGAAGGGCAGCCAGGCACTAGATGGCAATGCAATCACTAAAGGGCCTACTGAAATTCACATAGGCAGGCAAAGAACAAAGCGAGTCCTCTCAACACTTCAAGGATTTCTCCCACCAGCCTTATTGACTAAAGCATAAAAACCTGCTTGAGTTGATATTTAGCAAAAGACCATTCTTCAATAGACCAAATTCAAAAGAGCAGAAATTCGCTCACAAATCTTGACATTATTGCTAGGTACAAAAAATATATTTGCAGAAGGAAATAATGTCAAAACCAAAGCAGCAGGAAAATGTAAGCTTTTATTGGGGAGCTGGAAGGGAGGCAAAGAGCAAATGCACCGAGCCTCTGGGGCTCAGGTGCAAACAAGGACACCAGAAGGAAAGGTCAAAAGAACGTTTGTTCCTGGCCAGAGAACGAAGGCTCCCACCCAAATGGTGGCTGGCGTAGGCAGCTGTGCACTACAGTGACAGCATCTACACTGTGTTGACAGGAGTACATGTTCTCAAAAGGTTTGAATAGCAAAAAAAAAAAAAAAGCATAGCCTGAGAGTGACCTGAATGTAGCTGGGGCAAACACCCCACTTGAAGAAAATCTCTAATAGTTGCTTTTACAGGTTCCTAAGGACTAAAATGCAAAGATAAATATGTGTTATTTCAAAGTAGCACTGATTTAAGCTCTTGGAGAAAAGAAGCATACATAGTAATGTCCTCCCACATCTGATGGTCAAAGAGCAAAGCCTTGCACAAATGAGGTGAAATGGTCATGGTGAAGTCAATAGAAGCACTGAATTAATAACCATGATAATACAACTAGGCAAGAAACCCTGATTCCTTAAATTAAAGAGTGTGGCGCATGTTCTATACTTGCTCACACTAGGAGGGAATTGTCCTGAACACATACTTCAACATCTGTGAGATCTAAAATTCTTTATAATTATCTTAATCCCCTATTGCATGCCTTTCTGGTAAGAAGGAAAAAAAAAAAAAAAAAAAAAGCTCGTGAAGAATAAAAAGTACCAAGATAAAGTAACTTAAATAAAATGCACCCCTCCACCTCGTGGCCAGCAGCAAAACTGAAATTTCCTTCTGCATGAAGAATGACTCTGTGACTTTAACAGAAACAGAAAAATAAATAAATAAACCACACGTCCATAAGAAAATTATTCTCTTCAAAGACTACATCCTTGTTACAAAAATACCTGCCAATGCTCAAAACATCTTAGAAGCAACTCTTCTAGGACTGCCTTCATGCTTAAAATATTCTTTGACTTTTCAATTGTGGCAAATTTGGCACTTTGAACGTGGAATTTGATATGTATAGGCTACACAACTTTTTGAAATAAGGGGAATATACAAGCTGGATATTAGTTTTTTTCTCAAAAGTACATGTGCTTTTTAAAGTAGCTTGTAAACCACAGTTAGTCCTCTATGTCTGTGGGTTTTGAATAAACTAACCACATAGTGAACATATTTGAGGAAAAAACAATATTGAAAACATGTATAGATGCCCCCCCAACAATTCAACTGCTTATATAATGTACATTGGATCAGAGGTAAGTTAACATATGTAGGAGCATGTGCAGAGGTTATATGCAAATACTGTGTCAATTCATATAAGGGACTGAGAGCTGCAGATTTGGGCATCTACAAAAGGTTCTGGAACTGAAGGATGACTGTCCTCCTAAATATCATTCAAGAAGTGTTTGAAAACCCTCTTCTAAGAACTGCAGATATGGAAAGAGTAGAAAGTTTCCTTGAAAGCCTACTTCTCTTTTCACAGCAACTTGGATACTGACGTCATGTGTGCTCTGAACCAACCGATGTCACCCAACTGACGTCGTGTGTGCTCTTAACCAACCGATGTCACCCAAATCTGACTCGTTCTTTCATGTCACACATTCATGAGACAAGGAGTTACTATACACTTAATACATGGCCAGTGCTGAAGATACAATAATAGTGAGCAAACAGGTCCACATCTGCCCTCCTGAAATTTATAGTCAGGTATAAAACCAATTTACACAAAAATATAAATTATTGTATTTAAATTTAATGGTAGATGAAAAGATACATGGTGATGTAAAAGCCTGGAGCAGTAAGATCAATTATTATAGTGTAAGGAAATAAAGTTGAGCTGAAGCTAAATTATAGTTAGCTAAACACACAGGACTAAGAAGGTTATGTGTGCTAACAGGAACAGAGGAAAAATGAGCACCATGCGTGAAAGTTCAGTGTGACATATTAGAGGGGCTGAAAGAGAGATGGAGATCTTTGGGTATTGAGAGTTACTAGCACAGTACTATGAGACAAAGCTGGAAAGACAATCATGGAGGCTTGCAAACATTAAGCAATGAGACTCTCCAAAGAGACTCCAATAGAAGGAAGGATGGGAAGGGACATCATACGATCCATGCTGACGGCTTGGTTCTACCACTAAAAGTGGAGAGCCAATGGGAAGAGACCAGCGAAGGGGTTAACATGACCACCCAGAAGAGAGCAGTAAAGATGGACTGGAATGAACAAATTTGGGAACCACTAGGCACATAAAAATGATTTTTTAAATGGTATGGAATATTATGTACTCAACTCTTCCTTGAAGATTATCTTGCCTAACAATATCTTAATCAATTGAAAACCAAAAAATAAAATCACACAAATTTGCAATCAGCTTTTTACATCATATTTATTGTATTTCTATAGTATATTTTAGATAACAAAGAAAAAGAAATAAACAAATTTAGCATCTCATTTTATGAATTCCTGAGAAACTGTGCTGCACTTTGGTAATAAAACAATGCACACCTTCAGAAACATTATGGAATAAATAATTTTTCTTTGCACAAAAGCGTTTATTAAAAATGCGAAACAAATTACCATGGTACTATACATCAAGTGAAATGGAACCACTCTATTTCCATAAATAATTTCTCTTTTACTGCTGGGTACATAAACTGGGTGATTTTATAATTCTGAAAGGATGAGATAGCAGAAATCTAATAATCACTATCTAGTTTCATAATTAAACCATTTAGCAAGCAACTACAATACCCACAAAGTCTGCAAAGGTTTAGAGCTAAGCCTTCACCCAGAGGGAAAATCAGTTTTATATCTATATCCCTTTGATACTCCATCTCCAGTTCATACTCTCCAAAAAATCCAGCCCTCCCATAAATCCAGCTTCAATGTAAGTCTGGGTCACAATATTACAATGTCAGCAATAATTGTTAAATAAAAATTACAGGAAGTCATTATTTTGAATGAAGCTCCTGAACAGACTAAACTAAAATCAAAATGGAGTCACCAAGCTTAGCCATAGCAGTCTGCCTGACCTTCCACTAAGTAGTTTGGCTGACCTTACAGCCAAACAGGATTAAAGATTAACAGCCAAATTTCCCAAATGGGTTAGTTGCAAATGGTCTGATCATCAATTTCCTTTGGTTTTAATCAAAGGAAGTACCTGAAATAACCTGATGTTAGCTGACTTGTCTGCTTTGTCTCTGCTTCAGAGAAGGAAAACTTGACATGAACAGTCCACTTCTTTATTCTGTTTCTTCTTTATTAAGTTCTTTTCTGTCTCTAAAATCAGTCTCCCTTCCTTGGACATTGACACACATTCTCTTTTATAGAATAAAGAAGGATGAGTTGCCTAATTCTAGAATTGAAAGTAAAGCTGATTCAAGCATGATAAATATTGCATGTTCTCACTCATATGGGAAAGCAAAAATAAATAAAAGGTTCATCTCACAGAAGACAGTAGAATTTTCATTACCAGAAGCTAAGAAGGGCAGGGCAACATGGACAGAGACACATATTTGGTATCAAAATACAGTTAAGTAAGAGGAATAAGTAGACTTCTACAACAATGCAGAGTGACTAGAGTTTACAACAATGTATTATATGTTTTATAAGGAACTATTAAAAAGTTAAATGGCTTCCTTACACAAAAGCATAATTGAGAAATGTTTGAGATGAAAATGCTAAATACTTTAATATGAACAGTACACACTGTATACATTCCCAGAATTTGGAAAGTTGGGGTAGAAAGATTTTGAGTTAAATTCTAGCCTGGGCTACATAGCAAGCCCTGTCTCTAATTAATTAATTAACTGACTAATTAGTTAGATGGAAACAAATCCAATTAAGATCAGTAACTAAAATTATTGTAATTTTATCCTTTGACAGAGTATAGTAAGTTCAAAATGTAGTCAACCATACAATTTAAGCCAAGACTCCTAAGACAAAGATGTCTCTGAAAGAAAAGAGTTGACTGAGTTAACAGAAGCAAAACTAGATAGCAGTGCTGGAGACAGAGCCTAGGAAGACCTAGGTTTGAATCCCAGCACCTACGTGGTACGTCTGAAATTCTAGTTCCCGGGTATAAAACACCCTCTCCTGGCTTCACATATGGTGCACATACATACTCATACACAAAATTCTAAAAAATAAATAAATAAATAAATAAATAAATAAATAAATAAATAAATAAATAAATAAATAAATAAATAAATAAATAAATAAATAAATAAATAAATAGAAACACGCATTAAGCTGGACAGTGTTGGCATGCATGTACCTCAGTAATCAGGAGGCAGAAGCAGGCAGGTCTCTATGAGTTCTAAGCCCGCCTGATCTACACAGTGAGTTCAGGACAACCAGGGCCACAAAGAGAAACCCTGTCTCAAAAAATTAAAAAAAAAAAAATAAATAAAGTCTAGATAGCAGTTGGAAACAAGGGCAACAGCTCTAAAAGCCAACGGTAGTTTTATAATCAGAGTGCGAGGATGAAAAACAGATTATTTATACAGAACCTAAAGAAAGGCAGAGTAAGAGCTGAAGATGGTGGGAGCAGGACTTGACAATTCTTAAGGAGTACAGCTACTCTGGATTGGTTGAGGTCAACAGTATGAGTAATTTATGTGTAAACAAGGTTCAGTCGTCCATTGTGTTGGTATTTACATGAGGGTTTTAACATACATTCAATAATGGCCCCACAATATTAGCTGACTAACTTCCTTTATCCCTTCTCCTCTCCATCCTTTAGATCTTATATTAAACTCGGGATATCTCAGAACGATTTTCTTAGACTGCATAAACTTACACAAAGCAATGTACACAGTCAGCATGAATAAAGGTGACTAGAGCTTTAGAGCTCTTATATAAACAGCAGATCTACCAGCTACATTCTAATTCTAGGAACAACGAAAAAAGATAGTGTAATTTTGAGACTTTCCAACTACAGTTTATGACAACCAAAAAATAGTTTTTTATATGAAGGAAATTCAATATGAAAATTACCCAAAAAAGCATATAAGATCAAACCAAGTCAATAATGTAATAATGTAACTTCTAAAGTCAAAATGCACTTTTAAATAGGTTACTTTTGGTAATGTAAGTCACAATCTAGGCATTAAAGAAATTCTGCACATGAGTTTCTGGGTTTTCTTTCCTTATAAAAACTACTAAAGCATGTGTGAAATAAATTAGTGTTTAGTCATACCATCTGGTCCATTATCATAATTCATAACATGTGTGTTTAAGCCTTCATTAAGCATATAGTGATATTTTCAGAAAAACATTCTATTCTGACCTGCCACAATCACTCTTGGAGGCAGGCTGTACTCTATGCAGTGTGATTATATTCAAATTGTACCTTGAAACCTTTCCAACAGAGATGAGGAAGCAAAATTGCAAAACTCTCAGCAGTTTTGATTTTCACAGAAAACAGTAGACTAGATTGAAGTTAGAGTTTAAAATCTCAAGCTTTCTATCACTGTAGAAGCCCACAGAGGAGTTATTTACACAAGAATCTGAACCACTGCTGAGCTTCCCCAGGGGATGAGCTCATTGCACCAAGGTGAGGTTCGCTTGAACATCTCATGATATCTTTAAAAAAAAACAGCTGAAATATGTTATTCCCCCCTAGGATAAAAATGTTCACCTGACCACAATTTTATACACTAGAAACAGATATTTTGCCAAGAGTTCAAATATAACCATGCTATCTTGCACATTCACCACTTCTTAACATATTTAAAAGAATAAAAATGGGGATTAGCTAAACCCTAGGGCATTTTATAATTTCTGAATTCCAAGTGAAGGGATTTTCATTAATCCTTTACTTTTCAGATGTGAGCGCGCATGCACACACACACACAAACACAAATTTCCAAAAAGCTGCCAAGAACTGGGAGGATTAACAAGGATAATGGAATTCTCATACCTGTTTTTTATAAACAGGAAAAGTCAAGCACACACAAACTACAGGAAGTTATGAAGTGAAGACCACCACCCAGCTCCCTCCCAGTCAGTAGTGTGCTGCCTTCCTTAGCCAGCCCATGTTGTCTTCCATCCCCCTCCTTATCCTTACTAGGTTGTTTTAAAGCAAATGTTCAATATCCAGCACCCCCTAAATAAAAAGAACTTTCTGTAACTCCATTTTATAATATTGTTATCATCCTCTGAACAAAATATAGTCCATTAATTTATCTGCTGTTTAGTCAGTCTATATTTTCCAAATTGCCTTATAATTTTATTTTTTAATGACTTCATAGTTCCGCTCTTCAAACCAAGAGCCAAACATATTTGCTATATCTCCTATCTCTTTTCTCTTTCTGGTCACTTATTAAACAAACTGAGTAATATGTAAAACAGCAGCTTCTACATTCTGGCTTTAATTGATTAAACTTCCACTGGGACTGGAGCGATGGCTCAGGGGTTAGAGCACTGGTTCCTTTTCCAGAAGACTTGGGTTTGGTTTCTAGCATCCACATAATGACTCACAATGGACCATTTGTAACCAGTTCTGGGAGCTCTGACACCCTCTTGGGTCCCCTGAAGGCACCAAGTACACACACATGCTACAGACATATGTGGACAAAGCACTCAAACATATATTTTTAAGTTTAAAAATTTTAATTTTAAGGTTAATATGATCCTTTCTCCTATTCTTAAATATGTGAAAAGTAATCTAAAAATCTTGATCAGAATCAGATTAAGTTCTTTGCCAAGAAGCTTCACAGATGCTTCTATTTCCTATTAAATCCAAAGACGTCATTCTCTTTTTGTAATGATAAGATTGATCAGTGGACCCAAGGTTTTTGCCTGACTTAGCACTGACAAAGTTCCCCATGAGCCAGTGGCCCAATTGCTTTCCTTGGCGTGGGAGGAGAAAGGGAGTTGCTGGGGTTAATGACTTTAGCAGCCACTGGTAGCCATCCCTAGATCTGCTATTTCTTTACGGGTAAAAGGTGCTTATCTTTTATAGGTATCTTTTGTTCTACTCTTTTGGGATAGGATGTATCTGACTCATCTTTTTTGGTTACTCTGAAATACAGTATTGGGTTTTTCTTTTGTTTGGGGAAATTTGGTTTGAGTGCGGGGTGTGTGTGTGTGTGTGTGTGTGTGTGTGTGTGTGTGTGTGTGTGTGTGTGTGTGTGTGTGTGTGTGTGTTTAGTTTTGGATTGAGACAAGGTCTTATTCTGTGAGCCACCACACCCAGCTAGGAGTTTCTGTTCTTTATTTTGTGTTGTGCTCCTACTTGTTTACAGGGAAGGGAAGATGGCACCTGACTTACATCTTCATGGTATTTAGCATCTAAGACAGTACCAGGATGTACATCTGCCTCTTGTTACAAAAACTACTTCATCTACAGTAAGTACAACTTTTGAAATAATCCTGTGGTTACTAAATCATGTAGTTAGCCTACAACATGAAACCTATATTATACAATAAAATCCAGGGTGCAGTATAATTGTAGTGATCTGATATTAGTGTCTGAGTTTCTAGCCTATCAAGTTGGGGGAACACTCAACCAACTACTTGAAATTATCCGCCCCGTGCCTACCCCATCCTGCCACCCTCTCCTTCTGTACCTGTACTCTTGGCTCAGCATCCTACATATCCGCCCCCTCCTTGCAAATAGCTCAGGCTCCATTTCCCCCTCAGGAGTAAGCACACCTCTGGCTCTTGCTGTCCAGCATCCCTCTTTTCTCCTGAGACAGTACAATTCTTCTTTTAAAATGGCTGCTATACCCTGGCCCAGGAGAATTTCTAGGGAAGTCTGACAACTACTGAATAATCTCTGGCCCTGAGCACAAAGACAGGAGCTAACACTCAAGCAAGACTGACCAGAACTACTCCTGAGAGGACTGGGAATTTGCAAGATCAGGTCTTCTTCCTGGGTGATTTTGGTTTGCTACAGCCATATCCTGAGCCATGTGAAGAAAGTAGATGCAAAGAAGAAGGAGATGTGAGACAGAGAGTAGATGTAGTACAGAACTGTCCAGTTGGGGCTTTCCTGAGACCCCCTCACCTCTCCCACACTTTGGTCAGCTGACCAGCTAGCCCCTCCCCCTTCTTCAATGTGAGATGAAAGGAGTTCTATTAGAGCCCCCACTATGAGTCTTGAAGACTATGACCATGTTTCCGGCTTCCTGTACATCCCATCTGCAAACAATACTTCACTGTCTGGGTTTCCGTGTATGAAATATGTACTTGCCACTATCCTGTATAGTTCTGCAGACATAGCTTATTCATCTGCTGAACCACCTGCAGAGTCTTTGGAAGGATGCTAAATAGATCCTTAGTATGTAAGTAACAGTAGCATGAATTAATTATTTCTTGGTATTAATCACTTTACATACATACATGTGTTGTTTTTTAAACCTCATAGAAACTTTCTGAGATGGCCATCATTACCTCCTCTTTCTCCTAACCTCCTTTTGTGGTGCTGGGGTCAAAACTCACTGCCTTGCCCATGCTAGGCATGCTAGGCAAGCATTCTACTCATGGATTATCCTGCCTCAGCCACAGAACACCTAGGATGACAGGTGTATGCCATTACATTTTATAGATGATTCTCCATTTTATAGATGAATAACGGAAGAGTCATCAAAGGAAAGTAACTTGGCCATTTACCAATTAATAGATTATACATTTACTAATTAATGAGTAGATCAAGGATTTGAACCATATTCAAATTCAAATTGCATCATCTTTCCATTATACCCACTTAGCCTCACACAATACTAAATATTGTTAATTAACTTACCAAAAGGCATAACTGATCAAAGACAACCAACTTGCAGGTTGATTTCCTGTGACACAAAAGTATATGATCTTGTATCATTAAAAATATTAATAAGTTAATACTTTAATAGATAAGCTATGTGAAAATAGATATCTTGAAAGAGTTATAATACAATTTCCTCAGAATTGCTGCTGGCAACCTGAAGACTAAATGCTGGCACTTCTCTTAAAATAATGGGTAAAGGAATGAATATTTAAGACCACTCTGTCAGAACATGTTGTATACAACTCCCCTGGCAGTAATATTTCAAAACAGCAAAAAGAGATTTGTGAGCACCTGTCAATGTGTGACACGCCTACAGCTCTCCAGTTGCTCAGAGGAATATCCCTGTGTCATCATACACACTAATCGTTACTGAGCACTCCCATGGCTTGGAGGCTGGAGGAGGAAACCTTTAGGAAGAAAATAGTTTCCTCTTCAGAGCTTACCAAGAAGGCCAAGGAAGTCGGGAACAGCAATTTATTGGCAAATAATATGAAAGTTACTAACTCTCAGCCCATTCAATACCTTCCTTCAGCATGGCCTCTTTAGATCCTTGCTTCCCTTTGTAGCTCATAGGCTGGCAGCCAGACCTGTTTGTAGCATGTAGGTGAGGGGGAGGTTCCTGGTAGCAAACTGACCTGATGCAGGCCTTCTTCAGCATCAAGCTGGGACTTCCATTAAGAAATATTCCATAAATGTTTGTTGGTGGTCTACTACATTTTTTTTTCCTTCTTTCTCATTTTTCCTCATTTTACTTGAGGATCTTCCTACCATAAAGGCAATGCCATACATTGCACCCTTCCAGAGAGTATGATGCCTGCTCCCTGAAGGCCAGAAAATGGAATACTCTTGCATTAATTTTGTTACAGCAGAGCCCACAAATGGTACAGATTGAAAGGCAGAGGAATCCTTTGACGGCAAAAGTGTCTGCTACATTGGAGACTTTGGTGAAAAATGGGCTAAATAAAGAATATTACCACTGATGTAGACTCAATAAACCTCAGATAAGTTGATATGTGAAAGTGATATGCAAACCATGAATTTCCAGGAAATGTAAAATAACTGATAGCATGAGAAGTGTGTGGGCATGTGTGTGCATGTGTGTCACACATAACGTAAGTCTAGATAGAAGAGATGTATTAGCTGGCATTGCTCATTACTGTGATGAATTGTCTAACATAAACAGCTCAAGAGAGGACTTGTTTTGGCTCACTGTGTCAAATGTTTGGTTTCATGATGACATGGTCCATGAGTTTGATCACAACATAATGGTAGCAGAAGCTCCTGATGGAGGAACTTCTACCTCTCCAATAATCAGAAGAGACTCAAACAGGAAGGAGCCAAGGACCAGGTATAACCTAAGGACCTGCTTCCTTGCGTTCTAAAATTTCCACCACCTCCCAAAATAGAGGCCTTGAGATGGGGCCAACATTTCAACATACTCACCTGTTCTCATATTTCACATTCAACCCATAACAAGAAGTCTTGAGTAACAAGAAGTAAAAAAAGAGATTGTAGAGGATGCAATGGGAAGCTTAAGCCACAAAGACATAGAGATGGTAAGGGCTCCAGGTCAGCAACTTCCCCTCATTCAATTAATAAACATTTCCTGAGTGCTGGGCCACTGGTCTATGACATGAGATATAAAGTCAACTTAGCCAAGGCTAATATAAAATGATATAGCTGCCCTTCATAGATGACAGAGATTTACATTCTTATTTGGACAGAACTGATAAATAAAAGGTATAATAAATAGCACTGGGTTTAAAATGAGTACAAGACAACGTAGCAACAGAGATGAAAAGCACAGAGGCTGAGCAATATTTCCAACTTAAATACTAGCCAAAGGTAAAAATGAGATGAAATTTTCAATGGTGAGTCTGTAAAACTAAATCCCACTGTAGGAAAAATAACAAATGTTACACTGTGCTTGGATGAAATTAGACATACACAAAGTTCCTAGGAACAAACAGCACACTTTCCATATTTCTTCTTCACATTTGTTCAAAATTACTTGCCTGGAGTGTTATCTAGCATGTTTAGGAAAATGAGGAATGACTTAGCTGAAGCAGAGCAAAGGTAATTGTAAGAGACTCAAGAGAACCAGATGGCACCAAATAACTTCAAACTAGTACCTCGAGAAAGATAGAATCAACAGAACTTCAAGATTTACTGCATTTTTAACTCTGCGCATGTGGGAAGGTGGCGTGTACATGAGTGCCAGGGCCTGTGCAGGCCAGAGGTGTCAGATTCCCCTGGAGCTACAGTTCTGTGGGTGCTGGGAACTGAACCTGTGTCTCTGTGAGAGCAATAAGCACTCAAACCTGAACCATCTCTCAGGCCCCTGAACCAGACTTCAAACACTACTCTTGATTTTTCTTAATAAAGGTTGACTCCAAGTTAAGAGTGGTATGTAAGTTTCCTTTCTTGTAACAACTGCACCGCACAGGGAAAGGCTTGGGTCCCTCTAAGAATGAATTAGATATTTCTGCCACAGTCTCAAGATTGGGAGGGCAAAGGGGGTGCATGCAAGCCCTTCATTTACCTTTTCTTCTTTGAGTAGACCTTAGTACTTTTAACATAATAATACTAGGTAAATAAATACTGGTCATTTACTAAGTTCTTTAAAAAAAAAAAAAAAATGGCCCAGAACAGTGCAGGATTTGTAAATATATAACTTGATTTCAGTCCTAGAGTTTATACTATTACTAAGGAAAAGAAGAAACACTTCAAAAATAACAGAGGCCATCAAATGGCCAAGCTCCTAAAATGGCATTGAATAGTGCGATGTCATGGCTCTGCTTCAGGAAAGACAGCCAAGGAAGGGTAAATGGAGATCAAAGGTGATAAACTAGGTTTCAAGAATGTGCATTCCTGAAATAACTGGAAGGAGGAAAGAATGATCCCAGAAGAGGCGGGAAAAGGAAAGAGGCAGAATGAGTTCAGGAATGAGGAACAAGCAAGCACAGCCTCCAAACAGAGCATCTGCACAGGGCATCAGGTCACAAAGACCCTGTCAATCATGGTTATCCAGAGAAACACTGCCAAGATAAGAGATAATGGAGATGGAATTGGAAGATAGATGGGAGATCAAGATGATGGAGATGGGAAATAAAGAAGGGAATTCATGGAGAGGGGGAGATAATGGAGCTGGATATGATGGAGATGGAACTGATGAGGATGAGAAATGATGGAGATGAATGTGATGGAGATGGAACTGATGAGGATGAGAAATGATGGAGATGAATGTGATGGAGATGGAATTGATGAGGATGAGAAATGATGGAGATGAATGTGATAGAGATGGAACTGATGAGGATGAGAAATGATGGAGATGAATGTGATGGAGATGGAATTGATGAAGACGGGAGGTGATAGAGATGAAGATGATGAAGAGGGAAAGGAACAAAGGAGAGAGAGAAACCAGTCCTTATAAAAAATTATTATCCTTATAATTTCCTTATTAATATTCTCTGTGATCATAGATTATAGATGTGATTATAGAAGCTAAGAAGTCTCAAGTTCTGCTATTGGAAAGTTGAAATCCAAGAAAAGTCATGATATGAGTTCCCATTTGGGCCTAAACCTTAAAGCAAATGATCAAACCCTAACTCAAGTAGGCAGGGAAGGAAGAAACTAGTCATCACCAGATACCTCAGAAAGAGGGAAGAAGCCCATGCTGCCTCGATGTGTTTGTTCTATTGAGACTTTCAATCAAGTGAATAAGCCCTGTCCACATTGAGGAGAGCAACCTGTATTACTAAGTCCATCAACTCCAAATGTAATTCCATCCCAAAATATTCTCG
Organism: Phyllotis vaccarum; assembly: GCA_033318265.1. NCBI lineage: Eukaryota > Metazoa > Chordata > Mammalia > Rodentia > Cricetidae > Phyllotis > Phyllotis vaccarum. The sequence goes on from JARWLC010000007.1 coordinate 97,667,521, forward strand.
CAGACACACCCAGGATGAATGCTAGACACCTTGTTGTTGCCTAACCAAGTTGACACATCACAGGAACCTTCACACCTTGAGCTGTGACATTACTCAGCAGGCAATGAGGATCATGGCAATGAGCAAAGATGCACAATATCAAATTAAGCTGGCCTTGATATGGAAACAGGCAATGAGAAGAAGAAAAGCAAGACAGAAACAAGATGAAATTATAATTATCTATGCAATAAACGGCAGTTGATCAGTAACAAACATTTCTATAATTCTCCTTAATGTATGTAACTCTGATAGGAAATTAAGATGGAGGGTTCTTTGTGTTGTGTTGCATCGCACTGTATAACACTGTACTGTATTGCATGATATTATATTACACTGTCTAGCATATACTTTGAGATAGAGTCTGGCTGTGTAGCCAATCTGGTCTTGTACTGTGGATCCTCCTGCCTCAGTCTTCAAATGCTAAGACTGCAGGTATACATTACCACTTCCAGGTTCTCTGTAGTTTAGTTTGCTATCAGGACCTACCTGTAGCCATCTAAGGAAGAAACTAAACTGGAAAAGAAAGCCAAGGATTCCGAAGGTCAGCAATAAAGATGCACATTTAGGAATTAACTGCATGGGGAAGTGAGTCAAGTTGAGAACTGCCTCCTGGCTTGACAGAAGCTGGAGGACAGCAGACTAGGTCAGTCAGGCTAAGTCAGCAGAGACAGCAAACCCTGCCAACTCTAATCATTTCATGATTCACGGTTAAGGAATGACCACTCCTTGGTGACAACCCAATCCTAAAGCATAAGTCAAGAGGGAGGGTACTGAATAAAACAAAAAGGGGATGGGCCAACTCAACCATTTCTCAACTATCACAAGCTGATTCTGACTATCTGCAGCAACTTTTCAAGAAGGACATACCAAGTCCAAAGCAGTCAAATGGCAAAGAAGCACAAGGAGGAACTTCAGAGCTGACAGGAAATAAATATTAGCTATTAAGTTTGGAGTTTAATTTCAGGTGTTTTGGCTTGCGGTGGAAAAGAGGCAGGGTCTCACACGGTGGCTCAGGCTACCTCACCATGTAGCCCAGGCTGGCCTCAAACTTGAAGCAATCATCTTGCTGCAGGATTATGCAGGATATGGCCACCACAGCTGGCTGAGTTTTTTAATTACAATCGATAGGTAAATATCAAATACTTTTATGTTTCCTCTGGCAAATAAAGGCTTATAATAATCCTATTGTCAGAGTTCTCGTAAGTATTTAAACTACTACATCATGGCTTTAAAATAAGACAAAAAGGCAAATGCCTTATGAGAGATATCTATTCATATATGCATAAATATATATGTATATATAGGATTTCAAATACCCAACATAGCAAATCAAAAAGTGGTAGTGTTATAGAATAAAAAATAACCAAGAATAATACATTAGACACGTATTTACTCTAAACAAAAGATCAAAACAAGCATATGCAAATCATAAAATCCATGTCTAAGAAAATTTTATTTTATTAATAAAATTTTTCACATGAGTAATCAGGGGCTATGAAAATCAGGTTCAGCAGGCAAAGGGCTTCTATGAAAGCATGACATATGGGTTGGATCCCCAAAACACACAGAAGTGTGGCACACAAGATAACATACATTTCTAATTCCAACAACTGGGAGGCAGGGACAGGAAGATCCTTGAGGCTCACTGGTCTATGAGCTGCAAGCCAATGACAGATCCTGTCTCGAAGGAGGTAGTTGGCATTGCTAAGAATGACACCCAAGGTTGTCCTCTGGCCTCCACAGACACACACACACATACTCCTAACCACTGAACCATCTCTCCAGCCCTTAACTGCCTCTTTATGATGATCAGTAAAACCTTTTCTACAAGAAAATCCTTGACAGTTCTACCCACTCCTCACAAGAGTTTGAGCCCTAAAATTCACAAAGTATCTTTCATTTCACATTTTATACTACACATTCACATACACAGACACAGCACAATGACAATCAGTTCCCATACTTTCTACAAACTCAAAGATTTTATAATTGACTCATGACAATGAGGCAAACTCTAACAAAGAGGGGAACAAAAAGGCATTCCCAGCATTCTGCAAAAACTACTACATTTTCTGAACTCCTTAATGATATGTCCTAGAATAATGCTCTGAAGAAAATGTTTAAAAAAAAAAAAAAAAAAAAAAAAAAAAAAAAAAAAAAAAGCTTTGCTTTATAAAATCTAATTAGCAGATCATCCAACAGCTGCAGAGTGACTTTACAGCTGTTATCCTGCCTCCACTCTGGGGAAAACACCTAAACCAAAAAGGACCTGAAATGTAAGGAAATGAGGTGAAGCCCACTTAAGAGCTTTGCACTCTGGCAACCTCCCCAATCACCTGTCTGTCCTCGACTTGTACAATCAGAAAGTGTTAATGTCACTAAACTTTGAAAGGGCACTATTAGAGGAAGCATGAATCAGAGAAAGCAGACATTTTCATATTAGTGCCTCTTCCACAACTTGCCCTACAGAAAGCACACAAGTATACTTTAAAGGATTTCAAGAGTAGTTTCTAGAGATATTTATGAAAAAAAAATGGGAAACAAACCAGATTCCTGAGAATAGAAAGCTATCTAAATGGCTGGCCCATGATGCAGCTGCTCGATACTGTACAGCAATTTTAAAAGACACAAGGATGTATGTGTATGATCATGTAAACCTTTTCAAGATACACTGTCAAGTTAAAAAAAAAGCAATGGCTAGGATGGTGCTTCAGTGTAAGGAACATCTGCCTAGCATACCTGAGGCCCTGAGGTGGCATTCTCAACATAGCAAAATAAATAAATAAATGAATAAAACTCAACCTGAAAATTATATAGTTGTTACTAACAACAGCAAATACATACTTTACGTAAGGAAAATAATTTTTTTGATCTAAAGTGGGTTTCAGTATCACCTGTCAGATTTGTAAGAAAAAAATACATATACTTGCATCAGGTTTTCTAGAATATAAGAATACAATGTACTTTTAACTTTCAACATTATAGTTCATTGATACCTCGCTTTTTATTTTGAATAATATAAAACATACATAATCATAAATATAATCATTTTATATTAGTAACATAATCAGAAGTAGGCAAAAAATCTTATTTATAAAGAGTAGAAAAATCTTTACAATTCATTGAAAATATCTGAACTTCTCTTTTAGAAGGCAGCGGCATCCTTACTCTGAGAACTTAAAATTTAAACAACATTGTCGATACTGGGAAGCCTCTTTGGTGCCTGTTCTAGCAACAGCTTCTCAGAATAAGGGTGAGCTGCAAATTTAAGTTTCTCAAATTCAGCTGAGCAATATTGTCAACCTCTAATCACTGCAAATAAATTGTGTGCTTCAAACTCTATGAAAAAGCAACCACAGACTTAACAGCATTAAGTTCTTCAAACTCTAAAAGTATTTGAAGTATTTTCAAAAAGGAAATAAAAACAATAATAGGTAATGTCTCTAAATTTATAGTCTTGTGACTATTTACACATTGTAAAAAAAACTCTTTAAAAAAGAATAAGTTTACCATGTTAGAAAGATGTTTAAGGAATTATCGCCATGGGATAACTTTCTATCCTCAGAGAAAGAATATGAAGGATTGGTTCTGTCTTTACAATAGCAAGACATCCAGGTAAATCTTAATGCCAATGCCTCAGTATCCTCACCAGAGCATGAAAGAATAAAAAATAAGCGGTCTCAGTGGTCCCTACTAGCTCAAAATCCGACAACAGGCCTTGATTCCATCCTTGCCAGAGGACTTTTTAAATGCATACAAATAAAACATTATCTAATATCAGAAAATACATAGCCAAAGCCAGAAGACTCTTGCCTAGCCCTCTTTGTCCTAAATTATATGTTCCTCCTCTACAAAAGTCCTTTAAAAGACCCTTCACCTCATAGCTATTTCTTCTTTTAGTTACTCCACTATGTAAAGGACTGTTTATTTCTTCATTTGGGTTGGGCTTGGGAATCTTGTTGTGGTTATTTTCTCAGTGGTCACATGTTAAGATATAATACCTATATATCATATGAAGTATCCTAAGTATCATACTCCTAGTATCCTATAAGAAATAAGATCTGGGTCTGGCCTCAGGTGGCTCAGAGGTTAAAGGAGCCTGAAGAGCAAGCCTACCCTGGAATTCATGTAAAGGTGGAAGGAGAGAATCGATTCTGTGGAAACTCCGCGGTGACTTCCACACATGTACTGGAGTACTAATGTGATCTCTCTTGTTCTTGCTCTCCCTAGCTCTCTCTCTTAAATAAATGAATTTTGATAAATAAACTTTCTTACTGCGCTGGAAAGATAGCTTGCTCAGCAGCATGCTTGCTGCTCAGAATGGGCAACTGCACCTGTCCTCCAAACATGAACTTAAAAAGGCCAGGGACAGCAGCAGCACCCCTGCAGTCCCAGCTCCAGGAGGTGGAGACTGCAAAACCCCTCAGGATTGCTGGTTAGTAAGATCCTGTCTAGGAAAATAAAGTAGAGAGATATTGAAGAAAACACGTAACATTGTCCTCTGGCTTCCAAAACATGCACATGCTCACACCATCCACCCACCCACCCACACACACACACACACACACACACACACACGGAGGGAGAGAGATGGTGGGGGGAACCTTTAAATAAAAACAAAAATAAAATCCCATTTATATCCAAAACTTCATGATTTATAACAGGGGAAAAACTAAAAGTATGGCCCATAAGCCAACACTCTCAAATTGTAGTCTGAGTCCACTATTCCCAGAGCTGGGTATGTCCTGAATAAGTCTCTACAACCCTGAACCTCATCTGTTTTCCTCCTGTGTTGTCTAAGTGCAGACGCACTCACTAAAAAGTGTTTTCACGGTGTTAAAATGGCACACCTGAAAGCACTTGTCAATCAATCATGCACTGTAGAAAGGTCTGCTTCTGCTGCTGTTGTCTCCAAGAGATCCATAAATGAAATCCTTGGGGTGCTGGTCACTCTTGAGCAATGTTCCCCTCTACCGGTTATTAGCTAGTGCTCGGTAGTCAGCGAAACTAAAGATAAGGTAGCTATAAATTGTGCTTCGGAGCCAGAGTCCAAGGGACCCCTTTGGAGTGGACCTGGCAACTACCATTCACACAGAATGAAGATCACATTTCTAAGCAGAGATCAGAGATGGCCATTCTGTGATATTTTCACAGAAGAGGGATATTTATCACCAAACTCTCCTTTTAAAAGTAACCCAAGAGGACTGTGGATGTCACACATAGTAAAGTGCTACCTAGCCCACCTGACACCTTGATTCAATCCATGGTACTGAAAGAAAAAGGTATCAGGCCCACAGTTTTTCTCTCCAGCATCTTCTATTTACCCCACCTGCCACGTGTATGTGTACATTTGTTTCTGGTTTTCAGCCAGTGTCTATTACAGAAAGAACTTTGCAGAAAAAGTTGTTAATGAAATCTGGGAGGTAAAGAACTGTCCAGCAGTATATTACTCTGACTGAAAAAAAACCAGAACACCCTTGTCATTTCTAGTATCCAAGAGCCTACATTTAAAGTAGAACACTCCGTAGTGCCTATTGGTGAAAGCAAGAAAAAGCCAGTTGGTTGAGCGGAAATTCTTAGACCACTCTCAACTATTCTAAATGCACTTCAGCAAATGCCGACTTCTCTTGACCTTCTTCCAATGTAACTTAATCATATCTCTAAAACTATAAGACAAATGATAAATTGGACCCTGATCTAAATCAGTCTTTAATTATCTGAAAAGTAAAGCCAACCAGTCTGCCATATTGGACTGTATCACTAACTCAATTTCTGTCCCAAGTAGTTCACTGACATTCTCCAAATGGGGACACTGGCTGCGGTCCATAGGGTCCAGATAGCTTCAGAAAGGTCCTATCGAGTGCCAGGTACACAAGTGAACTATGGGTCAGGCAGGTACGTTAAGAAAGGGAGAATTTTCCTCCTTGTTAATCAACCAGATAAAGGTGATAAATCAGGAATTATTTTTCAGTGACCTATATAATTTCATCAGAGCTGCTATGGCTATTAGCTGAAAACAGCTGACTTCCATACTGAGATGAACTTGATAGCAGAACCCACCCAGTGCAGCCAACAGGGTAATCAAAGAAGAGCAATTGGTTTGCCCCAGTTCCCAACCTTTCTCCTCCTGAGAGCTGTCTTCAGTTTGGAGCTGCTTCCCTTCGAGGTGGCATTCCCTTCACCTGGACGTCTAGGGCTGCAGCACCTGTGGAATGGTTGACAGCTGCTCCATCAAGTACTGGAGGCTGAAGTCAACATGAACTAATTCTCCGAACCCACACATGATCCCCAAAGTTCCAGGCAAACATAGCAGCTGTCATCATCAATATCTCATCTACCCAAACTTGAAATAAAACAATAGTCTACTACCTCACATGAGTGAGGTTAACAAGAGAGCTTTGTTGAAGCCAGGGAACCCACACACATTACCAATGAGAACCATAACTCGAATCCAGTTTCATCAGAGACTTTATGAAATTGAGCAACAGCTACTCAACAGTAAATTCCTCACAACAGGAAAGTGCTGCAAGCCCAGTGGCACCGCCTCCGATTTCGGTGTATGCCAGGAGGTTTGGTGAGGAAGACAGATCCAGATCTTGTCGTCTTTGCCAGTTACTCCTGGGAGACCCAGGCACTGGGGCTCGAGGGACCGAGAAAAGCCTGATGACATCTTCCTCCGTCAAAACAAGCTAGCCCTCTCTCACCCAGGTTCAGTCATGAGTAACGTCGCGTGCAAGAGCCCGCCGCGTCCCAAGCAGTCACAGGGCTTTAGGCTACGAAGGTCCCAGCCTTCCTGCCCTCCCTTTCTCAAAAAAAAAAAACCTGCTCGTGTCGCCCAGCAGGATGCAGGAAGGCCACCCTCCTCCTCCTCCTCCAACATCCAAAAATAAAACAAAAGCAATCCTTCCAACGCAGATCTCTTACCTACGGGAGGCCACGGATCCTCTCGGCACGCGGTGTCCCCTCGACAGTCAGAAAGTTTGTGCGTCTGTCCCGGGGACAACCGAGACGCCAGTGCTCAGGGCACTAACAGCGAGGCAGAGCCGGCTCCTCTCGGGCCCAGCACCCAACTCCCGGCGCCCGGGCAGCTACCCTCAGGCGTCTGGGCGCGGTGACCTCCAGCCCCGGCTTCAACTCAGCCTGAGGACCCGGGGACAAATCACCAAGCGAGAGAAGGTCAACATACAACTTTTCTCCGACGCGTCAGCCCCTTGGCGGAGCCTGGCAGGTCTCGAGCTCGTTCCCGCCCCTGAGCCCGCACCGTCCGTGGAGCCTGGGCGGGGCAGCGGCAGGGCCCAACCTGCCTGGCTACTCGGGGGGAGCTCGCCGTAGACCCCGCCCCCAGGGCCTCCACCGCCGAGGCCCCGCCCCCAACAGGCCCCGCCCCTCCGCCGCGCCCCGCCCCTGCCAGGTGCTCCTGGGACTCGGGTTGCGCGCCCTGGTAAGCTCACGGGTTTCCTAGGTGAAGGAGGCGGAGCTTCCGAGAGAAAGTTTCCACCGAAACTTGAACTGGGACGCGGTGGAGGACACCTCGCCCTTGGGGACTCGCCTACCGGCGAACTTCACCTCCCCTCGCTCTCCACGTCTGAAGAGCGGCTCGCACGGCTGGTTTCTAGGGTTTGGTGAGGAAAGGGAGCCGCACACCACGACGCGCGGACGTCGGAGATTTCCCACTTTTTCCAGAAGGCTCGAGTGCGGAGCCTGACGTTCCCGCCCCACTCGGATTCTCCTTTTCCTCAGACATCGGAACTTTTTAGCATGACAGTCAAAAGATGAACATGATCGCCGGTCAGTCTACTGGAAAACTCGCTGGCATGAACAGGAGGTCGTTTGGTCCCAGCAAAGGGGCGGGGGTTGCCCGTTTGCAGTTTAGTGTTCTGAGTGTAATTTTAGCCACACGGACTTAATTTGTAGGCTGGAGAGTATTGCACGGGTGTGTGTCGCTCGTTCACCGCCAACTGTCCCCACTGCCACCCCACCTCCAGAGAGACAGCTGTTTATTGTGGACTATCCTGTGGCAAGGATAAAAGTTTGCAACTCACAACTCCCCAGCGGAATCGAGAGCAGGAGGGAGGCCGTGGTGACCCTTTGGCACTGCACAGTATCTTTACTCTCTTCCAGGGCCCAGCCCTCGACCCGGAGCGACCTTTGCCTACGGACTCTGAACAACACACCACGCCAGCTCTCCCCTTCAGTCTCCACGCCCCTACGAGCTTGGACCGCCTAGTCCGAGATCTGCTTTCTGTACCTGAAATCCCAGAGGAGGAATCTGAGTCTTGGTTAGCAGCTCTCTTGGCATTTGCTTTGCCCTGCGGTTAGTGTGGCTGAAACTTGACTGAGCCTTCCTCCCAGCGGATGGGGCTACACCACAGCGAGCAAAAACGGATGTGAAGGTGTTGGACCACAACATCCTATTGGCGCCTCACCAAATCCCGCTTCCGAGGAAGTGTCTTCCTTTGTTCTGTGTGAACGGCATCCGGAAATAACCAAATTCCTGTAGATCCTAGTTTTCAAGTTTTCTTTGCACCCATACCAACTGGATGATGCAAACTTTATGTTTTATCTCCTGTTCATCACCACCACCACTGTGCCAGCCTCCACCTTTGTTTGCCACCTGTGGTTAAATGGTTCCTCGCTGGGCTGTGGGAGCACAGGCCTTTAATTCTTGGATTCCAGAGGCGGGATCTCTCTGAGTTTGGGGGACGCAGGGGTGGGGCGGGGAGATTTAGTATAAACTGAGGAAGGCCAAGGTAGTGTGAATAAAAATTAGTAGAAACCAAGATTTTCTGGACAGCAGGTCACAGGCCTGCTCTGCCCATGAAATGCGGGCAGATCATTCCTTTACACAACCAATACCTCAAACACATTACAGTCTCAAGAGTTATGAAGTAAGCAATATCTCAGATGTGGTGAGCACCCACCCACAGTGCTGTGCTATGCTGCCACTGGGCCAAAGCAGCAATTGGTAATGAACTGTGAGCCAAAATAAACCTTTCCTCTTTTTAAGTTGATCTAACTAGGTATTTTGTTATAGAAATAAAAGGCCAAATAACACAATTGATAACATGTTAGCCTTTTAAAATGGAATCTTCCTATCCCAGTTTTATTCCTGTATTACATATCGTACTTTAGACCCTGATATTACACTTTTTTAATGAAGCATCCAGACATCATTCCTCTCTCCTGCTTTTACTCCACTTTTAATTGCATTTATATAAAGTTGAACATGTTTCTAAATCTGTACTATTTTTAAATACCAAAAAATCTTGAGTTAACTGTAAAAAGAAAAAGTTAATATTTCTCCATTAACACATCCAGACACAATTTCATACATTCATAATCAAAGAGCTCATTAGGTTATAGACCTAAGCATCAATATGAATTAACAAAGACCATCACCGCTGTCTAAGAAACCTAAAGTACAGCACAGAGAAGCATTGTTGTGGATCCCTCAAATCTAAATAAAAAATGATAAGAAAACATTGTTCATAGATGAAATGTAAATATAAATTGTCTTCTAGAATTGAGCTCAGTAACAAATGCTGCATATCATATTAGAATTATTATCATCCTGCCAGGAAATTATTTTCTAACCAAGAAAAAAGGTTGCTTTTGAATGGTTTTGAATGATTTTCATCGCCTATGGAAATGATCAAGCAGTCAGGATCTACTTCAGTAATTGTATAAAGAATTTTTATTCTTAAACACTTTTAACATCTACCTTTTCCCCACCTACCTATGGTAAAGTGACTCACCATAACCCCAGCTATCTGTCAAGGTCCAGGCCTACATTTTCCAATTCTGTGACCCTAGTCAAATAAAGTCAAGTCTTGTGTTTCAACTTTCTCCTTGAAAAGGTAATGATTATATCTGTATGACCACATTGTGACTATATTATATCCATTTCTAAACACAGTTCAGACCATATAATAAACAGTCATTAAACACTTCATTTTCAAGGCAATTTCGAGAAATTTATCAAATGCACTGTAAACATGTAGGAAATTCTATGTACAAGTATTATTAGAAGGATTTTATAATATGAAAAACTTTATAAACAACTATCCAATAGGAACTAAAGTTTTGTTCTAACCAAATGTAGGCTACCAAATATTATACTCTCAGGTTTATGATTTTTAGTACATTTAGAATCAAAATAAAGTTATGTAAGTTGTTTGAGGTACTTCCCCTCAGGGGCAGGTAGAACCTGGTACATGATATATTCATAATAACGCAGGAGACCTTTTGCCAAATTGTATCATTAGCCTTGGGTGTATATGGTCAGAAAAGACTCTGAGGAGCTCTAAGCTAAGTGAACACCAGTCGTCTTAAAATACCAGACGTGCAAGAGATATTTTTTTCAATATACTTTTTCTTTCCCCAATGTTCCATAATGAGCATATATTGCTTTTATAATAAGATAACCAATGATAATCAATTTTATTCTGAGAAGAGTCTCTCTCTCTCTCTCTCTCTCTCTCTCTCTCTCTCTCTCTCTCTCTCTCTGTGTGTGTGTGTGTGTGTGTGTGTGTGTGTGTGTGTGTGTAGCCTTGGCTGGCCTGTTACTCACTACTGGCTTCAAACTCACCTCCTAAGTACTGCATTCAAAGCTGTAGCTGTGGGCCACTATGCCTGTCATGAATTTTGCTTTTAAAATAACTTGTACTAAAAGAATAACAACACTGAGCCATCACCTCATACCCATCAGTGTTAGTGAGCATGTATGATGGTATTGCTCTGTGGAAAACCATGTAGCAGATCTTCACAATATTAAAAATAGAGTACTATATGATCCAATAATCTCATTTTGGATATGTATCCAAAAAGGTTTAAAAATAGCATCTCACAGAGATATGAGTACTCTCACATCCATAGCAGCATATTCGTAATTATCATCAGGATAAAGCTAGCCATTCCATCATTGTGCCTGATCAGCTGAGCCTCCTTCTTTGGGTAGCCTGCTTCCAAACAGATCAATGCAAGTAAAAAAAGTTCTGCCCACCCTCTGCAAGTGCTAACTCAGCTCCAAAGCCCCTTTGGGAGATCAGCTGAAGCCTCTGGAAAGACTGGATGACCAGTCTTGCTTCCTTTTGCCCTCCTTGTCTGGATCCCAAGATCCAATAAGGTTGACTCTGGTGTAAATCTCTGTCTTTGAGTTTGTTTTCCAGAAAACCCAGCCTATAGCATTTATTTTTCAAAAATTTCTTTTCCTAGTGTTCTGTATTTTCTTCTTGTATATTTAACGTTTATATTTAATATATTTGGAACTTATCTTATATGAGAGGAAATAGGAAACAGTTGTATTTTTTCCTTATTTCCAATATCAGGTCCTAAATAATTCACCATTTTTTCACTGATTTGTGGCATTGGCCTGTAGTAGTGGGGTTTCTAGGTCCCGGGCAGCCAGAGATCCAGATCCACAGACCTGCCGCCCCAGACCTCTTAGCTGCCCGGCCACCCACCGCTCAGGCCCCTAGAAAAGACTCAGACGCTTATATTAACTTCATGCTGTTTGGCCTATGGCTCAGGCACATTGCTAGCTAGCTCTTACATCTTAAATCAACCCATTTCTATTAAACTGTCTGCCACGTGGCCCGTGGCTCACCCGTGCTCCTTACATGTTGCTCCTTGGGGCTTCAACTCCATCTGCCCCTGACTCTGCCCTTCCTTTCCTACCTATTCTGATTCCTCCTCCTACTTCTTCTATGGTGCCTGTCATGGCCCAAAACAGCTCCTTTATTTAAAGATTGAGATTCACAGCGTACATAAACGCATTCCCACATCATTGGCCCATATAATGAACCCCCATGGATTCACAGGTCTGTTTAACTTTGTACTCTGCTCCTTTGGCTTTAAGATTTCAATTGCTCTGTTTTGTTTTCTAAAATTGCCCTGAAATATTTGCCAGATACAATTCAGGTTTATTCTCTTGGTTTCACTCCAAAAATCTCTCAGACTTTTATTAGAGTTATACTGGATCTGTAATTTAATTTTATAGAAATTAAATAGCTTAAATTTAAGTCATTCCATCTGTTAGCATGGTGTTTTGCTTCATTTATTTGGCTATTTTTTAATGTCCTTTAATAGAAACAAACCTTGGTAGGGGTGGAAGTGTTGAAGACAGAAGCCCGGGTCCTGTGCATGTTCTGCCAGCACTCGAGCACTGACCAGACTCATCAACCCCCCTACTTCTTCATTCTCTACTAACTTCATTTATGGACATTGTATGATTTTTCCTTGACATTAAACTGCCATTTTCCTTTTTTGCCTCTGCCCCCCACCTTTTCTTTTTTAGACAAGATCTTGTTAATTAGCTTTGGCTGGCCTGGATGGAACTGGTTAGAGATTTCCCTGCCTCTGCCTCCAAGGATTAAGAGTGTGTATCACCATGCCCAGCCATTTTCTAATATAGATCAATACAATTGATGCTGATAAGTTATCTGGATGTCCAGGTGAACTCATTTTAAAATTCTAATTGTTAGTTAGTCTTTGGAAGCCTCAATTGATCCCTTTCCTTCTCAATTTTAAGTAATGGTAGATAATTAACACTTTTTTTTTTTTTTTTTTTTTTGCACCCAATCAGTCTTTAACTGTCTTTTCCAGTTTGAGAGAGATTGTCTCCAGCAGTGTGGATTACAACCACATCAAGCTTTTAAAGTGGGTGTCTGAACTCAGGTCCTCACTCTTGGGGGGCAAGCACTTTACTGACTCAGCTCTCTCCTCAACTCGAAACAAGCCATTCCTGAAAGAATTAGCTCAACAAACCATTCAAAGGTCAGTGATGCCCTTATACTCTAATTTCTTCCCATTACTCTCCAGGTCTAAATGGTTCTAATACTATCCCACCAAACACCAGTTCTCTAGCACGTGATTCTATGCAAACATATTTTAGAATGGCGTTGAAGACAGGTGCCTTTTTGAATGGAACCTTGGCTTTAGGTAGAATGATTAAAATATAAAGTAAATAAAGGAATAACTCTCCTAACTCCAGACTTGATTTCAAACGAAGATTTATACTATCTGTGTGATCCAAAAAATACCATAGATGCTAGATTGTGAAAGGTTTGGGTTGATTTTTGCTTCTAGGTTCCCAGCTGGAACTAACTTAAAGCATTTTTAATTCAGGTTTTAAGGAACTGTCACAAAGACATAATCCAAGAAAATTCTTGAGATTTCTCTTTTGATTCCTTTTAATCCTAAGTACTTTAATCATTTTTATTGATAGGTATTTTAAATTTTACCTTTGTTATTCATTGTTGCCTTTTCTCAAAGAATGTAATCTGAGTGGTTCTAATTTTAGATTTTTTTCAAATCTATTTATTTTTATTTTATGTTCATTGGTGTTTTGTCTGCATGTGTGTCTGTGAGGGTGTTGGATTCCCTGGAACTGGAGTTACAGACAGTTGTGAGCTGCCATGTGGGTGCTGGAAATTGGCCCAGGGTCCTCTTGAAGAACAGTCAATGCTCTTAGTCACTGAGCCATATCTCCAACCCATTTTTCAGAGTTTTTGAGGTGTCTTTTGTGACCCACCACAAATTGATTCATACAAATGTTCCCTGGGTACTCTATTTTCTTGGCAAAGTTAGATGCTTTGAAAGACAAGAAATGAAGCTTATTCGTCTTCAATTATTTTGCTTACTTATGTATCTGCCTTAAAAACATTTGTAAAGAGATCAGATTTATTATTTTCTTGATTAAAAAAAAGAACTTTAAACCCATTACTCTATATCCTTCTGTAGTTCATGTTTTGAATGTATATTGTTTAAGTCATAACTCACTTCCTGGTACAATATGCCTTAGATGTTGTTACTGCTGAGACACCATGACCAAGGAACTCTTATACGAGGAAGCATTTAATTGAGGTCCCACTTACAGTTTCAGAGAGTTAGTTTATTACCATCATGGCAGGGAGCATGGCAGTATGCAGGCAGATGCTGGAGCCATATCTATCTGTAGGAAGATAGAGAAAGAGACCAAGCCCGACATTGTCTTTTGAAACTTCAAAGTCCACCCCCAGTGACACATTTCCTCAAAAAGTCCATCAACAAGGCCACACCCAAATAAGCCTATGGGAGCCATTCTTATTAAAACCACCAAAACATAGACACTTACAACAAATTTTGTTCGCTTATTTTCCTTTTTTATTTCTTTTTGAGACAGGGTCTCTCCATTATGTGGCTCTAGGTATCACTCTATCCGTAGACCAGGCTGGTCTCAAACGCCCAGAGATCCCATTCCGTCTCCCAAGTGCTGGGATTAAAGGCATACACAACCAGATCCAGCTCACCTGTTGTTCTTTACTAATATGAAATCAACTACTGTATCCCTCCTTTGTAGAGAAACAGAACCATATTATAAAAAGTGTCACATCCAAATAGTTGGTATCACACCAGAAGGTCAAAACCTAGGAGAGCTAATCTTGAGAAGGCAGAATCTGACTTTTATTTATACAGTACTTGATTTAGATGATGCCTACTTACATTAGGGTAATCTTCTTCACCCAGAGCTTGCTAATTTCAGCATTATTCTTATCCAAAATACACTCTACAGGGGTTAGTTTTAATTGTGAACTTGACACGGTCTAGAATGGCCGAGAAGAGAATTTCAATAAGGAACTGCCTTACTTGTATTGACCTGTGGCCATGTCTGCGGGAAATTGTCTTGATTTTGTTAATTGAAGCAGAAGGGCCCACTCATTGTAGATAGAATAATTCTCAGGTTTGGGGCCTGGCCTTTGTGTGTATGGATAGGCACTGAGTTCTGCTCTTTACCGTGGATGTGACTCACTGCTTCAAGTTCCTGCCGCCTTGGTTTCCAGGCCCATGGTGGACTAGAACCTGGAACTGTGAGCTCAGTAAGTCCTTTCTCCTCTGTCAGGCTGGTGCTGGAGCCATATCTGTCTGTAGGCAGAGGAAGGGGGAGACCGGGCCTCACATTGTCTTTTGAAACCTCAAAGCCCACCACCCAGTGACACATTTCCTCCAAAAAGTCCGTCTCATATTTTATCACGGCAACAAAAATGAAAGTAAAACACACCCCAAGCTCATTCTTAAAATTACTTCATCCTTATAGCATTTTAACTATTGAGCGTGTGTGTGCGTGCAAGTGTGTGTGTGTGTGTTACTAGAATTTGAACCCAGGCCCCACTCATGCTAGGCAAGCACTCTACCACAAAGCTATATTCCTGAGACTCTTTTTGATGTTTATTTTGAGGTGGCATTACATTGAGTTGCCCATGCCGGTGTCGAACTGACTTTGTAGTCCAGACAGGCTTTGAACTTATGACCCTACCTCAGCTTCCCAAGTACTAGGT
Source organism: Phyllotis vaccarum (assembly GCA_033318265.1). Lineage (NCBI taxonomy): Eukaryota > Metazoa > Chordata > Mammalia > Rodentia > Cricetidae > Phyllotis > Phyllotis vaccarum. The sequence continues at coordinate 97,682,874 of JARWLC010000007.1, forward strand.
TACAAGCCTTGACAACAAGGTCTGGGTTGGCGTTTTCTATTATCCTATTTCTTTATATTTTATTTCTTTTGTGAAAATAATATGTTGCTAGATTTGATATTTAAGATACAGCCTGAGACTCTCATTTTTGTGATTTATAAATTTAATCTACTTATATATGCTATAATTTTTACTGTATTGAAGTATCCTTGCCATCATTTTCAAATGTTATTTTTGCTATATTTTCTTTGTTTCCTGATGTTTGACAGCTCAACTTTTCTTTGTTTGAAACATGTATTTTATTTCTGTTTTTCAGGTAAAGAATTATATTGATCATTATTTTTCCTTGCCAGTGTGGAAAATGAAGCAAACTCTTCCTCTGGCTAAGCTCTCTTTTCACACCTCATTTCCATCATCTAATTGTGAATTGTAATGGAAATGTTCTTCCTTGAATGCCCACTATTGTTTGTTTGGGAAAGGGGGTTGTTCTTAGCTCACCATCTCACCTGGAAACAGAAGTCCCTGTAAGTGCACTCATATAAATGTGTTTATGCCTTTAGAAAAGGAGTATCTGTCTGTACATATGTGCATTCATCTTCTTCCTTCTTCCTCTATTGATTTCTTTCTCTCTGTTTTCTGATGTTTTATAAACATGTCAAGAACCAACCAAGTCCTAAACATTGAATTGGGCTTTCAGAAAGCCATAAAAATGAACACAAAACTGTCTTTACCAAGATAATCCAGTAGAGAAAATAAAGTGTCTACCAATATTTGATCACGTTACGTAAAAAGTTAAATAAATTTTAGTTATAGGGAATTTTTAAAAGGGAAGTTATCCAGGTCTAAACCCAGGAAGGTCTACTAGAATGTTATTTAATAAAGACTTTGATGGATTAAGTAAATTTAGAAAAAAAAAATTTTTTGTTGATGTTGTCTTGGTTTGGTTTTGGTTTTTGGTCTGTTTGGTTGTTTGTGTTTGGTTTTGGTTTTGATTTTGAGACAGGGTCTCTCTATGTATTCTAGCTGTCCTGGGACTCAACATGTAGCCTCAAAATCAGAGATCCTCCTGCCTCTGCCACCCAAGTGCTGCGATTAAAGGCATTTACCACCCTGCCCAGCTTAAATAGCTTTTTAATAGATCAAGATTAATAAAGAAGAACTAGCAACATAGCTCAGCAGGTAAAAGAGAACCAGCCTTGCAAACCTGATGACCTGAATCCCATCCCTGGAACACCCCCCCCCCACACACAAACACACATACATCTCACACACACACATGCACACACACATGCACACACACATATGCACACACTAATAATAAATAATTTTCAAATCATAGAAAACATTTCCTTTGGAAAAGTCCTGCCAACAATGGTGTCAACTTGGTGGTGTGATAATTAAGCCCTGTGCCCTTATTCTCACGGTAGAGCCTATGAATATCCCAGATGATGTCTTTAAGGTCCTTTATTCAGTCAACTAAAGGATGTAATCGCCACAGAAAAAGAAAAATCCCCAGTGCCTTAAATGAATGCTTAGATGTTTCTTTCCCCTGGTCATTTTGCTATTATGAAGGAAAAGGTTTAAGTTAGTCCAAATCGATTTCTCTTTAGAAAGCTAAGCAGACTTGCATATCTCCAAGTGATTGAATAATGACTACAGCTAATTAAATTATCCTTCTAAGCTTTCAAGATGAACTATTATCCTAAAATACCAAGGCAGATTATTTCCCCTCATCACAAAAAGGGTTCTGCACTTGCACTTTCCTGGAGTGCTTTGCTCCCATGCCCTGCCTCTTGTAGTTATCCTCCATAGACCCATGTGCCATGTGCATAGGTTTCCAGCTGTCACCTAGCTCCTCCTGATATGAGCTGGTCCATTTTTTTTTTTTTTTTAATTTACTTAAACATTTTTTTTTCAGGATCTCATGGTATCTGAGATTTGGTTTTTTTTTTCAGGCAAAGTCTTGCTATGTTTCCTAGGCAGGTATCTTGGTCTCAAGTAAGCCATCTGCCGGGGCCATGGAATAGCTGATATGATGGGTGCATGCAACAATGCCTAGCTCCTTTGTGTGGTTTGCTTTCTCTCTTCACAGGAGGCACCCTCTGTAATAGTCAGGGATGAACTCTGAGTAGTTGACCCATCATTGGGTTCCTTGCTTCATCTCCCGTCACAGTCCTACAAATGCTTACCCGGCGTCTTTAAATTTCTCAGACTGAGACATCTTTGAATCTTTCCACACTGCCACACTTTCGGCTCAGAGTCTTAGAAAACCTACAGCTAGTTTCAAAAAGCTCCCCTAAGAAGACAGGGAGAGGTTAAAATTAAGCAACTGTGTAGAGCTTTTGAAAGAAAAATTTCAACAGAAAATTTTAGGCACAGTGAATTCCTGATTACTCATAAGATAAGATGGCATGAATAATTTAAATTCATAGGTTATGCTAATAAAATTGACTTTCTTCTATGTCGTCAGGCACACACACACACTTCCATAATTCATATTCTCATCCAAAATTTTAAAATGTGATGCTAATAGGAAAGGCCCTATTGTAGTTTAAAAACAAACATGAATCAATTATACCCATATTAAGGGTTATAGTGACTCATATTAAAACAAATCTATATGCAAGCACTGAGAATCATTCAGGAGGGACTTTGTACTCAGTTGAAAAATAAAAAACAAGCATGAAGTTGAAACCTGATGCAAAGGAAATATGTGTGATCATCTGTCAAATAACAGTTGGGTTTTAAGAGGTAATGAAAAATCAATAAGTAATAACAGAAGGTAGAGAGAATCTGGTTTTAATACTAAAGATGATGTCTTAGTATAACAGTACTTATTTGTTGATACTACCAGCCCACAGATAGTGATAAAGAGACTTATTAAGAATTATAAAAGCTTGGCCATTAGCTTAGGCTTGTCTCACTAGCTCTTATAACTTAAATTAACCTGTTTTTAATTAATTTATGTTCTTCTACATGCCTCAGTTACCTATACTCTATACCATATGTCTGAGCTCTTCAGAGTCTCCCTGGCTTTAATCTGTATACCTAGATTCATCCTCTTCCTCTCTCTCTCTCTGGAAATCCCGCCTATCTTCTGCCTAGCTATTGGCTAATCAGCTCTTTCTTACACCAATGACAACAATATATCTTCACACAGTGTACAAATATTGCACAACATGTTAGATTTTTCATTGCTGTGAAGAGACACTATGACCATGGCAACTCTTATAAGGAAAACATTTCATTGAGGTGGCTCATTCACAGTTTCAGAGATTCAGTCCATTATCATTGTGTCAGGGGGCATAATGGCATGCAGTCAGATGTGGTGATGCAGGAGTAGCTGAGAGCCCTATATCTTCCAGGCAACAGGAAATCAGTTGAGATACTGGGTGGTATCCTGAGCATAGGAAACATCAAAGCCTGCACCCACAGTAACACACTTCCCCCAACAAGGACATACCCACTCCAAAAAAGCCACACCTCTCAAACGTGCCACTCCCTGTGGGGACCATTTTCATTATACCACTACAGAAATAGTACAAATTGTGTATTCATTGTCAAAAGTGCTTGGGATCCAAAGTGATTTCTAATATTTCCTGTTTTAGAAGTGTGTGTGTGTGTGTGTGTGTGTGTGTGTGTGTGTGTATGTGTTTTAGTATCTTATATCACAGGCAACAGGAAGTGGTCTGAGACACTGGGCAATATCTTGATCATATATGAGACCTCAAAGCCTGCCTCCACAATGACATACAACAAGGCCACTCCTTCTAATAGTACCACTCCCTTTGGGGGCCATTTTCTTTCAAACCACCACACATATACTCAACACATTAACATAGACAAATTGCACTACAACAAAATTAAAACCTTCTACCACAAAATACATTTAATAGAGTGAAAAATAACATGGCTTAAAAGTATTATTGTATATATTATATATATATATATATATATATATATATATATATAGAGAGAGAGAGAGAGAGAGAGAGAGAGAGAGAGAGAGAGAGAGAGGGCCCAATGCCCACAATTTTTTTAAAAAAAAAACTTCTGCAGATAAAAATTATACACTATTTTTTCAGAAAGGTAGAAATTTTAATGTTACTACAACTCAGTTGCACTATTATGAAATTGACAAAGTATTTGATTAGATATTAACAAAGATGTAAAATTATAATTATATTATTAATTAAAAAAATATCAAAACAGCAATGAGATACCACATCTCATTCACTAGGACTAAAAAATATCCCATAAAATAGCAAAGGCTAGTAATAAAGTACAAAAAATGAATTTGTACAATTTATATGTGTAAATAGTGATGTCACTGTAGAAAATAACATAAAAGATACTAGATTTTTTTAATATTATCACCAGTCTTAGTCTTATTTTGTGCTGTTAAAACAGAGTTCTTGAGACTGAGTAATTGATAAGGAAGAGGTATTTATTTTACTCAAAATTTTGGTGGCTATGAAATTCAAATCCAAAATCCAACATCCAAAGAAAGTCTTCTTTCTGCATCCTGTGATGGAAGATGAAGAGGCAAGAAAGCTGTGTTGGGTATTCATTGTCAACGTGCCTGCATTCAGAATCATCTAACACGTTTAAGAGTTTCCAAAAGGCTTAGCTAAAGAGGAAAGACTCGCTTTGAATACGGGCATCACTAGCCCATGGGTTGCTCTCCTGGAGTGGGTGAAGAGACAAAGAGAGCGAGCTGATTAACAGCATTCACTAACCTCAGAGGTGCTTCCTGACGGTAGATGTGTTATAACCTATGACTTCATGCTTCCATCAGCCAGTTAGATGGTATCCCTTTAAACCATGACCAAAACCAAACTCTTCCGTCTTGAAGAAACTTTTCTCATTGTTATGACAAAGTGCCTGGCTAAACAACTTCAGGATAAAAGGATTTGATAGTGGTGGTGAAGCTCATGGTTTAAGAAGAGATATAGTCCATAAAAGCAGGGAAGGAATGTGGCTAGAGCCTCTGTCTTAGGGTTCCTATTGCTATGATGAAACATGACCAAAAAGCAAATTGAGGAGGAAAGGATTTATTTGGCTATACTTCCACAGCGCTGCTCAGGACAGGAACTCAAACAGGGCAGGAACCTGGAAGCAGGAGCTGATGCAGAGGACATGGAGGGTGATGCTTACTGGCTGGCTCCCCGTGGCTTCTTCAGCCTGCTTTTTATAAAACCCAGGACCAGATGGCACCACCCACAATGGGCTGGGCCCTCCCTGATTAAACATTAATTTAAAAAATGCCTTATAGCTGGGTCTTATGGAGGCATTTTCTCAGTTGAGGTTCCCTGCTGTGGATTGTATATAGAAAAGATTTGTCACTCGAATTAGTTCAACAGAGTAATGTCTGATTGTTCAGAAACCAGGCATGAAGTATAGGTGAGGTGACCAAACTAAGAATATTGGGAAGAAGAAGGACAGAGTCAAGAGACGCCAGCTAGTCACAGAGGAAGGAAAATAAGAATGCTGTGCTGAGAAAAGATACCAAGTTACATGGATAAACATAGATAAGAATTATGGGTTAATTTAAGTATAAGAGGTAGTAGTAATAAGCCTGAGCTACCAGCCAAGCATTTATAATTAATATAAGCCTCTGTGTGGTAATTTGAGAAGCAGTTGCTGAATATTTGAGAGTTGGCTGGCAGGACAAAAACTTCTGCCTACAGTTCCCTCCTTTCAGATAACTCCGGCTTGTGTCAAGTGGACATAAGACCAGCCAGCTTGGCCTCTCCTCTATAGCCAGGAAACCAAGCACAAGAAATAAGGTGAGCACATAATCACAAGGCCTATTCCAGTGACACCCACCCCACTTCCACCAGGGCTCTACATCCTAAAGGTAAAATAGTGCCATCATCTAGGACCAAATATTTAAACACATAAGCCCATGAGGAACATTTAACATTCATAATGGAATATTTTTTAAGTTGCTCTGTCACAGCAACCAACAACTAATGCAAGAGCACACACAAGAGAAGACTCAGCTTATAGCAAGTCTACTCATCATAGTGAGCCCACTCTTGCAACAACACCATTCAAAAGAACTATGCCTTTTATTTGTGGTGCTGGGGATCAAACCCAGGTCCTCATACATATTTATACAGCCACTCTTAACACTGAGACACTGAGCTACAACCCAGACCTTAACGGAAAGCAGTACTTTTGAGTGTGTGTGTGTGTGTGTGTGTGTGTGTGTGTGTGTGTGTGTGTGTGTGTGTGTGTGTGTGATAGTGTCTCTGTAGCCCAGGCTGGAGTTAAAGATATTATGTAAACCAGGTTTTCCTTGAACTCTTGGCTGTCTTGCCAGTATCTGTAGAAACAAGATCAGGATGTTCAAAGTCATTGTCAGCTGCGTAGCAAGTTGGAGACCAGCCTAGATTACAAGAGACGTGTTTAAAAAGAAAATTATGGTGTCAGATTTATGTGTGCTTAACTCCATGTACTTATCAAAAAGGTTAAAGGTATCAAACCCTCAGCAGTTGGGCAATCCATTTACTATTTGGTAACACCTGTTCACATTCTTCAGCCTAATTTGTAAAACTAGTCCAGTCCAACTTTATCTTCTTACATTCTTTGGATTACATACTACTGAAATGCTACACAAACCTATTTCAGTAAAAAAAAAAAAAAAAAAAAAGCAAATTTATCGACACACATATGTGTAACTGGCCACAGGCAAGGTCGCCTTGAGGGATCCTTGATCTTGACTTGTTGCTGCTCAGCTGACTGCATACCAGTGGCTGTCAACTTCCCTTAGCCACAGTGCTCAAGGTTAATGATTTTCAATCACAAGCAAAGACTCAATGTCTCTAACGTGAACACTCCTGGATGTGCCTCCAGAAATTAAAGAGCTTCTCTTGGAAATTGATTTTCAACAGGTAGCCCATCCTTACTTCTCAAACTTTAGTGCATTCCTAAATCACCTGAGATCTTGTTAAAATGTAGTTTCTGGTCCTCTAAGCTTGGAGGTGAGCATACCTTTCAAATTTCTAACAAGTTCCCAGATGTCACTGAAGCTGCTGGTCCAAGGATCACATTTTCAACACCGAGGCAGAATTCAGAAATGGGTAGGGGTTGTTCTCACTGTCACTGTGACTGGGAACACGCTTGGCTATTAGTGGTGGGGAACAGGGATGTTAAATCTGCAGTGTACAGGAGATTTCTACATAATGGAAAGCAAATTATCTAAAATTCTAATAACGCCTTCTTTTAGAAGCAGCATCTAAGAATGTGAGGACACTACAAAGTAAAAAAGTAGACAAGGCATGCAAAGGCATATCAACAAGAATGCAAGATACTGCCGTTGTGGCAAATGGATCTGTCAAGGCACATGGCATAACCGTGTGCTGAGCACTGGGCACATTGAACCAATAAACAAAGCAATGTAAGAATAAACAAATACATTGTACAAAGTATTTGCCAAAAGGAAGTACCAGAAAGGAGCCCAAAGTATGAAGAGTTGTAGGGATTAGATATCAATTCATGTTTTTATACATGTGTAGACATGTTTGAAAGACAGTTATGGACATATATACATGAACACATACATTCATTACTATCCATTAAGAAAACTAGAAACGTAATGAATGTTCTTTTCTCACACACAGTGACAATGAGGAACCTAGGTCTTAAGATATTGGTTTGCTGGGGAGATGGATGCCTTTGGACTGGCATTTGAAAGGCTCAAGATAAACCTAGAGTATTCTACCCAAATACCTCCAATCCAAAAAATTAGGAAATATTCAAAAATAATGGAAATGTGCTATGATGCTCAACCTGACAGACTCTAGAATCATCTGGGAGATGCCTCACTGAGTGTGCCTGAGGAAGACAGTTTGCATTACACTGTTGAGGTGGAAAGAGCTGCCATTCTAAGGCATTTTATAGGAGAAGCTCCTGGACTATATACAAGTAGAGAAAGCCAGCTCCTCTGACAGTGATGTCCTGTGACGAGCTGCCGATGCCTTGGCCTCCGTACCATGGCACACTGTAACCCAAAATCAGCCTTTTCTCCCTTAGGTTGCTTTTGTCAGGGTATTTCTGTCACAGCAACAAGAAAATAAACTAAGATGTCTATCAAGAAGAAATGGGAGCCACCTTGACGGGGTTACCAGTGGATAAACGTGAACGTGCTTTTTAACACCGAAAACAAAAATAAAATAAAAATCTAGGCACAGTGGTGCATGTATATAATGAGGCAGGGGTATCATTTAAGGCCTGGGACTCAAGACCACCCTGGAAAACACAGAAAGACCTTGCCTCGAAGAAAAGGGGAGGTGAGATAAAGACCAGAAATCCATGAGTTTATATACATAACAAATAAATGGAGCCCCCTTCTTGTTATAGAATGATAAATGATAATAAATATATTAGGTTAGTGAAAAGAAATTGAATTTTTGGACCATAAGTTTTTAAATCATTATAACTTACTTCAAACTCATTTATTAATCAAAAAAGTAATCATTGTAATCAACACATTTTGGCAGATAATTAAGTTTATCCTGTTGAGTAAAAAAAAAAAAAAATCTGTGCTTCAAGACTCAGTGAACTCTAGAAAGTTCTGCACCCTGATGGTTGTAGAAGCATTACCTCTGCAAAACATTGTTGATTCTCCTTAAAGGTCACATAGAAGATGAGGTGAACGTGGTGAATAAAATAAAACCTCACGGCACAATCCATCCAACTTCTGAAGCATTGTTGATTCACACGGGGTCAGGAACTGTCATGGAGAAGAATTGGGTAGGCCCTTTTTACTGACCAGTGCACACTGCAGATGTTGCAATTTTCAGTGGGTCTCATCAATCTGCTGAGCGTACTTCTCATTTGTAATGGTTTGGAAATGCAAGGATTAAGAAAGCAGTAGGAGCAAAGCAATACAGACCGCCTATGTTGTTGCTGCTATGATAAAATATTGTGACCAGAAGCAACTTAGACACAAAAGTGTTTATTCTGGTTTACAGTTTCAGAGGGATAGAGCCCATCATGGCAGGGATGGCACGGCAGTAGGCATCAGGGACAGGAAGGTAAGGATCATTCCATCCACACACAGGAAACAGAACAAACTGGAACTGGGCAAGGCTGTCCACCCACCAAGCCTTCCCATCCCGATGTAATTCCACCAACATGGCTGTACCTCCTGAAAGTTTATAATCTCTCCAAAGAGAACCACCAACAGGGAAACAGGTGTTCAAGTACATGTTCCAATAAGGGACATTTCTCATTCAAACCACCAAACAATGACTGACATTTTTTAGTGCTTGGTTTTAGGACGCACTTTGAAGCTGCTTCTCTGGCTAACAACTGAACTGGTCACTGATGGCTATGCTATACAATCTAATTTTCATGGCACATCACAATGAAGAAATTGTTTCTGATTCCTTTAGGATAAATGTAAACGACAATTCAAGACAACAATTTTTTTTGCAGTCAGCTCATGATGCACTTTTTCAACTTCCCAATTTGCTTCAGGTGCCTAAAGACCGTTAGATGGTCTAGGTTTTTTGTTTGTTTGTTTGTTTTTTTGTTTTTTGGCTTTTGGCTTTTGGTTTTGGGGGTTTGGGGGTTTTTGGGTTTTCTTTTTTTTTTCTTTTTTTTCTTTTTTTTTTTTTTTGACAGCTTCTCATGTAGTTAATTGCCAGACAGTCTGCTTTGATGGTGGCTCACATCTGCCATTGTCAGCTTCAGGTAGCCAGCCTCGCCTTCAAGGCTTTTATCCCCTGCACTATGCACTTGTAACAGGTCTTGGGCCAAATGTACTTTGGATTTCATGGGTTCTCTCACTTCTTTGCAGCCTTTTTTGAACTGGAAAATGGATCAAATTTTTATAACACCATTTTGAGAGTCTGAAAAAAAAACAAGACAGATGAAACAATTCAACAAGTAAAAGCATGTGCCACAAAAGCTTGGTGACCCAGATTGAATTCCAACAACCCACCACCAAAAGAGAGAACTGACTCCAGATAGTTGTCCTCTGACATCCACACATGTACTGTGGCAGTGCGTGCAACACACATCACACACACACACACACACACACACACACACACACACACACACATACACAGAGAATTAAAGTTAAAAAAAACTCCACAGCAAGTAATATGTAATTTTTAAAAATTCAAGAAATTCACATTAAAATGATATATAAGGGCTGGCAAGATGGCTCAGTGAATAAGGACACTTGCTGCCAAGCCTAATGACCTGAGCTCCAACCTTGGGACCTACACGGTGAAAGGAGAGCTGGGACGCCTGCATGTTGTCCTCTGACTTCCTCAGACATCATACACACACCAATAATAAAATGATATATAACATAACTACATTGTTTTAAAAATTATATTCCAAATCACACAGCAAATTTTTAAACATTTAAGAAACACAATTATTTTGTGCACTGTTCCAATAGAATGGCTGAAGTATGTAGAAAATCACCAGTCAGCAGGGATCTCCCTGCTGGCTGGTGCAGTCAGAGGAGTGTGGTAGCTTTTATCAAGGCAGAGGGAGTGGACGGGAAGGGCAGGGCCTGCCAGACGCATGTTTGCCAAACCCAGGCTAACACCGCCCTTCAAACCTGCTAGAAGAGAGAAGTGAATTTATAGTGGAGTAGGTATGAGGGGTGGCAAAGGTTAACACACATAATGGGATAATACGGAGCAGGTATGGGGGTGACAAAGGTTAACACACATGATGGGATAATACGGAGCAGGTATGGGGGGTGACAAAGGTTAACCTCCTGGGTGTCACACTAACAACAGTACAGCATTATGCCATGCACTTTCTATCAAGGAAGCAGGACCTGACTCTGACCATGTGTGTGGGAACCTCAGGTTTGTGGTCACCCACAGAATATGGAAGCTGTACTTTTTTTTTTTTTTGTAAACTAGAGAACTATATTTATATCTCTATTTTTATAGAGAGAGAGGCTTGAGGGTTCTCACAGACTGGAGGAGAACAAAGTAACATGATGATTGCATTAGTGTTCTGTATTATAGAATGAATCTCCTCTCTCTCTCTCTCTCTCTCTCTCTCTGAAAGAGAATGAGAATGATTTACAGGCTGAATTCCAGCTCATCCAATAATGGCTACCTGCGAATGGAAAGTTCAAGAATCTAGAAGCCACTGAATCCCTCCAGGCGGGATGTCTCATTGGTCTTTGGTATACACTGGAATCCTGAAGAAATGGGCTCCAGTGCCAGTGAGGGAATGGATGTGCTGACAGGGTGAGGGTAAACAGACCTTCCTTCTTCTGTTGTGCTTCTATAGGCTTCCAGCAGAAGGTGTGGCCCAGATTAAAGATGTACCTTCTTGCCTCAAGACCCAGATCACAACTGTGTTCTCCATTTCTGAACTATAGTTTGTTACAGATATAGTCAAGTTGAATATAGTCAGCCAAGAATAGCCACTGTGCAGCATGTATCCCTGATGGGATTCTGGGCCAGAAAATATCATGAGATATTTTGGAGATGACTGGTAAAAATGTTAGTGGGGTTTGTAGACTGAGTGGTTGCTACGGGTTTATACTCTCTACAGGTCTATTGCCATTGAGGGCTTGGTTCTCAGGGGGCCATTATTAAAAGGTGGTGAAACCTTTGGGAAATGGGGCCTTCTATTACATCACTGAGGGTATGAGGTATTTCTGGCCCTGCCTGACTGGGAATTCTTTATGAAAGAGAATAGCTTAGGTTAAATTCCTATAATGGACAATTGCCACTGTCTTCTCTGCTTTGGGACTGATCTGACTGGGCAATATGGAACTGAAGAAATAACAGACAGGAAAAGTGGAATCAGGTGGGCCCTTCACTCTGAAGATCTACCAATGACAACCCAGAACTCAGCACATGTTATACAGAGCTGGCTCTTCTCTGTAGGTCTCAGTCGGGGGGGGGGGGGGGGGGCAGTCTCAGGTTGTAGTCATCCTGGAAGAGGAAGCTGCAGTTTCTTCATACACTGGTTTTTGCCAAAGGTCAACTGTAAATATCTGTACCTGGACTGGGGAAAGGCTTTGCCATTTCCAGAGGTCTGAGACATCGACATAACCATGCTTGGGTCAATAATCCACGTTCACTCAGGACTGTATCTGCCCCGAGATCTAATGTGCAAAAGGGGAAAGTCAGAGTAGTAATATTGCTATAATGCGAATGGCATGCATGAACATTCCCACTTAGAGCCTCCAACAAGCATGATAGCATAGTCATGAAGCAATGAAAAGACAGAGGGGCGAAATAATCATGGTGAGGTTCAACCTAGGAAGGGGCTGGAAATGTTAAGCTGGAGTGGGAAGCTGTGGGTTTTTATCTCTACTTGGATTTCTTCTGAGGAACTGCTTAGCTTGTTCTCTATCTCATGGGATCCCTGACAAAGACCTGGCCTGATACAGGAACGCATCTTTCTGGGAAAGTGAGTAGGCCAGAGATGGTCACATATGGCAAACAGGAAAAATGAGAGACCTTCCCCAGCCAAAACTACTTAGGAGTACCTTAGCCTTTTAGTCTAGGCTGGCCTTGAACTCTTGGACATCCCCCACCTCTGCCTCTGCCTCCCACGTGCTGGGATGAAAGTCTTAACACTACCATGCCTGTCCGATCTTAGCCTTCTCAATAATCCTGTGGATGAGACACAATTTTACAACCAAAACTTTAAAACTAAGGGAATTAACTTCAAGGCCATCTGAAATGACCCCACTGAAACAAGTCCTTACCCTTGGTACCTTCCTTCAACCTCCCTCTAGAACAAAATCTTTCAATCTTTCAGATTCTCTTCTCTGGTCCTTTTTCTGTCTGTAACTTTTTAATTTCTCCTCTAGCACCCCAGAGCTAATCAGGTCATGGCCATCTACATCTGTGTCTCTCCCCAGCCTCAGGATCCATTTTCTCTCACCAACCTTCGATTCATACAAGGTTCTGGGGACGTCCATCTGGGCCTTGCTGCAAGGGTTCTGGTGGGTATGCCCAGATTCTGGTTTCCTCTTTTCTGGGTTTCTGCCCTTACCAGAACTTCAGTTCTTTCTTCCTCATGCCCGGGGAAGCTTCTGGAAGGACTTGGTTTGGTTCACAGTTTGAGAAGATACAGTCCATCATGATGAGGAGGACATGGCTTTGGGAGTGTGTGGCAGCCAGCCACAGGGCTTCTGCAGACAAGCAGAGAGAAACAAATGGTTGTCCTCATATTCTGTCTCAAGTCCCAGACCATGGGCTGGTGTTGCCTACGTTCAGAACTGGTTTTCCATCCTCTGTTAAATATTTCTAGAAACCTCCTTACACCTACACCAAGATGTGTGTTACCATGGTGATTCTACTTCCCATCAAGACGATGGTGAAAACTGACCATCACGCTGCCTCTGAAAAGAGAAGCAGTGGCCTGGCCGGGTTCTCTACTTGTAACGTGCAAGTATTTTATCACACAAGCATTGTTAAAATCAGCTGCTCATTTGACATATTTTTTGTCTATTCTTAGTGACAGGAATTGCAAATATTTATTACTTATTTGTTATTATATTTTCCCATATTCATGACATTATCTTGATTAAAAAAAAATCTAGTAAGTAAAGCAACCATTCACATAACTGTTCTGTTTTACCATGTCATGTTGAAAACAGAGTGTAGTTGGGTTGGTAAAGTGCTTGCCTCCGATTCACAAGGGTTCGATTCCAGCACTTTGTAAACTGGGTGTGTGGCATATAACTGTAATCCTGGCACCTGAGAAGCAGAGGCTGAAGGAATAAAACCTGAGTCCACTTCAGTGCCATAGCAAGTTCAAGGCTAACATGACAGTCTCAAAACGTATAATTTATTTTTTTTTTAGAACCTTGATTTTGGATATTGTCTTAATTTGGTTTGGAGTGTAGACTTTTACCCGAACATTACCAACATCTGAAAATTTAAAGTCAAGCTATTTATTGGCAATCACCAGATAATTTGGTCCATTTGAGTTAAGTGAGAAAAAATAGCTGGTAACTTTCTCGCTACAAACTTATAATCTTTGAGACACAACTATCTTTCCTTTCTAGAGACAGCTAGCTTGTTCTCTAGTGAAATGTGGCGTAAGAAATGTCAAACTAAAAAGCAATATTCTCACTCCTATGGAATTTCATAGTCTCAGAGGCTATGCTGTAAACTAAATTGTCTCTCTCACACACTATAGATGACAAATGAATAGGGAAAAATGCAGCAATCTCTATAGTTCTTTTTCCATTTTACAATGAAAATATATATTGATTTTATAATGAGAAAGGGGGATCAGAGCTATGTTTTTTTGTCTCTTTTAATGTGGTTAAGTATATATACATAAAATTTATCAGTTAACCATTTTTTAATCTTCTGTGTATGTGGTGTGTGTGAGCTTGTATGTGTGCATGCGTGCGTGTGCACATGCATGTACGCACACTTCTGTGCTCACGTGGAAGCCAGTGGACAGCCTCCTGTCAAGAAGGTCTCCATGATGTTTGCTGCTGCATACACAGGACTAGTTGGCTCAGAAGCTTCTAGATTCTTCTGTCTCTACTTTCCATCTTCCCACAGAAACACTGAGATACCAGATATCCATGCTACCATGCCTGGCTCATAAGTGTATCTCAAGGATTCAAACCCAGGTCCTCATGCTTTCATGGAAAATAGGTTACCCAGAGTCATCTTCCTAGCCCCTCATTAAGCTTTCTGTATACCATTCTGTGATCTTAATTAAATTCACATTGTTAACAGGTGTCACCACCCCCATCCCTAGACCTTTTCCATTTTCCTCCGTTGAAATTCTGTACCCCTAGATCACTAGCCCTTCATCTATTCCTCCCCTCAGGTCTTGGCAGTCACCATTCTACCTTGTCTCTGTGCCTTTAGTACGCTAAGCCCTGTGTAGATTTAAGCACAGAATACTTATCCTTGTATGACTTGCTTATTTCACTTAGCAGAGTGTCTCCCAGATCCGTCTGTGTTGTAGTGTATATCACGCTTTCAGGATTGATTTGTGAATGGAACATATGAAAGTTTCCCTCCAAAAGGGTAATCAGCAGTGGCCAGCAAGCTCATGGCTGTGTTAGGATGTATTTATTTGAAAGACGTAGAGGCTGGCGTGGACTCTGTCTGATGTAATCCATTTCCCACAGGGGTATAGACCTTTCTTGTTTTCATTGAACCCAGGCATCTCTAAATTGATACAGTAGTAAGTAATCATGTTTCCTTACAGGAAATTTCAATCTTGCAATTGTACTCTGGTCAAGTAGAAATGTGCTGAGAGTTTCCAGGAAGGTGGCCATAAAACCTGCTTAACTAGAAGGCTGTCAGGTGTCCAATCCATCCTGCTCACACGTCTTTGTGTTTGATGGCATGTGGTAACTGCATGAGTCAGAACAGGATGACTCGAAATACAGAGCAGGGTTTGATTTGAGAATTGAGGCCTCCGTGTTTGATAGATTTTGTTTATAACAACTTGCAGCCTCGTCCTCTTAATCTATGAACTGCATCCGCGCTTATCTGAGGGCCACCTTCACTTCCCCGTTCATCATTAAGAGAAGAGACTGTTCCCAGGGAAGCACTCAGTTTATTATTTACCTCTCAAGGCTTGGGGTTACCTGGCAAAACTAATGAGATGGTCTTTGAAGAGTTGAGTGTTTTTCTTTGGGGTTGACGGGCAGCTTTGTCATTATGCTGCCCTACTGTGGCGGAATGAGGAATTGCATGTCTCTGGAGAGGGGTGTTCTCCCTTCAGGTTGCATCTCTCTCTCTCTCTCTCTCTCTCTCTCTCTCTCTCTCTCTCTCTCTCTCTCTCTCTCTCTCTCTCTCTCTCTGATGTTTATTCTTGTTACCGATTATATAGTACATTTAAAAAAATCTATCACAGGGTCTTGGAGAGTAGCTCAGTAATGATAGACTTAAACACGGCCCTGGTTTAGCCCCTAGAAGTTAATGAAAAAAAAAAAAACAGATGAAATAAACTATTCACCATAGATTAAAAAAAAAAAAGTTTGAGAAATAGTTTGCTAAAATATTCATTGGGTTTTTACCTGATATTTAAAATTAAAAAGCAGAACACAGTTCAGTGTTCCAGAAGCACCTACTGTAATTTCTGTCATCATTTTTGAAAACATAATTATTTTATCAGTTATAAGATAATTGAACTTGATAGATTGCAGCTTGCATTGGAGCAGACTCCATCCGAACCATGATAAGAGACACAGTTTTCTCTTTGCTGCTTTGAAAGGGTATTTTAAATTGGGCTCTAAGTGCTCACTAACATAAATTTTCCTAGCTTCTTTTCATTTAAATATTTTCTAAAGTCATAGAAAGTCAAGAATAAAACTTTCTTTAAAATACATTTTAAAAATAATATTATCCAGAAAAAACTTAAAACTCTTATCCCAGATATTTGTGGTACTCATCATTACACTAAAAATTTACTTGCTAAGTATAATTCATAAAGCTACAAAATTAAGCAATGTCACCTATTCCAGCTTAATAAATGCTCCTGTAAATCTCATAGGGCACAATACAGTGTTCCCAAAGCACATGGGAAGCTTTGGTATAACACATACACAAAGAAAACCATAAGAATGAGAATTAATAACAATTTCACAGAGCTCTATAACTTAGTTTTTATCAAACTGGGTAGGGAGGACTTATCAATAATTTCAAAAACAATCATCTTCCTAAATCTAGTGCTACTCAAGTATGTATAACATCTGGCAAATATGTATTAATAAGTTTTTAAGGCAGGTGTTGTGGGACACACACATAATCCCAACACCGGGGAGGCAGACACAGAAAAAGCCATGCAAGTCTGAGGCCCAACATGGCCACATAGAAGTTTCGGGCTAGCCAGGGCTATGTGAGCACATAAACAGAAAAGTGCCAGGGCTATACAAACACATAAACAGTAAAGTACTGCTAGAAGAGAGTACGCAAACATTTTCACAGCAAAAGAGGGCACAGAAGCTCAGGGCACCTACTTACTTCTGTAACCACCTTCTACCCATTCCATATTTCCTCTGCCCTCAGCAAGCACCTCCGCGGTGCTTGATTCTTTTTATCTAGAGGAGTTATTCATGTATTTTTTTGAAGGATCAGGGTTATTTATCATCCTATCTGGATTGAGTTGTTGGGGTTTTACATTGGCTTCAACCACAGGACATGGTAGTATCAACAAATGCCCTAAAGAATCTTCAATCCAGACATGCCAGTCTTTACCACCATTGTGAAGAAATCTTTCACATATCCCTTCCCCAGATATCTTGCTTAGCAATTTTACAATCATGTTTCTTCCAAGTCTCCAACCATCCAGCCAAACTGACTAGACATGGACCAGGATGCCATCAGATCTGTCCATTTTTTCTTCTAAGCAAAGCCACAGCTGTGTGCAATACAGGAAATTCTGCTCACTGTGAGATGTTCTTTCACCACTGTCTTTGGGGTTGTCCCAGAAAGAAGCTGTAATGTGTAGTTGTCCATTAGAGGATTGCTTGTTTAGTGCAGACTCAGCATTAAAGCGGTCACCTGACCATAGAGCACAGTGCGTCATGAGGCCATGGGTGCTTAAGAGCAGAAAGCACCACAACCAATATTCATCAGGGTCTCCCAGAGGAATATATAGCTAGAGTAAATACATGGGCTTACATATCCACATATAAATAAGTATATATTGGCATATAAGTTAAATAATGTGGATATACATGTGGATTTATTAGATTGTCTTATATGGTATAGGTTGGGTAGTCCCACAGCGGCTGTGTGCACACTGAAACAGTCAGACCCCCATCTGGTGCTGAAGGTCTAGAGGATTTCTGGAGAGCTGCTGATCTTAAATCCATGTTTGAAGATCTCTTGTCTTCAGTGCACATTGGGTGAAGTGACTTCTGATGTCAAGAAAGGGCAACAGCAGCAGTAGGCTACATATCACACGTGTTCATCAACAAGCATCAAAGGCCTGAAAAGGCCAAAGATGCTATCAACCCTGGAAACGACTTTCCTTCTTCAGTTAATCAAACTGACAACCAGGATTAACCCACACAGGGACCAAGCAAGTGGTGTGTGGTGGTATGAGCAGTTTCAGGCATCTTTGAGAGTCTTGGAATGTACCTTTGTTTATTGGAAGACTGTAGATCAGAAAGGATCATACATCATGACTAAGCAGAGTTCACTTGAGAAATGCAACTCTGGCGTCATATGAACAAATTAGCCAATATAACTCATCTCTTAACAAATTGGAAGACCACATATGATCCTCTGAATAGATGCAGAAAAGGTATTTGACAAAATTCAACTACATAATTTAAAAGCCAAGGAACTTCCTCAAATTAGTCAAGGTCAGCTACAATTATCTGCAGCTAACATTATAGTTAATTATAAAATACTAAACTGTGTGAGTGGGCATTTGTGCCTGTGTGCATGTGTGTGTGTGTGTGTGTGTGTGTGTGTGTGTGTATACGCCTATAATCCTATCAGTCAGGACACAAGAGACAGGGCATTACAAGTTGAAGGCTAACCTGGAATACATAGTAAGACCCTGTCTCAAAACACACACACCCACACAAAGAACAAAAAAGAAGTGAAATACTGAATGTATTCATCTTAAAGACATAAACAAGGCATGGATGTCAACACTGTTCCAGAGAAACAGTTCTCAACCTGTGGGTCACACCCCCCCCCCCCCGAGGGAGGGTCCCATTCTAGATATCCTGCGTATCAGATATTTACATTACAATTTATAGCTAGAAAAGTTAGTAATAAATTATAGTATAGCAACAAAATAATTTTATAGTTGGGTTGGGGTCACCACAGCCTGAGGAATGGTATTAAAGGGTCACAGAACCAGGAAGGTTAAGAACCTTCTAGAAGATTCAGAAAGAGAGAGAAACTGTTCTCCTCTGTAGACAGTGTGCTGCTCATCTACATAGAAAATGGAGTAGAGTCTGTAAGAAAGCCACTTGGATTAACAAATGGGTTTAACAGGGTTTTAGAATGCAAGATCAATATACAAAAATCAATATTACAGATTGTTTGATAAATCAAATATATCTGACCATTTGTTAGTGAGATACTATAATGTAAAAACATGTGATTATTCCATTCGTCAAAACTCACAGAATGTACCATACAAACCGTGTACCCTAAGTAAACTGGACCTTTAATAACCATACATCAACATTGACTCACCAACGTAACAAGTATCCTGCCATTTATTTCTCAAGATGCCAGTCATGGGGAATCCATTTCAGAAGAGCCAGAGGATCAAGAATCTAAGGAGACTGTGTCTCCCAGTTATGTCAGATGTCAGAATCTGCACCCATAAAATATCACCAACATGACTAAGTATGAGCTGAGCAAAGACAACACTAGACGTTCATGTGAGTAGGGGAGGGACCACCAGGCCTCATCCCTACATGAAGCAAGGGAGGGACCACCAGGCCTCAGCCCTACACGGAGACCTAGAAGCAACCAAGGAACACTGAGAGTCGGAGAAGTAGGCTTCCCCAGGAAGAGCACAGAAAGTGGGTATCTAACACCAGACGGTCAACCCTGAAGCCACACATGCAAGTCCCATTATTCAGACTGAGCAGGTTGTATTAAGGAATATAAACATGTATACATATATGCATATAACAACAATTAATAACAAAGAGGCCATGAATTTGAAAAAGTGCAAGGAGGTGCATATAGGACAGTTTAGAGGGAAGAAGTGGGAGAATGATGCAATTATATTATGATCTCAAAAATAAAAAAAGCAAAAAAATGTGTCTGTTTGTCTTTCTGCTTACTGTCCAGCAGGAGGTGAAAAGCCTTTTCTGATACACACCCACCTGCCAGCAGGTTCTGCCTAGACGGCATGGGGCCAGTGGGCTGACCCTGAACTGGAGACAAACTGATATGCCTCCTGACAGCATGAATTATGGCATACACAGCATTTCCTAGCACATAAGGCTGCCAGAAAAACAAAGTGATATGAATCTGTTCCTGTCTGTGGTTTAACTTCCTGTTTTCAGGAAACACATCTGATGTAGAATAGATTCAAGGGCACCTCGAGAAATAATCAGGCAAATTTAGAGGGCCGATTACTGCAAGATGTCTCTGTTGATATCTTCATATAGGCAATGCTAAGAGAGGTTAGAGACTATTAAAGGGAAATATAAATGATAATTCAAAAACAAACATTCCTATAACTACTTCTCTTTTAAGTATTTTGACTAAACCATGTGAGCTTCCTACAGAAAATAAATAAATACAGAAGAAAATTCATGATAACATATAATTATCATCACTAATTAGTGACTTGTTAGTGCCCTTTCAAGGTCCTGTGAGTTGCCTTCTCAATCCCTGGCTATTATTAGGGAAGAGCCTATCTGTAGTTGGCATGTTTTTTGGGTCACCAACCAGCTCTCAAATCAAGACACGGAGACTTATTAATTATAACTAGGCTTGTCCCAGTAGCTCTTTTTAACTTAACTTAACCAACTTAACATTTTGCCTTGGGGTGTTTTACCTTTCCTTCATTCGGTATGTCCTATTTTTCTGGCATCACCCTGGCATCTCTCTTCCTTTCTTATCAAACCTAACTTCCTCCTCCTTACTCTCCCTGCCTGGAGGTCCCGCCTACATCTCCTCACTCACTATTGGCTGTTCAGCTTTTTATTAGACCAATCAGGTGCCTTAGGCAGGCAAGATGAAGCAGCAAGACTTCTTTGCATAATTAGACAAATACGACATGTCTTTTCATAGTTAAACAAATATTCCTCGATACCTATCAATAAGCAAACATGGAATAGTCCCCTAAGTATCAACAGCCTCCATAACTAAGACCCGTTTTCTTCTTCATGTGGTAGACTGGACAGTCATCTGTCTTGCTATTTCCTTCATTACTTTTCTCCTAAGTATAACAGTGTTTGTTTCTTATTTTATAAAATCATAAAATATTACAAAGAGGAAAAATAAGATTTCAACAAGTCTTAGAGATTTTAGTCTATGTAAGTATGTGCCATCTAAATATTTTAATAACACCAGAATCTCAAGTCGTTTGGGTATCTGGATTTTGCTTTTGTCATTTTTTGATGGGGGTAGTATTTGTGTTCAAGTCCACAGTTTGTGCGCGTGTGTGAAGTTGGAAGTCTATATCGGGTGTCTTTCCTCGATTGCCTGACACCTAAGTTTTTGAGACAGTCTTGATGAAGCCAGAGCCGACCTAGAGCTAACCAGAAAACTCCAGGGACCCTGGTGTCTGTTTCTGCAGCTCTGAGATTACAATGTCTTTGCTTTTTATCTGGATGCTAGGGATCCAAACTCAGATCCTCATGCTTGCAGCAAGCACTTGATCAGCTAAGCTGTCTTCCCAACTCCAAGGCACCCTCCCACACACACTGTTTAAAAAAAAAAAAAAAAAAAAACAAGGTCTCATTGTGAGGCACAAGTCAGCCTCTAATTTGTAACCCTCCTGCCTTATGCCCCTGAGTACAGGTGTTATACAAATGTGTCGCCACAGCAGGCTTGCTTTTTTCACTTAGCTTATTCTCATTTATCACTTTCTCTACCTTTAAGTAGTGTCTGGAACACGCTTGCATAGCTGCACTGTGTTTCTTTGAATGAACATTTAACAAGTCATTTTGCCAGCCCTTTATCATTAGATGTTTCCATTATTTCAGTTTTTAAAAAAAGGCAAGACCACTTAGTGGAGTAGGGAATGTTTAATAAGCCTGTAGAAACTGTCGTTTAATAAACATTTGGAGTTCCACAGAAATTACGGTAGAACCGAGGGGCGAGATGGATGATGGAGATAAAGGATACCTTCCATTTGATTACAGCAGATCAGTTTTCATTGCAGGGAAAGGGATTCTCTGGAACCCTCCTCTCCACACGGTTCCTGCTGTCCTCTGAGCTGTACTGCATCCCTGTGGCCATGGGTGGTACTGCAGCACGGAGCCCTCGGAGACTTACAGAGTCCTCTCCTCACAGATTTTAAGTCCAATTTAAAACTGACGGTTTTCTTCACCTCACAAACTGGAACTGTGCAAGCTCAAAATGATAGACTGTGTTGTATTTTCCCGGGGATAAACACTACTTTAGTGTTTGAGCATTCAACTAAAAACAAACAAAACCTACCCAGCTGCAGCTTCTGCCCTTTTCACTCTGCCCATAGTCAGGCCCTTTGCTTCAACCATAGTGAAGCAAGTCTTCAAACAGGCAGTTTATTCTTCCTGATGGGAGTTTCCACGTGCTAAACAAGAACGCTTAAGACTCGGAGTTCTTTGGATTCCAGTGGATTTGGTTGCCTTCCACATGCTTCCCCAACTCTAAACAGAAACACCCGCAAGCATACAGGGCTGGAGGCTTTCCTCACCTGATCCATCCTTTTTCGTACCTTGGAGTCCCAAACACACAGTAGAAATCTAGCGTACAGATACCCAGAGCGTGCTAGCAAATAGCGCAATGTAGTCTCTGCGTGCAGTTGTAATTATATTCTGTTCCACAGACTCCGACACTCTGACACCAAGCAGGGAGGGCAAGGAGAAGGGAGGCATGGAGGTCTGCTAGTCACTGCACAGCGTACTGTGGCAAAGTTTGAGGTGTTGAGTTCAGTGTCTGGACTTCATCTGATGGCTTGTCTTTGCTTGCTTGCTTTTTCAGGACCGGATATGGATCCATGACCTCATGAGAGCTAGGCATGCCCTGAGCTCTGATGTTATATACTGCCAGCCCATTGCACTTCACTTAAGATGGTAAACTCGGACAAGAATGGTTTGGCTACCCACGTGACTCTTGATTTACCACCAACACTGCAAAATTTTGCCTCAGAGTATCTGAAGCACTGAAGAAAGCTTCTGAGACTCAAATGTTAAAAAAAAAATAGTTCAAAGAGTAAGAATGTCTAGGAAGCTGGTGGAGCACACTGCCTGAAGACAGGACTGGCTTTGGAGATCTGCTGGCTTTGCTGCCCACTAGCCAGTCTTTCTTCTAAAAGCAACTGACTAGCCCATGGGGAGAACTAGCCATGCTGGTTCTCTCCCTTGAGGTACATGAGCCTCATCCTTGCACCCCTACCCTGCCCACAAAGCACAGTGCATCCAAGGTCTGACTTTGCTTTTATGGAGCTAGAATTGTCCTTGGATTCAGTCGGAGCTGAGGTTTTAGACTAAACATCTACCCTCAGATTTTCCATTTTTGAGCCACCCACCCTCCCTTTACCATTTTTTTCTAAGTGAGTTTGATATGTGATTCATTATTTGCAACACAAAATTTACATGCCTTCCAGCTGTGTCTGCACACAGAAAGGGATTGATATCCTGATATTTAATTTGTTTTTGTTCCATGATAAAATTTCCTCCGTCATTCGAGGCAGAGCTCAAGATAGTCAAGCATAAAGTCCTGATTATTTGAAATACTTCAGTCCTGTCCAATATATATATATATATTTAGCATGGGTTCTTGGAAGCTGCCCACATACATAAAATGGAGATAAGATATTTCACAGAGTTATTGAAGGTATGATGTCATGCTAGACAACTGTTGGGTTTTCCTAATGTATCCTCATCATTCCCAGCATCTTTCAGTTTCTATCACAAAGTTCCTGGAAATACTAATCTACCATCAGTATCAATGGTTATAAAAAACGAGGAAGCAACGGAAAACAGATTTTTTTTTAAAGCCATAATCTTCCCCCCAAATGTGACAAAGATGAGTTTGGGTAATGTTCCCTAAGTCTGAAATGTGTGTGACTGTCCGGTACCTCCACCAGTGAGCGCTACATCGTCTTTGGTGTTCACTTACCTAGAAGTTTTATTTCAAAGCTTATTAATGTCTTATACTTTGCATTTAATCTTAAAAACAAAAGGCCCACAGGCTGTTTCAGAGAATGCAGCTGTATACAATGAGCAGCTTTTTTTTGGTATTCATTTGCTGCAGCCTCTGGGTGGCATTTTAGCTCGACAGCCCACGGCTGGAAATTCCTTCCTCCCCAGTCCCAGTGGCAATGCATTCTACTTCTTGCTGGCCTTGTCAGCTACTTTGGACTTCCTTCTTCTCTTCTTCCAGCTCCCGACTCTGGGGATCCCTCCCCCAAGGCTCTGGTGTCTATAGCAACTGCTGAAGAATTTATCCATTTTCATGTACCTTGACTAACTCCCTGGTTCCATCTTTCTAAATGTTCCTTCAGTGTGTATGTCTTGCCTCAAACTCATTCTTAATATCTTCTAAAATTTTGTAATCTTTGCATTGGCAATTGGCTGTGCCTTGTGTCCTTTGCTGTCACAACCCTTCTTTCCATGTCCTGCCTTCATTGTCGCTTCCCTCAGTCTCCAAACATTCCAGTATCTTTCCGTCTCATTTGTCTCCTGACAACACAAGCCCCCAGGAGTACAGGCCTCACCATCTCCCTGCCCACCCTTACAACAAGTTTCTTTAGTACTGGACACACTACCTATACGGTCTCACCTATGAACATTGATAAATGCTCAATTGATAAAGCTGATTTTTTTTTTTAAAAAAAAAAAGCCATATAGAGTTCATCTTGATGTTCCTAGTACATGTCACCATATGCAACACATATTACAGAGTATGGTTGATCATCATTCCCTGTTCAAAGGATTTACTCTGTGTGTGTGTACACGTGGGCCTATAAGGTTATATGAAGACCTTAGCTTGACTAGGTCTTCATAATACAAATTATTCATATCATCTTATTTCTGAATATTTCACAAAGTAAACCAGGTATTAAATTCAATCTGGAGCCGGAGAGATGGCTCAGGGGTTAAGAGCACTTGACTGCTCTTCCAGAGGTTCTGAGTTCAATTCCCAGCAACCACATGGTGGCTCACAGCCATCTGTAAGGGGAACAGATTCCTTCCTCTGGTGTATACATAAAATATAAGAATAAATAAATCTTAAAAAAGTTCAATCTTGATTTTCCTGTTAGAAACTCACATCATAGACTAATTAAGACCAAACTACCCGATACTCATTAATTCTCTATTACTAGTGTAATTTGTCTCCCTAACTAAATTGTAACATTTTTGAAGCCCGAAACTCTTCTAACTGCCTAAAAGCAGTTGCTTTACTCCTTACCAAATACTCCTTCATCACAAATGCTGCCCATAACCACCAAAGCAAAACCATCTACTATGACTCCTGTGTGCGCATTTACAGATCTCATAGTATCTAAGGGAAGTGGTCATGAGTTAATCACTCATTAACCATTTGGTGTCTTAAATACATAAAACTGAGTGGCATTCTACTTTAAATCCTTGACCTGTAAGCCCAAAGCTAAACTGTACTTTGGGGGGCCTGACCTTAGTAATGTGTGTGTGTGTGTGTGTGTGTGTGTGTGTGTGTGTGTGTGTGTGTGTGTGCATACTAAGGATGCACTTTATCACTGAGCTGCCTCTCAATACCTCTCGTGAGCATTTTCATTAGGAAGCATAAGAACTCAACTTGTCAGTGAGTATCAAAACACCTACCCCCTCAAAAAATAATGAGAAGCAGCAAATAGCAGAATTCCATAAAAAATGATGGAGTTAGAAAGAGTGCTTTGCAGCTACTGCTACGCAAGGAGGGGCGGGGGGGGGGGGGGTAAAAGGAGGCTTTACCAGTTCAAATTTGTGTCTTTTCTGATCTTCTTTCCATTTTTCCTCCCCATGACAGGAATGACCAAATAATCACCTGGTGGCCCCAAAGAATTAATGAACCTTTTAAAAATTCACCACTCAAGCCAAAAGAGTTATTCCTAGAACCCAGTAGAATCTAACACATTGTGTCTACGCAGGAAGGAGCCTTCGAAATGGACTTTAAGGCTGTACAACTCTGCATGTATTTGAATAATTAAAACCTACGTGCCCCCTCCCCCAGCCATCCTTTGATTAGGAGCACACTGCAGACATTAAGACCGTGGATCGAAAGCGCGCTCACACACTCTCCCCCACAATCGCTCCAACTGTGGATTTGCCAACTCTGAACAAGAACGCTAGTGTGCTGTGCCCTGCAGTTGCGCTCAGTTCTAGGAAGAGATAGCAGCGCTTTTGTCTCCAGTGGCCACAGCTCACAGATGGGCCACTTGGCTGAGGCAGAACTGGGCTGTGCTCTGGCGGATGCGTTGGAAAGTTGGCTGACTTGTTCAGAAACCTGATATCCTGACCATTTCCAGCCTGGCTCTTCCCAGACACAGTCCCTTCCCTCCCTCCCATCAGCACCCTCCTGAGGAAAGTCCCTTTTTACTGAATGTTTATTTCCACTCTGCCTCAATGATGACCGTATTTTTACATGTTCATCATATGTAAGAAAGAGAGTGTCAGTGTGTCCAGGTTCCTTAAACCCAACATAGTCAATATTTTGGACTGGGTAATTCTGTTACTAGGGGCTGTCCTGTCATGATGATCAAAAATGTCTCTAGACATTGCCAAATGTCCAATGGGGAGAAATAGTCCCTTGTTGATACTTGATACAGAGTAATTTTGAGTGAATTATTTTAATAAAGCCTTAATTATTGACATGGCCAGAATCCACTAAAAATACAACCATAAAAAAATTCACTGGAACGAAACATCTTCAAGTGGGAGTCATTTCATTGCAAGACATGTGAAGTACAGCATAAGCAGATATTTTAATTTTGAATGATATTAAACTTTGTTGCAATTTGTCCTGTCCCTCTCAATCAAGTAACATTGATATACTAAGCTTTTCTCAAGACACTAGTGTATAAGGAAGATAAGTGCTCCCAAGGCCTGTTGCCTCTCCTACTGGCCTTGCTAGAGTCGCAGATTCTATGTTAAGCAGTTAAAAAAATAAAACATTGCAAGAATGGTAGCACACACCTTTAGTCCCAGCACTTGGGAGGCAGAGACAGGCAGATCTCTGAGTTTGAGGCCAGCCTAATCTGCAGAGTTGGTGGTTTTCAATAAGCTTGAGGAAATGCTATTATTTTCTTGCTTAAGATACCTTAAGGAACCTTTTTAAAATAAAAACTATTAATCCTGTTTTAGAGATAAGAAAGGTGAAGAAAAAGGGAGTTCTTCTCCCAGTTCACGTGATCACAGCCTGTCAGAGCTACCAGTGGAACCCAGGCTTTTTGTTGGTTTTTGGATTTAAAAAAAAAAAAATTCTACGTTTTTGTTTCTTTTATTTTTTCTTTCTGCTATATTGAGAGAGCCAAAGCCAGAAGAAAGAAATTGTCACAGCTGAGGAAATTCTCAGTGAACAAAGCCCTTACTGTGCATGAGAACTGAGTTCAGATCCTCAGTACATAATGTTAGGTGGGCATGGAAGCCCATCTGTAATCTCAATGCCTAGGTGGTAGACACAGGAACCTCAGTGCAAGCTGCTAGTGAGACTAGGCAGGTCAGTGAGTTCTGGCTTCTAGTGAGAGGCCCTGCCCTGATATATAAGGTAGAGAGTGACTGGGAAAGACACCTAATGTCAACCTCTTACCTACACATGTACACATGTTCACGTGTACACACACACACACACACACACACACACACACACACACACACACACACACACAAAATAATAAAAAGGAAAAGAAGTTGTTGGAAAGCTTCGACAGGATTTCTTCAGTGGCATGAAAACCTCTCTCAACCAGGGTTCACTCTTGCCCACAGCAAGCTTGGAACACCAGCCTATCACTGTACTTTAAAGGAGCTTCTTCCTTAAAATGCTTCCTGGGAGTTTGGTGTAGTTGCACATATCTGTAGTCCCAGTGTGTAAGTCCAGGCAGGAGGACCACTTGAGCCAAGGAGTTAAAGACCCCCATCCGTATCAACAGCAGCATAACTTGAGTCCAAGTTTGATCCATTAGGAGATGATCGAAGTTGAGTTATTTCTGAAACTGGCCATTGGAAAAGATCTAGAATAGATTCTGAGCCTGGGAAGAGTAGAATCCTGGGGTATAACTCTACAGGGGAAGATGAGAAGACCAAGTAGTTGAAGAACAAAGGCATTTAACCGCCTCCCCCCAACCCTTCTCCCAAAAGCAGAGACATGTTCATAGTCCCAGCCAAGGAGATACAGATTATACAAAGGAGAGCATGCATGCTCTCCACCCCTCAGGTATCAGCAAAGCGTACACCATTGTTATAAAAGACGCCATTGATATTGCAGGACAAACCATCTGACTTCAACTACAGAAATGGAGGCCAACGTTAAGATCAAAGTGTGGGCTGGGTGGGACCCTTCTGAGGCTATAGGAGGGGACTGTCACTGGCTTCTCCCCTTAGGTTTTAGCATTTGCTGGTAATCTTCGGTGCTTCTTGGGTTGTTGAAACTTCACCCTGGACTCTGCTCTCACAACATGTGACATTCTGTGAGTGTCTCCAAACCTCATTTGATAAGGATATGCATCACATTAGATCAAGACCTATCTCACAACTTTAACTCAATGGCGACTCCCCCAAATAAAGCCATGTTCTGTAATACTGAAGTTAGGACGTTAGCATGTGAATTTGGGGAGAGAATCAAATAGGACCTGTGAGATGGTTAGAGGGTGAGGTACTTACTACCAGATCTGACAACCCGAGTCCCAGGATCCCACTGTGGAAGGAGAGAACCAACTCCTGACAGTTCTGTATAGTATTTTTAAAGTGGTACCAAGGAGTCAAATCATCAAACAGGGCCCACATGAGAGGTTTATTGAGGGAAGGGGAGAGAAGGGGACAGAGACCACTCCCTGGGGACAAAAGCAAAGGAAAAGAGAAAGAAACTGGAGACTTTTCATAGCAAATGTACACAGGGCCATAGCAAATGCTCTTAGTAGCTGTCGCTGAAGATGTAATCACCTGTCAGGACCCTAAAGGCAGGTCAGAATGCTAACATTCCTCCATCTTGTTTATTATAAAAAGGTGAGGAGTTATAAGGGGTAGCAAGCGAGGCAGGGATGAGGGCACCTTGTTCCTGAGACTGCCTCCTGCTGACCTGGGGGGTGTTGATCATTGGGGGGGGGGACCTAAGAAAGCTAGAGGGCTGGCCATGTCCTGGGGTGGCTGACTATTTCATTTAACTGTCTATGGAACCATCAGGGGCTTCTTGGACCTAACAAGATGCTGTTCAGGTGGATCCAAGTTGGCTCCCCGGAGCTCACAAGAACTTGAGTTTACAAAAAGAGACAAGTTTTAGACACATTAGAAAGCAACCAAAGGGCATTTAAAGTCCTGAGTTTGTGGCTATGATTCTATGTCGGAGCTAGGTTAATAGCTTATCAGAATTCCATCAATTAACATTAAGGTTCTGAACAGTAATAGTGAGAAAAAGAAATCGGGAGCATGTTTCATTCTTTTATACATATCAGATCACTTTCTCCTTATCACCTCTTAAGCTTTCCTGTCTTCACATAAACAAACCTAAAAGCACCTGCTCCTTTCCCATCGGCACAGCACCACCTGACATGCTCCTTTTATCCGCTTTACCAGCAGACACAGGTGCTTGATTACTGAGGGCAGTCAATAGCAAAAGTTACACTAAAATATGTTCTGTGTGTTATCAAATACTTTATTTATCAAAAATATGTCACCACTTATTTTAATTCTCTAGAAGCGTGGTGTTGAACTCTTGGCAAAGATAAATACTTAGGTGTAAACCTCGAAGTCAACTTTTGTTAATCTGAATAGATCTTTATAACCTAGATTTTCCAAAATATTTGAGGCTTGTTGCACTCTTAGCCTAAAAGGCAGGCAATGCAATGACCAGAAAGCTCATTAGGACTAAGAGGTGCACTCTTTAATCTTAATAATACTCTATAACCTTAGTAAAAGATGGCTGCCAGCCATGCTGCTTACATCCACCGAGATGGAGGAGAGCCGGGTGGTTGCTGTTTAAAACAGGTTTTTCCAAACAATAGTTACAGTCACATATGCACAGACTTGAATCCAAGTTACATACACATACACACAGAATTAAACCCAGCTTACATTTACAATATAGGGTTAAATCTAAGTCACATGTGCATGCGCACGGACACACACACACTAAATGGGAATTGAAAAACTTAAAAGGGAAAATAGGTGTGTGCTGAGTAGGCTTCTCCAGCTGACTCCCACGTTGCAGCAAACAGGACATTTAAAGAGGGAGAACAAACAGATACAAGCAGGTCTTAGAGCAAAGAAAAATAAAGTGGAGACTTCTTCCTCCTTTCCCAACTGCCGGGTGGGTTCGAAGAATACCGAGGCCAGGGTCACATCCAGGGGCCAGGAGCCCTTCCAGGGACCCAATTGCTGGCATCGAACGGAAGGCAAAGCTGTCGGTGAACGAGAAAGCAGATTTGTTGCAGGTGGATGAGAGCAAATGTGTTTCAGGTGAAGCATGCAGGTGAGATTTTGTCGTGAAGTGGGTACCTTTGGCGGGCCCTGCCAAGGTCTGCCACTCAACAAACACGCCACACACAGAGCAAGAGGCTCACCGGGAGGGGACGAGCGCGGTGCAAAAGAGTCGAAGGCTGCGTGGGGACTTGAGAGAGGCCAGAGAGGAAATTAGAGACAGGAGAGGACTAAGAGGCCAGAGAAGAGGGAAAAAGAACGAGCTCTGCCTGGCGGGCGCCTTTAAAGGGTGCACACGCCGTGGAAAGGGACCTGGGGACCGGTGATGATAGAACACCTTTCGCGGAGGCTGGCTGCTGCCACTGTGGCTTCAGAACTAACAGTGGGATTCGTAGGAGACCCCAGTTTTGTTTTGTTGTATTTGAGAAAGTTTACTTAATGTACAGGAGAAAGTGTAGCTAAGTTGGGAAACAGGAAGAACAGAGGGGAGGGCTTGGAGAAAGCTTGCAAACCTGGTACCCTCTTCCATCTATTGGTCACCTTGCAGTCTCACAGGTCCTGTGAAACACCGGGATATGAGGTGCCGGTGAGCGGACATTTGTATTGATATCTGACTGCAAAGACAGATTGGTGGTAGGCACATTTTCCATGAGTGAGGTAGAAAAATACGCACAGGCTAGCCAGTGGGTTGTCACCCAGGTTCAGGGGCCCTAAAGATAGGAGACACAGGGCTGCTGAGTGGACCGTCATCCAAAAAAAAAAAAAAAAAAAGCAGGGGCCGATGGCTAAAAGCCCAAGTGAGACACGGTTGTCTGGTACCAGAAATTTGAGAAAAGCCAGAAGGCAAGTACTGTGCTGGAGAAATGAAACCTCACTCTTGGGAAATGGCCAGAAGTGGGGGGAGGGGGGATACCAATCATGTGGGTGCTGGGAGGTCTCAGCGATCTGTTAGATGAGAAGGTAGGGTGGACCAGGTTCCAGGGTTCTGGCATTGTCTGCGGAGTTTTTTACAGTAAGGTTTGTTGTATTTTAAAAATAGGGCTAGGGGGTCAAACCATACAACAGAGCCCACACGGGAGGTTTATTGAAAGGAGGGGAGAGGAGGAGCCAGAGATCAGTCCTTGGGTACAAAAGCAAAGGAAGATAGACAGGAGGTGGCTAAGGCCTGCCCTTTCACAGCAAATGCACACGTGGTGCTCTTAGTGGCTGCAGTTGAAGATGTCTCCTGTCAAGACCCTACAGGCCGGCCAGTACAGATGCCTAAGCGCTAACACTCTGCTCTACTCGTTCCTCAGGACATGTGCACTACACATAAATGAATACACGTTAAAAAAAATACTGAATATCTTCTTGGGCTCAGGGGTAAAGCACTTGCCTACCAAGTATGGAGTCCTGGGCTTCATCCCTAGCACCACACACATATTTAAACACCAAGAAATGAGCCTCACCTTGGCCATCCTGCAAGAGGCCTCTCCTCCTTTTTCCCTTCTCTGACCCAGCAGTGTGCATGGCAATGGTTCAACGCCAGGTTCAGACACTGAAGAGCAGCTGGTGAGCCATGGCCAAGCCACCCTAGGTCCCAGGAGGGAAGTACTCCTAAAAGCTTTCATGGGTGTCTTAAAGCATATAACGCATACTCTTGGCTTTCCAACCCTGAGAACTCCATTTCTGAGCTGACGAAGTTGAAAGACAACTGTTTATCAAGATAAACAGAGATTGGAGATTTAAAGGGGGTGAGCACCTTTTGAATGAGATGCTCTGAAGAACTTAAACCATGTGTCAGCGACCCAGAAGTAAGTAAGGCATAATTAAGGTACACCAGAATGTAGGAACAGAGTTCATTCAGACCCAGCAGATTGGAATCCAATCACGAATTTGGAGCTTGAATCAGAAAAGTCTGAGAGCCCTAGCCAAAGACAGCAGAGCACCTTCACGGACTGTTTGTCCACAGAGAATATCTCAAGTTCTCTCCTCCTAGCAAGGCCGAGCTCCTCCCTAACAGGTAGGCAACTGACCGTGTCCCTTCATGGTGTTCTGTCTCCATCACCCTCAGCCACTCCAATTCAGTGTTAGATTCCAGATGTACCCACAGAAAGGCTTTTTCCAAAATTGTCTCCCCAAGGGAAGAGGCCCGTTCTTCTCTCTTAAGTCATGACGTAGAAAGGGTGTAAATTTAAAACTGACAGAAATGATGTTCCCCACCAGCAAGGGGAGAGGATGGGAGGGCAATGAGAAAGTTTGGGCAGCTTTGAGCCCAGGTTAATCCCTAGACACTCAGAACCATCCTTAGTTCTGGCCTTTCTGCCTGTTCTGTGAGTGGCTTTTGTTTCTGCTTAATAAAGCTAATACTGGGAATTAGGTGGTTTAGGCTGTCACTTAGAACCAATGGAATTCTGAGAAACACACCTGGGATCTATTTCAAGATGAAGTCTTTTCCTCGCAATTGAATATAACTATACACGTGCAGACAACAAATAAAGTTTAATATACTTGCCAGGTATTGCTAACTCAATCTAAAGACTTTGCAGTCACCAGCTGGAGGCTTTGCAAGTCCATGATCTAGGACACCATAACTAGGAGGGAGACTCATCAGGGCTCCCAGGCTATGGTTATCTGTCTCAGTTGAGGTCTGCCTTAGCATCATACTAAGCAACATAATAACAGCATGTAGTACCATGAAAGGCAGAATGAGAAGAACCAGTTCCTATGTGAAAACCTCAGAAACTATCTCAGCATTTAACTCTTAATTATAGACCAAAAAAAAAAAAATGTCAAAAGTCAAGGCAAGCTTGTCAAAAGTGTTTACCTTGTCTTTTCCATCCAGGGTTGGGCTGACAGGGCTCAGAGCCCATGGCAATTAGCCCTACCCAAGTATGCAGCAAGTCATCACACGTCCCAAACTCCTCCTGAATGGAATGCAACCGCTTCCACCTGACAAACATCCCACATGGTCTGGACTGGCTTAGCCTCATGTCTGCATGCTCTGCCTCATCCTCTGCCCCCTGGTTTTCTCTAGCTATAGGGAGCCAGGCTCTGTCCCCCACTCAGGCTACACAGTTCCACAGTTCTTCTTCCTCTTCCTCACTAGTGTCATACCCTCTACCTGAAAGTTCACCCTTCAAGGATTAACTGTTATCCCCATCGGAAGAGACTCATTTAATCTTGTGTTCCTGCATCTGTCTATTCACTTCAGGACACCTTGGTGGCGATCTGTCTGTCAGGTCTTGCTACCATCTGGATTACAGCATACTCTCTTCCTCGGTGCATAGTCCTAATGATAAAGGTCATCTCTTTTTAATATCCACATCCATCACATCCACTAAGAGAGACTACAACCTGGGGCATGAGATATAAGAAACATTGGTCTAATTCTATTGAAAACTAATTTCATTCAGCTTGTTCCAAACATGTTTTGGACAACGTGTCTTTGCCATTATTCCCCAGGTATGGTGTTGGCCTCATTTTAATTTTTGCTCTTTCATTGACTCAATCTATTAATTCATGTATTCATTCACTCTGATCACTCAAGTAACTTGAACCTGCAGAGCATCAGACACTGTACAAAGGCACTGGGAACATAAAATGTCAGGACTTTCTCTTTGCCATTCTGCATGATAGGGGAGACACTAGACACACACACATATATATACATATAAATATATATATACAAAACCCTGTGTGGTACAGTTAGATTCTAAGAGCAATATGCCTGAGATTAATGTGGGGAGAGAGGAGTGAGAGTTAAGTCCCCTGGAAGATAGGCCCGTGTTCAAGAACACTTCACATGATGCATCTCCAGCAGCAATGATCACACAGAAGGTTGTCACCTTGTCACCAAGAGCATCACTGAATGTCACACTCACAGTCAAGGGCAGTGGGCAGTCCAGGTGTGAGTCCCTCGGGCCCCTGTGAAGCTGTCCTACAACTGGGGATACTCAGCAACCTATCTTGGGATCTCTCCTCGGAGGAATCACAAACTCCTTACACTTATTATTTTGTCTACTATAGTCCCTCCAACAGTCTAAAATAGTCTTCATTTACAGAAGCCAAGGTTCTAATTCTGTTCTAAATAAATCATACACTTTGCATGTGAGTTGTGTGCTTCCTTCAAGGTACCTGTATGCAGCCATCTCAGATGGCCTTTATTAATCCAGTTCTCAAGACTCAGAGAGTAAACAACTAGCGTACCCTAGTGATTAACGGGAGAATTCCTTCCCATGCTAGGCTATCAACTCCCAGAAGGTGGGGTCTAGTGTGGTCTTGTATATCCTCATAAATATCTGTTCTTGGTCCCTGATGAGGAAGGATCAGAGGCT
This sequence comes from Phyllotis vaccarum, assembly GCA_033318265.1. NCBI lineage: Eukaryota > Metazoa > Chordata > Mammalia > Rodentia > Cricetidae > Phyllotis > Phyllotis vaccarum. The sequence goes on from JARWLC010000007.1 coordinate 97,717,398, forward strand.
ATTGGGATAAGAACCTCCCTTTCTCCTTCCCTGAGGCAGTTCCTACTTCCCACCTTCTCCTCTAATCCTTATCCATAGCCCACCCGAATCTCAAGGGGCCATGCACTACCTAGGAAATTCTAATTTTCCCAAACGGGGACATTTGAATGTGGAATGAAATTTAAGTAGCTGTTGGATCCCCAGTATTTGTTTACTCAGTATTATTCAGTATACCGAGGTACAAATAGTTTATTTGCCATAGTTATTTGTTCTGGGAGCCATCGTTGGTGATGGACAGGTCCCAGCAGAAGATGTAAGGAGTCAGCAGAGGAAGGAGTGAGCCAGGCATGGTGGTCGGGAGAATCTTGCAGCCCTGACTGACTGATTTGCAGACAGAGTGCTTGCTTTATTTATTATTTATACAAAATGTTGTAAGCATGGATAGATTCATGTTGTTATAGAACATAGATCCATCCTTTCTGGTTTGGACATTTGTCTCACGTGTTCTTCCTCATCTTTCAGTCACCAATAGTGAACTATGACAGAACAGAGTTAGCATTTCCAATCGTTTTCCCTCAAGTTTTAACATCATTGATGAACAAAGTTTCACTTTTACTCATTAACACGTAACCCCATTTTTAAGAATCTAGAGGCCTATGACAAGCTGGTACCTTTGGTTGCTTCAAGGATGCTAGACCAAAACAAAATCTTCTAACCAGTCCAGGCATATTGCCATGTTCCAAGCAGTGTGTTATTAAAGGTCACAGAGCCCTAGAAAAATCCTCAGGCCAAAGCTACTGCAGTCATTATTCAAATTCTGGCATAATACAATGTCTTTGTATTTTTATAAAATCTGTTTATATATCTCATCCTGCATTCTGCTGTTCTCTGGTCATAAGACATCACAGCGACTGTGCCTGTGGTAACTATCTAAAAGGGAGTCCTGAGATCTCATTCCTTGTCATCTTTCCATTCCATATTTTGCTCATCAATATATGTCTCTGTGTAGGGCAGAGGTAACCAGCTAATCTACCTTTGTTGCTGTATATGTCACATAATTGCCCGAGTGTATAGTGGGAAGAGGCTTGCAATGGGAACTGTGATCAACTCCTCTAGCCCACCAAAAATAAACTTAAAAAGTAAGCCTTTTAAGTTTACTTTGCTTTGACTCTCTTGTTCCTGAGTAAGTACAAGGACAGATGTTTCAACAATGCCTCATGGCCTTGTGAAGAGACCTCTGGCTTCCTTATGTGTGTCACAACCTCCAAGGCTTAGGGAAGAACTTAAAGTAGATAAGGATATCATCATACAATTGGAAGGGGTGGTGTGTTCAGGACTTTCCTGGGGAAGCTTAGAGGCAGCATTCCTGGGAGAATGCATAAATGATTCATGAGAAATTTCCCATCAATCCAACATCCCCAAGCTGTACAAATATTAAAAGTCTCCCAAGTATGCCACAGGTGGAAATGACAACCAAAGGTGGCCCAGTGGCCATCATGCAGTTCAGTTGGCTGGATCCTTGTCAGGCAGCTGTGCTGGCTTTATGACTTTTGCTGTTCCCATAAAATATGGCTGTGCCATGTTTGTTCTTCAGTTATTTTATGTGTTATTATTAGAGTAGAGGTTTTAATATAAACCATATTTTAAAATAGATATTAGAAAATCACTAGTTGATAAATGTTTATCACAAATAGATTTATGGCATAATCTTTGAATCACACATTTAGTTATTCATCAGGAAAAAACATAGTTCAAGATGATTAAAAGAACATGTGGCCAGGTAGTGGTGGCATATGCTTCTAATCCCAGCATTCAGGAGGCAGAGGCATGCAGGTCTACAAAATGAGTTCTAGGACAACCAGGGCTGTTTGTTACACAGAGAAACCCTGCAGGGGTGGGGTGGGGAGGGTTGGGGTAGGGTGGGGTGGAGGGCTAGTATGTTTAACAATGTTTTATAACTTCTGCGTACTATGGAAATTAGATTTAACATCCATATTGCTGTCCCAATGAGTGGGTTTTCTTTTTTTCTCTCCAAGTCATTGCAGAAGACAGAGAATTCCAGCAGTCTTTCGATTCCTTGCTGACTCAAGATCATTTATGGCAAGCAGAGATGATATTATATTTCCCAGTTCATCAAAGACTTTGATTAACAGTGAGGACCAGAAATTGAAAATAAAACAATCTGTCAAACAAGGCTATATATATATATGTTCTTCCAAAGTGAGTTAAAAGTTTGGAAGGCAGGGCTGGCGGGGCAGCTCAGTGGTTAAGAGTACTTGCTATTCTTTTTTTGTTTGTTTGTTTTGCTCTGTTTTTTCTAGCACCATGTTTATTTACTCAGCATTCCAGGGCTGTAGTACAACTGCAGAATACTCCAGAACATCAATGATCCACATCCAAAAGGTGCATAACACAACTTGTAGCCCATCTCGTAAATTCACCAACATATACGGATTCCTCAGTTCTAAAGGCCATCACGTAATATTAAAACCCAGTACTACTGTCTTTTATGGAAACACAGGCATAACTGGAATAAAAGGGGCAATGAGATCCAATAACAAAAATATATGAAAATTAGAGTTATTTTATCATTCTATCTTTCAATGTAGTTTCCAAAATCAACTATAATAAAGATGTTCAAACTTTACTCTTAAAAGCTAGAAATTGGTTTCGAAGTTTATTAGGATTATTATTTTAAAAGTGTGAATCCATTAAACCATGTAGAAATAAGTCTGCACAAACAAAACATACTTTATACATGTATAAGTAGAGAGATTGTGTGAGATCTGGATTGTGCAGGCACATCTTTCTTATGCTGTGGCAGCCAGGTAATCTTTCTCTTTAGTTGGGGTGAATCTCCTAAAGCCAGCTTCATTCCAACTTCTATGTTATCTTCCATCATTTGCCCTTCAAAGCTTTCCTTCAGAGTTAAGATGGCCAAATGAATGGAATCTTCCAGTTCTAGGTCTTCTAGGTCTTCTCAAGGAAGGTTTTCCCAGTCACATAGTTCTTCCCCATTGCTGTGGGCCTTCCAGGAAAAGTAGGCTCCAGATGGATCTGACTGAAATAAATATAGTTGTCCCTCATTCCACCCACAAATAAGCGAAGAAACACCAAACGGATGAACACCACCTGACTGGGTATACTTTTGCATCACAGAGGCTACTCTCTGTACCAGCTGGGCTGTAGGAATGGGTTCATGGTAGACAAGGTAATATTGTTGAGCAAGCTTCCAAGCTCTGTGCAGAAGCACTCTGTAATGTGGGCCCATGCCACTATACACCAAGCTGATATGTTTGGTTCTACTTTGTGTACATGCCTTTCATCATACAGAATGGATTTCTGTTTTTTCTCAGTTGCTAATACTACACCATTTGCAGCTTTAATTCCTACTGAAGGGGGGCCCCTCCAGCTACACCAGCCAAAGCATATTCAATCTGGACAAATTTACCAGATGGGCTGAACGTCATCAGCAAAAAGCTGTATCCCCACTCTGCCATCTTTACACTGGAAGTTGTTCTTACAGAGGACCCAGGTTGCACATTCCCAACACTCATACGGTGACTCACAGCTGTTTATATCTCCAGTTCTAGGGATCCAATTCCTTTTTCTGATCTCCAGGGGCACCAGACATAAATAATGGTACACATACATACATGTAGGCAACACTCATACACATAAAAACAAATTTACCCTTTGAAAATGTGTAAGTTTGAAAGCTTAAAAAAAGTTTCTCATAGTAAAATCTTATCAGTGGATATTGATACTAAAACTGGAAAATGTGGTAGCTACCTGTGGAGCTCCTGGGTGAGTCTGACTGGAGCCTGCCTTACCTCTTTCTGTTGTGCAGACGCCCCTACGTCGGCTGTCAAGGCAACTGGATTCTGCACTAGCTTCTGTGGCTCACATCAGGGAAATGAAACTACAAAGTGGAGTCAGGTTATCAACATACCCTGAGAGCACACTTTCATACAAGGGAGATCTGTGTAAACATGTACAGTTTAATGGAATTTTGTAAAATAGAATACAGAGATGCAGAACAGAACGTGAACTCGGCAGGAGAAGACTGTAGAAAAAGTACTTCGAACAGGTGCTTTGTTCCAGGAGAGATTTTTTTTTGTGCTTATAAGTTTTTTTTTATGGAATAAAATTAAGTGAAATAAGATAGTAAGAAGCGCCAAGGTTGTTACCTAGCACACAGTAAACACTTAGATACCGTATGCATCTCCTATTCTTCTGCCATTGTTATCATCAAGGCTCTTGGCCAAACTTGAACGTCAAGACCTAGAATAAGGAGGTATGAGTTCATGGCCAGCCTGAGTTACACTGCCAAGTTTCAGGTCAGCTTAGGCCCTGTTTCAAAAAAAAGATAGAGGGTAAAATCTAGAATAAATTACCACAAGAATTAGAGACAGCAGGGGTGTACAGGGGGTGTGTTGAAAATGCTGCACACCTACACAGCAGACAGTGAGAATAATCTTACACACACAATAGTGCCTCCCCATCCTTGGTCTTACCCTCTGTGGCTCCAGTTTATTGTTATGAATTCAGATCCAGAAACATGAAATGGAAAGTTTCAAAAAATATTTCTGATGTGGGAATGTTTTATTGTATGTGGGAATATCAATCTTTAAATAAAAAAAAAACTGTTTTAGCTCATGACAGACACATAAAAAAATAAATCAATCAAAATGAATTTTAAAAAAGTCAAAATAAAATCAACCCAACCGCCAAAAAAATATAAAAAACACAAATAAGCCACGAGCCACATAACAGAAAATTAATAGCAATAAATTACATTTAAATTTAAAAACTAACAATATGTCTAAAGCATAAGCCAAACAATGTAAACTTAATATAAATACCTAAATAATTTTTTAAAGCCTAAGCAACAACAGACAACTAAAAAATCTAAATGACAATAAGTCTAAACCTCTAACGCCCAAGACCGAAAAAACCTTATTATAATATATTTCATTTGTTTGTTTTGTTAGCTGGCTTGTTTTACATGATCCTGAGTATCGAGATGAAATCTTGAACTGTCCTGCTATGTCCCACCTAGGACAGGAGTCATTTCTTTGTCTATAGTATCTATACTGGATACAATACCCAGCTGCTACTCAATAGTCATTTTAGTTATCAGATCAATTATAACAGTATCACAGTGCTTCTGTTTAGGTAACTCTTAAGTAGGGGACCAACACAGGACCTATGTCATCCCTCACTTCCTCTCACCACTTAACACTGTATCATATCACATCATCACAAAAGGGGAGATCCAGTGCAATAAGATGTTTTCACAGAGAAACCACATTCAGATAATACTTATCATAGTCTATCACAACTGTTGAATTTTATTATTATTACTCCTTTATTGTGCCTAGTGCAGAAATTAAACTTGATCATAGTTATGTATGTGTAGGAGAAAACACAAGATTCATTACTGACCATAGTTTTAGGCTTGTGCAGCAGGATCTTAAAATTTACCCCTTGCAGATAAGGGTAACCTCAGTATTAACCATTATAAGTCCTGACAGAACACAGACTTAGAATTCAGCCTCAGGCCAGTTAACCTACAAATACTCAGAAATATAACCAGTTTAGAGGGCTAGGTGGGCAGCATCAGAAGTGATTCCGCACTATTAGATGAGGTTTCAAATCAGTATAGTTATGAAGCCACCCTTGTCCCCAGCAGCCCTAGCATATACAAATCTCCACAAAATAAAATTTTGACTTCAAAGCAGTGGTAAGGAGAGAACAATTTCCTTTCAAAATACTACCTCTGAGCATCAGTCATCACTGTGGACGATAAATCAGAGTACATCTCCAGCATTTATCAAAGTGCCAGGGACATCATAGACACTCAGTATTTAGTAGATAAATGAGTCTCGGGTTTTTAAGGATGTTTGACAGTTGATTCCAGGTAGAGATGATGGATTGCACAAATGCACCTAGTTTGGCTCCCTCTAGAATACCACTAAAACTCTAGGAGATGTGGGGGGCGACAATCGAAACTGTGGAAGAAACTTGAGAGTATGATGAAGGACCTTACACATCAGGGGGAAAAAGTGCTAAGTTCCTAGGTGCCATGTCTCCTGGATATGAGTAGAAGATGGAGCAGGGTCCAGAGAGAGAATTGGGGTTAATGCATGCAGGTAATCCACCTCCCCCAACTTCCCCAATACTAGGAGTAAAGCCTGACCCTTCCAAAAGACCCGAAAAGACTTCTTTGGGGATACAACCAGGCAAAGAGGAGGGAACATCCCGTGACAGTGTGGAGAGATGGGAAAGCCTGCCCATCACCTTACAGTAAGGTTCTACTCTGCTTTTCATCAGCTTACTCTTGAATATGAGCAGGCAAGTGGGATTAGTCAACAGCTGAGGAAATTCTCTAGAAGGAAGATAATGGAATGCTGTCAATTGCTAGATTGAGGATGTCTGCAACTCTTCAGCTCAGTGAGTGCAAAGACCATTTACTGCACATTACTCTGACATTTTAAATAGCTCACCTTAAAACTTGCAAAAAAGCACACACTAAGGAGAAGAGTCAGAGTTGCACCACACATTTCCCAAACAACCCAAAGTGTGAGAGAGGACAGTGGAGTTTGGCCTCCAATCTTCTGAGGGAAATAACTTCCAATCTAAAGCTCTAGGGCCAGCCAAGTCATACAGCATGAATAAAGACAATGATACAAGTACTCAAAATAGGGAAACCAAAGCAGAAGGCATGAATTATGGGGGGCAGGGGGGGGGGAACCAACTAGAAGTGGGTCCTCGGGATAGGGATATGTTGGCTGTGTCCAGGTGTGGTGAACACTAAGTTCAAAGTGGAGAAATGTGTCTCAAGAAAAAGGATGCACCAAGGTAGGTTATCACTAAAATGCCAATTGCAGTTATACCTGCTGATTGAAATCTGGCCATGGGGTGGCCAAGCAGCCTAGTGGAAGCAGTTGTACCTGATTTGCCCTGTCTTCTCAATGGGCTTCCTCCGCTTCCACCCCATAGTCTTGAAGAGGTTCCAAGCTACCTTCCGCTCACTCCAGCAGCCATTCTGCTTCTCAGTTCTCTCCCGAAGTCGCCGATGTGGCCACAAGTAATTTGAGCTCAGAGAAGCTTACAGTCAGCTGGTGTTTTCTTCTTTTTGACCCTGTTTGGAAGTGTCTACCTACTTTTTCAACACACAACCAGGTTTGTGTTTGCTGTGAATTTTTGTAACAGCATATGATAGTTTTAGATCTCTCTGGGTTTTTAAAAAAATATTATTTGTTTTATTTTGTTGTGGATTGACTTGGGATCTTACACTATGGGATCTACTACCAACTCTCTCTCTCTCTCTCTCTCTCTCTCTGTGTGTGTGTGTGTGTGTGTGTGTGTGTGTGTGTGTGTGTGTGTGTGTGTGACAACCTGGCTAAGTTGCCCAGGCTAGCTCCTAACCTATGCCCCTATTGCCTTTGCCTCAGCCCTTCTACAGCTGAAACAATACAAGTGACAGCTTTTAGTTTTGACCTTGAATAGCATCCAAAGGCTCATAAGCCATAGGCCTAGTACTCAGCTGATGGTGCTACTGAAATTTCAGGGAACCATTAGATTATCCTTGAAGGAGCTATTGGGTCTCCCCTTTCCCTGTCCTCTCTCCCCTCTCTCCCTGGATCTCTACTTTTTTCCTTTCCTCCTTCCTCCCCCCCTTCCCTTTCTCACTCAGCATGAGGTAAAGAAGTCTTTTCTACAGTGGCCTCTACACCATAATGTAGCATAACATCCTCCTACAGGCCCGAAGCAGCAGGGTCAGTGACCACAAACTGACACCTTTGAAACCATGAGCCAAAATAAACCTTTTCTACTTCAAAGCTTATTATAACTCCTTCACATAGTCCTATTCTAGGGTGTTGGAAATGGTGTCCTGGATGCTGAGCTAGCCAGAAGTAGACTGGACTGACTATAAAGCATCTGTATTATAGGAAAGCAACCTCACTGCGCCACAGACAGCTGAGGAAACACCTATTCTTGGACTTCACACACACACACCCCACCTCACACTCCACCCCACCTGTACTTGCTCAAGTCTCCCTTATTACCAGTACTTAGTTTCTTTCCAGAAAAATAACCACCAACTGATAGTAGCTGCCCAAAGAATATGGTCTGGTAAGGAGGGGAAGGACAACCAAAATATTGTTTAAAATTTTTCCATCAAGATGTCCCTGCCCTTCTCCATGGCATATTCTCAGATTGGGTTAGATGCACTTGACTTAAGCATATCTGTGCATACCACACCATAGGGAAAATGATCTCTGCACTTGAGCATATCTGTGCATACCGCACCATAGGGAAAATGATCTCTGCACTTGAGCATATCTGTGCATACCACACCATAGGGAAAATGATCTCTGCACTTGAGCATATCTGTGCATACTACACCATAGGGAAAATGATCTCTGCACTTGAGCATAGCTGTGCATACCGCACCATAGGGAAAATGATCTCTGCACTTGAGCATATCTGTGCATACCGCACCATAGGGAAAATGATCTCTGCACTTGAGCATATCTGTGCATACCACACCATAGGGAAAATGATCTCTGCACTTGAGCATATCTGTGCATACCACACCATAGGGAAAATGATCTCTGCACTTGAGCATAGCTGTGCATACCGCACCATAGGGAAAATGATCTCTGCACTTGAGCATATCTGTGCATACCGCACCATAGGGAAAATGATCTCTGCACTTGAGCATATCTGTGCATACCGCACCATAGGGAAAATGATCTCTGCACCTCTGTGTCTTACGTATGCCTTAAGTATTTTGATGGTAAAGACAAGGTCTTCATGTGTATACAACCCCAGTGTCTAGCACAGGATAGGAATTAAATAATATTTATGAAAATAATCCCTACAAAGCCTGAAAAATACTGAAAAACTATTAAGTTTATATGACTTTTTATTAGAAAAAAAACAGATGGATTTTATATTTAAGAACAGTTTTAGGAGCTGGAGAAAGGGCTCTGTGGTTAGGAGCATGAACTCTTCTTGCAGTCAGTACCAGTACCCATGTGGGATGACTCCCAACAGCTTGTGACTGGAATTCCAGGGTCATCCCACACCTCCGCCATCACTGGGCGCTGCCCATGTGTACACACCCTCCCTCAGACACATGCACATAATCAAACATTTTAATCCAGAAAAGAGCAGTTTATGTCGGGGCTTTGGTACACGCCCTTAGCTTGCGTATTAACTTAGTCCATATTTCACTTTGGCATTCCCTCTTTGTGCTGTACATCCTGTGGGCTTTGAGAGTTACACTTGCATCATGCAGGACCCTTTGACAGCCCTAACATCCCTGGACCCCACTCACTCTTCTTCCCGCATCCCTCCCCCTTGCCATCCTTGCAAAACACTGATTTCTAAATTAACTCTTGTGGACCAAAGAGTGTTTATGACATTCTTGTATCGTTGTACTTTGTGAATATTCCCTCTCCCTCCACCCTCCCTCACCCATCGCTCCCCTTTTCATTGCTCACCCCATATTTCCCTCACTGCTCTTATGTACCTATTCTGCATATGAGATAAGTTGTGAGAGTTTGTCTTTCTGAACTTGGCTTAATTTCACTGACAATATCAACCCCGAGTTTCAGCCATGTTCTCACAAGTGAAATAATTTCTTTCTTCTCACTGCTGAATAAAACTCCATTGCGGGGCCAACCAGATGATGGCTCAGGAGGTAAAATGCCTGATACATAAACCTTGTGTGAACGAAGTTCAGCCCCCAGAATTCACATAGAGGCAGAAAGAAAAAACAAATGCCACAAAGTTTACCTCTGACATTCACATGCACACTGTGACACGTGTGCCCCAAACACATGTCATGCACACATGCACACATAATAATAATAACAAAAATAACAGTAATTTAAAGACTTAAAAAACTCCTGTGTGTATGTGTATGTGTGTGTATATGTATGTGTGTGTATGTATGTGTGTATGTATGTGTGTATGTATGTGTGTGTATGTATGTGTGTATGTGTGTATGTATGTGTGTATGTATGTATGTGTATGTATGTGTGTGTATGTGTGTGTATGTATGTATGTGTGTGTATGTGTGTATGTGTGTGTGTATGTGTGTATGTGTGTGTGTGTTTGTGCTGGGAGCCACAGACTTATGAAGTGGGAACTGTTTGGCACCTACAAGGCTAGCCTATCAGAGCCAAGGGACCTGATGGAGATAGAGCCAAAGTCTTAAGGAGTTTGGTGTGAATTGCCTTTGAAGACACCTAACCGCTTCCTACAGAGAATTTATGTGTGTAAAGGCAGCCCCCTCCATCTGTTATTTCCTTGGAACTTATGGGTATGTGCCCTCATCCCTTTGTGAAAACAGTCACACAGATAAGATCTTCCAAGCCTTTGTTCCCCCTGCCCAGAGCAGACTTACTGTCTACCTTCCCCATGATTACCATTGCTAGTAAACATAGTAGTAACTCATTTGAAACTTTTCTCAGGTATGTCCTAAAGTCACCATCGCTACTGATAAAATAACTATCCAGAGCTAACTAACCCAAAAAGCTTTCGAAGACTTTTTTGCACCTGGATTCATTAACACAAGATCCTAACTTGAAGGTTTAAGGAAACAAATTAAGCCTTCACAAACTCTCCCCCAAGGAAGGTGCTAGCAGAGCAAAGAGCTGCAAGGTCCCCTTCATTGTTTACTTGGTCACCTAACAACCCGGCCCTTACAGTCTTGTCAAAGGAATGGCCTTGTCAAAGGACCGGCCTGATTGGGGTATATAAGACCTTTGCCTTCATGGCTGCAGTGTCTTGCCGCCATGGCATCAGCATCATGTTGTGTTGTGTCAAGCCATCATTGCTGTGTCAATAAAAATGCACTGAAAAGGAATTGCTCTGATTCCAGTAGATCCCCCACTCCCCCACCAGCAGAAGCGCATCTTTCTGAAGCCCTGAGAGAAAAACTATCTGGGGCTGGACCCACAGAAAGTTTTCATTATGTGTATGTATATGTGTATGTACATGTATGTGTGTATATATGTGTATGTGTGTATATATGTGTATGTGTGTTTATGTGTATGTGTGTTTAATGTCTGTGGATAGTCATCTAACTTGTTCACTATTTTGGCTATTGTGAATCGCTTAGCAATAAATATGTATGTGCAAACATCTCTAAGATATTCTAGTTCAAATTCCTGGATAAAAACTGATCTTTCTATAGTCTCTATAATTTGCCTTTTTTAAGTCCCACATTGTTGAATCATACATATCATATGTTCATACTTTTTTTCACTTAGTAATATATATTTGCATTTCCTCTGTCTTTGGAAAGAACATTATTATCTAATCTTTAAAATAATTCTGTTTTGTAAGTTCTTGTACTAGATGAACCCCTGAGATTTGGGAGGCAAGGTGACGTACAGATATAGCCCAAGCACATATTGCCATTATATTGTCAATCAGTGAAGTACTCGTGTGTTGAATACTTCCTTTTCAGGCCTGGTTCATAAGAATATGATTTCCTTTTGGAGAAGCTAACAATGTAGTGTATAAGACAGCTGTGTAGTTTTTGCTCAGTGTGGTGTCACATGTTTGTAATGCCAACACCTGAGAGGTAAAGATGGAAACCAGGAGGAGTTCAAGGTCATCCTCAAGTACATGACTAGTTCAGTCACAACCTGGGCTACATAAGATCCTCTCCAAGAATTGAAAGTATTTTTTTAAAAAATTGAAGGACAGCTATATAGTTTTTAAAAGCTTATACTTTTGAGCCAGGCATGATGATGAATATCTTATATCCCAGTAGTTTGGAGCCAGAGGCAAGCAGATCTCTGTGAGTTCAAAGCCAATCCAGTCTGTCTAGCAGTTCCAGGACAGGCAGAGCTACATAGTGAGGCCCTGTCCCAAAACAAACACTCAACCCTGTCCTTTCATAACGGGTTACTGGGGAGGGGGATGAAAACATTTTTGAAAAAAAGAATTAAGTCATCATAAATACACTTAGCATAGGTATGAAACATCATAATTTCTCACTGAATGTTTGCTATTATAATTTCCCTTAAATTATCCAACAACTTTAAATGCTACCAATTGCTTATATTTTTCTAATCAATCAACAGAAAATGAATTAGTACGCTAAAAAAAAAATCCCAGAATGAGGAAATTTGATTTTTCCCCAAGCCCATCTTCTCTCGTTACTACCTGTCCCTGTGATTCAAGCAGAAGCAGCACCATGTCCCCAGGTGGAGACCTTAAAGGAGGGGTGTTTGGTGGGAGGACAATGATAACTTGAGCATTCTGGGAGCACATGTGTGGGAGGGGAGCAGTAGGCAGTGGATACTGGTGACAGCCAAACGATATAGGGCCTCCAAGCACTGATGTTCATAAAACGTGTCAGTTGTCCTGATTTGCAAGTGGTATTTAAGCTCCAAGAACTGCTGAAGCTGAGCATTCTCTTTGGAGTGACTGGAATAAGGCGAGCTCTGTGTGAGACATTTTTGGTCTTGCTAAGGTCAGTGTGTGTGTGTGTGGGGGGGGGGTTCCTGAAAATTGCTAAGGAGATGCTAAGAAGCAAAAATGTTTGTTTCCCATATGCAAAATTAGGGAGGGGCACGAGTAATTCAAGATGTCTTCATAGCAAGTTCTTTGGATAAGCACCAATTCAAGTTGAAACCTTAGAAAATAAGAATGGAAGTCAACCAAGCGAAAGTTCTTGAAGAAAATCCAGGCATAGTGGCAGATGCTCATAATCCTAGCACTTAGGGAGAAAGGACAGAAGGATTAGTAGTTCTAAGACAACCTCAACTACCTAATGAGTTCAAGGCCAGCCTGAGCTACATGGGACCCTATCTCAAAAAAACAAGAATCAAAACCTTCGGTTGTATGTTTGCGTGTACATGTATATGTACATGGAGGTTGGAGGCCAACATCAGATTTCTTCAGCTGCTCTCTATTGTGTTTTCTAAGATATTGTCTTTCTATATAAACCGGGAGATCACCCATTCAGCTAGGCTGGCTGGCCAGCCAGTTCCAGGGACCCATTCATATCCATCATCTACCTACTGAGCCATCTCCCCAGCCCCAAACAAGTTCTAAAACCCATCTCTCTCAGTGGGTTAGACTGTTTCTATGTGAGGATATTTTTTTCCCATCATCCTAAGCCTTCTCTATCTTGGGTAAATAAAAGTAAATAGAAATTTCATCTTTGGTCTTTATTATACCCTTGAAAGCATCGTGAACTTTAAATTAATAGAGCTGGAAGTTATGTGGTATTCTGAGGTGGGACTGGGGGATTAATTTCTGCTTGGATATTAATTTCATTTTTTGAGACATGATCTCACTATATAGCCCAGGGTGGCCTCTAATTCTCTGCTCAGTTTTTCTTAAAAATACATTTAACATTGATTTAAGACAACAGGAAAAATAGCATTAGCATTGAGTTTTAATTAAGTACAACTGGAGAAAATTATCAATACCCAGTTAATCCCGTGTGTTTAAAACTGTTACAGTTGCAAACCTAAAGAGGTCATTTCACACTCTGTTTTCTTGTTCCCTTAACAAAAACCTAAATGCTTTTTGACAATATCTATTTACACATTTTACCAGTTTCTATTGATGATCATACCCAAATTGGTGTCAGACACTAAGAATATAATTAACAATATAGTCCCAATATATTTTACAGTTCAATTAATAATATCCTAAAAGTACAAGCAAACTACAATTACATCAAAGGATAAAAATTAGGTACTTCTATTAGCATATTTCGAGGTCCCCACAGGGTGAGTACATGCAATAGGCCTCTCAAACTTCTATGCATGTAACTCATTTGGGGTTCTTATTAAATTCCATAATCTGATTCCATAATCCAGGGTAGAGCTGACGTTCTGTATTTAAATAAATTGTCATATCTGTCACTTGATGCTGATTCTCTTGGCCACTTTGAAGCAAGGACAATACAACACAATATTAAGATAGAAGATTTGGGATTGAAAAGATGGCCCAATCAGTAAAGTGCATGCTGAGCGAGCATGAGGAACTGAGTTTGAATCCCAAAGCCCACATTAAGAAGTCAGGGGTGACAGAGTAATCCCAGCATGGTGGGATCAGGGACAAGAGAATCCCTGGGGAACTCAGGCTAGCCAGCTTAACTGATAAATTCCATGCCAAGTGAGAGGCCCTGTCCTCCCCGCAAAGGAAGGCGGCACTTTAGAACTGACACTTGAGATTGAACTCTGGCCTCCACATGCACATGTACAATATAAGGTTTTAAGATATGGAATTGTAACACAAGATGCAGAATAAGATGTTTTCACTGGAACGATATACGGATGAATGAGAGGCCTTTAAACCCAGTACTAACGATAAATGTTAATTCCCACAGAGAGAAGTAAAAGGTGGCATGAGAACTAAATACAACAGCATCCAGGCTTGTACTAAGAAGTTCAAAAAAAGCTTCCCAAGGAAAGCAGGCTCCACAATTGAGCCAGGAAGGCATGGAAGGTGTCATCTCCGGGAGCGAGGCACAATAGTACTGCTGGCTGACATTGGTAATGGCCTTTACATGGACCAGTACAGGGTCCATCCAGAGACCGGTGAATGGTTCTGTTGGACAACTCTCCTTCTGGGAAGCAGATGCTGGAGAAGAGGCTTACAAAAAAACATTGTCTGATGAATGAGCCCCCTATCAAGAACAGCCGCAGCATTTCTCTCTCCCTCTCTCTCCCTCCCTCCCTCTCTCTCTCTCTCTCTCTCTCTCTCTCTCTCTCTCTCTCTCTCTCTGTGTGTGTGTGTGTGTGTTTCTGTGTGCTGTTTGTAGTGATGCTGAACTGATGGTCTCAGGCATGCTAGTGAAGCACTCTGCCACAGCGTTGTAGCTCCAGCTCTCAAACTAGTTTTTGTGAATACACATCACACAGACAGTACCTTGGTTTCTGGCTAAGGGCTCCGTGCCCAGCCCAGGGCTGTGCTTCAGCTCCTCTGACTATTCACTGACCCTCTTGTTTCTGAGCTTCTTACCAATATGCTGTATTTCTGTATTTTCCTAGCCTCACTTTTCTGGGTTTTCGCTTTTTGACAAGACCTTTGTTAACAGGGTTCTTTTCACTGGTCCTGTGGATGCTTTTGGTTAACTTTGGTTGGGCCCTCTCTTGCGTTCCTTTAGTCACTGGAGGCCCTGTGAAGGCATGTCTAGAGTCCTTCAGCAGCTGAGTGGCTGCTGCCTTTGATAGCGCGCTGTTCCCCTCCCCGTTCTGTCTCCCACATCCTGGAAGTCATGTAGGCGTCATTCTGATTAGAGTAGAGACCAAAGGCAAAGGAAGTCAGAGGACAGAGTAGGGAGGGAGCTTGAGCGGCATGTTAGATGGTCTCTATCCCATAACAAGTGCTTGACACATGTTGGCCAAATTTTTGCAAACTTGTTTTTGAGATGGGGTCTCAATTTTTCTTCACCTGGCCCCGAACTCTGGCCTCAAACAATCTTCCTGCTTCAACTTTCCTAGTAGCTAGGATCATAAGGCTTGATGGTGTACCCTGTAACTGCACCCTGTAACCCCAGTCTTTGAGATTTAGGTGAACTAGAGAACTATTTGGTATTGGGGAATTGAACCAAGGGTTTTGTGTATAATACAAAAAACATGCGTTGCACCAAGCAATAGCCCCAGCCCTGCTGAATTTTAAATACAAATTTTGTACAACCTTATTTTACTGACTTTCAAGACATTGCTGGTTTAAAAAGCACTTACTCTGTTAGAAAATTTTTAGACTGAATAACTTTTCCAACTGATGATCATTCTTCTCTTATACCTTGTAAAGGGAGATGAGATGATATTCATGGTAGACAGAATTCTGGAGTTATTCCATGACCCTCACCCTTTCCATATGGATGAAGTCTGTATGATGAATCTCATTGCTGTGACTGCTGTTATGTGGAGGTTATTCTGGCTGAACCTAATGTAGTGGCAGCCATGATATAGAGCATCAAAAAAACGGTTTTCTCTGGCTGAAGAAACTGGAGCCTCGAAGCACAAGACGGCTTCAAGGTGTCGGTACTGGCTTGAAGAACAGAAGGAAATGTGTGGGAAAGTCCAACAAACAGCTTTCAGGAGCTGGAAAAAAAAGTGAGAAGAACATGTCAGCTTCAGCCCTCCCACCACAAAGAAGCAGGCAGGTTCTTCTCTAGGGAGGCCGGCTTGGCAACACCAGCATGTCAGCCTTGTAAATAGTTAATTCAGAAGGGCCCTTTTTAAAAATTAAGAATTGATTTGCAGCTCAGTCTGGGTTTAAAACTTGTAGCTTAGGTTTTCAACAAATAAAACTGTGAGAAAATGACTGTTGTTTAATGTGCTAGGTTCATAGCAATCCATACACAATGGTTAACTAGAATAAGAGCGGCAGAGATAATTCAGCAGTTATGAATGCATACTGCTCTTTCAATGGACTTGGATTCCGCTCCTAGCCTCACATCAGACAGCTCACAACCACCTGTAACTTCAACTCCAAGAGGATCTGACACCTTTGGTCTTTGCACACACATACACACAGACATATAACTAAAAGAAAAATTTAAGCCAGGCTGTGGTAGTACATGCCTTTAACTCCGGCACTCTCAGAGGCAGGCAGATCTATGTGAATTCGAGGCCAGCCTGGATTGCAGGGTTAGTTCTAGGACAGGCAGAGTGTCTTAGTTAGGGTTTCTATTGTTGTGAAGAGACATCACAACCACAGCAGCTCTTCTACAGGACAAACATTTAATTGGGTGGGTTACAGTTTCAGAAGTTTAATCCATTATCATCATGGTGCAACATGGCAGTGTGCAGGCAGACATGGTGCTGGAGAAGGAGCTGAGAGTCCTGCATCTTGACTCACAGGCAACAGGAAGTGGTCTGAGATACTAGGCATGTTTTAAGCATAAATGAGACCTCAAAGCCCACTTCCATAGTGACACACTTCCTCCTAGAAGGCCATGCCTACTCCAACAAGCCTCATCTCCCAATAGTACCACTCCCTATGAGCTAATGGAGGGCAATTACATTCAAACTACCTTCACACAGCTACCCAAAGAAACTCTGTCTTGAAGATCAAACAGACAAATAGAAGGTATACATATATACATTAAAAAATAATATAAATATAAAATGTTTTTAAGTTATGTTTACAAGTAGCATAATTTTATGCTGCCAGAAAGTTTATGGTTTGTTTGTATAAATACCTATATTTAGAATATGTATTTGCTTAAGCTGTTTTCTACTATGTGTACTGGAGGAAAGAGAAAAAAAACATAGTTTAAATAATGTGTGCAATTCCCTCCCTTTAGTGATTCCTTTCACTGGGCTGTGGGCAGCAGCTGACAGAGCCACTGCCTGTCACACGTTCCTCAGGAGGCATGATGGACATCTGCCTTGCTCAGTTTACCTCCAAGCTCAACTGACTCATAGTCTCAAAACTTTGTGGGTTTCTTTTCGTATTTCCTAACTCTAGACATCCCTGTATTCGCTGTACATATATTATCCTTGATAATAGTTTAAATAAGATGTATATACAGCTCTTTATTGGCAATTAAAAACTAATTAGGGGCAATCTTGATTATGCCCTGCTTAAGAAGCAGCTTCACTCTACTGGTTTTTCTTATTTAAAACCGGAGTCACCCAACTGCATGAAGATAAGTGAGTTCACTTGTCTTCATTAGCTTTGAATTTGTGCTATGTGATATGGTAGCCATTAGCTCCTTGTAGGGACTTAAGTTTATTAAAAGTGAATACAATGTAAAGTTCAATTCTTGAGTTGCATTAGCCACATTTCAAAGGTGTGGTCTCTGATTGTTATGTTAGACAGCAGAGACAGAGAACTACCACCATCACCACAGAAAGTTCTGTTGTGTCCCGCGCCCGCAAGAAAAGGCACGACACACGTAGGATCCTTCTGCAGCAAAGCTTTAATGCGTCTTGAGGGAGAGCATCAGCTTACAGAAAATGGAGAGCACGAGGTAGGAAAAGCCCAATCCTTATATAGACCAAAGACCTCTGCCTTGGACGTGTCACCTCTCTATAGGCTGCAGCTCATTATCCCACATGACGCCACGGGAGAGGCGGAGAGACCAGTCTTGGAAGATTACCAAAGGCATGCGCCCTTGCCTTGTTTACTGACTCAGGTGGGTTGGCCAGCACCGGATATCGGCGCCATCTTGAGGGGCTGGGGCAAGCGGCTCCCAACACTGTTGGATCATTAAGAGACCTATGTCTTCAATTACCATTCGGTCTATGCTCAAATATTCTTAGCTCATAGCTTTTCATAAGAAGATTTTTCAAAGACGTAATTGAAAAGTACACCTTTTAAAATCGAGTGGTCCGATTTTGAATCCTGGATTCACCACTTGAAGGCTCTGTGACCTGAAGATGGTTATTGGACTTTCTGCCTCATTTTCCACTACACAGTGGGGGACAGTGGCAAGAAGATGTTCCTTAAAGTTGTCAAAAAGACTTAATAATCTGGGACTGGTGAGAGAGCTCAGCAGGCAAAGGCATTGACCATCAAGCTCTACCTAAGGGGGAATCACCAGGACCCATGTGGCTAAAGGTGACAATGGGTTCTCAGGAGACAGGGAAGGGAGGAAGGAGAGAGAGAGCAGAGAGAGGGGAGGTTGAACAACATAATTTATAGACTGTGCTTAAAATAGTGCCAACTCGTAAGTACTCAGTGTGTTTCATTACTATTTTTGTATCAGTATTTTAAAAATCAAATTGGTATTTGTTACCTCATTAATCTGAAAGTTCATGCTTTGTATTGTCTTGGATAACTTCCTGTCACTGTCCTCTGACTGCTGGGGATAAACCCGGGGCTTCATGCAGAGTACAATCTCTACCTTGGTGCCCATTCTCTCAAGTGTCTCCTAGTCTTCTTTTCTCTTGTCCTGTCTAGAATTCTGGCTGGCTGTCCGTTGCATGTTGTCATTTTGTCTTCTGTAGCCTTTGAGTCAGTTTGCTTTTCTGTAAAATGAGGGACAAAGAGTGTCTGTCTCATGGGCTGATTGTGAGGCATGAATGAGCTAAGCTGTGTAGAACATCTGCGCAAGCGGCATATACGCGTCAGCTATTAGAAACTCTGGTTGCAGTTCCTTATTCATTTTTAGCTCTGGGAGGTCTCCTTTAACTTACTAAAGATCTTTTATAATAATTTATCTACTCTATTAAAATCAGAAGCTGTACCTCCTTTAGTTGCAAGCAGTGACACATATTCCGTTTTTTGTTGTTTAGAATATTTTTCTTTCCCATGTAACACCTTTCAGATAGACTGTAATGTGTATATTGTTTTGATTTGCATTAAGTACATGACCAAAAGGCTGTAATAGTAAGTTTCTGGCCTGGCCTTTCCGGCCTAGCCCTGAGGTTCTGACTCGCAGACCCTCAGTCCCACGGAAACACATGGATGCTTGTATCATTTTTATGCTGATCAGCCTATGGCTCTGGCATATTGCTAGCTATCTCTTGCTCTTAATCTAACCCATGACTCTTATCCTGTGCATGCCTACTCACCAGTAGGCATGACAATTATTTACAATGCAACAACATAACCCCACTACTACAGGCCTAAAAATAACCACAGCTTTCAAAAGAAGAAGTTTCTTTCTTATAAAAAGTAATAAGTATAGAAGGGTGAGGTCTCAGGTAGATAAGCTTCTTTTCCATGATAATCAAGGATCCAGGCTTCCTTTAATTCCTTCAGTCTCTGGTTTCCATTACATTCAAGTACTAGTTGAGAGAGGAAATGGATGAGAAAGAGTATGTTCTTCCACTCGATACATTTCTTTAAAGTTATATATATATATATGTCATTTTCTATTGGCCAGAGCTTAGTCATATGGCTACACTTGATGTTGCAGGATGTTGAAAATTTGTATTTATTTATAAATAGGTTATTATTATTATAGAGCCCAGGCTAGCCATAAACTTGTAATCCTGTGTTAGCCTTCTGAGTGGTGAGATGAGAGATATGTGTCGTCATGCCTGTTATTCATGAACCTCAAACAATGAGGAGAAGACATGGAGGGGATCTGGAAGTCTTTGCTACAATGCTTCTCTGATGCTGCCTTGAGGATTCTGTCTGTCCTATCCCGTTCACCTTGGTGGTAAAGGACTGGAACGTCTCTGTGGGTATCCCAGCACCTCTTATCTTCACACATCACTGGTCCTGAGAGAAGTAGGATCTCCGATAACCCTCCATTATGACTTAATAAAGAATGGACCTATGTCTTATTTATTGCTACAGATGCTGTAGAAAAAAAATGTGAGAGTTTTGTTTTGGCTCAAGGTCTCAGAAGTTTCAGTCCCTAACCATCAGGCTTTCTTGCCTTGGGCCTGTAACATGACAGCACATCCTTGCAGCAATCTGTGAGAGAGATGTTCACCTTATGGAAGCTGGAAAGCAAAATGAGAAGGGAGGAGGAATGGCTGGAGTCCCAACTGCACTTTGCCCCAAATGACCTAACTTCCAGTAAGCTCCACCTATGTAGAACCACATTCCAGAAACCAAGCTTTAACACAACAGACTTCAGGGATATAACAGATCCAAACTATAACAGTGCATACTCAATAAAGAACAGAGATATGCAAAGTGCACCCTCTACGCCAAGAGCTGTTCTGAATGTTTTACATATGGAATAAATTGAGTTGATGCTCCTTAAAATTCCTGTTAACACCTTAGTACCACACAATATGACTTTATTTGGATTAGAGTTTATTCTATATATGTAACTTTGTGAGGTTATGCTGGAGTAGGTTTGGCTCCTAATCCAATATGGCTGGTATTTTATAGAAAAGAAAAATCTGATCACAGAAGCACCTATACAGGAAACAGGCCAAATTAAGTTTGGAGTCAAGGAAATGTGAGAAACTCTGGAGCTTTAGGAGGGGACATAGCTTCTCTCATCCACTATCTCAGATGCCCAGGCTTCATAACTGTGAAGCAGTAAACTTCTATTGTTCAAGCTACTAATACTGCAGTAGTTCTAGACACCATAGCAAGACTACACAACATATTCCCTCCTTTTCATCTCAACCCCTTCTTGTGAGACAGCTGATGTTCTCCCATTTTACAGATGGCAAAGCTGGAGGTGCAGAGGTTAGGAAAAGCAGAGCATCAGGAAACATAGGGAGAAAGATTGAAGGGGGAAGGAGGAAAAGTTTTTTAAAGGTTAAAATGTGGGCTGGAATGCAGAGAAAGAATCAAGGGCAGAGATTTTAATGTGGCCTTCCCAAAGAATGATAAAGGTTATAGGTTACTATATATAAACAACCAATATTTTTCATTTTCAGATATGTGAAGGGTTTTGAATAAAAATGACCTTTTCTCAAGAAAGCTCTTTCATTTTTGACACCTGAAGATATTTTATTATATTTTTGAACCTAAAGACACAATTTCTAAGAGCCCTGGTCTTGAATTTTCAAGATAGGCTTCATTTTTATTTGACGAGAAAGGACTAATAATGATCATTTGCTCCATGAGTGTTAATCTGCAAGGTTTGGGTTTTATGTTTGGAGTTCTATAGGTTTGTTTCTGATGGATGAGCCAACACTTGGCCTTTAAAAGTTTTCTATTCTACATCTTACATCTAGTGTTTATGCATATACACAGAAGAAGCACACACACAACAAAGCTTAAGTGCATAGTTGGAGGTGATACACAGATATGATAGGGCTCGGTCTTCACATGATACTATATCTTCAATCAGAAGTATGTGTGGATCTTGGGATGAAGGAGATGTGGAAGTCCTTCTAGCAACCCACTAGGACTTTCTGTTTTGAGGTCCACGTTGGCTTTACATGAGAGAACAGACACACTACTAAGAGCGTTGCCGAGCAGGTACAAGAAAAGGGAAGACTTTCCTGTGGTGTCTCCTTATAAAAGAACAGGTGGGTACATATTTGCATAGCCATGCCCAGGGATGTGCCCTCTATCTGCATTGTGCTCTGCTGGTGCTATGTTGGGTTATTGAACTAGCACATTTACCACATAGCTGCTACATGCCAGAAATCCTTACAATCCATATATAGTTAGAGGCTCTTTTTATCAACAGAAGTGTATATTCTCACCAAAGGATACAAAAGGGTTCAGTCGAATTCAAACTATGTCTGCCATCTGAGCATTTGATTTCTTTGTAGTCAGGGCCCAGCAGGTGAGCAGAGAGTTACAGCCTTGAAGCAGTCATCAGTGGAAGGTGAGGCTACCTTGGTATAATGGACCAGGGAAAACTAAAAAAATATAACTTGAGAAGCTCCTACCAGTGCTTCTTGGTTTCTTGCTATCCTTTGACAAGCAATAACTATGCAGAGGCAAGCAAAGCAGACCAGCCCAAGAAGGTTGTATTCACCAAGCTAAGAAAACCCAGTTTTGAATGAGCCAAACCCTGGTAAGCTTCTATGACTAAGTATAGGCAGATTTTTCTGTCTTTCCTGCCAATTCCCAAATAATCTCACAGAGACTTAATAATTACTGAAAGCTCATCTGATAGCCCATTTCTAACTAGTTCTTATAACTTAAATTAACCCATTTATATTAATTTACTTTCATGCCTCATGGCTTTATTACTTTTACTCTGCACTACCCATGCTGCTTCTCTGCTTCCTCCCTGTCTCGCTGACAACTCCATTTTCTTCTTCCCAGGATTCTCTCTGCCCTAAAAATCCTGCCCAACTATCACCATTTAGCTTTATATTAAACTAATCACAGTGACATACCTTCACACAGTGTAAAGACACTATATATAGTTTTACTATGTTAAAATTAAAACTCTTTCCTTTTATTTAGACAAAAAAGGGGAAATGTTGCTGGGTATTTGATTACACTGATATTTGATATCACTCTGATTTGGTTTAATAAAAAGCTGAACTGCCAATTGCTAGGCAGGATATCTAGGCATGGAAGACACTGAGAAGAAGGGCAGAGATGCCAGGGATGCAGAGTGAGCAGCATAAACTTTACAAAGTAAAGGTAACGAAGTCATAAAACAAAAAGAAACAGATTAAAAGATATGAGTTCATTTAAGTTGTAAGAAACTAGTTATTAGCAAGCCTAAGCTATCAGCCAATCTTTTATAATTAATAAAAAGTCTGTATTGTGATTTGGGAACTGACTGGAAAGACAGAGAAAGATTTGCTATAGCTAGCAGATATGGGAGCGGAGGACAAATGGAATTGAGGGTGGATAGTAGATAGAGCACACTCCACTGCTCCCTAAGCGTATTTCAGAAAGTAGATTTGCCTCATTCAATAAGTAACTTGACAAACAATGGTATCACTCAACTCTCCCCTCAAGAAAGTACTTGCTTGGTCTAGTCACTACCAAAATTTAGGAACTCTTTCTCAATTGTGGACATTACCATTAAAAAAAAATTACCCACTAGTAATTTCTGACTGATATCTTTCTAGTGATTAGCCTATTGGATGAGAAACCAAAAGATCCTCCATCTTAGAGTCAGCAGCCATGTTAGCAAACAGGTCAAGGAAAGCTCAGGCTAAATCCCCCTTCAGTTCTGAAAAACTTGCAAAAGATGTTATCCAAAAGGACATCTGGGCCAGGGCTCTAGCCTAACTGCAGAATGTTCCAACCCTGCCATGGGTCCAGTCAATAGAAACCCAATCCTGACCCACCCTGATGAGAGGTCAAGTTAACTCATTTTTACCCCAGTTCATGGTTTTTGCCATAAAAGATACATGTATTCTCAACTCGGGACCTCCTCCTGGCCTCGTCGTACTAAATGCGTGGACAAGTTCCCTGTGTGGCTTGTATTGTGCACTCAATAAACTTTGCGCTTGCATTTGGGATTTCTTGGACTCTGGTGATCTCTCTGGAGGTCATCTCTCTAGGGGTCGTTCTCTGTGGAGAACATTAGGAACATTTTATGAATCCTTCATTAAACTGCTATAGGAGGCAGGCCTGATAGCACATATCTGTCATCCAAGCTCTTGCAAGGCTGAGGCAGAGAGATTACCAGGAGTTCAAGGTCAGCCCAAGCTACATAGCAAGGCTCTTTCAAAAGAGCCAAGTAATAACAAAACCACTACTGATTTTATCCCGTTGCCAGATCGGGCACTCCAGTGCAAACACAGTGGAAGCCATGTGTGATTTTCTAATAGCTGTTTCATCCAGAACAAGATTTGAGTCGTATTTCAGATTCTCAAAGTGCATGCCTAGATGTGTAGAGCATTACAAATCTGCTGTGTCTAGCTAATTTGCATTGCATCCCTTCTGGGATACTAATGACCAGGCAGTTTGTATATAGGGAGCTGAAGTAGGCTGACTTCTTGATTTATGGATGATCATGTCTTTATCTGGGTGTTATCACCAAGTCAGGCTGACAGAACAATGTAGTCAAGCATTACTTCTTCAATCCTAAAATAAATCTTATCTGAGTTTTAGAAGAACTAAAATGACCTTGATGGGCCATAGAAATAATTGCATGTGAAATTCTTTAAGTAAAAATGTATTGTTCTAGAAATGGAGCTTAGCATCAGGAGACAAATAAAATGAAGCCATGCATGCAAGCACTGGAGTCTAAGATGACAGAGGATCATGAATTTGTTCTTTTGTTTGTTCTTTCTCGGGGCAGGGTGTGTGTGGGGGGGAGGGTTCTCTATGTACCCCTGGCCATCCTGGAACTCCCTCTGTAGATCAGGATATCCTGGAACTCAAAGATCTGTGTGCCTCTGCCTCCTAAGTGCTGGTATTAAAAGTGTATGCTACCAAGCCCAGCTTTGTGTTGTTTCTAACCTAGGCTAAAGGCCAGCCTGAGCTACATGAAAAGATCTTATCTCAACAAAACAAAACAATAGCATTGACTTGAAAAGAAAATCCATTTTCACAGGCACCAAAGGTGCAGGAGGGTGTCAGTCTGCAGCTGTGAGTGGTTCAGCTTTCAGACAGCTCAGGCAACAGAGCCAAGCAGTGACTCTGGACCTGATTGTGTGCTCTGAGAGCAGAATGCCGATCTCAGTTCTAGAGCTTCCAGTGGGCCCAGCAGAGGCCTCGTCAGGTACACAGAGAAGTGAGACCGTTCCTTTGTTCTTACTGCAGTCATTCTTTCCTAAGAACCTTGTCACTCTCCTGTTTAATCAACTGGTTTTAGTTCCGGGAGATGCAAGCCCAACCAATTCTGTAGGACAAACAGCCACAAAACCTCAGTGACACAAAATTCAGCTTGTCTTGCTTGCTGTGAATTGGCTGGCCAGCTGCTGTAGGTGTAACCTAAGCTGGATCACTCAGGTGTCTGTGGTCAGTTGTTGGTCCTATAAATATTTCTGCTGATGTTGTCTGGGGTCATCTGTCATGCCTGAGAGCCAGCTGGCTGTGGGCTGGTCTCAGTACCTCAACTGCGACAGGTAGTCTTTCTCCCCACAGTGTCTCATTTGCCAATAGACTCACCTGGGCTGGTTCATCTGTGGTGAAAAGCTTCCAAGAGAGCGAGTTGAAGCAAGCAAGGCCTCATAAGGTCTGACTTGAGCTCTTATGTTAGCCATCTCTGCTGAATTCTAACGGCTAAAGCAAAGCTCCAGGCTAGCTCAGCTTTGTGGAAACCGTGTCTGGATGGAAGGTATGAAAAAGCATCTTGGAAAGTTAATATGGAGGAAGGCATAAGAGGTGGGGAATGTTTTGTACTAATCTACTGTGAGGAGAATTCCCAGAAATGAAATACAGTGTTCTAGGCTAACAGAAATGAGAGATATCTCAGTTTACTATATCACTACTGCCTCCTCCGTGGTTTTGTTTTTCTAATTTTTGTGTTTGGTGGTGGTGGTGTTTTTTATTTTTGTTATTGTTTTTGTTTTTTTGAGACAGTGTTTCGTGTATCCTGTGTTGGCCTTGAATTTGATAGGTAGCATAGGATGACCTTGAACTTCTGATCCTCCTAAGTGCTAGGAGTTCAGGTATGTACCATCATGCCCAGTTTCTGTAGTTCTAGGGATCAAGCCCAGGGTTTCCTGCCCGCATTGTGTCAACTAAACATAAGGAGTGTTAGGAGCTGGACATGGCTAGTATGGCAGTAAGCAAGGGTGTTAGCCATCAGGCACTCCACTGGCCTGCCCTTGGGGATTAGCATCATCATCAGCCCCCAAGATATGACACATTCCCACTGTCTCAGAGAGGAGTCATGCATTCTTCCTATGTGCACGTGCTATATCCTTTTATAAAAACCCAGGACCTTCTCTTCCTGTTCCTTTTCCCCTTTCATCCTTTCGGCAGCCTCTGTACCCCACCCACAGTAAACCTCTCGCATGAGAGATATAGCACAGTGTGGCTTTGTGGTGCCCCTTGGCTCCAACCTGCCAAGGTACCTTCTGCCACTCATTACAATGAGCCTTTGGAGGTAATACCTAGTTCCTGATTCCACAGTCATCCTGTCCCACCATGGTGTGAAGAGCCTCCACCATATGCTCTTTGACTGCCAGGTAGTCCTGCTATGATGGATTGAGAGTCTCTGAACCATATGCCAAACAGTTTCTCCCTGTGGTGGTTGGGATGAGAATGGCTGCCATAGGCTCATATGTTTGAATGCCTGATCCCCAGATGGAACTGTCTGGGAAGGTTTAGGGAGGTGTGGCCTTGTTAGAGGATGTGTGTCATTGGGGTAGGCTTTAGGTTTCAAAGGTCCATGCCATTCATTCTCATTCTCATTCATTCATTCATATTCTCTCTCTCTCTCTCTCTCTCTCTCTCTCTCTCTCTCTCTCTCTCTCTCTCTCTCTCTCTCTCTCTCTCTCTCTCTCTCCCTCTCTCCCCCTTTGCCAAGTGCATATAGATAGAGATGTGATCTCACAGCTACTGCTCCAGCACTATGCCTGCTAGACTATGTTCCTGCTGCCTGCTGCCATGCTCCCTTTTATGAGGATTATCTTAGTCACTGTTTTATATTTGAAACATATCCCCACATATCCCCTTTTGTGTCAAAACTAAAAAAAGAAGGTTATAGCTAACATAAGAAAAACCATATACAAAAGGTACAATAATTATATACAACATATACAATCAATAAATGAGTAATGTACAGTCCATTAACAATTGACAATTCAAAGACAATACTTTATTAATTATCCTATTTTGATGAGTCCAAAGGATTATATCAAATTCACTTTCTTTCTAACTTGTATTACTAACTAAAAACTATTATTTTGATGTCTCTTAAACTTATACACTTTAACTTCAAAGTTTCTTTTCTAAAACCATCACTAGAAAACTATAACTATCTCATCTTCAACTACCTCAGAGACCCAAGAAGGAAATAATATTTACCCAAGTAAACAGGAAGTACTTGTTTCAACTTCCAAAATCTAGAAATGACAGAGATGACACCTATCTGCCTGGACAGTCACCCAAAGTTCCTTTATAAAGTTGGGGCATCCATCTTCAGCCTACAGGCCCAGAGTCTCTTTTCATTTCAGTGAAGCAAGAAATCTGCTCTGCCCATTCTGGTATAGTTCATCAGTTGCTTCTCCTTGTGTCCTGAAGAATGTCTGACAGTTTTCTCTGCAAAGCAGGAACTTGAATGACCATCTCGGCTTGTTCTGCCAAAGTTCAGACATCATTTTCCTATGAAACCTGCACGTCCAGTTTAAACAGCATACTGTCAAACAGTCAATAAAAGAACAGGCTCTTGTCCAGTGGCTAACCATTGCCACAAAGAAAGTAGACTCCATATGGAGTTTCTTCAATGCCCATTTTTCTCTTGAAGTAGATTGGTGCAGCCAGGAGCAGACCTGTCTCACTGTCCAGAAAAGTCTAAGTTCTTAAAATATTTTAAATGCCATATTCTATGGATCTCTGAAGTGTTTGAAGAAGACTTGTTCATCTAAAATATATTTATTGATCTTGAAAGCATATTTAAAGCTTGTAAATCCTTTTAAAAGAAGATTCAATAATCTATCCTTATATCCTATATATCTGTATCCCCTTTTTCTTTCTATTTTTTAATACAAATCTTGAATCTAATTGCTCTTGCTTAACTTTTTTCTAACCATAACCATTAACAATTTTTAACCAATTAACCTAAACAATGGCAATTATTCATAATCCACTGAATGACCAAAAACCTCCACCTCTTGGGAATGTGGCACTGTGTTCTTAAATTTACTTCCTACTGTCTGGGGGCGATGGCATCTTTTGAGGATCCTGAAAATAAAAGTTTTGTTAAATGTCAAGTCCTGAAATAAGTAGCTGTGTCATTTGTTGTCCAGTCTCTGCGTAACAGGAAAGTGCATGGCTTGTCTCAAGTCCTGGCTAGAGTAGTCTGTGAAGCTGGTTCATCTCAGCGAGCTGCCACGAAATTGTCCTGAGCAGTTTGTAGTCCAAATCTGATCTTTGGTTGGTGTTTGTCAGCCTAGTGGCTTTGTCAGAGTCCATGTGAAATCATCATTGTGGGGCCCCATCTTCCTTTTGGATACTTCAAGTTCTCAATTAAGCCTTGTCCTGGATCACTGCAGAAAACTGTTAAGTGACTAAAACTCAATACAATGTACAGGGAGCTAAATTTATAGCTATTTATTCAGCATAGGATTAGTAACAATAGAATAGTCTCTTATTTTTTGTTTTTCTTTTGTCCCATATCAGGTGGCTCTTCTGATATGATACAGAGATTTTGTATTTTCCTTTAACAAGTATGCTTGAGTTTAGAGAAGGAAAGAGCCACACTCCAACTCTAAAGCTAGCTTTAAATTATAATTAAACTAGGACTTCACAAAAAAATAGAAATTAAGCAATGAGATTTTACCTTATGAAGTGTACTGGTACCAATAGGGCCAATATTCTTTGGCCCATAAATTTTTCTGGATAGCATCCCTTTTGCTTTAGACGTCTAGATGTCCAAAGTCTTTTGACTTCTTGAAGATGGGAATTTCTAGTTTTCTGTAAAGACAAAAACAAAAACCTACCCCTACCCTTAATTTTTTCTTACAACTTAAAGAATTGTAATGGAGTTTTTTTTCTTTTTCTATAGATTTTCTATCATTCAGTGTAGTATGTCTTTTAAAATAGGTTTAATTTTTTTTAAATTGTTCTGGGAAGGTGTTTCCTCCACAATGGCAGGGTAAGATTGGATAGGATTTGATATGGGGGCTTTTGAAAGCCCCCTTGGGGCATTTCCCAAGGGCAGAAAAGTTACCTTGTTTGTCCCTTCCTGAGCTACACTTGTTAGTCCAATGTCTTCCTTTTCCACACCTTCTACATACTCCAGAAGGGAGGGGCTTTCTTTTGGGATTATTTCTAACAAAAGCACTATTTCAGGGAACGCCTTGTTTACAATCTCTTTTTATGTGACCTTGCCTTCCACAATTGTAACATTTAACATTTTGACTTTTTCTTATACCTCTAGAAATGAGCTCTCCTACCCAGTTATCATCACTGTCATAAGACTCTAGATTAATTGTCTCACGAATCCAAGCCTCCAAGGGTGCTGAGATGACCCAGCCTTAGAGACTACTCCACTTAAGACTTGTCCATAATCCTAAATTTTTCTTTGGATTCCCATGAGATTGTCGGTGTCCCCTTTCAGCAGGAAGTAGCCTAGAGAATGACGCCCAAATTCCCACAACATGGATTATGGATGTTTGTGTTTATTTACAGTGTTGTTTATAAGTTGTTATATATAGGGGGGGAAGAATATTAGATGTGGAGTTCTTTTTGTTTTAAAAGGAGAAAAGGGGATATATAAGGGTATTGTGTTGTTTCGTGGTAAATAATTGTCCCATCCACTGGCTTAATAAAAAGCACTGATTGGCCAAAGGCAGGCAGGAAGTGTGGGCGGGGCTACCAGACTAAGAAAGCTCTTGAGAACAGGAAGCACAGAGAAGAATGCCAGAGAGAAGCTGGAAGAAGCAGAGGACAACTATGCTGCTCTAAATAAAGGTACCGAGCCTCATGGCTGAACAGGAAGAATCATGGGTTAGATGAAGGGTAGAGAGCTAGGAAGTGATATGCCTGGTCCTGAGGCTGATCAGCCAAAAACTATTGAAAGCATCTGTGTGTCTCTGTGGGACTCCGGGTCAGAGGGTCTGTGGGTCCTAAACCTTGAGGTTAGGCCTGAAAGTCAGGGCCAGAAACTTCATACTACAAATGCATTAGCATTCTCAAAAGCCAGTGATTCCATTATTATTCGCTTGGCTTCTGAGTCCGGTACAGTTCTGTTTACTGCTGCAGTTAAACTGTGCAAAAAGTGTGTAAAAGTTTCTTTTGGGCTTTGAATTACTTTTGTGAATGATTCAGTTTTCTTTCCTATTTCTTCAATCCGGTCCCAGGCATTTAAAGCTTCCATGTGACATAAATCCAGAAGATGGTCACTGTATAATGACTGTCTTTCAATATCAGCATAATCACCCTTCCCAAGAAATTAGTCTTGGGAGACTTCTATGCCTCTAGCCCTGCTCCTTTGTTCTATTGTTTTAGCTTCCTCCCTCCACCATGATTTCCACTGTATAAGTGGTCTGCCTCTAGCACAGCTGTAACCATATCTAACCAATCTTTAGGGATGACCCAATTACAGCATGACCAGCTGTTCAACATTTGTTTTACAAATGGTGAATGTATCCCATATGTTACAATTGCTTCTTTTACTCTCCTTAATTCTAGCATTTGTACTGGAGCCCAGCTAGCTTCTGTATCATCTTTATCATTCTTCATTTTTTTAAAGGTTATTTGGTATATTAATGTTGCCTGTTTTTGCTGAAATTGGTTCCTCATATTCCTCTGTTTAAAATTGAACATCTTTGTGTTCCCTCTTGGCAGGCTTTTTTTTTAAGGACCTCTTTCTTTGCATTTATATTAATTGACTTAAGTGATAAAATAGAAATCAAACAAAAAATATTCATAATAAACAGTATGATAGACGTTATGATAGTCGCATCTACATTATTTTCTTTTCCTTCACTAGTTGTAATACCAAATGGTCTAACGAAAGATCACACAAGGAGCAAGCACCCTCCATTGCTTTAAACAAACTCCCACTTTTAAAAAAATTGATTTACTCACCAATTTGATGTCTGTGGTGATTCAATTGATTGTGAAGTGGGGCAGCTGCCTAGTGTAATAGCAGCCCAAGGAGGGGTCCAAAAAGAAAAAAAAATAAACCACCAGGCGAAAGAGGCCACTGTCTGAAAGACTTACCCAGATGAGAGTGAAACAGAAACATGTGTAGCTGGTCTGCCTAAGAGTGGAGCTTAACTCAGAACAGAAAGCCTAGCCCGCCTGTAATTACTCCTCTGGCCAGGTGTTGTTCTTGCAGGCAAGTGGGGGTGGGGGTGGTAGGGAGGTAAGGAATTCGTGCCCCAAGGTTGGATGCCAAGTGTTTCATGAATGAAGGAGACTCATAAAAGCAGTTGGAGATATCAGAGGGATTTATCCACAGTCAGTCTAGGAAGATCAGAATGTGGTAACTCACACCTTTAATCCCAGCATAGGGAATATTTTAGGAGTGGTGACCTATGCCCTTAATCCAATCTGAGTTTGAGGTCATTTTAGTTTACAGAAGGAGTTCCAGGCTCCCAGGCAGGCAGTGGTGGTGCCACGCCTTAACTGAGGGAAGAAAGTATTTAAGGTAGGCATAGAAAGACAGAGGAGGCAGAAGAAGCCATGGATCACACTGTTAGTCCCAGCACTTGGGAAGCAGAGGCAAGAGAATCTCTGTGAGTTCAAAGCCAGCCTGGTCTTTAAACCAAGTTCCAGGACTGTTAAACAGAAAACTCTAGAAAAAAACAAAACAAACAAACCA
Source organism: Phyllotis vaccarum (assembly GCA_033318265.1). Classification (NCBI taxonomy): domain Eukaryota; kingdom Metazoa; phylum Chordata; class Mammalia; order Rodentia; family Cricetidae; genus Phyllotis; species Phyllotis vaccarum. The sequence continues at coordinate 97,749,118 of JARWLC010000007.1, forward strand.
AGACTAGAAGAGGTGTATCTGTCCTCTGATATCTCAGACTGTTTTTATTATATTTGAAACATATTCCCACAACTGTTCTATTGCTGTGAGCAGATACCATGACCAAAGCAACTCTTATAAAAGAAAGCTTTTAACTAGGCTTTGCTTACAGTTTCAGAGGTTTAGTTCATTATCATGTTAGGCATATGGTGGCACACAGATAGTGCTGGAGAAGTAGCTGAGAATTTTACATCTGGATCCCCCAGGAAGCAGGAAGAGAGAAACACCACACTTGAAATGGACTTTTAGAAACCTCAAAGCCCACCCCCAGTGGCATACTTCCTCCAATAAAGTCACACCTATTCCATCAAGGGCTTACCTCCCTTGTAACAATTCATCATTCAGATCTGTGAGCGGACCCTTATTTAAGCCCCACAGTGATCATGGACTATAACCCTCTGGAACCATGAGCCCCAAGTTGCCTCAATCATGGTGTTTTGTCACAGAAAACAACCTTAAATTATTCTATCAGGTACTGTGATAACAGCAACAAAAATAGAACCAGTACACATTTATGAGCCCACCACCCGACTTTAATTACCTTAGTGGCCTGCAATGTTAACAGCCAAATTTTGAAGATTCATACATACTGGCTGGTTTTGTGTGTCAACTTGACACACTTTAGAGTCATCAGAGGAAGGAGCCTCAGTTGAGGAAAGGCCTCCATGAGATCCAGCTGTAAGGCATGTTCTCATTTAGAGATCAGTGTGTGTGTGGGGGGCAGCCCATGGTGGGTGGTGCCATCCCTGGGCTGTTGGTCCTGGGTTCTATGGGAGGTAGGGTGAGCACCATGGGAAGCAGGCCAGTAAGCAGCACTCCTCCATGGCCTGTGCATCAGCTCCTGAATCTGGGATCCTGCCCTGTTTGAGTTCCTGTCCTGACTTCCTTTAGTCATGAACAGCGATGCTGAAGTGTAAGCCGAATAAACCCCTTTCTTCCCCAGCTTGCCTTTTGGTCCTGGTCTTTCACTGTAGCAATAGAAACCCTAATTAAGACAGCATGTTTTAAAATCCATAGCTATGTCTTCCCGTCCTTAATTTTTCTTCTTTGAATTTCTCAGCAGTGAACTTTTAATTCCAGTTATCTTATATTTAAGTGAAAAAATGTAATACTCAGCAGAAAAAGAAGTTATGTTCATCCAATAATTAAATATCATTGTGCTTCTGTTTGCCCAACATTGTTACATATGTATATTTATATAGTTTTATGTCAACTTGACACAAGCTGGATAAAGGGAACTCAGCCGAGATCATGCCCACACCAGACTGGCCTGTAGAACATTTTCTTGATTAATAATATTGATGTGGGAGGGTCCAGACCACTTCTGGGATAGTGATCCTGAATCCTTCTTTTTAAAAAAAAAAAAAGGCTAAACAAGAAGCTAGTAAGCAGCATTCCTGTACACAGATTTTTATTTGGGCTGCCAGCTCACAAAAAAACAACATGGAGATGTATTAATTATGAAAGCTTGGCTATGGCTTAGGCTTGTTTATAACTAGCTCTTAGACGTTACATTAACCTATATCTTTTAATCTATGCTCTGTTACATGGTTCATTACCTTTTCTCTGTTCTGCTCATCCTGCTTCCTTCTCCCCAGATCTCTGTTCCAGAAGCTCCACTATACCTCCCGCCTAGCTTATGGCCGTTTAGCTTTTTATTAAACCAATCACACTGATACATTTTCACACAGTGTAAAGGAATATTCCGCAACCTAGTCATCTATGGTTTGTGCTTCAGTTTCTGCCTCCAGGCTCCTGCCTTGAGTTTCTGCTCTTTCTTTCCTTGGTGATAGAGTCTGTGACCTGGGAGTTATAAGATGAAATAAACCTTTTCCTCCCCAAGTTGTTTTTGGTCT